>CM068367.1:503845245-504472745 GCA_034769895.1 Magicicada septendecula
TTTGTGGATAGTTTGTGGTTATGTTTATTAATAAAACTGCTGACTCTCTACAACAGCTCACAATATTTGAGGTGAGATCAAATTTTTAAATAATCGTTGCATGCTGCATGTGTTACTATTCTTATTTTATTAATGAATTATGTGATCAAATATTGGCGATATTTCTATTGTGCGTTAAATTCTATATTGATAAATAATTAAGGAGCCTAAAGGTCGCGCCCTCCAGCCTCTTAAGTCACGAGCCGCCACTACTGGTGTCCCACCCTACTTATACACATACACATTTTGACTGAGTGACTTACATTTTATTTAAATGTTTACACAAGTTTTATTCGTCCCCCTTTTTTCTTTTGAATTGTTACAGACACAAATTTTCACTTAGATCATTACAAATTACATATACATGCAGATCTTACGTACTGTAGTCGACATAAATTTACCTACTGAAATAAATTAAGTCATTTATAAGTACGCATTTTTTTTAACCTTCGTCTTTCTTAGTATAATATGCCTTTAATTGTCTAACGTTGAACTTGCCACGGATTTTCTGTTCATTGCCACAATCCAATAATATATAATGTAGCATCCCCTAATACTTGTTTTACCTTACATGGTCCACAATATAATTCACAGAATTTATTAATTGTTTGTTGTACGGCGTCCGATTGGCAGTAAGTTCTAATTAATACTAAATCTCCTACTTTGAAGATAATCTTCTTATTAGTTTTGTTCATCCTTCTAGCGTGTTTTTCTCGTTTCTCCTTCATTTTTATGAAGATCTCGTATTTATCTGAAACTCTATCTCCGAAAACTTGTTTGTCGATATACTTCTCCCAGACGCGTGTTGGTTTTTTCCCAAACTGTGCTTCATACGGTGTTAATTCAATTGTATTGTGATATGTTTCATTTATACAACTTTCTATTATGGTTACAAATCGGGACCATTTTGTGTGTTGACCACCGAGGAATATCCGAAAAAGATTTCCTAATTGTCTGTTTACACACTCCGCAAGATTTGTACACGGATTACGTATAGCAGTATACTTCGGTTTTATCTGTAGTTCGTTTAACTCTTTTATCCATTGCTTTGACGTAAATTTCGTTCCATTATCCGTTAAGATAGCATTCTGTTTACCAAATTCATCAATATATTGTCGAATCCTTCTGATGATCGCTGCAGTTGTTGCTCTCCTCAACGTATATAACTTTACAAACTTCGTAAAATTGTCGATCATAACGAAGATGTACCTCACTCCGCCTGTTGATATCGGTGAAACAATTGAATTTCTATCACACAATAATATCTTACCTTCAGGTTTCCCTCCAGGGTTCTACAGACGAAAACAGTTGTTCTACAAACTATGAAACCAGTACTTTACTTTGTACGTACGTACCCAATCTTACGCTCTCGCTCGCTCGCTCTCTCGCTCTCTCTCTCTCTCTCTCACGCTTCTGTTTCATTTAGTTAATTTTGTTAGTATTCTACCCATTATATCTATATAATTTAAGAGTTTTGGCTAATTAATTATTGCTGGTACTTAATCGTTCCGTGTGTCTCTCTGGGAGTTGTACAATCACTGTCTGTTCAACCTTACGGTTCACTCCGCGTTTAGTTGTTTTTTTGGTACACTAGTTAATTTACGTCATTGTTGTGACCGTCCATCACCACTGTTTAAATTATACTGATACTTAGTTATTTAGTCGGCCGACTGTATGATTGCTCAAGCACTTATAGGTTGACCGCGGTATATAGCTCACACAGATTAAACAATTATACAGTTCAATAGTTTTAGGAACCGCGCGCTCCCGTACTGCCCGCGCGGCTCTGCTGTCCACTTTTTTAATCTAACGATGACTGCTCTCTGCTACTGTCTGATGCAAACTGGGGTGACAAAGTGTTTTACTGTGATTGACAAAGAGACTGCTTGCCAGCGGTTATGTAATACGTCTAGCTGGGCAGACTCCAGACATTAGACATAAACAGTCTGCAATAACATTTTATGTGTGGCTGGTTACAATGGGATACCCCACAGGTGAATACCGACTACTTTAAAATTAAAACTGATTTAAATTATTATTTCTTTAACATACAATTCTGTACCGTTACATCGGTAAAGGTCCGTAGTAGTCTCCGCTGATTAATTCACCCTTCTTCGTTGGTAATATGGGTTTTGTCCCTCCAAATAAGTTTCGATTATTGGTATCTTTACATCGTTGACACTTATCACATGTTTTGATATATTCTTTTATTTGTTTTGACATCTTGTCAAACGTGAAGTGTTCTTGAAGCAACTTGGTACATTTCTTGCTTCTCAAGTGTCCATACATTTTATGTGTTTCAGCGATTATCTTACTTGTTATACTCGCTAGCACATATAATCTCCATTTATTTCTACATTTTCTATATAACTTATCGTTAACATATTATAAAATTTTCACACATCATCATTATTTTTATTCTTTAGATTATCAACTATAAGTCTTAAATTTTTATCTTCCATTTGGTATTTACCTATATCATTTATCATTTTACTAATATCTTTATTCATCTTAATAGTTAGATGATTGATTTGATATTCAAACTTTTCATCAATCGGTTCCTCCTCCGTCACATCCTCCGGATATCTGCTGAGTATATCAGCTACGATGTTTTCCTTACCCTTGCAGTGAATTATATCAAAGTTATATTCCTGGATACTGAGAATCCATCTTGTGATCCTCGAGTTATTTAAATGACATTTATTCGTAAAGACAAGTGCTTTATTGTCTGTAATAATGGTTAGAGGTTGTCCTAAGACATAAATACGAAACTTCTCCAAATATCTGACGATGCTTAATAACTCCTTTTAAGTTGTAAAATAATTCTTCTCAGCCCCCTTAAAGGTTTTGCTGGTAAATGCAATTACTCCACTCTTCCCTTCCTCATCAAATTGATACAGTTGTCCTCCATATGCAAAGTTGCTAGCGTCGCACTGTAGAAATATCGCTTATTGATTTACGGAAATCTTAATATTACAGTGTCAATAAATAAATTTTTTACTTCCTGAAAACACTGGTATAATTCTGGCGTCCATAATAACTTCTTACCCTTTTGTAGTAACATTAACAGTAGTTGCGTAGTTTCTTCATATCTATCAGTGAATCGATTATAAAAATTAGTTAATATTAAGAAACCTTTTAATATCTTCTGATTCTTTGGAATCGGGAAATTTCTAATTGCTGCTACTTTATCTTCGGTTGTACACCGCTTGTGGTTAGACGGTATCCAAGATATGCAATTTCCTGTCGGAAAAATTGTGATTTTTCAATATTAATTGTAAGATTGGCTCTGCGCAAATTTCTTAATAATAATTCTAAATGTATGAGAATACATGTTACTCGGTTTGGATGTTGTCCGAATAACATAGACAATCGTCAACGTAGATGATGGTATTCCCTTTCACTTCGTCCTCCAGTGCCATATCTAGTCCTCTTGTCAAAGCGGCTGAACTGGTGCTCAATCCAAATTTTGTAACAGTATATCGGTAGCATTTACCTTCGTACATGAATGCAGTGAAGTCACGGCAGTTTCGTTTTAGTGGCACTTGCCAAAAACTACTGGTTAGATCGACCGTTGATAAGTACTTCATATTACAACACCTGCTGATATTTCTTCTTGTATGGGAGGTGGTCCTTCATAATCTGGAATCATAACACTATTTATTTTCCGTGCGTCCAAACACAACCTGACATTACCGTCCTTCTTGATCACGGTGACCATTGGAGTTACGTATTGGCTATTTCCTCTTTCAATAACACCATACTTCAACATTTTATTGACCTCTGCATCCACCTTTTGCTTATATGTAATAGGTACCGGCCATCCGCGTTGGAAATAAGGTGTGTTGTCCGTTACTTTAAATTCATGTTCGTAGCATTCTAATCTCCCTGGACTCTCCCGAAATAAACTTTTATTTTTCATCAAGATCTCTCTTACGTTTCTCTCGTATTTTTTCATCTTCACATATTACGTATTATTTATTTTTCATTTATTTTCTTCTCAATTAAGTCACCTTCGCCTTCTTCTACTACTTCCATATGTACGATTGGTATGCTTAACTTCTGTTCTCCTCCACTTCTTTTAAACTCAACGACTCCTCCTGCTACATCAATCAAACATCCTTCATCCTTAAAAAAGCTAATTCCTAATATGCATTTTCTAAATAAGTTTGGAATAATTAAGAATACGCAATCCATCTTCACCTCAGTAACGTAAATTTCACATAAAATTTGTTTCAGAATAAGCTTTGATTTATTTCCTACTGCACTAATGATTAACGTGTTAACCATACTTAGTTCCTCATATGGTTCTAAATACTGTTTGTTTTGGTTAAACCATTCTTCAGATAACCATTTATAGCACTACCAGTGTCAACTAAGGCAGTTACTGAAATATCATTATTAAATTTAATTATAATCTCAGGACATTTAGATATGCGTTGTTTAAATTTTGTTTCGTCTTCACAAATTAGTTCGTATCGTATGTCCGGTAGTATGACATTTGTCTCGAGCCGTTTATCTCATTACCTGACTGACTTAATTTTTTTTTCGTCACGCCCCTTCCCTATTGAAGTCGACGCTCTGTCATTCACAAATTCTATGCTGTTTACTGGCTGTCGGTCACTCTGTCTATGGTATCCTTTGTTCGTTTCACCCTCATCCTTACGTTTCCAAGGTTGTTGTCTCCATCCTCCTTCTCTCTTGAGAACTGGTTGCGTGGCATTCGTTGCTTCCGTGTGCCCGCGTGCAATCATCTTTTCTTGTCCCCCCACGTGGTAACTTTACCTTACTGCTCTTTGATTAATCGTGGCATACTCCGAGATCAATGACTCAAGGTTCTGTATTGAGTACTGCAATCTCGATCTCTATTCCGTAGTGTCGTGTGATCTTCTTTATTAATTGTCGATCGGTCACTGCTGGAGTTAATTGACGACTTTCGAGTAATTTTCTTTCCATATACTGTATCGCACTCAGGTTACCTTTCCAGTTGTACCGGCCGCATTCAAGGTTATCTCTGATTGCGTCTTGTTTTTCCTGACCCCAATACTTCTGCGTGAATAGCTCTTTGAACTCGTCGAACTTGGTGATCTGATCTCGAATCACTCTCCACCAGATTGCTACGTCCGCCTCCAAGTGACGTCCGATCCATTTAACGTTGTCACCTGGGTAGTATATACTTTGTAATTCCGATAATTCTCTCAGGAACTCCATAGGATATCGGTCCGTGCCATTATACTTGAGTTCGCGGTCATTCGGTCCACTCATCCTTGTAGCTGGTCCGACTTCCATTTCCTCTAATCGGCGTTGTAATCTCTCTTGGCCTTCCTTGATTTTCGTCATATGACATTCATCGATTCTTTTACCTTTTTCATTGTCGGTAACTTCTATTCTCTGTTCAGCCGTTCGCAGTCTGTTTTCTACTTCAACGATCTTTTGTTTTAGTGTGTTGACCGTCTCTCCTTGTTCTTGTTGTTGCTGTTTCATATCATTCTGCATGGCTCTTCTTAATTGTTCATTCTTGTTGTTGGTGTCGTGTATATATGAGTGTCTAATTTATTACTCATTTTGTCTAATGTCGTTTGCGTATTTTGTCTTACCTCGTTTATCTTCTCTCCAATCCGACTCTCTTGATCACTTAATTTTTTATCAAATTCTTCTCTAGCTTTTCGTATTTCTTCGGTGTTGTCCGCTATTAATTTTCTAATTTCTCTTCCTTGTTCTTCAAATAACTTCTCAAATTTCTTACTTTGTTCTTTAATTTCTTTACTCTGTTTTGCGATTTTCTCTTCAATTTTCTTTGCTCGTTCTAGGTTTTGCTTATTTTGTTGTTGTCGTAACTGATGTATTACATTTAAGTCAACCGTGACAGGCATTTCTGACTGTCCCCCCGTACTGGTCGTTTCGCTCGTGGTCTCCGCTTCTGTTTCGACGTCAAAGATATTGGTAATTCCTAATTGATTATTTACGTCGAATTCTTCCGACCCCGTATCACTATTTTTTTTTTGCTAGTTCGGCCATTTTTGCGGCTCGACTTCTCGTTAACATATGCGGGACTTAATTTATTTCTTACACTAGTTACTATATATAAATTACTTAATCGCTCATTCGGGCCCTATTACCTAAGCTTCTAGGCGTATTTTATGCCTAAGCCGTGCGTTGGGGGCCATATTATAACGCTCTACGTGCTACTGGCCGAGTTTTGTACAACCAATTACACTAAAGAGTACCTCAGGGACATTTGTTAATTAATGGTTATAAAATTATGAAACATTTGTATATAAATATCTATGTTTTATCGGCCCTCAAGTTGGTGTGTCAAAGACAATTACTAATTTAACTTCGCAACACCACAATTATGACATTATATTTGAGTTATATCTGTAATTATATTTGCATCTGGAAATTAATGAATGAAATTAATTAAACTTAAGTTTTGTTTAAATGCTCATTTAATATGTACGGTTCTCTGTTTCATGATTTTAACACTTTAACATACACAGTTATATAATTACTCTTACTACAAAAGACATACATCAATAAAACAAATCTTAATATATAACATCTTAACATATATAACACAGTTTTTATTATTCTGAAAGAAAAGAGAATGCGTTTGTTTAAGTTTTCTAAAACTTATTGTCGTGTACGACTTAGATATCTTTATGAATGCTCTAGGTAATTAATTACCTCAAATATTTTAATAAAATTTTAGTTTTCATATTAGCGTGTGGTTCTTTGAATAGTGTGGCCGAATGAGCTTTCTAGAAATAAAAATCATGTACAGTTACATTACTTGTTTGGTGACCTCGTATAGAATTCCTCCTCCCATGACTGTAGCACTAATTCACACTCACTATAATTATCACTTCTGCACCAGCACTTGATCTTATCTCGTGAAGGCAATAACTTTTGCTTTCACGCCATCATATTCACTGTATCACTGTTGTCACAAATTAATAAGACCATCTTGATACATAACACCTGATTCCAATACTTTGTATCATAGTAACGCTTTGAGTATATGATACAACATGAAGATTGAGTAAACTGACAAAATAGTGCGTGATATACTGAGTTACTGAACTTATTGAGATACTGAGATACTGAATTTATGAGATACTGAGATACTGATATTATGAGATACTGCGATACTGAGATACTGATATTATGAGATACTGCGATACCGAGATACTGAGTTACTGAGATACCGAGATCGCGAAACTCTAAGTCTCCCAATATATAGTCTCTGTACCTTCCACCACCAAAAACTCCAACGTCTACCGCCAAAATCCCCTCTTTAGGCAAAACTTAGCTTCGATTGGTACGTACAACCCTCTCTCTTCCTAAATTTCCCATCTAACTCTCTATTTTCTTAGAATATAACTCCCACATTTTATAACGCACCCTGTCATTGGGCCAAACGTACCCTTCCTCATCGAACTGTTCCATTTCGCCAATCACGTTCTTCCTTCCATCCAGCACCCACGGTAACGTACTAAATTTTCCGTTGGCACGTTTTCTAGCCTACCCCTCAAGCCCCTTGTCAAACTGCCTGACGTTTATGATCTTACTACTTACACTACAATACTGACTATAATAAATATTCTAGAACAAGGGCTGTCACGTATCTTCGCTCCTCGCATTGTACAAGTGTGTTAATTGGTTTCCCTGTGGTGAAGCATTGTCTCTTTCAACTCCATTGTCACATCACAGAATCTGTACCAAATCGAATTGCGTTTTGTACTCGACGTGGACTTTTAGTCGCCAGCACTATCGCACCCTCTAACTGAACAATATGCTTTCAAGGAAACTCTCGTTCACCCCAATCACCCATCAAAAGCTGTCTCCTTTTTTTTGACATTTAAACAATACAATTGCTTTTAGCTAGTCTATAATAGTATTCCCACACATGTGCGATACATTGTATACCCCAACATATTTCTGCGTTAACAACGACTGACAGTTTTTGTTTAGTAGCACTGCATGCATGATCTTTTCTTAATTTGTAAGCGGACATCATGCTGTTTTAAACTATCGTATGCTTACCCTTTTAACAACATAATTACGCTTTTAAAATTACGATTTTATGCCTTCACATCTATGTGAAATTTCACACGCCTTTTGAAATGACACGTGTCTTGTAACAGATTTATGGTTGTAGGGTTTGATATATCTCGTTTTTATATAATCAAAAAGTTTCGATCGCTATATGTCGAAATGAACTGGTAGAAACGAAGTGTATGCCTGAATTCAAAAATCAATTAATTTATAATTAATAAAACAGAGTTTTACAGTGTGGTGAGATTATTTGTAATTTGGATAGATTAGCGTCTCCAATCCTTGAGGGATCTGATTTCCACTTGAGACGTTTTTGGGCAGAAAATAAATGATAATTTGTAGTCGTGTAAAAGAAAAAGGTGGGAAGAGAGAGAATGACTGAGATAGAGTCCATGATCAAATGAGAAAATATAGTAAGATTTGTTCTAGAAGAAAAGGTTAGGGTATGTGGGGATAGACTGGATCATTATAGGCAACCAAAGAGAATCTTGGTTGGAAAAATGTTGCGGTGGACAGGAAGGCTGAGTTTGACACCTGCAGGAAGTGAATGCAAATTTGGGAATGGCGGAGATTGGAAGTTATGGCTCCTGATGGGAGGAGGAATAATGCAATGAAGTCAAATAGTATAGTGAGCCAATGAACATGCTGTACTGTAGCCTTTCAAAAGAAGATGAAGAATTAGATGTACATAGGACTGGGTGATGATGGTGAAGGACAGTTTTGCTATCTTCTTGCAACTGTTACACAAACTTATGCAAAAAATGTATTTTTGAGTTCTTTGTTTACTATTCTGACAATTCTATGAATAATGGAAGAGACTAATGTAAATAGTTCAGAGTCAATGGTGAAAGTTATCTGGAAATACTTTAGGTTTATCAACGCATTGTTCCAAAAATGCCTGTAGATCAGATAAAAGTATGAGTGATACCGCAGGATATCTTATGACTAAGGTTGATCAAGATAAATATTTTTCTGAACAGTATAATCATAGGAGATTTTTTTTGTACTATCTGCGGACAAAACACAAATTGTAATGGGAATCTAAATTACCTTTAGACAATTAATTTGGTTTTGGATAAGTGCAAAAAGAAAGTTATGTTTGAATATTTTTATTACAGGGTACCATTCAGCATGAATTCACAAAGTTAAATAATTGTCAAGCAAATGTATGTCATATCTTTCATCATATACAGAAGCAGTGAGAAGGAAAAATGAAAACAAAAACATATTTATGGACATATGAGTACATATTGTCTGTTTTAATGTCTACATTAGAATGTATTACATATAAGAAAAGTTAATATATTTTTATACAAAATGAAATAAGATTTATGTTACATTTATTGAGTGTGAAAGGAGGTTAAATCAATTTGGTTAAAAGTGACTAAATAGAAGTTCCATGTTTAGTGATTGCATTAGGGTGATTTTCGTTATTATGAATGGTTTATTATATTTCATTGGTAACAGTTTATTTCTTCAAAAATCAGCTAAACTTGTAATTATATCGTATGTGAAAGTTGTAAACTTATAAACTTGAACTTCTAAAGTAAGTACAGTAGTTTGTCAAGAAGATATTTATTGTTGATGTGGAAAAGAGTATTTTGATAAAAGCCATATATAATTAATGTATGTGTCAATCTTAATGTTTACTTCATGTACATTGCCATGTACGTGTGAATTCATATTCTTATTGAGGTAGATCTTTCTGGGATTGGTTATAGAGACCCTTATGTGAGACATGCATTCATATTATGTTGGGACAGATGGCAAGGTGAATGAACATGATAAACAGAATTTGTGATGCTGAAGACATTAAATAATCAAACAGAACAAACTAACCCAAAGGTATAAATTAAATGCCCTATAATAAACTAAAAGGTTCCTTCATAGGCTGACCAGTTTTAAACCTGAGAGTACTGTTTTTAGTGTTTCCTGTCCATCCCATCATTATAATAAAAATGTTACTTTTATTGCATTTTTAATAATACTATAGGCCTAAATATACTTCGATATTGTCAGTCATAACTTATTTATAACTACATAAAACTGTATTACCGTGGAGTCACATTATTTCAAAGTACTGATATCTGGAGTGGTTTATTCAGAGAAAATAAAAAATACATTTGTCTCACATGTGGCATTTATTCGGTTGTAGTGTTAGGTCTTTGCCTGTACTCTAACCATTAGCTTTTGTTATTTGATGCCAATTTTTTAAAGTTAATACTTAAAAAATTTTAAGTCTTATATTTTGCAGCTTCATGTAATGTCAGATGGACAAAACTGCAGTTTTAACAATGATCTTCAGAAAATATTAAATCCTATTAAAGTGGCTGTGCTTTGTAGACTACAGATTTTTGTATTATCTTATTTTCTCATGGATACAGAACCCTGGTCTTGGTTTTGCCCTCCAATGCCCAATCTTTGTCTCAAGAAATATGGTCAATAGGGTGGAATGAAAAATGGGTCAAATTTATTTTTTTCAATTCGAACTTTCTAATAGCCACCAAACATTCCTATTTCGGTATTTTAAAGTAGACTGCAAAGTTTCATTTATATACGACAGTATTTAGAGGTGCTGCAAAAAGGTTGAACGTTCATATTTTGTCTGAAAATTCTTGAAAATAATAGGTTTCAAAGCTGCCTTACCTTTTGGTATCATAATATGCACTGCAAATCGCTTTTCCCCCTTTGGGAAATTTTTATAGGCATTATGAGGATTTTAATATTCATGTTTTATGTTTAAAATCACATTTCTCAGGATTTTATTCATCCTCATCATATTTATACTGGTTTGAAATAAAAGCTACTACAGTGAACACACATTTTTTTATTGCAAAAACATTACATTTTATTAGAAATACAGAATGAAATACATGATTAAGTTTTCAAAAGTATAAGATATAAGATTGCACAAAATGTTCATCGCCATTATAAAGTCTTACTTTCACTTTTCAGGAACTTTAAAATGTTTTTTCTTTTCAAATTTTGGCATAGATTTGTGTGACTCTATTTTATATTTTATGAACCCATCTCTTGTGATTGGCCACTCACAGGCAAAGAAGATTCTGTTACTAGTTTTACAACTCTTTTGACAGCTTGGGTGTGGCACAGAAAAAGTCAATAGCTGGAAGTTGGTTTTGAGCTGTTGCTGTTTCCTTTATAAACTTCATCAAATCATCTTCTGATACATGCTGTGTCATAGGAGGCTCACTTACTACAACTTCACTCCAGTTTATCATATTTATGTAGACCTCAGCATAAAAGTTTATACTGTGAATTATGAATTTTCTTACACCTCCTACGCTTTCTGTTCTCGCTTTGAGAAGTCGACGCAAACCAAGTTCTCTCATATCAGAGATCATTCACTCATCAAGTTCACTCATCAGAGATCATTACAAGTAGCTAATTTTCCAGTGCCGCAAAATACCTATATCATTGAATGACTGGGTCAATTACCTTTAAAAGATCTTTTTAAGGTAACAGGAATACTTGATCATACACCATAAATGTTTGGAGTCATATTTTCAAGAAGATTTTAACTTAACATGAAACCAAACTGGCACATAGACCTTGACAATATATTCTGCCATAATACAAAGATTTTATTTGAGTTTTTCTGTTGCTATATACAGTCTAAGTATACGATTGGCTAATGTAATACATCATGAAAGGGCTAGTTTTCCTGGGGTTTTATTTGCTAAGTCAGAGGAGCAGTTTCGACTAGACACTGCTTTACACATTTCCAACAAATACTTTTGATCTGAACTTAGATCTTGTTTGATTTCTAGACCAGGAGGTAGATTGTTTTCTATACATGTGAATTCAACTACCTGAAGTTCATGGCATGTCTCCAATTGTTTTCCTATGCCTCCCTTAAATTCATTTGGACCATTTATCTTGCCATCTAAAAGACAAAGAAGATGGCGTAAAGGTAGTTCATTTGCATGAAACAAGCATATCAACATTGAAGTTCCCTTCCCAACAAATTTTGTAACAGCGTGATCACTCCGTTGTTGGCTTCTGTATTTACTACAGTCTCATCACAGCCTATTAAAGAAATATTAAGCAGGTGTTTGTTATTTGGGTTACTTTGAATAAAGGTGATTATAGTGTCTACAATATCTTTTTGGGTCCAGTGGCAGTAGTTACATGGCCTAAAAAATTTGATTCAGGCTCCTCCACTAGTAAAATGTGTTCCTCTATATTTTTTTGTAGTATTTAGCTCCATTTTTCTCTTGTACAATTGTTTTTCCTTTCCGGCCATCAAAAACAAATCTTTGTTTCCAGTTATTCTGCATTGACTTTTTTCTATGACTTTTTTGCGATTCTTTGATTGTTCTCTTCTAATTTTCATTCTATCAATAACTAAGCTTTGGTCTTCATTAAAAATTACACATAAATTTTGCAAAGTTGCACTAGCTGTTGTTGCTGCAACTCTGTGAGAAATACCTGTGCAATCACATACTGAAGCTATAGACAGTAATTTGATGTGCAGTTGCCATCTTGCCACATCACTTTTTGAAGTTAAAGCTTTATGCAGACTTGAGTCATATTCAGAATAATATTCCTTTTTTGTCATCATCACTAACAGTACATTTTATAGTATTTTCTTGATCTTGTGATTGTTGTTGAAGAAATTCTTCTCTCTGTAATTCTTTGCTTTTCTTTTAGCAATAAAGAGCTAGTAATAACTTTATCCACTGTATTTATAACCACTTTCCTAGTAGTTTTCAGATCATTTAAGAATTTCTGCTCTAACTTAGGGACTTTTTTTTCTTTTTCACAATTGCAAGAAGCGAAGTCTGAACATTTGCAGGCTTGAATGTCAAATTACAGCTTCGCATTAGTTACAAATTGTTTAAATTGGAATCATATTTTTCTGTACCTTTTCTATTTACAGATTTTAACAAATTCCTATACTTCTCATGACAACTTCGAACCATTTGTAAGATTGTAGTATTAGACACAATAGGTATTGAAGCTTTTAATTAAATGTTTTCAATTTTCTTCGATAGCATATCTGATATTTCACTTATAGTTGGCTCCTTAGATGATAAATCCAGTTTACGTTCATGTCTTATATAGAGATAACACCTTTATAATGTCTTCATATGTTGGCAGACATATTTCACTTAGTCCTTTAGGACTCCCGAAAAGAGGACACTCCACCATTTGCCTAGTATCAGGTGTTTTTGACATTGCCATTTTTAATTGCACTATCACAAGAACTAATAGATAATAATAACCACAAATCAATTAAAATGACTAAAACATTAAATATGGAATGAACATCACATTTCAATAGCTTCACTAAAATAATTAGCACACTACAAACCGACTAAACCACATCCCACAAGACTAACTCAGAAACTAATCTTAAACGACTCCCTCCTCCCCTAATAGTGCTCACAGCACTCATTTGACAAGTTGTTGCTTGCACCAATGCAACATAATTGAATAATTGTGCTGGTGAACATTGAATGTTGTGCTTTTTCTATGCAATTATAATTGATGAAATGGTAACTACATGAAATATGAATTTTGTGTAAATCTTTTAAGGTTGGGAATGTTTTTTTTTTTGTTAGGTTATGATGAATAAGAAATTATTATACTATGTTTAGATAATGAATAATATATTATCACGATTGTTTTGACAGTTCATCTTCGTCATTCACAGCACTTAATTAATATTGATTGTTAAACTTTCACTTGTGAACTTACTTTGTTTTTTCCCGTACGCGTTTCGGCGTGGTGTGCGCCTTCGTCAGCGGTGTGAGACAGAATGTCCAGCATTTGTAACGGTTTTTTGGTTGGCAGGTTGAATGGGGGGGGGAAGGGAATTGGCGCGGGGATCCGAATTATTGTATGTTTTATGTATAATTGTGTCAAAGAGTGCGTGTGATTTAAAGTATAATTGGTCGTTAAGTATGTTGTTTGGTTGTGTTGTGTAGTGTTTGTAAACTTCATATTGTTCTGCTGTGTTAAGTTTTCGACTTTTAGGCAAGTAGTGTAATATCTCAAGATTATTATCTATGTTGGTGTAACTGTGGTTTTTTGTGTGTATGTGTGTGGCAAACGCGGAATGTATGTTGTTGCTGGATAAAGCTATTAGGTGTTCAGAGTAACGTGAAGAAAAAGATCTTCCCGTCTGGCCTATATAGAAACTATTACAACCACTACAGTTTAATTTGTATACCCCCGTTTTGTTTTATTTGTCTACGTCCGTGTTTGTATCATTGATGTGTTTTTTGATGGTATTGTTTGTTCTGTAGGCTATTTTGTACTTGTGTTTTCTGAATGTGTTGGCGATTTTGTGTGTGTTGGAGTTATGGTATGTGAGTGTGATGTATTTATTTTGTTGTGTGCTGTTGGTATTTATTGTTTTGTTGTTTTTGTTTATGATGTGTCTGTGTAGTTTGTTTATTAAATTAGGGTTGTAACCGTTTTTTATTACTATATATTTGATTGTGTTGAGTTCTTCGTTATAATCTTGTTTACTTAATAGTATTTTTGTTAGTCTATGGAGCATATGGTTGAATGCCGCATGTTTGTGTTGCGTTGGATGGTTTGATATGTTGTGTATGACCATGTCAGTTGTGGTTGGTTTCCTGTATATTTTATATGTGTGTGTATTGTTTGTTTTGTTAATTGTTAGGTCCATAAATTTTCTGGACCTAACAATTAACAAAACAAACAATACACAGGAAAAAAAAAAGTAAGTTCACAAGTGAAAGTTTAACAATCAATATTAATTATCACGATGTTAAGTATATTTTTGCCTATTTATAAGTTAAAAACCGGGTCATATTAAATATTACCCCAAAATACTGAAAAATTACAAAAATTATTAAATTTTATCACACTTGTGGCACCTCAAAACATATTCCAAATTCTTAATATTTTAATATCATCATAATGGTGACAAAAGGAAACTTTTGTCTCGTACATTATCAAATAAAAAAAAACGTATTTTTTTCATTTCGCCCTAATGGTCAGCCTGTTCAGTCATGTATCCCACAAAGTTATTATTATACAGAGGTGTGTGGAATACCTATGTCAAAATATTTTGTTGAGTAATTTTTGCCTACTTGAATGGTTTTACAGCCTTTTGAATCGTTTGGCTTCCTGTAATAGCCTTGTCAGTTTCTTTTAACCTTAAACTGATTACTCTTGCTCATTTTTTGTTTTATTGTTCCAACTTCTTTTTTTCTATTTCAAATGTATATAATTTAATAACACTTCATTGCATAGTTTACATACCGAATGACTTACTGAAATTTATGTTTCAATTTTTATATTAGTTTATGTTGATTTTCTGACTGGTTAAGCATAATGTAATAATGGTATGATCATAAAATTTCTCTCTTAATTATTTAGTGTTTTCAGCATCACCAGTATTAATCCCACAAAGATTGTTTTTAAACTACATAAATGTTTTTAATTAAAACTTTTTTAACTTATCTGTAGTTTACTTTATTGCTCTCTCTCTCTCTCTCTCTCTCTCTCTCTCTCTCTCTCTCTCTCTCTCTCTCTCTCTCTCTCTCTCTCTCTCTCTCTCTCTCTCTCTCTCTCTCTTGTGTCATTTAGTAGTTTATAGATGCTATGAGTTGTGTATTTTCTCCCAAATAGTAGGAAAAAATAAATAATTAAATCAAAAAGACAAATATAAATAAATGTTCAATGTACAGATTAGAGTTTAAAAAAGATCTTCTACACTGGAAAAACTAAAAAATATTAATTTTTTTTTTCAAGAAGGTACTTGGGAGTTTCATGGATTTATTTAGTAAATGGAGATTATAAATCTTCAATCTTTATATCCAAGACATCACTTCATATTGCGACGATACTCTTAACAACTCACTTTTGCACATATGCTATTACTCATTTGTGCGCACTTACCCATGTCTCAAAGGTATACTCTTCTTCTGCAGTATTTACCTTGATGTTTCCCAGCTAGGTCGCAGGCTTTGGTAGTTAATTGAGGATGGATAAGCACGTGAATATCGTTACAAGTAAAGAGTACAGAGGATTTAGTACTGGTTGTGAAATTAGTACAACTTTGTTAATAAAATTATATTCATTTTGTTTATTAATTAAAAACTGCAAATTGTCATGTTATTAATTAGTGTGTGGGTTAACTAATATTGAAACCCTTATATTCACTTATACGAATATCGTATAATTATAACGTGACAAACTCTTAGCTCTTATAGTCTAAGACACATTATACACAAACATAAGACATATATGACCTGGAATATTTACACAGACATATAATACATAACACATATATTATTACAATGTGTGATGAACACGTACGAAATTGAATATTAATATTGACTTAGCAAGTGTGAGTTTTTTTTTTATGTACCACTTAATTAAAAAAAATAAGTAATTAAACATTTATAAAAATTCTAATAGAGACCATTCTATTACTTTATTTAACTATACTCATAATGTCTCAATTAATTAAAATCTACAATTGAAGTAAACTTTCGTACTTGCTTTTACGTTACAGTTACTTGATTTTAATTATTTAATTATAATATAAAAATATAATAAAATATGGTTTCTCTAATTACCATTTATTTATGAGATTAATAAGTTTTATGTTCTTTGTTATAAATTATTATTCTCTGCATTTTATTAATTATTCATTATGCAAATAAAAATAATAAAATGTATGTAAACTTGGATATGGAATCTAGAGCCTTCTTTTGATAGACCTCAGGGTCATTTATAAGATTGAATAAATGTCTGACTTCACCTGCATATTTCTGCAACCATTTAACTGTGTTGTTACCGTCACCTGGACTCTCGAGTTTTGGGATCCACTTCCGGTATCACCTTCTCCGTCTCTGCGTAGTTGGGAATTACTCTCTCCGTCTAATGGATGCTGAGTTCTGACATGGACCTCTGGTCGTGATGATGTACGGATGGCTGTACCTGCGTGTGGCTGTCCCTGCGTCCTCTAGTATATTGCTTTGTTTCCTCTCCTCTCCTCGTCTTTTCCCTCATGGATGTCTCGAAGTTCTACGTGGACTTTTTGAAGTTCATCGACGACGTTTCGACTCCTCGTAGTTTTCGGTATTATTGTCTTTTACATCACTTGTGTATATTACTAATTACTTTCACCGACATACTGTCGGTTCCATCGTACTTTAGTTTATGTAATACGATTTAAAACATTACTTAAACTTTGTAAAATTTGCGGTGGTGAGATGCGTGGACTTCATGTGCTGTCTGTTGATGATTTGAGAAAGAGTGTGTCGTTCACTGGGGTTTTATACTCCTGCTGGCATTCAACTCCTGTTGAAAACTGTTCGGACATAGTTGAACAAGTCAGCACGTCGGTTTATTAACTAATTACAACCTACGCGTCTTTCTATGAAGCGCACACTTTTTTATAAATATTATTTGACAAATCGTTAGGTACATTAATAAACTTAACCTATGCAAATTATGAACATTAAGGTGAGTAAATTATGGAAGTTACGGCAAAATTTCACATGGTAGCTGAACGGTTCCCACGATCATAGACCTCTTAGTGTCGAATTGTAGCGCTGGGCGCCAGCTGTGTTTCTACATATGTCTTTGATTCATGTGACTTCTGGTTTTCGTTCAGCACTTAAAAAACTGTGTAAAATTTTCCATAATCGTATACATAATTCAACTTGTTCTTCATTTACACACACACACACACACACACACACACACACACACACACACACACACACACACACACACACACACACACACACACACACACACACACACACACACACACACACACACACACACACACACACACACACACACACACACACACACACACACACACACACACACACAAACTGATACCAAATGGTTGCCTGCAGCAATTACGTCACAGCTGCCGGTCGAGGTGTGTTTCATCTTCCTTCGCTGTGTTTAAAACCAACAAGGCTTGGCAATTCCATATGCATGTTCACTTACAATTATTTCCTTATTTAAAATTAATTAATACGTTTGTTTCTTTTATTTATGTCTTATACCTAACGCTTAATTATTACATTATTTTCATTATTTACATCTTTCACACGACTCATACGTGCATTCGTATGTTCTCATACCGCAGTCAGGGGTTGATACGGAGACTTATGCTAAACGTATTGTTGCAATATATTTATTATTCCATTCAAATGATCACCCTCATATCACTGACAGGTTAGGTGGATTATATTGTGAATTGTAATTATGGTATGCATTTTAAGGACGTCTATACTTGCAACAGTTTTCTTTACCTAATTAATTTTAACACAATACAATTACAAATACATTATTACGGTACATTTTTCTCAAAGCATCTACCATTATTGAGGACTCTGTTTGCAGTATTTGCCTACAACCAAAATGATTCAACTGAATAAAAAAGAGTTTTGTTTTTGAAATGGCAATTGGAAATTTTATGTAAGAAATAATATTTTAGGTAAAACTGATTTTTAACATTTGCCATGAACACAAAACTTGTATATTACTGGACACTATGATGAATATTCACTTCATAATTTTGGGGGGGGGTATATATAAACTTGACTTATAGCTTCTAAAGTTTAAAGAAATTAATAATAATTGTTTACATTGTGAAAGCAGAAACAACAATGATGCCTCTCTAAAATGCTGGCTTTCCAAATTGTTTATAGTTCATTATACAATTAATACTTTCTAGTAAATGAATAGGAGTTGTCAGTCTTCATAGCAAGCAGCAGCTGTATTGTGGGTGTGTGCCAGAATTTCATTCTACATTAAATAAATAGTGTTTGTTAAGTTAGTGTACTAAACATCAAGTACGTACTGCAATGGTAAAAGAATGATATGAATTATCGTATATCATCTGTTGCTACTACTGTACTATTATGGTAAGTATCAGTAACTTCAGGTATTAGATGTGAAAGGCACTTCTCTAGATGTAGTGTTCAAATGTAGTGCTCCACACCCCCCACGTATGTCATCACCTTTGAATTTGAGATATTCAGAATATTAAAATGAGTACACAAATATAAAAAGGATAATATGTAGAAGGATTAGAAATACAGACTTGCCATGAAGTGAAGTAAATAAAAAAGAAAATGGCATTTTCTCTGTGTCATATTGTGGTAAATGTTGAGGAGTAATTACTGGTGTAAACAATTATTAATTACTTTTTAAAGGATTCTGAAGAGTAAAACAAAAATATAACTGTATAATAAGTGTGTTATTGAAATACATACAGTTGTTTTTATATTTGTTACTTCATTGGAGCAATATTGAAGAAATTGCTGACATAAGAAAATCAAGCTATGTCAATTACAAAATAATTACAAAAGTAATTAGAAAAATAATTTAGTAAATTAACTAAATTTTGTAATTACAAAAATAATTTATTCATTTTGCAAGCAGGGACGAATCCAGCAAGAAATTTGGAGGGTGGAAAGAGTTGACTGTTGGGGGGTGGAATATGAGAAGTTGGATCATTCTTTAATGGTCTGAAGTGTAAATGATAGAAATGAGTGAAGTTAAAAATATTGTGTTATTGTCAACACAAGAAACTTATTCATGTGCAAGTATAAAATCATATCTGTGTTTGTCAGTTCATTACCCCCCCTCCCCGGATCTGCACCTGTTTTCAAGTATTAAATTTATAGTGCCAGATTTACATGTCACAGTATCTTTTTTCTACCTTTAGTGGCTCATACATTTTTATGATTTTATGATTTTAATGCATTACATTTTTATATTTATTCTGAATGCTTAAACCATTCAGTTCAATGTTTTCAACTGGGGTGAATGTAATGAATTCAGGTTTGCTATTAAAATTTGGTTGTGAAAGAAGATCTGAGATAGTTTACAATTACATGTATTATTAATAAATTTGTATTCAAGGAAATAATTATTTTTTTATTTAAATTATGTGGTTTAAATTACACGCACGCACACACACACACACACACACACACAATGTATAAATAAGTTATAAAAACTAATTGTATTTCTTACAATTAAAAGTATATTTTTTATCATATTTTTCTTGATGCATACCGGTACTTCAAAAATTACACTCTTCTATCTTGAGAATGTGGATATTTATTGTTTATAAATTTTAATGAAAAGTTGTTTATGTTTTAATCATTCAGTGATTATTATTGAAGATGAATAGTAAAATGTAAACACCTCACAAATTTATAAAAAATTATTTATTACCTACTTAAAATCTGTTCCAAATTTTTGTACATATGACACTTGGAATGTATATAAATAAAAAATATATCCTGATAGTAATTATGTACTATACAGTTTTACATAATGTTATGATATTATTCAGTTTTTCCTGCAAGTAGTGTATTACGTTTTTGACGTTTCATATTCATATATAATTTTATATGTACAATTTTGTATATAAGTATTTTTCTTTTCCTTTTTTTGTTTTTTAATATTTTTCTCCATTCACTTATTTGGCTGAAATTTTTCTGACATCCCTTTTGTTATTGGTCTAACATCTCTCCTATCAGTAGGATGATTTAATCAATTGTGGGATACGTAACACTTGGCATTTGCCTGAGGGTTGTTGTCTCCTGCAATTCCAGATTCTGTCTAGTGTATGTAATTTGAATTCATATCATCATTCTGTGAATTTTGTGTTTTATTTTGCCACTAATGACTTCCTTTTTCAAATTAAGATTTTGTGTGCCCTCAGTTTGTCTGGTAGGAAATGAAGAGAATCCAGTTTGGTTTCCCAGATCATATAAAACCTTTGTAGGCCTACACTTTACAGTTAAACAGTAAGTGAAATTATTAACGTTTATTTTTAATTTTTACTCTTGACTAAGACACGGTTTTTTGTTGGAGGGGGGGCTTAATCTCTTCCTCATGAAGCGACTTGTTTCACCAACTTACTATTCAAGCCGCTCAATTTGTTATGTAATTCTATTCAGTTGTTAAGAGTAGCGTAAAAACTTGATTGATTGGATTATACTTTCAATTTTTTTCAGTTTTTAATTTTTCGGAAATTTTTTTTTTGGGTGGGGGAGTAGGACCTGTTTTTTGTGAAGGATCTGGCCCTCGCTGCCTTCCCCGCACAGTTGTTCAAGAGATAAAGTGAGATTTGAAGTCATTATACCATTATATTTCAGATTAGGTATATAATTTACACTTAATTCGAACACACAATTTTGAAATAACTCTTCCTATGTTGTTTTTCATTTATATAAGTCTATATTGCTGTTGATCACTAGCTGATAAGTAACATAGTAACTTAGGTTTGAAATAATCAATAAGAACGAAAATTAAAATCGAAAATCAAGACGCGAAGAACGTTATTTTCATTACCAGGTGGCGAAGTTTTGTCTAGTATTTAGTGCCGTCCTGAGGGCAGAAATTCCATTGGAATATTGAAATCTAATTTATTAGCTCTAGAAACTATAGTGTTCGATAGGGTTGTCGATGGTAACCAAGTGAATGTTTTCTCCTAATTTATACGGCCGTTTCTGTAGAAAAACGTATAGAAAAAAAAACATCAACTAGTAACCCTAATTACCGTATGAAGAACATGCAATCTACACAGCCCTACTGCTGTAGCACGCTGTCCTTTGTCCTTTCCAGACTACGGGACAGTTTTTGTGTCTGCACTTTTTTGTATTAAATGACACGACTGCTTCCCGTGGCATGGGAAAAACCTATATCAACGTTCTGTAACGTTCATGGACCTTATTAGAATATTTTCTCCTCACGAAGATTCGCAAAGGAAATCGTGGTGATCAATAAAAAAATTATTATCCACACATAAATATGATTTTATTTATTTAAAGTTACCGTTATAAATACGCTTCAAGTTGATGCTGCTTTAGCTAAGGGGAAGAAATTTTCATACTATTGTGAAACAGAAAACAGCTTTTTGAAACTCTAAGTCCTATACGTTGTCATGCGAAAGTCGCTCATATTTTACGTTAGTTTTTTTTTTTTTTTTTTTTTATTAACGCTCGTGTAGCTAACAAGACAAGACTGTAAAAACTCTACATTGCTTCCATATTTACCCTTCCTGGACCTAAAGTTCCTAATATTTTATTCACTTTTACTTCAGATGCTCGGGGGATTTTGTTTATGAAAAGTATCATAT
The DNA here is from genome assembly GCA_034769895.1 of Magicicada septendecula. NCBI lineage: Eukaryota > Metazoa > Arthropoda > Insecta > Hemiptera > Cicadidae > Magicicada > Magicicada septendecula. The sequence goes on from CM068367.1 coordinate 503,867,474, forward strand.
CTGTTTACGAAGGAAAACAGATTCATAACAGATCTTATAATTACAAACATAGTGTGTTATAAATACGTAAAGAAGAAGTATTTATGTTTTAAAATTTATTTGTTTTCAAAAATTCGGAATTCAAGCTTGGCTTTTACGAAACGGCATATTCAAGTAGTTTAAAGTTAAATCTTAGCTTGTTGGGAAATATTAATTAATTTTATCTTAATTAGTACTCGGCTTGTGAAAATTGTTAATCCCCCGATTTTAATTTCCACTTCTGCGGAAATTTTGATATTTTGAAATTGTGAAGTTCACTTGCCCCCTCTGTAACGCTGACTAAACACAATGAATTGTATTTATTGTTTGTTTTCAGGGTACGATATTGAATTTCAGCTAAAGTATATTTAAGTATATTGATTTTTTTTTAAATTTCGGTTATTGGAAACATGAATTCTAAAATATGCGTCTAGCTACATAGATGTTGTTTATTGCTGTTACGTGTCACATCAGAACGACACTTTTAACTGATGGATATCAGTTGTGAACTTACAGCACTTGTAGACCAAGCTGTGCGATTCCTATGTTTTTAGAATAGCCGTAGACGTAGACAAGATCTGGAGACAACACACGTTATGAGAAACAACATATGATCAGTTAGATACATTTTTTTGTTGATATTCAGAAATACCATACCTTTTATGTCTAACGATTTCTGACTTAGAAGTCTCCGCCCTCTGACGTTATATTCGTTTGATTACGTTTTCTGTTTTCGGCTCCAGCAGCACAACAATCAGATTGCAATGACATGGCGAGTACATAGCAGAATACAAAAATGGAAAAATAGCAAAGAAAATTAACTGGATCACGCCTGTATATAGACAAACAGAAAACGGAATGTCTGGAACAGAACACATAGTGTCCTTTATCGAATTTACCAAACAGTACAATTGGAAATGGATTTGGGAAGAGCCGTATAAAAATAAATAGAGAAGACAGAGAAGATTGAAACCAGCCTTATTGTAAAACGTACGTATTTTTTAAACCATAAATTTAATTCTACAATATTTTAATAAGTTGAGTGAAATATTCATTAAACCAGTAAGCAGATATGCAGTTCTAGTGTAATTTAGATATTTATTTGAAAGTATCAGCACTGGGGCGGTTTTAATGTGGAGCTGCGGTTCTTGGCACAAGAAAGATGTCGATTAAATAAATAAGAAATATTATTTTGTACCGAACGTTAATTGAAAAAAATCTTAAAATTCTCCAGAATGTAGGGAAAAATGATATAAACGAATTAAACAAAGTCGACAAGTAAGAACAGACATTCAGGGTTATTTGGCACCAAATACTGAGCTACTAGTACACAATGAGGGCTCTCTGCCTCCTCGGTTCGACCGTCCCGAGGCCAAGGTATTAGGGTTGGACTGAAACAATGCCACTCGCGAAGGATTCAGGATTAGAGCCTTATGCAGCGTATTGGGAAGGTAGAATGATAAAAGCACAGAAACACAAATGTGCATTCCTCTCATGCCTTATTGACAAAAAATCCACTACTATCTCCATTTTACTAACATAAAAACGTTTTAACTACTGTTCTGTGAGCAGTGATTCGAAAATGCACACGCAGTTTTAGGGTTTTCGAAAAGTGGAAGAAAAGTCTACTCACGTTATGCACTCACTAATTGTGGTTTTGAAGGAAAAGGATGCGTTTTAGGGTAACACTGGCGAAGGCCGATGTTGAAGCTGCAAAAAAACGCGATTAGACCGAATTGCAACAACTTTGTCAAGGCCTACGATTGAAGATATGGGATCTCTAGGCATGGCTTCAACAAGAAGCTGGATTGATTTTCAAATGAAGAGATAAATAAAATTATTTGAAAACGACAAATGCTTTCTTATTGGAACGAAGTGTTTTTCGCATGCATATTTTGACATAATTTCACTAATTACACAAAAACACGCGCACACACACACACACACACACACACACACACACACACACACTATGGGGAAAATAAGAAACTATGTACCGTGTTGTTTCCGTAATCGGTGTAGTTTCTAAAAATTATCGAACAAATTAAAATAATTTTCACTTCGATAAGTCAGAACAAATAAACGATTTACTTCAAGTAATCATGGACAAGTTTTCAAATAGTTTTCTTTTCTTCTGTGACCAGAGGTGAAATCCCTCCTGCTCAGTAGGACGGCCTTCTTGGTAAGGAAAATTTGGTTGTTCCTATTATTTAATAGTCTTTTTGTTATACCGTGATAACATCTATGTAGTATTGACAGATATGATGTAAACATTATTTATACCTGAAGAAGACCTCATATCTTTAGAGGTCGAAACGTTGTGTTTAGAATCTAATATCCGCAATATTATTGTGTAGTATGTATTAATAATACGTTTTCAAGAGTCTGCATTCTTTGAAGCCGTTATACGAGGGGAATCAAATTTCTTCTTCATTTAATTCTTTAGGCGCTCTTATCCAGGTATGTCATTATTTTTCACCTGCGTCCTTATGTCACAGCTCTCTCCAGTCGCAGTGTCTCGGGAAAACGGATCCCTCTCACCCCTTGTTAGTCTGTCACTAATACTGTTGAAGCAGACTGTGCACCACCTTGAGAATGATTTAGTGCAATGTATTTTAAAATTTTGTTAAACTTCATAAAAACAAAATGCAATTGATAAAACTTAATTGCAAGTTAAATGTTACGTAATTTATTTAACCTAGTATTACTGCTTACCTTTGCTGTCGTGTTAGTTACTCTTCCTTCCTCCCCGTTTCAACACACACACACACACACACACACACACACACACACACACACACACACACACACACACACACACACACACACACACACACACACACACACACACACACACACACACACACACACACACACACACACACACACACACACACACACACACACACACACACACACACACACACACACACACACACTCTCTCTCTCTCTCTCTCTCTCTCTCTCTCTCTCTCTCTCTCTCTCTCTCTCTCTCTCTCTCTCTCTCTCTCCCCCCTCCTTCACAGAGAATCTATGAGACTATGTAGTTTATAGCGAAGAAATTTTATTACCACTACCTGTGACAATGAATTCCTCTTTTACGGAGTCGAAGGTTGAATGACCGACGGTGTTGTGGGAAAATAACAACAATCAATTGACTACGTTTGTAGTTACCTGTTCCAGTACTGGTTGTTGTGAGACGTTACTAAATAATTGGGTCTGTTAACTGTGGAACCAGCAGAGGGCGTTGCTGCGGCTAGGTACTAGACCTTGGGGGCATCATACAGAACTCGTCGGAATGTCAGGGGCTACTTAATGCTCGGGTCACTGGGTTATACATTAGAGTTATCTGTTATTCTGGAATATTTTAAACTTTGAGTAGTTCAGTTTTATTGACCTGGAACCACATATTATGCTGTCATAATTTTAATCTTCGTACGCTAGTTGTGACTATAATAAGAAATTTTGTGATGAAATGAAATTTAAAGGCTAGTGAACCCACGAGAACTAAGTTTTCTTTTACTATTGAGTATCATTCTTCAAGTCAAGCCAAGCTTCTAACGGTCATTCGATCCATTAGGCCTGCTGAACATTTTAAAAGAAGTGCACGTTAAATACGAGGAGTTTTCGTAATATTGAAAAACAGTTGTACAGTTTCATAGTATGCGACTTATAAATGATGTGACTTTGTGTGAAATATAACTATTATTATTCAGAATAACGACATTTAATAAGTACGTGTAAAAAAGCGATTAAACCAATAATATCACATAATATCAAATAGTTTAGAATACTCGTACTCACGTGTGTGAATGATGAACCAAAAGTCGTTTGACACTAAAACTTATTCTTAGTTTAATAGTGACCGTGCATTAAAAATGATGAAAGTTTCTGTGAGGTTAAGACACGATTTTAAAACATTTGTCTCGACGTTTGGGGAAAATTTTTTGTCATGATCAGAATCTGTTTAAGGCTAAGGACAACAGTCAAAGGGATTCCCTAGTGAAAATCCCTCATCAATACTTTTTTCTCATCAATTCTTTTTTAAAGTTTTTTTTTTGCCTTCTAAAACATAGGATTCATACTGACTCACATTATTCTCAATCTTCTAATATATGAATGATATTTTATAATTATTACTATTGATGGTACTTTCTCTTGTGAACTTACTTTGTTGTATTCTCTCATACGACGTTTCGGAGTGTTGTTATCCTTCTTCAGTGAGGTCTGATACTGAATGTGCCAAGTTGTTGGTAATTTGTAACGGTTTTTAGTTAACAGGATGTGTGTGGGGGTGGAGGTGGAAGGGGATTGGCGCGGATTTGGAATTGTTGTTGTGTTGTTTATTACTGTGTCGAATAGTGTGTTTGATTTAAATTGTAAATGGTCATTGAGTATGTTGTTTGGTTGTGTTTGTATATTTCGAATTGTTCTGTGGTGTTAAGTTTGCGACTTTTGGGTAGGTAGTGTAAAATTTCAAGGTTGTTTTTTATGTTTGTGTAACTGTGGTTTTCTGTCTGGATGTGTGTGGCGAAATTGGATTGTATGTAATTACTGGTTAGTGATTTGGTGTGTTCAGAAAATCTGGAGGAAAAAGATCTTCCTGTCTGGCCTATGTAGAACTTAGTGAAATCGTTGCGTTTTACTTTATATACGCCTGTTTTGTTGTATATGTCAATGTCTTTGTTTGTGTCGTTGATGTGCCTTTTGAGGGTGTTGTTGGTTCTGTATGCTATTTTGTAGTTGTATTTTCTGAATGTGTTGGCAATTTTGTGTGTGTTTGAGTTGTAGTATGTGAGTGTGATGTATTTATATTGTTGTGTGTTATTTTTATTTTGCGGTTTGTTGTTTTTGTTTTGGATTTGTGTATGTAATTTGTTTATTAAATCCGGGTTGTACCCGTTTTTTAGTGCTATGTATTTTATGGTGTTAAGGTCTTCTTAATAATCTTGTTTATTTAGTGGTATTTTAGTGAGTCTTTCTAGCATATGGTTGAAGGCTGCGTGTTTATGTTGTGTTGGGTGATTTGATGTGTTGTGGATGACCATGTCAGTTGTGGTTGGCTTTCTGTATATTTTATGTGTGTGCGTATTGTTAGTTTTGGTGATTGTTAGGTCTAGAAATTTTATACAATTGTTATTTTCTATTTCTATGGTAAATTTGAGTTTGTGGTGTATCGTGTTAATGTAGGCTGTTTGTGGAAATTGTCTACTTGTCTTTTATTGCCTCTGTATAATAATAATATGTCGTCTACGTATCTATGCCAATATATGATTTTGTTTGTATATTTGATTGGGTTTGTGTATTTTAGGTAATGCGTTTAGTTTTGGGGGGTTAGGTTTAATTTGTTTTAGATATTTTTTGTTGTCTGTTTGAATTATTGTATTTTGCATTATTTATGAATTTGTTAAGTTGTTTTTGGTATTTTATTGTGGGATCTTTGGTTATTTGTGTTATATTGTTTTCGGTAAAAGATTTTTCAGTTTGATTGTTGATTTTTTGTTTGTTCATTATGACAGTTATGTTCCCTTTGTCAGCTTTTACTATAGTTAGGTTATGTTCATTTAGTTTTTGTTGTATATTTTTTAGCGTTTTAGTTTCGTTATTATGTTCTTTTGTTGTTGTTTAATTGTGTTTTAATCTTCGTTTTATGTCATGGCGTACAGGTTCATGGTCGTCGTTGTGTGTGTTTTGTACGGCTGTTTCTGTGTCAATGATTACGTCAAGTATATGTTTACTGTTGTTGTTGTTGTTGGTTTTATTGTGTTTTAAATTGTGTTTGAGGCCTTTGTTTAATAAATTTATTTCGTCTTCATTGAATCTGATGTCTGTTGTGTTAACCGTACGTGTGTGGAATTTGTGTGTCGGCGTGGTGATTGGTTCTGTTTTGCGTGTTATAATGTTTGTTAATTTTTTGTTATGTCTATCTTTTATTATCGTTTTGAGTTTGTCGATACTGTTTTGCGTGTGCTGTATTATGTTTTCGAGTTCAATGTGGTGTAACATTCTTGTTAGTTTCACGTGTAAATTGTATGCTTCTTTGTTAAGTATGTCTTTCTTGTGGTATAGATTGTTTATTATGTTACGTAAATATATGTTTTCGGCTCTTTGTTTAGTTAACCGTGATGCTCGTGTGTTTTGTTTTGTTGTGATTTTAGCGTGTGGTGGTATTATGTTATTTTTTTGGCATGATTTGTTGTAGGCTATTGTTAGGGAAGTTTTCATTACCTTCAGCTTGACATTCCTGTATCTGTGGATGATATACGCTCTGTTTGCGGTGTTTATACTATTTTGAATCTTCATCACTACTTTGTTCACAGCACTTTATAATTATTACTATTGATGGTACTTTCTCTTGTGAACTTACTTTGTTGTATTCTCTCATACGACGTTTCGGAGTGTTGTTCTCCTTCTTCAGTGAGGTTTGATACTGAATGTGCCAAGTTGTCGGTAATTTGTAACGGTTTTTAGTTAACAGGATGTGTGTGGGGGTGGAGGTGGAAAAGGGGTTTGGCGCGGATTTGGAATTGTTGTTGTGTTGTTTGTTACTGTGTCGAATAATGTGTTTGATTTAAATTATAAATGATCATTGAGTATGTTGTTTGGTTGTGTTTGTATATTTCGAATTGTTCTGTGGTGTTAAGTTTGCGACTTTACCCAAAAGTCGCAAACTGGTTTTCTGTCTGGATGTGTGTGGCGAAATTGGATTGTATGTAATTATTGGTTAGTGCTTTGGTGTGTTCAGAAAATCTGGAGGAAAAAGATCTTCCTGTCTGGCCTATGTAGAACTTAGTGAAATCGTTGCATTTTACTTTATATACGCCTGTTTTGTTGTATATGTCAATGTCTTTGTTTGTGTCGTTGATGTGCCTTTTGAGGGTGTTGTTGGTTCTGTATGCTATTTTGTAGTTGTATTTTCTGAATGTGTTGGCAATTTTGTGTGTGTTTGAGTTGTAGTATGTGAGTGTGATGTATTTATATTGTTGTGTGTTATTTTTATTTTGCGGTTTGTTGTTTTTGTTTTGGATTTGTGTATGTAATTTGTTTATTAAATCCGAGTTGTACCCGTTTTTTAGTGCTATGTATTATATGGTGTTAAGTTCTTCTTTACAATCTTGTTTATTTAGTGGTATTTTAGTGAGTCTTTCTAGCATATGGTTGAAGGCTGCGTGTTTATGTTGTGTTGGGTGTAACATATCAAGATATTTTGACACAAGAATGTATTTAATTGTTTTTTTATTTACATCAATGTTTCGACAGTTTTATAAAATACTGTCATCATCAGAATTATATAATAAACAATTAAATAAATTAATTTGAAAGTAATTGTTGCAATATATGTTTTATATATACTAGTATCTAAATTATGTTTATATATAAAAAATGGAAAATATAATTTTGGTGGTTGTATCTCAAAATTATAATTTCAATAAATAATGACATCTTTTGTTCTGGAGGCAGCAGACACACCATTATACCAGAAAACATTCGTTACAAAGTGGTAAAGAAGCGTCCAAAACGTGCGTAAGGCTGTATCTTAAATACTTTTTTAGATATATCAAATTTTATGTTTGAAAATCTGAAAAATCCCATCTTTGGAAAACGGTCAAATTTGTCACTCGTAGGCCTATCTCAAACAAATAATTAAAATTTTAAAGAATTTTTTACTATGTTTTTTATTTATCACTAACAATGAAATATTTACGCTTATTGACTACATATACCCACGATTTTTCTATAATTACTTGATCATATATTATACGAATATGTCTTAACCGGAAATCATTAACTCTACAAAATTTATACACTACATTTATACCGATGTTTCCAGTTTATATTTTAAAAATTCTTCCATATGACAGTCCTTCTTGTTCTTTGTACTCTCTTCCTCGTGTAGCTGAGCAATGTTTTTAGCTTTTTCCTGTGAGTTTCATAATCTCTTCTCGTAAAATTTTGCGCTATTTTAGCTGTACTCACCCAAGACTTACACCAGCAGTTTCTTCATAACTCCAGTGTTATACTTACATGCAGCTTCATACAAACCTGTTCGTTTTTGAAGTGAATACGACTTAAATACTAATGTAACCTAACCTAACGCAGGAACCTTGTACTTATATAAGGCTTAAAAATTGTTATACACTAAATTTTTTTAGTTTCCGTTGTATTTTTCCATTATGTAACTGTAATAAGTAATTACAGACAAAAACCAAAAATTGAAAATTTTGATATTTTTCATGAATTTTCAGTAGGGAATACGATTATTTGACCTAACTTGACCTAAGGTACACATATAATGACGGTTTTGTGTGAGTGTATGTGCTTTACAAAAGAATGAAAATAACTGTTACTCATCTATTATTATTTTTAATAAGAATACATAATATGCTTTACATATTAAACCTCATTATATGATTATTATTTCTGAGTTATCAGCATAAGTCCTAATGACGACACCGAATTCTGTCGAAAGCTCGACACAAATGTTTCAAATTATTTGTAACCGACGACCGACCTCACAAAACCTTTCGTCACTAAGAGTACATCAAAAATGCATTTTTGTCAAGCGTGTTATGCACAACGCTGTATTTAATTTGTGATTACGGTGCTATGTGATAAGCCTCTGTGTTACAAATAATCCCTAAATCAAATTCTGTTTTAAATATGATAAAACTTCTTGTATTAATTTCAGCTCGGGTGTCGTGGTAAGCAGTGCATTCGTTTCCAAAACAGAGTGCTCTTCGACTTAGCGACTCGATGGACGTTCATTGTGATGTCCAGTTGTTCTCTTGATCTGGCCTCTCGTAGCGGATACCTGGCTACACCTGTGGGAGAAGTCAGAAAAGATTTCTCGCTGAGGTGCAGGTCTTATTTTATTACATTTGAGATTAATGCAGGTGGGGACAGGATCCCTTAAGAAAATCTACTAAAAATTTTATCTGGCGTTCGATACTTTGCCTCACCCAATCGCAATCAGCAGAACATGATTATACGGTTTGGACAGATTCCGCGTACTAAATGCCATCACACCTACTGCGTAGGAGTCTACAGTAAACTGTGTCGACAGTTTTGAAGAAGTAATGTATGTTTGAACATTTTACGTCTGTTAGAAACATTAGTGTTAAGAGAACGTGTTGATAGGAAAATCGTGAATGTCGCTTCACACCCAGACGTGAGGCGCATAAAAAGATATAACGTGTGATTTCTGTATTTTTAAAAAGACTAAATCATTCTTTCCTGTCCTTACGTGTAGGCCTAAGGTGTAATAGGCTTCGATTGATATGATTTAACAGTCAGAGTTTGGAATAACTTGGAATACACTAAGCGACGAGCCCAGTCGGTTCGCCGACACCACTTTGTTACGGCATGAAAACTATTTGTGTCTGAGTGTCACATGCGTCCGCGTCGTTAAGTAATTTGGGGAAACCGAAGAGATTATTTTCACACCAGTGTAATCATGCATGCTGTGCCTGTTAAAAAGAAACACACACACACACATGAGTTTCGAATAGTCTACTGTGTTTTCGCTTTCGTCTTGATTGTCTGTTAGGGCCTAAATATAACACATTAATCTTCGCAGTATCGCAATCTTGTTTTATGATCACCTGATAAACACTTTCTTTATGGGGATCTTGAAATAACACACTAAAAAAGGACTCTAAACTTCAAAAGTGTGATACAATCAGAAATGTATAAATTGTATGTGTAACATAATATAGGACTAACTGTTTTGAACGAAGGCAACAGCGATATATCTACGACATACACAACACCATTCCGGTCTAAAACTATAAAAAGTCAGAAACTAGTTTACGTTTCTAATTACCAGTTTCTGAATTTAACTCTTACTGTGTAAAAACCATTCTTCACTCAATATAAACGCAGGCGTTTAGGTTTAGCGAATCTCAAAATAAATGTAATTAGGAAGTGACCAGTAATCAGAAACAGAGGAGTGAGACCGAGTGGATTCATCAGACCATAGTTAATAAAAATTTGCAAAGATTTCGTTCACAAGCAATTGTTTTACTGTTTTAAGCTTAAAGATCTTTTGTTTTTTGCTTGAAAATGTTTCTCTGATGTATTTAATGTGTTTTCTATTGAATTGTACGTAAAAAATGTAAAGCTACAGAAACGAAATATTTGAGACCAATGACGGGGTAACAAACGAGACGCATGACGGGGTAACAAAAAAGGACAGAGTTAAGAAGAGTGATTAAATGCAAAATGAGAATAAATGATTTACAAACGCATTCGATATCACACAACACTGAATAAAAGGAGTTGAGTTAGTAGGGTTATTTACAATAAAATGAATAACAGCAAGACATAGGAAAAGAATGTGGGAGGCCAAGATAAGAATTAAGAGGTAGAGAGGTAAATCAAGGAAAGCCTGGAAGAATTTAATGGGAAAGATTCTGGAAGACTGGAACGAGACAAAGGTACTAGCGAAAAATAAGGAGGAGTGGCGTATTTGTGTTTAAATATACTCCCAATGATTAAATGTTAATACACTTATTTGTGGCTTAATAGTACATGGAATAAAACTGACTGAATGTACAGTACAATTACTGTAATGGTAATGGTGCAGAGCGAGTAAACGGTGAAGATGAAGAAGGGAGAAAGAAACAGATTGATATGAATGTCATATCAAAAACATGAGTCACCACAGCAGTTCTTCAAAATTGTTACACATGTTGTTTATACATTTTTTAAACATGTATGAACAGATTAGCCAACTGTTTTGTATTTTGGGTATTTAACGTGGAGGTGAATCTGTATGAGATATATGTAAGTTACGGTTTGTCAGTTTTCTCGTAATCTTTTCATATTTTTAGTTTTATTTAATTTGTTCAGTTTTTATAATATACGTTCATTTCTTAATTCCAAATTGCTTGTTTTCATAAATAGTCTATTTATTACCAATATACATCTTGTGCATACTGGATATGGAAATAGCTTCTAATATTTCCCTCTTAATTAAGTCGCCGGATAAAGTTGAGGCTCGCGAAATAGTGTGGCGTTCTTTGCCAAGTCGTGAATTTTATGTTAGCCGAGTCGCATAACTAGTAATATTAATAAAAGAAAATCTACTGCAGCATATTTTTGTTCCTATGAGAAGTGAATAAATTTGATTTCCTTAATACTATACAGGTCTGTGTGTTTACTTACAAAATAGAATAGAGTGGTTTTTAAACTTTTGCATCGGGAGTTCCACTTAATGTAGGCTACTAACATTCATTAAAAAACAAAATACAATTTGGATATTACTTTAAATTTGGTCCATTCATACGAATGACTTATGTTTTACAGAACACAAATAATCAGAAGACCCCCCAAAATTGATGTTATAAAATGTAGTAGTTTACTTTTTAATGCTTCAAAAAATTAGATTGAATTGATAAAAAAAAATTGATGAAAAAGCAAGCAGACAAAATAAAGTTTAATTCCAAAATAAAATTGTAAATATATCGTTTTAAATAGCAGAGTAATCGTGAATCACGTTTAAAGAACGTTTTTCCCGATAGAAGACTAAACATTAAGTTACATTATGGGCTTTGTACCTTTTCAAAATGATCAGTATAATGGCTTCCTCCGTGATTAAAATTATTAGTCTGTACTAGGATAAGTCTGTGAATTAATGACAGTTTCTGTGATAATGTGATCTCTAGATATTAAAAGCGTAGTAGGCCTATCTGTTAAAACCTAACATCATTTTACTATAATGGAATTCGATTAACTAAATAAAAGAGTGAAGTGTCTGCGTATATTGTATTGTTTAGAAACCTAAGTGATGTTTTCCCTACGACACGTTCATTTTATGTTTTAATTTTTGGAATCCTCTGAAGTACTGTTAAAAAACAAATAGAAGTGGAATTCTTACAAAAATGGTGTACAGATAAGAATAAAAGTCAAGAGAGACGGGTGACAATCATGATACATTAGTCACGACATTTAATTAATGTATATATCTTTTGCTTTTTGTATACGTAATTATCAATATAGGCTATTTTAAAATATATGAGACAAATATGGCTCTTTTAAAATAATTATTTTAATAATAAAATCGAATTTTGAAATAGTAACAGTAGAAAATATATTGTATGTATTAAACAATAAGTGTGGTAATTCGACAGAGCGCTAACATATTCGTTTTATGTTACATAAGCTAATGTAAACTGCGTTTTAGGTAATTTGTTAGGTACCTACTATGCATACTTTGCCTTCAATAAAATAAAATCGTGTTATAGAAGACATGCAGAAACTGTATCGAGTATGAGACCTATTTCTATTTATATACCTTGGACAATTTCGCCAAGATTACGCTGCGGAATGCGACTGTATTTTTCCACGTAATCTGCGTGAGGTAGCCGCCGGGTGTAACAAAGTACATTCCTAACGACACTGGATGACGTGTCCGCCGTCGAGGAATGTCTGTGCAACACGCGGAGGGCTATGATGTGGCACATTTTTCTGAAAAAAAAAAAAAATTACAGTTCACTGAATGCCGAATTTCTGACAGAAACGACGCGAAAATACGCTACGACAGTTATGGGACGATTAAGTGGTGGAGAACGTAAAGAATTAAATCACTTTAATAATTTTAAAGAGAAGAGGTTAAAATTTTCCTGTTTGGCACTGGAATTTTGATGTCTCTACAAACACTTCGGAAAACAGATTCTGACAAACATTCGCGAGTGACTACCGAGTTAGTCGGCGGTACTGCGAAGGTAGGATGCCGTTGCGTCATGCGAGACTCGATAACCCCTCAGAGAAAGTGAACAAAGGTGGGGTCACTTGGTGAACGTAGCTGTGTGTATAGAACGAATAAAGACCAGTTTTTGTTGTATGCTGTGTGTTGTATATAGAATACAGTTTGCAGATCAAGGTAAGTGACTTACTTCCGATTCACTTACGTAATACCAAGTCTTAGACTACGTCATTACTGTTTAACTTCACAGCTGGAAGATGGTAACGGCCGCAGTTGAAGTTTGTAAACTAATATTATTTACTTTATATTTAGTCTTACATACGTTTTAGTTACATGAAATAAGTAAAACGAGAAACGACAATACATAAAAGTTTAGCTGTAAGCGCTTTAGATTTGATTTTGCTTCCACTGCTACTATCCAGCACGAGGTTCATAAATTCTGTTCGTGTAGAGACGAGAATCGTTAACAGTTTTGAAATGTAAAAAAATAATAAGAAATTTCAATATATTATAGTTGTTGGTAATGTGAACTGCTATTTGTTTTGGGCTGTGGTTACAAAGGTCGCGTTTGTAGGTGAGTGGTTTGGTTTCTTGGCACGCAACCGAACCTAGCTAACTTATCAACTGGTAGTCTGAAGTCATGTCAGGGCCAGGTACATACTGTCGAGCGAGCGTTTCGTTGTGCGCCAGTATACAACTTCGACAGATTTTGATTAAAATCCCGTTAAAAATCGTAATTTAGAAACGGCGATGCAGCGTTGGAAAAACATAATTCAGCCTTTTTCCACACGTCGGACACATTCACCGGTATGAAAGCTTACTTTCCGAACAATCAGTGCCCTTGAACGTAGAATAACGTGCACTGGGAACTAATGATAGGCTACCTAATTAGCCAACGCCAGCCAGAAAGTCGGGACAGACAGAAAGAAACCTTGAGTATTGGACGATTCTTTGTTTGAATCCACGTTTCTCTCAGAGTAAGCAGCCATTTTGCAAAGCCACTAAAGTTGAGCTAAACAGTACTTCGTTTGAATGGCGATTGTAGTTATACATGGTTATGATATAATCGTATTTTAATAGATTAAACAGTAATCTAACCTAAACCTGTATTCATGAACTTACTTGCGATTTTCGTCTTTCCGTATATCAATATAAATACATTCACTGATCCTAAATACAAATAAGTCTTTCCGCATTCTGTGCATAATATAAACTTACGAAATAAATGCATGTCAGTGTGTGTTTATTGTATAATATGTATTTGCATATTAATAAATAACAATCATTTTCAGCGTCTTTCAATTTTTACAAAGAGTTATTTTATTTATTTAGTGAGACGCAACTTGAATTACTCCATCGCTTCAGCCGTTCAAGCGACAGTGATAGCAACCTTTATCACACGTAAATAATTTTTTAAATCTCGACTCATGCATTTGCGTTGTTGATTTGTTTTTGTGTGCAACTTGAACAAAGGCTACACCGACAGCAGAATGGGGACGACAAGATGGGCCAGGTTTATTGAAGGTAATAAGTTACAGCTTATGAATACTAATTGTATCAATGCCGCGCCCACGTGGACGTGTTTTTACTAACGGGATAATCCGATTAGTGCACACAGGTAGTGCTACGGTTTTAGGAACACATTTTTACACCTAAGTCTTCCGAAAACAAACCTTATGACTTACGAAAACAAAACGGTATTAGCAGTAGTAACAGCAACACCGTAGTAGTAATAGTAGTAGTAGTAGTAGTAGTAGTAGTAGTAGTAATAGCAGCAGAAACTGCAAGTTAAATTATCCAAACCGCCTGAAGTGTAAATATGGGAATAGTTTACTGTAAAATTTCAAAAGTCTCCTGTGATCGATATAGCAGTTTATTTATTTGACAACGTTGTGCCTTAATTCTTAACGAAAGCTACCTATGTTCATATAGGAGTATATGGTATTTGGCGTTCTAACAATCGTTATTCAAACTATTTAGCTCTACTCAAGTCTATACAGTCACCTAAAATATAAAACTTAAGTGTCTTAAAGTAGCTGGAAAACATGTTTACGAAAACAAGTTCCTAGAACTTTATGTAGTTTTTACAGCACGCATTGGTTTTATGTACTTTGAAATTCTTTCTACATCCTTAAAGAAGTAGTTTATTTATGGGTAACGTATCACTGAAAGTTTGTTTATTTGGTAGGTAAAGAAATACATGTTACCGGACACTTCAGTATCCGATTAACAACATTGACGTACTAACGGTACACCTGTGAAACAACGTAAGGATATTAAATGACTAAGTAGTACATCCTCGAGTTTTTAGAAACAACATTTACGTACTGTTGTGAATCTAATAAAGTTTTGTCAGTAGGCTTGATAGTTACAACAGGCGGTTTATGCTAAGCACTGTTGTTTGCTGTACTGCCTGATTGTCTAATCGATAAACTAAAGCAATATAGTTACGTATGAAGCTAACCGTATTTAGGAACAAAATATTACACTGCACTCGTCGACAGTTTGGTTAGCCACTTTCTCTCTCCATCTTCAGTCTTGCTGCCCAATTCATCATGTATTGTCTACTTCTATGATTATATAATAACGTTAAAACAACGATGTTATTTAGTCATGTAATTGGGTAACGTTGTACTCATATCGTGGTTTCCGAGTCCAGTCTCTAACGGCTATGGTACTACTCGTTACACTAGTTTGCTGTCTGTGTCGATGCTCTCGCCGCACGTAGGCCGCTTTGTGTGTGGGATATAACTGTGTTGTTTCTTTGTTTGTGTGGGTTTAAATCTCCGGTGACGTACTAGCGAGGTCACGTCTTGTGTGACCACATCGTTTCACGTTAAGCGTCACAGTTTTTTGTACGTAAGTGGTGTTGTTCGGCTTTCAGACACCCACAAAAAGTATGGATGTAACGTAATTTCATGAAACCTGTAAAAAAAAGACCGACGTATTATAAGAAATGAAAACTCTAGTAAGAAGTTTAGTCAGACTCGAAATTGTTTTATTAGTTATCTATTATCTCGATGTTGTTACAGATCGTCCCACAAATAGTCTGGAACTTACCTAACTTAACATCGATATCATAATTCCCATCATAACCAGAGCCATTTCGCAAATAACTTTAATAGCTCATCTGTTCTACAATTTAATAATTAATAATTATTTTTGTTCTTATTGGTTCCTTGCCTCGAAATGCCATTATCTTTGTTTTTATAATGGAGATGTTAAAATTATATTGTTTGCAAATCCGGTGAAGCTTAAAAACAGATTTTTGCAAATCAGATTCTGTATTTTGAAATACGAGTAAGTCGTCAGCAAACAACAGCACATTCAAATATCTGTCCCGTGCTAACTTAATACCAGGGTTCAATAGACGTTTCACTTCCTTATCAGACCGTCAATATAAATGTTAAAAAGAGTAGGTGATATACTGCAGCCCTATCTAACACCTTGATTGACAGATATTTGTTAAGATACCCTACAGTTATTTTTAACAGCTATTCTTGTTCCGTTATATACGCCTTGTGTAGTATTTATAAGTTGTTGTGGGTGTCCCCGTTCTTCTAAAATTCCCCACAGGAAATTTCTATCTACTCTTTTAAAAGCCTCCTCAAAGTCAACGAAAGCTACGCATTTCTTGATTAAACTCATGATGCTTCTCAGAGATTTGCGTAATAATAAAAGCATTGTCTGTGCAAGATCTGCTCTTCCTGAAGCCGTTTTGTTAAAGATGCTCGGCAGCAGTCTGCAGAAGGTTGTTTATGATCCTTGTGTACATTTTGAATCCAGTATCAACCAAACATATTCCTCTATAGTTACAGTCATTTCGTTTTCCTTTCTTACATAAACAGTCAAAACTATATTATACCATTCAACATATATTTTTTGGTACTTTCTCGGTAATTATACCTCCACTAATTTTCGATATTTCGATTATGCAAAGGTCGGTATCGATAAGTAATGAATATCACTTACAGGCCTACGTTTAGTAAAATAAAACAAACCGTGTTAATCGATGTTTCATACAATTAAATATTTTGTTTTCGATCGTTTTCATGTTTTTTATTGCCATGTAATTGCTACGCAAAGTGTTTCTAACAATATTATGAGTTAAACCTGCGTTACCATAAGGAAAATATGACGTTCTTAGGTTAACACTCAACTGAAGGACACACAAAACCACTGAAAACAGTCACTTTTAATTTTACAATAAAAAAAAAAAACAATACGACGTAAGATGGGGTGTTCCTTGCGGGTTACTATATAGGACTCTCATTGTGTAACGTAACTTACTTTTTGCTTTAACTGTTGAATTTAACACATTTTGTTGTTGTAACCTACTTGTTGGCTTTAGCTTGTTTCTTGAACCCACACTACATTTGTCATGTAGTACACCGTTGTACATACTTGTCTATACAGTAGCTTATACATGTTTTAGTGCAACTTGTAAAGATATTTTTTATATTTTCCACGTAGGACGTGTATTGTAACTGTTCGTTTTTATCTTTTGTATAGTGTTCTCCCTTGTTAATTATCTTGTTTTAACTGGTGAAATATTTATTTAAAAAAAATTAAATAAATATATTTTTTCTTTGAATTTAATTTGTTTAATTCAATTTATTTTGCTTTGATTTTGTTGTTAAAAAATTATTAATTAAATATTTTAAATATCATTGATTTTACTTTCGTTGGTTTGATAAAAAAATGGAATTTCTAAAGGGAATGTTTTGTTTATTTTCAGTTCGATTGTGATATCGAATTGGTTAATGTAGGTTATCTTCTTAATTTCCTGGTTCCGATGAATTTTCAATTGCCAATGTGAGTTCACTCTTCTTTAATTACCTAAAAATCTTTTAATCTTAATTTATTTTTTTTAATAAAACTCATTTAAGACCAGTTTATTATTTTCATTAACTTTTATTTTATTTGAAATTCAGTTCGACGATTCTTAGGTCGAAGTTATTTATTTCCCGGATCGACTCTTTCACTCAGTTCGATTGTGACAAAAATTATTTTTTATTTTATAATATTACTTCTTGGGTTCTTGGTTAACTGGTATTAAAAAGTTTAGAAATGCATACATGAAGTACAATACCCCTCACAATTATTTAAAAATCTTAATCGCTAATACAATAGAGAGTTAATTTTATTTAAGTATAACAAAATAATAATGTAATTTAAATTATTACAACAAAACTGTCATGGCGTCTCTCAGAGTCCAAGTTAATCAAATTGCCAAGATGGCCGCTTGTTACTCACTTCACACAATGTGAAAAATATTTGCCACCAGTTTCTTTTAAATAAATGAATTTACTAATAATGTTCACTGTGTTTACATTTAAATCTCTTCTCTTTTCACTATTGTTCTGTTTAAAAGTGTTTCTGAAGTTAATCTTGGTGCTTGTGTAGTTGTAAACTGTATTATTAGAATAAGGTTAATTTCTCACCAGTATCTAGTAGAAATATTTTCACTTTACTTTATCTTATTTATGTGTGATATTCTTCTTACTCATTCTTCTGTTATTTGTTATTATTATTCTATTATCTTCATTTTGTTTTCATTTTTCATTTTATACTTTGGTGTTATAATAATTTTGCTTCTTTTCTCCAACTCAGATTTGATTCTTTGCTATACTTTTGTTCTTGGCTACACAGAGCTGACCTTCACATTTTATGTCTAACAATAGAATAATGTATTTTTCTGTTGCTTTCAACCGGCTTGACCAAAATTAGCTACATGCCCATTGGTCAATACCGTTGAACTTAGGTCTCTCTCTCTCTCTCTCTCCAATGGCGCTATAGCCCAATTCGAGCCCTGGCCTCCTCCAGTTTATGCCTCCAGGCATCCCTCTCCTTTGCCATTCTTTTCCAATTGTCGATATATAGTAGCGATCTTGAGTCTTCGCTCACTTCATCTTCCCATCTCCTTCTCGGTGTTCCAACTGGACGGCGGCCTTCCATTCTTCCGTTGAACACTCGGTTAGGTGCTCTGCTCCTCTCCATTCTAACTAGGTGCCCTGCCCAACGGAGCCTTTGGATTTTTATATATGTTGTTATTGTGGGCTCTTTATACAGCTGATAAAGCTCATGATTGAAACGTATCCGCCACACTCCATTCTCGTTAATTGGGCCTAAAATTCTTCTTAAAATTTTCCTTTCAAAGGTGTTGAGAAAGTTTGTTATTTTTTCTGTCATTATCCAGGTTTCTGCGCCATAGGTGGCTATTGGTCGGATAATAGTTTTATATATTCGGATTTTTACGGCCCTATGTATCTCTTTTGACCGGAATACTTGTTTCAAAGAGAAGTAAGCTTTGTTTGCTAGTGTGAGTCTTCTTCTTATCTCTCCTTCCTCGCTGCCGTCCCTTGTCATCTCCACTCCCAAATATGTAAATCTTTCCACCATCTCAATGTTTTCCTCTCCAATTGTTAGATTCTGTGTTATTCGACGTTTTTTTGTTTGGGTCATAGCTTTGGTTTTGTCTGTATTGATAATCAGACCTATTGTTTTTGCATTCTCCTCCAGTTCCAAGTAGAGTTCCGTAATATCTCTTACTGACCGTCCCATTAGATTCACGTCATCAGCATATGCTGCAATTTGTGTAGACTTATTAAATAGTAAATTGCAAGCGTTGGAGGACATTTTCCTTATAACATATTCCATGCATATGTTAAAGCCAACCGGGGCCAGCCCGTCTCCTTGTTTTAAGCCCCTTGTTATTTCAAAAGGGTCTGTTAGTTGGCCTTGAATACGAACGAACGCTTGTGTGTGGTCCATTGTAGCTTGGATTAGATTTACCAATTTATTTGGTATGCCAAACTCACGTAATATTGTGTACAGTTTTTCTCTATTTATACAGTCATACGCCTGTCTAAAGTCCACAAAAATCTGATGAACGTCAACGCCATGCTCCCATGCTTTAGCTAGGGTTTGTTTAACACAGAACAGCTCATCAATGGCGGATCTTCCTAGTCTGAATCCTGCCTGATACTCTCCTATAATACCTTCTGTGTAAATACCTATTCTTCTACTTAATATCCAGGTGAATATTTTGTAGCCCACACACAGCAGCGAGATGCCTCTATAATTTTTACAATTTAATTTGTCACCTTTCTTGTATATCGGACATATTACTGATTTTTTCCAATCTACAGGAATTTCCTCCATATTCCATATCTCTAGTATCAGACTGTGTAGTTTCTGTGTGAGGGTGTGTCCTCCTTCTTTAAATATTTCTGCCGGGATACCGTCTATACCTGGGGCTTTATTTTTCCTCATTTCTTCAATGGCCGTAACAACCTCATCTAGCGTTGGATGAGGGGGTATCTTCTAATTCGCTTTCTTGATTTTGGTTTAGATGTTCCGTGCCTGTCTTGTTTGCATTATCATCCGGTTGTTCTCCCAATAGGTGGAGGAAATAATTTCTCCAAGTAAATTTTATAGTGGCGCTGTCACTTACGATTTGGTCTTCGTCGTTTCTGCATAAATTGGTCCGGGATTTATATCCCCCTCTTAGGTATTTTAAGTATTTATAGGCCTCTCTACTGTTGTTTCTCTCTAGGTTTTCTTCCATTTTTCAATATACTGTCATTTTCATACTTTCTCTTCTTTTGTCTGCAGGTCTGCTTCTCTTCGTGCTTCTTCATATTTTTCACGTCTTTCTCTCGTTCTCCTTTGTATATATCTTCTGTACAATTCGTTCCTCATGTCCACTGCTTGTTTGCATTGTTCATCATACCAATGCTCTTTTATTTGTTTTTCTTCGGTTCCAAGCACTCTTTTAGCCACTTCCCACGTTGTTTTCTTTATCATTTCCCATTTTCCATCTACCGATGATTCTGTTTCTGCTCTCAGCTCTTTATCCAGCTGTTTTTTTAGTCTTTCCTTTATTTCTGGGCTTTCAAGATTTCTAAGGTTTAGTTTTTCGGAACCTTGATGTTTGCCTGCGCTTTGTCTATTTAGCCGACATCTAAACTTGACCTGTACCAAATAATGGTCTGATTCGCATACGGCTCCTCTTCTTGCTCTGACATCCATGACACTCGTCACCGCTCTTTTGTCTACAGTTACATGATCTATTTGGTTTGCTGTCCTTCCATCTGGTGAAAGCCACGTAGCTTTGTGGATGTCCCTATGAGGGAAACAGGTTGAGCTTATGATCATATTTTTCTGGCTGCAAAGTCTATCAACAGCATTCCATTCTCATTTGTTGTATTGTGCAGGCTATGTCTGCCTATTGTCCCCATAAATTCTTGCTCCTTTCCAACTTTTGCATTCATGTCCCCGATGATTATTTTAATGTAATTTCTTGGTGCCTGGTTGTAAATATCTTCCAATTTTTGGTAAAATGTTTCTTTCTCTTCTAGTTCCTTATCTTCCGTGGGGCAATGAACATTTATGATCGTTATGTTAAAGAACTTGGCGGCGATCCGTAATTTACACATTCTTTCATTCTTTCTATTATCTTCATTTTGTTTTAATTTTTCATTTTATATTTTGGTGTTATAATAATTTTGCTTCTTTTCTCCAACTCAGATTTGATTCTTTGCTATACTTTTGTTCTTGGCTACACAGAGCTGACCTACACACTTTATGTCTAACAATAGAATAATGTATTTTTCTTTTGCTTTCAACCGGCTTGACCAAAATTAGCTACATGCCCATTGGTCAATACCGTTGAACTTAGGTGTCACATGACCCTTATTATTTAAAATATATGGTTTTTAAATTTTCCACTCCAAATTACTCTCTGATTAATACTTAATTGTACCTAAATTGAATTATATAGTGATCTTCCTTATAATAAGACAAACATTTTGGTATTTCATTTGATAATAGTGTGTTTCCTAATAGATGGTTTAGCATCTTTACAAAATTTGGTTTTTCATGTCTTTACACAGTTTGACATTGTAATAAAATCAATTAAATGAGTCTGTATGTTCTTAAATTGGTGTGTAATTGGTGTGGCTCTCGACGTCTTACTGGCCTGAAACACTTCCTTAAGTTTCCCAGCTGGTCGAGTCCCAATGGTAGCAAGACCGGTCGAGTAGCGTAAAGTTGATGAAGAAATATATATGTTCAGCTTCACCGAAAGTTTCAAAAAAAAAATTATTGTTTTGAAGGAAATTAAAAAAAAAAAAAATTATGTTTATAAAAAAAAATAATTTAAAAAAAATTTTAATTTTATTAATTAATTAATTATGATCAATTAATTAATATAGGGCTGTGAAGTTTTAAAAAGTGTAATGCTCTTCTGAAAATTTTTATTAAAGTTTTGGTATATTTTAAATAAACTATCACCACTCATAAGACTGTCTTCAAACCAATCGATACTTGTTTACCTTTTTATTTTTTAGGTTATCTTCACTTATAGGTGGTACAGTCCTGATAGATTATTAATTATAATTATATTAGTGATAACTAGTAATATTTATGAAATGAAGAACTATTTAGTGTTGAAGAATATTAATGTTTTATTAATTAATAGCAATTTGACTCTTATCGATTATTATCGACTCTCAGGATATCGAAAAAGTTACAAAGTATATTATATAAAAATTATACAGGGTTCTTTAAACAGCCAATTATTATCAAAGTCAGAGAAATCGGGCTAATATTTAAAAAGTATAACGTTACATCAAATTAATAATTATTACTAAACACAGACATTGAATAATAATTTGAAAATAAAATAATTGTTTTCACCAAACAGCTGGGTTGAACTAGGAGGCGTTGCACTGGCGATGACGATCAATACTGCAAATGGCTGCCGTGAAGTTAGTAAAATGTCATTCGTATATTCGACGTTCCAAATAAAAGATTTTCCCGTAGTATTCCTGTTCTGGTGTCTGCGAATCTCTTGTTAAATGTTGTGTAGTGTCTAGTGTACTGTTTCTGGGTTGTATTTAGTGTATCCGTATAATTATTAGTTCAAACACTTTCCCCGATTCCGTCACTAATTTGGGTTAATGTATTATACAGTTTTCTAGTGTTTTGTGGTGTTTTTCGGAGTAGATATGTATTGTTCTGTGTTATGGAGTGTTTCTTGATTGTTTCTATTATAATATGAGAGTTCCAGAAGTATTTTACAAGTCACTCGCGATTTCACGATAACGTACTATACACTCGCTTTATATGACCATTATAAGTTAGGTTAGGCACGTTACAAAACGTTTGTCATGTTAACCGTTCAAATACCAATAATTAACTAACTGTTTCCTCCAGTTTCAATTAAACTCTTAGCCAATATAATATTATTCTTAACATTGTTCAAATATATTTTCATATCCTGTGCACACTTTAATATTTCACTATATAAATACCTAAACTTGGGTTATTTGTCAATTTTATTCACTAGATGTTATTTAAATTAATCTTTCAGTTCATTCAGCTTATTTTCAGATTAAATAATGCCGTTTTATAGTGTTTTCTGTCCAAAAATAGTAATTTTACTTTCAGTTTGGTATACTCTGAAAAGTCAAAACATCAAAATTTACTTCCTGTCATTATATAAATTCAGCCATTTTATCAGTTGTATTTAATATTAATAATCCTATATTGTATTAAAAGGTTCATATTCCCTTATTTTCTGGTAATTAATTGAATTAGTTGTATTCTGAAACATTATTCTGGAATATATGACTCCCATGTCTAAATTTCTGAGTTTAGTCATTTTCATTTTTATTTATAATTCTGAATATAATTTATTAAAATCTTCCTAAATGGTATGTGCAATTATATGGCTTGATCTCAAGTTTATTTTGTCTAAACCCCTTTTGTTTATTTGCATTTAAATGAGCAATTTCTCTGTTTTGATGAAGTTTGGTTTCCATTCTTTTGGCCTATGATTTTTTTAACAATTTTTCTTACAAAATATTTTACAAACAATATATGATATGTGATACCCTCTCTGACTTTTACATATAGTATTATAAATTAAACATGTTTTCAAATTACACAAAAACAATTAGTATTGGTTACAATACAAATAATAGTTAAAACAAATAAAGAATATTTTTTTAAATAAATGGTTGTCTTCAAGTCAGACATTTTACAACAAAATCCTTATTTCTAACATGGAAATATGGTTTACAAAAAAGGTTTGTTACTAACTAACATCTTAATTACTCTCGACTATTTACAAGTAGTAACTATTTTTATAGTTCTGATGTTAGTTGTATCAGACCCAAACAAATGGCCTTATATCTAAAACATTTTTAAACATTCTTGTACTATATACATAAAAACCTTATATTTATATTCTTATTTCTAACTATTATTATAAGTAGGATTCTACAGTTTTTATACCGTCTTTTATACATTGTCTTTGGGGAATTGTACCCTGTCATTAATAAATAAATAGTATGAATTGTTCAAAAAGTATTATGATATCTGTTTTTCTTTTTTCATGTAAAACAAAATGTTATTTTAAACAGATTCATGTCTTATGAACAACATATTGTCACAGTACACATTTCAAGTCATTGAAAAATGTATATTTCATTGCATTCAATGTTTGTGATTGCCAAGAATGAAACACAAGGTTCATTTTTTATAATACCCAAAACTATCACTGGTTCACTTTGCACTTATATATTATGTTATTGCTAAATGGTCGTATAGTCTTATTAACATAATAAATTGGTTAGCGTTTTTCAATGGAGATTTGTTCCATGGGTACTATATTATTGTTTCATCTTAGTTCACAGGCAACTTTTACTTTATACACTTCTCTCTCTTAAATTTATATACATGTGGTTTTTATTTCGTTATACTTTTATTTTTAAATATTTATTTTGGGGATATAGGGATTTGGGTGTCTTTTATAAGAGCATGACATCTTCTTCAGGATGCTGCCTTCTTCTTCTTTCATCAGTCTTCTTTTCTCCTGCCTTCTGGGACTGGTATCTTCTCCATCTTCTTCTTGATGCCATCAGGTTTCTTGGGATCTTCTCCATCTTCTTCTTTATTTCAGAAATACACCACCTGTATTGTTTGATCTTGGCTTATTTTAGGGTTTCTCTTCTATTTATTCTTCCTCGTTGTGGGTTTGGTCATATTCAGTACTGCTTTGTTATTTACTTTTTTACCTTCCTGGGTTATACCTTGAAAACCTTTGGTTATGAGACTGGTCTTGGATGACTCATCACTAGTAACTCCTTTTATTTGAACTTGTATTTTCTTTATAATAATGATTTCTTTCCACAGTTGCTATGAATTAATCTATTTATATTAAACTTAATGCTTTCTTTTAAATTTAAATATTATAACTTCATTATTCTAATGATCAATTGCCATTCAATATTATGCATACATCTGTCACGCTACAGATTGCTCTCCTCCAGAAGTAATTATTTCAGACATGTTTATGGATGAAATAATTTCTTATGATAATTTCATCATTTCTTATAATTCATTTTCTTCTCCATTTTTATATCGACTTTTTTATAATTAGAGTTTAATTAATTTTATATATATAATTATTTGTTTTACTACTGATCCTTTTCGGATAGTTAGTGTCTTCTGAGATATATTATAATTGTAATACATTTTCTTTCTATATCAACTTCGTGTTGTATCCTTGGGATATTAATTCCCTAACATTCCCTATCACGTGGGCTGGGGCAGATCAGAGGGGCACTGTACGCTACTTCTCTGCTGGCCATACACCACTTCTATAAATTGAGTACAGAGGCATATCCATCCCTGCTCAAAAAACATAATGCTGCTGGAATTATCTTCAGTCAGTCATCGAATAAATAAATAAAAAGTAGTCTCATTTTCGACTAATAAAAATATCTTTGGATTCTCCACTTCGTAGTCTCTCAGATTATCTCACATTTTCTATCTTAATAAATCTTCATAATCATTATTATACTCATTACATATATATTTTTTTCAAAACTCTTAACTTGTCTGATATATTTAATTTAATTATGGTTGAAAACCTTTCTTTTAATAATTCTGGTTACTGTTTACAGTGTAACTCTCTTTCTTCTTCATCTGAATTCTCTTTATACTTTCTTCTGGTTATTCATAGTATTAGCATGGTCTTTATAAATAGTCTTTCGTATTCATTATTTGAATGGTCTTAATATATTATATTTAATTTTTTAAGATTGTATCTTTACATTAGATATACAGGTTGTTATATTGATCATTTTATTTAAACATTTTGGTTCTTTCCTTTCTCTTAGAAAGTTATTAATCCGCCTTCGCATTCATTAACATTAATTCATTTATATTATATTTCTTGTGGTATTTCTTCTCTTTGCATTTCATATAGGTCTTATTATTATCATTTGTTCGAAATCATTTTCTCCATCTGTTTGGTATGAGTTGTTCTTCTTCGCTCTTAATTAACTGTTTTCATTATCGTTTCATAGGTAATTAGTCTCGTTGCTTCCAAATTTTTTCCTTCTCTGGCATATTACACTCTTTTTTTGTTATTCTTCTCTACTCCTTCAAATGCTATTGTGAATATCTAGCATTTATTCTGGATTAACGTTAATTCTCTTTTCTGAATTAACCACTTTATTTTCTTCTCAATTCAATCATAATTGACACATAATTATTTTTTGGAACTTGGTTAGTTTTAATGTAAAATTCAAACTATTCTTTTTATTTAATTGAAAAATATTTCTCATAAATCCTTGTAATATGTTGATCGTATCTTGTTTCAAAGTTCTGACGTTCTATCAACATACAAATTCTGTTTAATTCATTTATTCCCAGAATTGTTTCATTCAGAATTGTTTATAGTAATGTGATTTTACTATTATTTCTGAATGTTTTGGTATTTCTCCAAATTCAAATTCTTCTTAATTATTTACCATAAAGTTTTTCTCATAAACTTAGTTATAGTAAGTTGGTCTTACTTTATTTTTAAATTTTTTGTATATTAAATTCAAAATTCCTTTCTTTTTCTTCTATAAAGTTTTGTTCTAAATTATCAGGTTGTAGTAAGAAGTACTTACTCAATTTAAAATTTTTATAATTATATTTCAATTCAAAAGTCTTTCTTTTTCTTTCTTCCATAAAGTTTGTTCCAAAATTATTAGGTTGTAGTAAGATGTACTTACTCAATTTTAAATTTTTATAAATAAATTCAAAATTCCTTTCTTCTTAATTCTTTCATAAAGTTTGTTCAAAATTATCAGTGGTAGTAAGATGTTCTTACTAAATTTTAAATTTTTATAATTATATTTCAATTCAAAAGTCTTTCTTTTTCTTTCTTCCATAAAGTTTGTTCCAAAATTATTAGGTTGTAGTAAGATGTACTTACTCAATTTTAAATTTTTATAATTATATTTCAATTCAAAAGTCTTTCTTTTTCTTTCTTCCATAAAGTTTGTTCCAAAATTATTAGGTTGTAGTAAGATGTACTTACTCAATTTTAAATTTTTATAAATAAATTCAAAATTCCTTTCTTCTTAATTCTTTCATAAAGTTTGTTCAAAATTATCAGTGGTAGTAAGATGTTCTTACTAAATTTAAAATTTTTATAATTATATTTCAATTCAAAAGTCTTTCTTTTTCTTTCTTCCATAAAGTTTGTTCCAAAATTATTAGGTTGTAGTAAGATGTACTTACTCAATTTTAAATTTTTATAATTATATTTCAATTCAAAAGTCTTTCTTTTTCTTTCTTCCATAAAGTTTGTTCCAAAATTATTAGGTTGTAGTAAGATGTACTTACTCAATTTTAAATTTTTATAAATAAATTCAAAATTCCTTTCTTCTTAATTCTTTCATAAAGTTTGTTCAAAATTATCAGTGGTAGTAAGATGTTCTTACTAAATTTTAAATTTTTATAATTATATTTCAATTCAAAAGTCTTTCTTTTTCTTTCTTCCATAAAGTTTGTTCCAAAATTATTAGGTTGTAGTAAGATGTACTTACTCAATTTTAAATTTTTATAAATAATAAGTACAAAATTCTCTCTCTTTCTCTTTCTTCCATAAAGTTTTTTCTTCAAATTATTAGGTTGTAAGTTGTTCTTACATATTTTAGAATTTTTTCAAATATATAAAAAATTCTTTTTCTTTCTCTTTCTTCCAAAAAGTTTGTTCAAATTATTATGTTGTAAGTTGTCCTTACATATTTTAGAATTTTTTTTTTTATTAAATTAAAAATTCTAAATTCCTTCTTCTTATAATTCTCCAGAATGTTCTTTTCAAAATATTAGGTTGTAAGATGAACTTACTTTATTTTAGAATTTTAAAAAAAAATATAAATTCAAAATTCTAAAACTCACAACTCATTCTTCATAATATTTCTTCATAGAAGCTTGATTGTACACTCCTTTGATTTTTCCTGAAACGATTTCCTTCAACTCATATGTATTGTTATGCTTATCATTTACCACAACATATGGGCCAGTGTATAGTAATAGTAGTTTTTTGGTTATGCCTTCTAAGGTGCTAGGCAGCTCTCTATTTTTTAGGAGGACTTTTTCACCCTCTTTATATGTTACAATTCGCCCTATTGCCTTCTGGTATTTGGCTTGCCGTTTTTCCTGATCTTCTGCTACCTTATTGTAAAACTTCAACTGGTTGAATTTCCTATTGTTGTTCGTTGGAAATTCAATGATTTGTTCAATGTCTCGGGGAGTCGGCTTCTCATACATGGCTGAGTACGGTGGAATTCCTATAGCTGGATGGTGGGCGTAATTTAGGAATGTTTCTGTCGCTGCTAGGTACTCTTGCCACTTTTTCTGTTGGTTGTGACAGTACGTGCGCAATATCCTACCCACTTCTCTTAGTACTCTCTCAGCCGGATTGCTACTTGGGTGGTAGACTGATGTCTTATACGTTTTGACCCCAAGTGCTAATAAAGTGTCTCGCCATCTCCTCCCCTTAAACTGTGTACCATGGTCGGTAATAATAGAAGATGGTCTACCGATCTCTGGGATATACAAATCAATAATCACCGCCAAAACCTTTGCTGTTGTTGCCCGATTAACCGGATATAGCTTTATATACTTGGTGTAGTGATCCATTATGATTACCAAGTATTTATATCTGTGCCGACCACCGCTACGGGGAAATGGCCCGCAGATATCCAAAAACACTTTTTCCAGTTTTGCGTTGGAAGTTATCGGTATCATGATACCCTCTGTCTTTTCATTGTTTACTTTTGCACATTGGCAGATCTTACAGGACTTGATGTATGTTCTCACCTTGCGGTTGATATTCTTGATCTTACAATTTTCCTCTAGAGCCTGTATCACTTTTAACGCTCCCATGTGACCATACCTGACATGGTAATCGATGATGACCTCCTTTTCGATTTGGTGTGGGATTATCACCTTCCATGTCTCATCGTCCAAGGCGGTTTTTATGAATAAAATTCCCTTGTTAAGGTGGTAATATTTAGAAATGGTTTCATCATTGGCTTCCAAACGACTCACAATGTTTTTCAGCTTAGGATCAGACTTCTGATGGATTCGGATATTTATTAACAAAGCTTGTAAATCGGCTCTGGTCGTGAATATGTTATAAATTTTTACTAAGCTCTCCTTCTCTCCCTCGAAAGTCTGATCTTCCAGATTTATACGTGACAACACATCCGCT
Source organism: Magicicada septendecula (assembly GCA_034769895.1). NCBI lineage: Eukaryota > Metazoa > Arthropoda > Insecta > Hemiptera > Cicadidae > Magicicada > Magicicada septendecula. The sequence goes on from CM068367.1 coordinate 503,896,768, forward strand.
ACCACGTTCTTCTTTCCTGGAATGTATTCCCATTTCAGGTCATATTCCTGTAGGGCGAGTACCCACCTAGCCAATCGGCCGTGACTCAATTTGCACCTACGAAGGAACGAGATGGATTTATGATCAGTTCGTACCGTGACTTGATATCCGAGAATGTACGTTCGGAACTTGCTGCATGCGAACACCACGCTCAACAATTCCTTTTCTGTCACACTGTAGTTCTTTTCGCACTGGTTCAGTGTGCGACTAGCGAAGCTTATTACCAGATGTTGTCCCTCCTCATCTTCCTGGTATAATGTCGTTCCTAAGCTTAGATCGCTAGCGTCACAGTTTAGAAAGAACGGTTTCTTAAAATCTGGGTGACGAAGTATCACACTCTCCAGAAACTTCTCTTTTATCAATCGGAAAGTAATATCTTGATCTTCACCCCAAGTCCATTTGTTTTTGGCAGATAACTGTGGTTGAAACTTGGCGGTCAACTCGGAATATCGGCTCTGAAACTTCCTGTAATAGTTACAGAGTCCGAGGAAAGATTGCAATTGTTTCCTGTTTCTTGGTTGCGGGAACCTCTGAATTGCCTCCACTTTTTCTGCTGATGGTGTAATACCTCTGTCGTCTAGGTTGAAGCCTAAGAATTGTACTTCGCGCGCTATGAACTTGGATTTCTCCAACTTCAGTGTTATGTTGTTCTGCGCTAGTTTGTTTAGTACAAATTCCACTCTGTAACAGTGTTCCTCCCAGGTTCCGGATGTGATTAGTAAATCGTCAACATAGACGGTGGTAAATTGGAGCGCTTCTGGTCCCAAAATCTGGTCCATACATGCCACAAATATGGCGACAGAATTGACAAGTCCGAAGGGCAGTCTCTTGAACTGGTAATTGCGCCCTTCGAAAATGAACGCTACGTATTGGCGGCTTTGTGGATGCAGCTCTACCTAGGGATAAACGATACCATGAAAGTATCGATACTTATACTCGTTACAATACTTCAATGAAAATATCGATACCTGAGCAGTATCGAAAAAAAGAAGCCGATACTTGCAAGTATTATTGTACTCATATGAGTAAATTTAGCGCTAACCACAAACGCATTAAAATGTTGTGGATTTAAAAATAAAAAAAAAACACCATTTTCAATAAACCCAATAATATATTACAATTAACATTTTTATAAATTTTTTTTAAATTTATTTCCCTCATAAAGAAATACAAAAATAAGAAAATACACAATTAAACAATTTACACATTATTAAATAAAAGAATTAAAAAACATGGTAATTATAATAATAAAAATTACTACTACTATTACTATAAAGAAATAATTTTTAAAAAAACTTTAACAATAAATAAAAAAAACATTAAACAACATTAAATAAAAAATTAAAATTATATGTTTTTAGTTGTACATAAAAGAAAAACTAAACAACGAAACTAAAAAAAAAGAAACACTAAAGGCCCCACTCTTCTTCATCAAGGCCACTTAAAAATGACAAACGCCCTAAATGTTTGGGAGACAACCTATTTCTCGACTGGTTCAATATGAAACCAGTTTTTGAAAAGAGGCGTTCACATGGCACCGACGTCACCACAAACATTAAAACAACTCTGGCATTTTTGTATAAACCAGGGAATATGTTCTTCATATCATCCCACTCCTTTAATGGGTCTGTTTTCAGTGGGGATGTAGGATTATTCAGATAACGAGAAAGTTCGTCATTGGACTCGTCTTTGCGCTGGCTTCGTTTTCCATGGACCAACTCCTTGTGGATCTCCCAAAAGTCGAAATCAGATGTTTTTTCTTCGTCTGACGAACTGGCTGAGTGTGCAGCATCTATGGTAGCTGCTTTTACCTTCTTGCGCAAAAAACTGATTAGCACAAGCTTGTGCATCCTTAAAGTGAAGGTTTTTGAATCTTGGATCCAAGACAGTAGCAACTGCCATATTCAAATTATTCTGTATATGTTCAAACCTTTTTTTAACCTCTCGGATCACTGCTTTCTTGGCCTCTTCGATTCTTGATGCTGAATCGGATTCGGAAATTGTAATCTTTTCCAGCTGTTTGATCAATATATTTACCATTGGAATAATTGTTGACAACGTCGTGTATTTTTCCCCTGATGCCTCCCTTGTCACGTATTCAAATGGCTGGAGAAGTAATAAAATATTTTTGATGTCGATTAACTCCCGATTAGTTGTGGCATTTCTGGAGCAGACATGTCCTCAATAGCAAGTTGACTAATGGTCGAAACCATTTCTAAAAACCGTTGCAACATATAATATGTTGAGTTCCACCTCGTTGCTACATCCAGGATAAGTTTTTTTATGTTCTCCTTCAGAAATTTCATGCGTCGATTGAAGCTGACGAAATTTATCAGAAACCTTCATGCTATTCTTCACTCATTTCACGATGGCCCTAACTTTTTGAATGGATGGAAGAGCATTAATGTTTTTCAGAGAAGACTCAACCACTAAATTAATCATGTGGGCGAAGCAGGCAATGTGCCTATTTTTTCCAATAAACAAGTTGATGGCAGATACCATATTTGCGCCATTATCGGTCACAACATTTGAATTTTTTTCTTTTGGTATATCCCATTCACTCATTAGATTAGTCAAAACATCTGAAATGTTCTCTCCTGTACGGTATGTGTTTTTTGTAATGGAACGACACCTAAATTAGTAGTCTTAAGATTTATACTTCCATCATCGAAATAGTGAAGACTAACCCCTAAGTAGGCACGTTCGTTCATGGTGTCTGTCCAAATATCGGTGGTTAAACAGAAATGACTTATCTTTGTGTGACCCACTTTCACTCGGAGAGCGCACATTTCATATTTTTTATTCATTTTTCTTTTTAGAGTTGTTCCTGACGGAACAACATACAAAGGAGAGACCACCTTCATTAATTTCCTAAACCCACAGCCATCTACTATAGCGAATGGCCTCATATCTCTACAGATAAAGTATAAAATTGCCTGTATAATCGCATGGTATTTAGCACCACCGTCTTGAAACGATGAGGCCTTTTGGAAAGCTTTACTATAGGCTTAATAATTTGTTGATCATCATCATGACTACGAGATTCGGTAGAACTAGAAGTAGAAGGTAAACTTGAGCATTCGCCTAATTTCGGCCGCTTCTCAGGCAAAGTTGGTTGCTTTACTCGATCTTCTAATTCTGAATGTATGCGGGCATGATTTACCTTTAGATGTTTGAAGAGGTTGGATGTGTTTCCACTATACTTTATCTTCTTTCCGCAAGTCTTGCATTCTGCGATAGTTCCGTTCACTTTAGCAAAATACCCCCACACCTTGCTCTTAGAAGGTGACATTATTTAAAACTCAACAAAACAAACACTAAAACAGTAGTCGCAATTCTCAGTGGTAAAAATAAAGAGTAGAAACTGAAGTCTGAACTCTGAATAAACCTGAAGCCAAGAAACAAAACAACAAAAGCGTAGCACTAACAGCATAGGAAGGTTATGCAAATTCCGGAATTCGTCAGCCGTTGCCAACATAAACTCTTGGGCCACTTAACACTTAAGAAGTTAAAACTTAAATTATTATCACATTTTCCCCCTGTTTTTAGCAAGGTACATTCTTTTTAATTATTAAAATAAAAAAAAATTTCGTTTGAGTATTTTTTCCGATACCGGACCTCTGGTATCGATACCAGTACTCGTATCGAAAACCTGGTATCGATACCAAAATACTTGGTATCGAAAAAAAGTATCGATACCATACTTATATCGATAGGTATCGTTTATCCCTAGCTCTACCTGCCAATAACCACAGACCGTATCCCAGGTGCTAATAAATCTAGTACCATGAAAACGCTTTAAGATTTCTTCTATTTCACCGGGAGAGGTTCTGTCATTCACAATTGTCTTGTTCAACTCACGCGCATCTAAACAGAGCCGGACTTGTCCGTCTTTCTTCGGAACAGCAATAATTGGACTAGTGTAAGGTGATTGACTAATCTCAATTATGTCATTATCTATCATCTTGTTTATCTCTGTTCTCACGGCTTCTTTGAGCGACTGCGCTATTGGATATGACCTCCGGTTAAACTCTACGTTTTCTTTAAAACGAAGTTGGCACTGGTAGTTTTTTACCTTCCCTGGTTCATCAGAAAACACCGCCTTGTATTTCTCATATATAGCGATTAGACGATCAGCCAGATGTGTTGGTATTTTCTTGTTATCGCTTCCGCACTGGAAATTCCGTATTTCTTGGATCTTAACTGACCATAAATCCTCTCCTCCATGATTGTATATTATGGGTTTAGAAAGAGGGCTGTTTCTTATAATATTAATTTTCCGAAGTTGTTGATGTATTTGGCTAGGAAATATAGTTGTGCCTCCTACCAGATCTGCGGTCCATGTTACTCCGTCTGGGAAAAGTGATACTCTATTTAAATTAAGATCGATTACTGCCGAATATCTACGAAGAATATCGCAACCGACTAAGATGTCAAACGGTAATCCGGTGGCGATTAAAAATTCCATGTCTAAAGCTATATCACGGCTAACGACACTTAAGGAAACTTGCTTCCTAATGGTTTTATTCTGGCGGCCAGTTGCACCTACCAACACAATGTTGTTGACTGGTAACATTGGCAAAGTTTTTCCACATGTACTCTGTATCCTCTCCAACTCATTGGAGTTTATTATTGAAATATTAGCTCCTGTGTCTATCATTATTTTAGCGGGAACTCCTTCCACCTCCGCTGTTATATAAATTATCTCATTATTACTGTTGCTGAGACTCTTCTCGTTCTCTTCCAAAAGTTCAGTTCGTATGTCTTTCAGATAATGGTTACTTATGATAGTGATATTCTTATTATTGTTTGCTTGTTGCAAATCATCCTTTTCTAACCCAGGAAGTATAAGCAGTAACGGGTCATCGTTGTTGATTACTGCCTCCTCTCGTTTAAAGTATTTTGGTCATTGTTTATGTTATTATTGACCGAGGCATCGTTCGGAAAACCCTGGTTTGTCTCCTGACGTTCTGTACTCTGGTTGATGTTTATCGCCCTGTTCGGTTGTCTGCCAAGATCTTCCAGGCTGGTACTTCGTCTTCCCTGTTCGTGTCTTGGGCCGTCTCGTTCCGCACTCCTCCATCTTCGGTCGGCGCCGTGGAAGCTGCTCCTCCTCGGTTGATAATATCTCCTGGGTCCGCGATCTTCTGCTCTTATAAAATTTACCCTAGGGCGCGACACTCGGTTATTACTATTGCTATTATTGTTACTATTAAAATTGTTATTATAGTAATTTCGGTTAGGTGGGTAGGGTCTGTCACCATTATTGTTGGGATATGGATTTCTCTGACTGTATGGGACATTATTATTTTGTTGATAAAAATTGTTTCTATTATTTGGGTAGGGGTTGTTATTCCTAACGGCGTTAAAATTACCGTTAAACTGGTTATTACGCGGCTGGTTGTTAGGGCCGTCGTAATTATTGTGCTGGTTCCGGTTACTTGTATGGTTATTGCCGTTATTGGTGTAGGTAGTCGGCCTTATTTCTGGTCTCTCATTTCTCTTTCTGCTCTGCCGATAATACTCTTCGTTCTCGTATCCCTCCAATAACTCGGTCATTCCCTGGATCGTCTTAATCTGACTACCTCTCCGGGCCCTGATAATGTCCTCATCATAGTGATACGATATCTTGTTCACTAAACATTCTTCTGGGATTGCTGGCTCAAGGTGTTTTGCCATACACACCTTCCCCAAGAAATATGCCGTCATACTGCTACCTAATTGTGACCTGTATCTTCCATTACAAATATTGTCACGGATCAAGTTCTGGGTGGTCTCAGACCAGTATTTTGTCTTAAACATTTTCCGGAACTGTTGGTAGTCGGAAATTTCACTCCGGTTGGCCATCCACCAATTATCTGTTATGTCTCGGAAAGACTCGTCGAATATCTCCCTGCTATGGCTCCATTGAGTAATTTTATGCTTGGTTAAATATTCTTCTACCCTGGCCAGGAACTCCACCGGCTTGCGTTTGTATTGCCGGAAGTTGAGCCACTCTCGGCTTTCGTTGACGGGTAATCCGGTGAAATGAGTCGGTCTGTTCCTTATTGCTTCCATCTCCTCTCGGCTTTGTCTCACCTGACCGGTGATACTGGCCACGGTCTCTTGTATATCTTTACATCGTTCTGTGACCTGGTTGCGTACTTTTCCGAATTCTTCTTGATTTTCCTTCCTCTGTTCTTCTACCTTCCTACGACTATGTTCTTCAATATTTGTGAACTTGATGTTCACCACTTCTTTAAACTCATTCACCTCCTTTTCGGTCTGGTTGCACTTTCCATCAATCTCTCGAATCTGTCGATTGACCATTATGTTTTCTTCTTCCATCTTCTTATTCATCGCTTTCTTGTTAACATTGATTTCTTTATTCAGTTCTTCTCGCAACAATTCCATCCTTTCGTCCAGTTTGTCCAAATTCTCCTGATTTACCTCCCTTAACTCTTCTCTTAGAATTTGATTGTCCTCTCTCAATTCTTCCAATTTCTCCCCCATCTTCTCTTCCAACTTCCTGTTGTCTTCCTTCAACTCTTCCTTCAATTGTCGGTTGTTCTTCTCTATCTTCTTCCTGGTTTCATCGATTTTCTGATTGGTGTTCTCAATTTTATTAATCAATTCTTCTTTAGTTGACTTGAATTCTTCCTTGAACGATTGGTTGTCTTCCTTCAATTCTTCTAACTTCTTCCCCATCTCTTCTTCCATCTTCTTGCTGTTTTCTTCCATCTTCTTGCTATTTTCTTCCATCCTTTCTTCCATCTTCTTGTTGTCTTCCTTCAAATCTTCCATGTTCTTGTTCATCCCAGTCAACTCTTCTTTTGTGGATTGGTTATCCTTCTTCAATTCTTCTTTAGTTTTTTCGATTTTATTTCGAAAATCGTCCTTCAATTCCTTACTCATTCCTTCCATCTTTTTATTGGTTCCTCCAATGTCCTCTCTCATTTGCAGGAACATTTCCATGATTCTGTCCATTTTACTATCCTCCGTTGTCTTGGACTTTTCCACCAGCCTCTCCTGGACACTGACTTCCCCTGTCTGTGTGGGTATCTCCGGTTGTTCCCCTGGTTGTTCAGGTTGTTTGGACAACACTGTTGGCAACGAACTTTCCACGTCTACTGGCGTTGCCTCTTTGTTGTCCATATCGATTTCTATTTCTTTCTCGGCCTCCGCCGCCCGTTTCTTAGATGTTGCACGTCGTTGCATTTTCCCTTGAAATTCTCTGGCTTTGTAGCTGTTGCCTAGCTCCAACTAGTGATTGGGCAGAATGTATTGGCCTTCCAATCGCTAATTAAAGCCCCTAAAGTTGTGCGCCAACTTGTAATAATATAAATAAAATGAGTCTGTATGTTCTTAAATTGGTGTGTAATTGGTGTGGCTCTCGACGTCTTACTGGCCTGAAACACTTCCTTAAGTTTCCCAGCTGGTCGAGTCCCAATGGTAGCAAGACCGGTCGAGTAGCGTAAAGTTGATGAAGAAATATATATGTTCAGCTTCACCGAAAGTTTCAAAACAAAAATTATTGTTTTGAAGGAAATTAAAAAAAAAAAAAAAATTATGTTTATAAAAAAAAATAATTTAAAAAAAAATTTTAATTTAATTAATTAATTAATTATGATCAATTAATTAATATAGGGCTGTGAAGTTTTAAAAAGTGTAATGCTCTTCTGAAAATTTTTATTAAAGTTTTGGTATATTTTAAATAAACTATCACCACTCATAAGACTGTCTTCAAACCAATCGATACTTGTTTACCTTTTTATTTTTTAGGTTATCTTCACTTATAGGTGGTACAGTCCTGATAGATTATTAATTATAATTATATTAGTGATAACTAGTAATATTTATGAAATGAAGAACTATTTAGTGTTGAAGAATATTAATGTTTTATTAATTAATAGCAATTTGACTCTTATCGATTATTATCGACTCTCAGGATATCGAAAAAGTTACAAAGTATATTATATAAAAATTATACAGGGTTCTTTAAACAGCCAATTATTATCAAAGTCAGAGAAATCGGGCTAATATTTAAAAAGTATAACGTTACATCAAATTAATAATTATTACTAAACACAGACATTGAATAATAATTTGAAAATAAAATAATTGTTTTCACCAAACAGCTGGGTTGAACTAGGAGGCGTTGCACTGGCGATGACGATCAATATTGCAAATGGCTGCCGTGAAGTTAGTAAAATGTCATTCGTATATTCGACGTTCCAAATAAAAGATTTTCCTGTAGTATTCCTGTTCTGGTGTCTGCGAATCTCTTGTTAAATGTTGTGTAGTGTCTAGTGTACTGTTTCTGGGTTGTATTTAGTGTATCCGTATAATTATTAGTTCAAACACTTTCCCCGATTCCGTCACTAATTTGGGTTAATGTATTATACAGTTTTCTAGTGTTTTGTGGTGTTTTTCGGAGTAGATATGTATTGTTCTGTGTTATGGAGTGTTTCTTGATTGTTTCTGTTATAATATGAGAGTTCCAGAAGTATTTTACAAGTCACTCGCGATTTCACGATAACGTACTATACACTCGCTTTATATGACCATTATAAGTTAGGTTAGGCACGTTACAAAACGTTTGTCATGTTAACCGTTCAAATACCAATAATTAACTAACTGTTTCCTCCAGTTTCAATTAAACTCTTAGCCAATATAATATTATTCTTAACATTGTTCAAATATATTTTCATATCCTGTGCACACTTTAATATTTCACTATATAAATACCTAAACTTGGGTTATTTGTCAATTTTATTCACTAGATGTTATTTAAATTAATCTTTCAGTTCATTCAGCTTATTTTCAGATTAAATAATGCCGTTTTATAGTGTTTTCTGTCCAAAAATAGTAATTTTACTTTCAGTTTGGTATACTCTGAAAAGTCAAAACATCAAAATTTACTTCCTGTCATTATATAAATTCAGCCATTTTATCAGTTGTATTTAATATTAATAATCCTATATTGTATTAAAAGGTTCATATTCCCTTATTTTCTGGTAATTAATTGAATTAGTTGTATTCTGAAACATTATTCTGGAATATATGACTCCCATGTCTAAATTTCTGAGTTTAGTCATTTTCATTTTTATTTATAATTCTGAATATAATTTATTAAAATCTTCCTAAATGGTATGTGCAATTATATGGCTTGATCTCAAGTTTATTTTGTCTAAACCCCTTTTGTTTATTTGCATTTAAATGAGCAATTTCTCTGTTTTGATGAAGTTTGGTTTCCATTCTTTTGGCCTATGATTTTTTTAACAATTTTTCTTACAAAATATTTTACAAACAATATATGATATGTGATACCCTCTCTGACTTTTACATATAGTATTATAAATTAAACATGTTTTCAAATTACACAAAAACAATTAGTATTGGTTACAATACAAATAATAGTTAAAACAAATAAAGAATATTTTTTTAAATAAATGGTTGTCTTCAAGTCAGACATTTTACAACAAAATCCTTATTTCTAACATGGAAATATGGTTTACAAAAAAGGTTTTTTACTAACTAACATCTTAATTACTCTCGACTATTTACAAGTAGTAACTATTTTTATAGTTCTGATGTTAGTTGTATCAGACCCAAACAAATGGCCTTATATCTAAAACATTTTTAAACATTCTTGTACTATATACATAAAAACCTTATATTTATATTCTTATTTCTAACTATTATTATAAGTAGGATTCTACAGTTTTTATACCGTCTTTTATACATTGTCTTTGGGGAATTGTACCCTGTCATTAATAAATAAATAGTATGAATTGTTCAAAAAGTATTATGATATCTGTTTTTCTTTTTTCATGTAAAACAAAATGTTATTTTAAACAGATTCATGTCTTATGAACAACATATTGTCACAGTACACATTTCAAGTCATTGAAAAATGTATATTTCATTGCATTCAATGTTTGTGATTGCCAAGAATGAAACACAAGGTTCATTTTTTATAATACCCAAAACTATCACTGGTTCACTTTGCACTTATATATTATGTTATTGCTAAATGGTCGTATAGTCTTATTAACATAATAAATTGGTTAGCGTTTTTCAATGGAGATTTGTTCCATGGGTACTATATTATTGTTTCATCTTAGTTCACAGGCAACTTTTACTTTATACACTTCTCTCTCTTAAATTTATATACATGTGGTTTTTATTTCGTTATACTTTTATTTTTAAATATTTATTTTGGGGATATAGGGATTTGGGTGTCTTTTATAAGAGCATGACATCTTCTTCAGGATGCTGCCTTCTTCTTCTTTCATCAGTCTTCTTTTCTCCTGCCTTCTGGGACTGGTATCTTCTCCATCTTCTTCTTGATGCCATCAGGTTTCTTGGGATCTTCTCCATCTTCTTCTTTATTTCAGAAATACACCACCTGTATTGTTTGATCTTGGCTTATTTTAGGGTTTCTCTTCTATTTATTCTTCCTCGTTGTGGGTTTGGTCATATTCAGTACTGCTTTGTTATTTACTTTTTTACCTTCCTGGGTTATACCTTGAAAACCTTTGGTTATGAGACTGGTCTTGGATGACTCATCACTAGTAACTCCTTTTATTTGAACTTGTATTTTCTTTATAATAATGATTTCTTTCCACAGTTGCTATGAATTAATCTATTTATATTAAACTTAATGCTTTCTTTTAAATTTAAATATTATAACTTCATTATTCTAATGATCAATTGCCATTCAATATTATGCATACATCTGTCACGCTACAACATTCACAAAAACATTTTCTAATTCATTTATGTATTCTAAAAATGTGATTACCATTATACACATACTGTCTATTTTGTTAATTTTACTATTCCTTATTAACTTATGTTGGTTTGTTACTATACTGGATATTCTGACAATAGTTTATTTATTTTAACATTGGCCTATGTCATGGTGATTCTTTCAGTACCATGTTTCATTTTGGTATTTATTATTTGGCCTTTTGGTTTGAACCCTTCTTATTAATTACAAATGTTCTCTAGTATCTTATTACATTGGATTAACATACTCTTCATATTCTTATAATATTATTACATCAACAAAAATACAAACATGTTAACTCAATGTCATGTCTTCATGACTGAGACTCTGACAAACACTAAACAGATAAACTAACTTCCCAAAAAACACAAAAACTGTTTAACATATAATAAAAAATAACTAATTCTTAATAAATCTAACAACACTGTTTAACTTTGATTACTATTCTTTTTCCTAGTTTATTTTATTCTGTTATTCAATGATTACATCAAACCAACTTAATTTAATTCTTCCTAATTGAATAGGTAATGTTCATTATTGGTATTGATGTCCCTGTGAATCAACATTAAAAATGTTAAAAAGACATAGGGAGCTTTTATAATTAATTACAAAATTGGTAATCCTTCTTTTTAATTTAAAAGCATAATTGGGAACAACTATCATCATTATCCCAATATTGTTTTATACCCTTTTTTGTTTTGTTGTTCACACTTTTGTTTTTTTGGACAGTTTGTGTTTACACTTATTTTGTCACTGACAGAATTCATTAATTTACACAGTCCTGTCTGCTTGATTAATTATTACTATTCTTTTCCACTTCTCACTTCACTTCTACTAATAAACATTTTTTACAATTTTTCTTATAAATTATAATACATCAATTGTTATTAGATACTGTATTGTACTTCTGGGTTACTATAGGGGTTTTATTTATTTTATTTTATGGGTTTTAGTACTTTTTTAGTTTTATTAAGTTTTATCTTATTTATCTGGGCCTATCTACTTCTGTTACTTTACAATCTGTACAAAACACATAACCTAATATTTTTGTGTGCAGGGTTAGGTATAGCCGTGTAGGTGTTAATAAAATTTCAGTTATTAATTTGTTATAAATTTGTTTTGTGTGTGTGTGTGTTTTTTTTTTAATGTCACAACATTACAAGTATTGTATTTAATTGGTACAAGTTCGGTTGTTACTTTGCTTAATCCGTTCTGGTCTATGTGGCTTCAAACACTACTGTATTATATACTGTATTTTATACAATCAATATATTTAGTCAGTAAATCTTTTAGTTTGCCATGACACAGTATTGCTTATTTTACAAAATAAATTAAATGCATGAAATCAAGCAGTAAAATCTTTTATAGTTGGCACATTTCTTTACAGCATTACGTATCGATCTATCCCATACTCAAAACATCGAAAATGTAGCGTCGAAAGTACCAATTTTTTCTGTTAGCATTTTTGAAACACATTAATGAGATACTCATTGAAGTTAATATACATAAATCGATCAAGTATTTTACAGTTAGATTATAACTGAAAATTGTTTTATAACTACAACTTGACAAAAATGTGCAGTTCAATCGCATCTTGTACTACTCATGAATGTTTAGTCTCCTCATAACTTTTTCACAGAGTGATATAGTTTAAATAGAAGACAAGTAAGAGTTGTCGAGACAGGTCGCAGACTTGGTTACCATGAGTACCATGAGTACAGACTGACGAAAGATTTTGAACAGTCGCTTAGAGATGCGCAGTGGGCAAACACGTCGTTGCGAGGCTAACAAAATTTTTCAGTCATTTCGCACATGCGCACAGCAGACTTGTATAGTATTTCATAGCATGAAGATCGGCTGCAATAAGGCTGGCGACAACATATATGTTATAGTGTAAATTTAAAAAAATATAAATAAATAATTTCGGATTACGCAACGAACGCGAAGGCAGTTATACACACATCAATTTAGGAAGTTGCCTGGTTAGCGCATGCGCAATGAATGAGCGTCTCCCACCATACAGTCCGACTGTAAGTTTGGTGTTGTTTACACGTACAGTCTGCAAGCATTCCAAAAGTTACTGAGTTGCTGTTGTGTTTTGTGTTTTGCAATCTGTGCTGTGGTTTTGTATTTTAATAGCTATCTTAGTGATTAGGTTTACCTTTCTGTGACGTTATTTAAAACTAATTTGTTTGTATTGTTTTTCGTCGCGATACATTTTATATCTTTAATTTTTGTTATTAGTGATTGCTTAACAATGAGTAAGTTGTCGGGAAAGGTGCTTAAAAGCCAAACTCGCGAAGTTATATACAATGTGATGGAGTTTATGAAGAAGGAAGCAGATCATGGAGGGTTTTTAATAGACTGTAAAAAAGTTAGAGAAAGAGTGTCGGCTTCAGTTGGTGTAAGTCGGATGACACTAGCGAGAATAAACCAGGAAGCGAAGAGGCAGAGAAGCGAAGGGCAACCATTATTTGAAACGCCAAATAAGAAAAGGAAGAGAGAAAAGCCTGTGACAGATTTGGACGATTTTGATAAATCTGCTATACGCCGAATGATCAACGGCTTTTACCTCGTCGAAAAATGTCTACCTACACTACCAAAATTACATTCAAAATTAGTGAAAGATATAGGGTTTAATGGAGGGAAGACAAGTTTAAGGACAGTAATCAAACAGTTGGGTTTTAAATGGAAAAAGACGAGAAACAACAGACATGTACTTATTGAACAACAACACATAGCCTTCCACAGACACGAATATTTAAAAAACATTAGGAAATACAGAGAAGAAGGGCGACCAGTAGTTTACATGGATGAGACTTATATTCACTCGTCACATGTGAGCCAGAAATCGTGGGCAGACAATAACAATGATGGTGTCGCTATACCCCTCACTAAAGGAGCAAGACTTATAATAATTCATGCGGGAGGAGAGATGGGTTTTATTGAAAACTGCTTCACCATGTGGAAATCAAACCTGTGTTCAGGAGACTATCACAGTTCAATGAACTTTGGAAACTACCAAAAGTGGTTGACAGAAAAATTAATACCAAACCTGCCAGAAAAAAGTGTACTTGTCATTGACAATGCACCATACCATAATGTGCAGTCAAAAAAGTGTCCAACCTCCGCTTCAACTAAAAGTAAAATGCAAGAGTGGCTTCGAAGTAACCGAATACCTTTCGATGATTCGATGCTGAAGGTACAGTTACTGCAGTTGATTTCGTTACATAAACCAAGGATCAAAGAATATGTAATCGATTCGCTCCTTCAACAACACGGCCACACTGTATTGCGCTTACCTCCATACCATCCGGAGCTCAACCCAATAGAACTTATTTGGGCCGAGGTGAAGAACTGGGTAGCAACCAACAACACAACGTTTACAATTGAAGACGTGAAGCAGCTAACAGTACAAAAATTCGGGGAAATCACCAGAGAATCCTGGCAAAAAAAATGTGACCATGTAAAAAAGGTTGAAGAAGACTACGTTACATCTCAACCACAAATAGAAAACGCTGTTGAAAATTTCATCATTCAACTTGGAGGGGAAACCAGTGACACAGATGAGGATGACGCCAGCGGATGTAGTCAAATGGACACGGACAGTGAAGAAACTCTATCAGGAATTGAAGACTTAATGTGAAGTGTGGTTTACCTGCTGTCATAGCTGTTAACTTAGTTGAAAATTTTTTTGGTACAAAAAAGTCCATTACTATAAAAAAAGTCATATTACTATATGACTTGCAGAGTAAAAATTTTATTATTTTCTATTTGAACAGTTAGCAATTATTTGTGACCATAGGACTGCATATTACTGATCGTCTACTGACATGAAACGAAAAGGAGCTCTGAAGATGACCCTTGGAATCATTAAAGGTAATTTGTATAAACATAATTCCATTTTTCATTTTTGTTGTGTTGTGTAGGGCCTACTTCTATAGTACGTAGTTCCAATGATCTATTTTACTGCATAAATAGGAGCAAGTGGGGTGAGGTGATGAATGGATTAATTTGATAATGTCGGCATATTTATAGGCCTACAATAATTTTACAATAATTTACAATAATTTTCGGTATGCTTTGTTAGTGTTCTGTGTTCAATTTGTAGTACGTTAATGATTATAAATGTTGTTCTTTAGATCCAAAAACATTAAATAGAAAATAATTTGCATTACAAAATTTAGAAATTACAGTAGCACATAATTACCAGTAGTATTTGCATTTCGTTGTTTGGTTCTATTTTTAAAGGGACAGTGGATATTTTTCTTAAGAAATAAAAATATAAGGCATATTTGCTACCACCTGGGGGCTATGAGCGCACGAGTGTGCAATTTTTATATTTAAAACAGCTCTTAAATTATTGAAATTTAAACAAACACTGACACAAACAAAGCGTTCCGAACACTGCTTGCAGTAGTGACTGTACCAACTAGTACACGCGTACTCACGTAATAGTGGGAAGTCAGTCAGCGGAGGGGAAATTTCCCCTCTGTGGGTTTCCAGCTACGTTGATGTATGTATAGTTTCTGTCAAGAGTGTGATGGATAGGGGAGAAATACGACTGTCATTCGGACAATACAACTATTCAATAAGACGACAATGTGACGCCTTGTTTGGCAGAGGCAATAACTCTAAGCAGCTGTGTCAAATTAGGGTGGAGCGAGAGAAAGCGTCTTCATAACAGATAGACAAAAAGCGCTGCCTCGTACATGCGATTTACCGAGAATACACGAGGCGAGCGACACGATCGCTGTGTAACAACATGTATGAAATGTCCAAGACGACACTCTGACACAAAGGGTTTACAATGACTTAACTTGAAGGTTCGTCATATGAACAATAAGGGCTTTTGTTGCGAGAATGAAAAGACGATGTAGCGACAACGGGGGGTTCGTATACGATTCCAAATACGAATGGAACTAGGGAGAAAGGCGGATGTACAGTACCGAGAAGTTATCAACCAGCAGTGTAGGGAGAGGCGCTGAAAGGAAACAACAAGTCAATACCGAAATTCGTTACGCCTGAGACTATGGGACGCTAGAGTGACAGGGTGTGAATCAGAGGGACATAGCTTGAACAGGAGTAGAACAAAAGGATAATTGACAGGCGGAGAAATTGCTCTTTTCGAAGAATTGCGGGGTGATGACACCAGAGAGTGTGTTGGAGTAGGATAGACAGCCTATCAGAGACCAAGGTTTGGCCAGGGCTGGACTCAAGAACTATGTTGCTATGGAGACGAATGGCGAAAACGAATCAGAAGGGAGTCGTGAGCCTGACTCAAGACTTTGGGTGGAGTCTACGAAGAAATCGAGACAAGAAACCAATGAGGAAGACGTTGGAGGATGGTAGAGATTCGAGCAAGGAATGTGGAAGGGAGTAAAGTTGATAAAACTGTGTGTTTACCACGAGTGCAGTCAGTCTCTCAGTATCTCAGTCTTATTAAAAGTGCTCAGTCTGTCAGTATCTCAGTCTTTTAGTATCTCAGTCAGTTAGTCCAGTCGCCAGAGATTTTGACTTGAGAAAAAATTGGGGCAAAGCAATATTTGGTGCACGTGTTAAATAAACGTTAATAATTAATATAAAAAAATCTTTGCATGTTTACCTTTCTAGGGTTTTCTGAAAATGGTCTGGAAAAATCGTAAAGACAGATTTTCTTAAAGCACTCCGTAAATATGTACAGTTAGAAGAAATAAAAAGGTGTATATTGAAGAGCAAACAATTTCCTTCAGAAAGTCTCCTTACATATTTTTACGTTAATGGAACTGTTTTCCTGAAAATTGGTAATGATGAGCGCTGCGTTTAAAAAGAGCGTTTGCCCCCGATCCTGCGTAATTCGCTAAATTAGCCAGGCGCGTCTATTCAAAAATATCATAACTTTCTTTAATCTAAGCGTAGCCAGTTAAATAAAGGCTAGTTTTGAAGGGGAACAGTATAGCTTTCAAAATTTGTTGATTTTTACGTAAATATTTTATTTGAACATAAAGAATATAGTGTATAAATATTTACTGTAGATACAAAAAGAAGTGAAACCACACAATTACAAGTACTATACAATAAAATTAAAAAAAAATAGTAGTTCTTTACTAATTTACCTTTAAAAGAGATAAACTTTTTATTTTATAATAATGAAAACTACTTTTGAAGTTGTTATTTAAAAAAAAAACCTTTTCAAAAGTGAGTATTTCGACGTATTTTAAATTTACTCTAAAATTCAGAGTTTATCTGCCTTTATTAATCTTAAAAATAGAGATATCGAAATACAAAAAAATTGTATTTGAAAGCTGCAAGTGTTCTGCATCAAAAACTACACTCATGAAAATTATAATCATTTTCAAAATTAAAAAAATAAATAAAAATTGTATATACTAAAAAAAGGTGCCTCCTTTGCGTTACATACATGTATCTTTTAAGTGGGTTTATTTGAATACTTGAAATTAACGTTATAGCTACTACAATGCTAAATCTATCTATTCATGTTATTTCTCTTACCTGATTATACCTATACTCTAAAAACAAGACCCTAGAAAACAGGTAAAATTTTTAAACGGCGCGGCGTTCTATTCCCCTCGAGTGTGCAACTCTAAATGTAGCTGCGCGCGCAACACCCATTGTTGTGGTATGCCATACAAACATCTGCTATACAAGAACGGAGCAGTAACGCAGTTGATATTTCTTCAAAGGTTATAATCAAAACATTACAAATATTTTTGTTTTTATCATATAAAACAGGTAACAAAAATTGCAGTTTAAAGTTTTTATTTACACTTTTTATACATGCTAATATTTATTTATTTGTGAACACGTGTAGTGGAGTCAAAATAAAAATCAAATGTGAATTGTTATGGGAGTCATTTTTTGTATGCTAAATTGGTTAATGGGATCAAGTTGAGCTAATAGTTAAGTTTTGTGTAAAATCAACCCGTTTATTTTTTTATTAACAATTTAAGTTGCAAAATAGCGTTTTTATAAATATCTTTGGACCTAACAAGCCGATTTTAATGTGAATTTTTTTCAGTATTCTATAATAAATGAATAACATTTTTAGCCTTAATACGGAAGTCGATATTATTATTATTGTTAATGTGCTATCAATAAATAAAGTGGCGATGGCGTTTATAAACAAATTGCTGTTGTTTTAACACAAATTATTGAAAGTTGATAAAACTTGAGGGAAAGGTAACCTTTGTGGAGTACTATAAACCCCACAAATTTCATATTGAAATGTTGAATATAACCTCAAAAAAATCGCAATTCACAAAAAAATTTTGAGTGCTCATAAAGTATGGCAAGATTGTGGCACAAAGGTGTATGACGGCTTAAATTAAAGCTTATTAAAAATACTTTCGGATGGTTAATTAACAAAATTTTTTGGCCTTTCTGACACCATTTTTTGACTATTTAAAAAAATTAAACGTAAAGAACGCATTTTTTCTAAAAAAAAAATTATTTGTACTGATCATTTTTTACATACATTAAAAGTTTATAAAAGGCACATATTTAAAAAATCAAATTTGGTAAAAACTGTGGATTTAAAATTGAAAATAAAAAAATTTTCAAAAGAGATATTTTGACTTCACTAGTGGTGAAGTTTTAAAGAATACTTTTACTGAACATTAGTGCTACATAAGGTTTTTTGATTTTTAGGTATTAAATATGGACCAGTGTGATACTGAAATATGTTTTATTTGTAATGCTGATCTTTGTATTGAAGATACAGAAAAAGTGACTCGAGGACTACCGAATTTAATAAGAGTTAGCTCTGAGAGAAACGATGGAAAATATGAAATGTTAAAAAAAGTTGATTCAATTTTAGTACACAGGAAATGTCGAGAAAAATATACGTTAAAAAGGAATGATGTTTTGTGTTATAAGGATTTAGGCACTTTGTCGAAAAAAAGTAAATATAGCCCAGTCAAGAGTAAAGTCAGAAAGAGTAAAGAATTGTTTAATTTCAAAAAACTTTGTATAATTTGTGGATTAGATGCCGATAAAAGTAATACGAGATTAAGTATTAATCAACGCAAAAATATTTCCATAATTCCAAGTCCTACTTTTATTATCAGAAATGATTGCAGAACATAATGACGAATTAGGAAAAGCAATTCTACGACGAATTTCTTGTGATGATTTGGTAGCTGTACAAGCGAGATATCACCGCAGTTGTCACAAAAAAGTTTTAAGCAGTTACACTCGTGACACAAGTGATGCTAAAGGTCGACCCAAGGATGTAAAAATCTCACGTCAAATGGAATTGATTTTTGATTATTTAAGTGACAGTGATGATACCCAGTTTACGCTCACAGAATTAATTGCATTATTAGGTAAATATATTGCTTAATTATAAATTATAATTATACTATTTTTTAAATTAAATTTTCATGTTTATTTTATTTAATATATAATTTTCTTAAACAGGACATGATGCTTGTCATCCAAATACCATTATTGCTAAATTAAAAGAAAATTATGGCGATTGTATAAGAATTATATCCAGAAAAGGTGGCTCAACCCTCATATGTCTTGTAGATCGTGAATACAATGTCATGCGTCAAGCATGGATAGCCTCAAAAAAAGATGAAAATGAAGAAAAAAGAAAAATCTTAAAATCTGCAGCAGCAATTATTCGAAACGATGTTAATCTGAAGAAAAGTAATACAGAATTGTATCCTCCAAGTGATAATATATTCCAAAATATTAATGAGAATATCCCAGAATCCCTTCAGTTTCTGATAGAAGAAATAATTTTAAAAAATAAAAAAGGTGATATTAGTTCATATGAAACAAAATGCACAGCAATTATTCATTCAATTATGAGTTGCATAAGACCTAGAACCTTTCTATCACCATTGCAAGTTGGTCTGTCTGTAATGTTGCATAGGAAATTTGCTTCAAAACGAATTATAGATATATTGTCGCATCTGGGAGTGTGTTCATCATACAAAGAAGCAGCACTTTATGAGAATAGTGTATTGCTTAGTCCACGTTCTCCATTTAGATCTGGCTGTTTTGCACAATTGGCATTTGACAATTCAGATATTAATATCAATACTATAGACGGGAAAAATACTTTTCATAGTATGGGAGGTATTATGATTGTAAGTCCAAGAGATTGTTATTATAACAAAGTTCCCTTAAAACGATTGACTGTTAAGCCTACTGCAAAAGAAATCAGCAAAATTGACAAAATACCATTCCAAATTTTTGAAAATATTAATACACATGCACTCCAAAACATTGTTTTTGAAAAAGTAGATAATCCGAGTTTTAATAATATAGATTTTTCTAATGCTGACTTGCTTTGGCTTTATGGAGTGACCAAACCAGGCATTACTGGCTGGAATGCCTTTATGTCCAAGCTTTTGGAAAATTTGACTTATACATTATCTAGAATTGTTTGCTTGCCTTTTGTACACTCTCCTCCAACTGACAAAAATACAATATACACCGTTTTAAAATACGCTGTAAAACTAGTGAAAAACTTAAATCTATTTAATTGTTTTGTTTACTTTCGATCAACCTTTGTATCAGAAAGCGTTTGAAATGGTCCAATCCTCACCTGATGATGATATACATAATGTAATTGTTCGACTTGGAGGATTTCATCTGCTTATGTCTTTTCTTGGTTCAATCGGTTATGTGATGGCAGGAAGCGGTTTAAAAGAAGCATTAAGCTGTTGCTATGCGCCAGGAACTGTAGATAAGATGTTAGATGGCCATGCTTATGCTAGAGCAGTACGAGGCCACACATTAATTTGGATAGTTTTGTGTAAAAAGATTATTGAGGAAATGAATCTTTCAGAAGTTGAATATTCAAATATGAAATCTTTACTACAAGAATTTTTAGATGACAATCTTACTTACAAAGAAGTACAAGATCATAATTTTTTAAACATCTTAAATGGTAAATTTCTAGAAAAAATGATTGAAATTGAGGAACGCGGTAAAACTGCAAAATTATGGATACAATACATACGAATGATCTCTATTGCAAAAGCATTTGCGCGCTCTGAAAAAATGGGTTTACTAAAAATTCAATTACAAGTTATTCAGCAAATGTTGCCATATTTTTATGCAACTGGACATTTTAATTATACGAAATCAGCCTTATTATATGTACAATATATGAATCAATTTATAAAAGAATCTGAAAAACTTTTCACCTCAATGCAAAACCAAGATGTAATTCCAGAAACTACCGCTTTAAAAATTAAAGAACTTCAAAATTTTATAAATAACGGATTTTGTACTGTAAGACGAACTGAGAAATTCTGGTCAGGAACTCATACTGATATGACAATCGAACAGGACTTAATGAGAGTCATGAAAGTTGATGGTGGTATGATTGGACGGGGAGTAACTACCAGTACTGCAAATAAATGGATTTTAGCGATGCCATATACACATGATATCTGCGAAGAAGTAGAAAAATTTTGTGGTATAACATTTTCTACTTCCGATCAGCATGTAGATGCTAGAGATTCTCGAATAAAACGAGATACTGAAGATATTCTCAAAATAAACTCCTGGTTTGATTGTCACGAGCCATTTCCTTATCAAGATTCAATAATGTCTATATCTACTGGAGTTACTGGCGGTAATAATATTAACTGTCATAATGCTTTTGAGGTTGGAAAAGCAGGATTAGAAGAAATTGCTGGTACAAACTTCCATAAAGTTTCGTTTAAACGAAAAAATAGAGTACTGTCATTAAAAAGTGTTAATAGTAGTCTGAAAATTCAAGAGGAAATTGTCCCTATAGATCCAATGTTTATATTTCAACGCATTTGTGTAGCAAGAAAAAGTGACGACGAATTAAAAGATTACATGCGTTATGAACTTGCACCGTACCCAACATCTATGTTTTACGAAGGTGTATTTCGGAAAACAGATAAGTCTAAACTATATGATATGTTTGAAGTAGACCGCACTGAGATTAACCTTGAAGATTGCATTTACGTCATTGATGGTGGTATGTTACTGCATAGAGTAGTATGGTCAAAAAATGACAAGTTCAAATGTATTTTTCAAAGATACGTAAATTATGTCAAGAGACACTTTGGATCAAAAGTTACTATAGTTTTTGATGGCTATACAAACAATTCTAACAGCATCAAAGCTATGGAGCGTTATCGCCGTACCAATCAAAATTCCTCTCCAGATATTTTATTCCATGAAGATATGTGTGTCACAGTGACCCAAGAACAATTTCTTTCGAATAAAAATAATAAAACTCTATTTATTGAAATTCTAACGAGATATTTGGAAGAAGAAAACATAAACGTTAAACAAGCTGACGATGATGCAGACTTATTAATTGTGAAAACAGCCTTAGAATTATATGATAAACCTCCAGTTATTGTTGCAGAGGACGTAGATATTTTGGTGCTCATTACTGCGCTTACACCTAGTAATAAGAAAATTTATCTCTTAAAACCCACGAGAGGAACCATGAGTGCTAGTCTATTTTCTTCTGATAACAGCTTTAGAAAGCATAAATTTTGCAAAGAGAATATACTATTTTTGCATGCTCTAACCGGCTGTGACACAACATCATGCTTTTATGGTAAAGGTAAAAAATCGGTTTTTAATTCGATTGAAAAAAAATCAATAAACTCAGATTTAAAAGAAGCGATCGAAGCATTTAAACTGGAAAATCAACATCAAACATCTATATATAAAAATGGTCTATTAATTCTCCTGTATATGTATAATGCACCAAAAAAAATTACATGTGTTGATAAATACAGACATACAAGTTTTACTAAAGCGATTTCAAAAAAGAAAAAAAGCTTAAAACCTGTAAAGTTAGAAAGTCTGCCACCTACTTCTGATGCTGCCAAGCAGCACTTTTACAGAGTATATTTACAAGTCCAGCAATGGCTCGGCAATGATCTAATACCAAAAGACTGGGGTTGGAATGTTGGAGAAATTTTAACGCCTATAAAAATGACACAGCCAGCTGCCCCAAAATCTTTATTAAAAATGATCTTTTGTAATTGCAAAACTGGCTGCAAAAAAGGATCGTGTACATGTAGAAGCGCTGGTCTTTTATGTTCATCGGTTTGTGGTACATGCTCAACTGAAACTTGCAAAAACTTTCCAATTGTTGACGAGATTGATTTTGATGATAATGACTTTGATGATAGTGAGGAAAAAATCCTCGAAGAAGAAGAAGAAGAAGAAGAAGAAGAAGAAGAAGAAGAAGAAGAAGAAGAAGAAGAAGAAGAAGAAGAAGAAGAAGAAGAAGAAGAAATCACTAACTAAATTCTCAACATAAATAATTTTTAAAATTCCAAATTTAAAAATATATATATATTCTTTGTATTCGTTTTACCTTTTATTAAAAAGAGAGCTTTTCTTTGAAATATTTTATTTATTACTGGAGGATTTGCCCGGGTTTGCTTGGGAGAAAGTGGTGCCATATTCTTACTTGCTAGGAAATTCACTTTAATTTGATACCATTTATGCTGTTTTTTTCACATCCACCAAGCAGGGGGGATATTTATAATAATCCAAATTAATATGCACGTCAAATTGTTACTTACATTGAAATTCCCTTTAATTTGATACCCCACGTGCGGTATTTTCATATTTTCCATTTTTGACATCACCCCTCCTCCAATTCCACCAATTTATTGAGCCCCGGAGACCAAAATTTTTAATAGTGCGTATATGCATGTCACATACGGTATTTCATATTTTCCATTTTTGACACCCCTCTATTACAACCCATTTATTGAGCCCCAGGGCCCAAACATTTTCAATAGTTCCTATATGCATGTAAAATTGTTACTTGCATTGAAATTCCCTTTAATTTGATACTCCACAGTATTTTCATATTTCATATTTTTCATTTTTGACACCCCCCCCCCCGGGCCCAAAACACCTATCTTATGTTGGTTCTCCCGTTGCGTAAAAAATTTGTGCCAAGTTTGGTGGAAATCGGTCCAGTGATTTTTCATATTTTCCATTTTTGACCTCCCTCAAAACCACCCATTTATTATGCCCCAGGGCCCAAGAATTTTCAATAGTGCTTATATGCATGAAAAAGTGTTACTTGCATTGAAATTCCCTTTAATTTGATACCCTACATGCGGTATTTTCATATTTTCCATTTTTGACATCCCCAGGGCCCAAAACACCTATCTTATGTTGGTTCTCCCGTTGCATAAAATATTTGTGCTAAGTTTTGTTGAAATCGGTCCAGTGGTTTAGTAGGAGGTGTGGAATATAAATACACACAATGACTTTTATGTATATTAAGATACACATATTTAATAATATTATTCAACAGAGGAAGATTTGTTAAAATCGACCATTCCGTCTATCGATTTAATACTCCTAACGATGAAATAATAACAAAATCGTTATTTTGATTTTATTACTATTAAAATTTGAACTATTTTAAACAAAAAGAATGAAGACTTTATCATGATCCAATGGTTTATTTAGTAGTAAGGAAAGAAATTCACTGAATGTAAACGTTTTTATCTATTTTACCGCGCGCTGCCCTTAAATAAGGGTTTTTTTTTAAAAGCCTGACCTTATAAACATGCAAAGATGATTTTAAACCGATATTTAGACCTTTTTCAATAACTATACCAAATATCACTTTGCCTCAATTTTTTAAGAAATTTTACCGTTATTTTTACTCTGGCGACTGGACTAAGTCACACTAAATTTTAGTAATTCTTACTCAAATTTTTACTCAGCGATACACTAAGTTTCGCTCAGTTTCACTAAAGTTCTCTCAGTTTTCTCTCCGTATCACATAAATTTTACTCAGTACTATTGAAATGTGCGGTAACTCAGTAACTCAGTATCATTAAGGATTTTAGTGCGCATCTCAGTATGTTACAAGTTCAGAATATCGGTTTTAAATCAATAGTATACTAGACTCTTAATTTCATTGAACTTAGACTCTCGTCAGTTTATGTACATCAGTCAGAGGAATTAAATGAACAGAAACATTATTTGTTAACATAAAAAAAAAGTATTGTAACGGCAATGCATACAGATTCAATAACCTTGTTAATTTAAGTTATGAATGACAGAACACTCATAAATAATTTGTGATATGATGGACAAAAGCACATACTCTTAATATTGCGTGGTAGGATGCTCAAACACGAATAAACAGACTTAAACATAACACTAGTAATTAATGTGTAGACAGCCAATACTTGGTATTATACGTGAATAAATAGATATATTTATATTGTAATAGTACATATCTTCACAATAAAGTTAACAACAAGAGATAAAGAATGAAGCACTCATAAACTAACACCAGAACACCTAAGAAAGGAATGATAACTGAGTAACTGTGTACAAAGTATTATATAAGGTTCAAGAACTCAATAAAACAATAAATGTAACTCAGTAAACCAAAGAACAATAAGTAGTGATAAATAAGAAAGTATAGAAGACAACTTAGTAATGTGATAAACCCAATAGATGTGGTAAGTGAGAGGTATAAACAAGTCTAACAACGAAACCATGAATTAAAATAAAGACGTGCTAAGCAACAAGACAGTGAAGACCACATTAATTACCAAATAACTTAAATGCTTGAAAAGAAACAAAATTAACAAAAATAGTCATTTTTTAATAGAGGTCAGAATATTTCACCTCACAGAGTCCACCAATTAAATAAAAAACCTTTTTCTATGTCAGACAATATATTACTTAAAGCTAATTAATATTTTCAAGGAATAAAAAGAAATCGAAACAAAAAGGGAAATATCATAAATAAATCATTGGGAAATAGGGAAGTAGAGAATGCAAATTTAGGAATTAAATAATGCAATTAACCTGACAAAACAATAACTGATGATGACAAATACCCAGAAGAGACGATCAAATGACAAAAATGTAAATAGTTATTAGTAGACATAAATATAATGTACAAATGTTCAACTTAGTATGTAAGAAATAAGACATTGAGTATAGCCTTAGATTAAAACTATGAGGAGGTCTGCGAACCTCAAACAGTTATTTTGTATAAGTGAACTACAGACTGTAAGTCATATAGAATTACAAATATAATAATATTGAACAATAATTATATAAATCAGGTAGTGTAACAGTGTAAAAAGGTGAGAACAACAGTGATAGGCTTTAAAAAGTAAAAACAGTGTATAGTGTAAGTGAATAAACATATTTACAATATGAACATTGTATGAAACATGTAATTTATATGAAACAACAAGGTGACTAATATAGTGAAATGAAACCAAGGGGAAATAATTAAAAAATAAAGAATCTTCTGTTACAAACTTATAATATAATAGTGACGAAGATACAATAAGATTCTATGGAATCATATTAATTATAAATTGTGAAATCGAACCTGTGACCCATAAACGTATCATTGCCAAGACCTGAAATGAATGAATTAGTGTTTTAATAAAAAGGAAGGTATTGTTGAAAAAATATTGAAACCAGACAGAACATGTCAGTTTTACTGCTGGATTTTATACAAATTAAAGACAGATACGAGACGAAATAATACAGAAAAACTATGGAAATAACTAAAAGAAGGATGTTTTAATCGATGGCACAAAAAACTTGAAGTCCAGGAGCGAAGGATCAAGAAATAAGCTTGTAAAGAAAACTCCAAGATTGGTGAGATTACTCCAATGATCAACCAAGATATTTGAAAACATTTTAACATTTAAAGATCGAGTTACAGCGATATACTATCACAAAAACAATAAAAACTTTATAATAGTGAATACTAATGGTACACAAATAATTATTAGTATTAAGAGTTTCTTTTTCAATTGTTCTTTTGTTCTTTTGTATGATCCAAAGAACCCACTGATACACAACACACATCAACAACTACTAATTACCAAACATTATTTATAAATATTATGTTTTATGATATGTTTACGATTTGTACTATACTTTAACATGACTAATAGATGAACCCTGAGATTATGAGATTTTTCATGCTCTACAACAGAAATGAGTTTCGAAAAGAGTAAATAAAAAATAATTGAAAGTAAGACAAGAAAGAATAAGGAGTTGATTATATATTATAACATAAGAGTCTAAAAATTTTACAATATATACATATTGTTTGTATATCAAACGAGACCGGATGCATACCGACACGGGGTGCGAGATATGTGTGTGGAAGTGTGAAGTTATCTGTGATCTAAATGATAAGTGTAAAGCAATTGTGCTGGAGAGTGGATGACACAAGACGCCGGATGGAGGACCTACGCAATTTGGATATCTGTTGACAAGTAACGTAAATTATTTATTGTTAGTAGTTATCAATCCACTGACCTGATTCTCACAAAGAAACCACATTGAGATGAATATAAATATCTGATAATAGTTAACTCATATAAATGATCACTATTGTAGATGCAAGTCTGGAATTATGAACTCATTAAGTGTAGGAAGATATTGAACGTAGAGTATGATTTGTTGTATGCTTATGTTGTAAATTAGAATAGTATTATCAATTAACAAATAAGTTGTGTGATATATTGTTCTCATTTCAGGAGCATGGATATGTACAATCATGAATGTTAATTATTAATCGTCTAGTAAATAATAAACTGTAATTTCTAGATCCAGACATGCGTATGTGTTACGTTATTACAATACCTAGATCGTGATCAATATAATATGTAAAATATGAAAGAAGGAGAAATCGTGATTACAGTGAATCACACTCTTTCAGTTTAAATGTAAAATTAATTAATATTTGAATTAACTCATTAGTTAATTACCCTTTTTTTTTATTGACGCCAAAACGCGGGATATCATGAAAGGCCTCATAGCTTATATCAGTGATTACTCGATGATAGTTAAAACGTATTTAATAATCAATTCACACATCAATTAAAATTAAGTAAATGGATTAATTACCTTATCAACATAAAATTTTATTAATTTGCATAGTTAATTAATAACTATAAATATAACTTTGTATCCAACGAGGGGCTTGAGAAGGCTATAACCGCCGCTTAATTATTTACAAATAAATCAAAATATGTCAATTAATTTATGCTGAATAAAATAAGCAATAAATATAATTTTGTAATGTGGTTGTGTTATTATTTATTCAGTATAATATAGCCTATAACAAACAAAAGTTACACAAACACTACGCGCACCACACACACACACACACACACACACACACACACACACACACACACACACACACACACACACACACACACACACACACACACACACACACACACACACACACACACACACACACACACACACACACACACACACACACACACACACACACACACACACACACACACACACACACACACACACACACACACACACACACACACACACACACACACACACACACACACACACACACACACACAATGAAATGGGGAGAGGGTGTGGGTGTGAGAGAGCGGTTGTATAGCTAATGTGGATGAATGGGGAAACGTACCATTGAATTCGCTACGTTTTGCAAATAGTCAAGTTATTTTTTCGTAGAACAGGCACTACATGATGAAACAGTGAAAATAGTAATATGAGTTATGGGAATTAGGATGAATTTGGACAAAAACGAGTGTATAGGAAGGTCATTCATTAGTTAAAGAGACAAACAGCTGTAGAGGAAACACGGTTTATTTAGTCAGGAATTTATTTTCAAAATAATACCCAGCAACATTAATACACTTGTCCTATCTCTGAATAGCTTTTTTATGCCTGCTGCAAAAAACTCATAAACAAATAAAATAGCTTATGTTGCATAAATAAAACCTATTAAATATATTTATCGAAAATATGTAATTGCGGCTGTACATTGGCACTGTTATGTTGATGTCAGAGCCATTTTAGGAATTTTTTTGACCTCGTCGTTGTCATAAAACTTTGTACCATGTAACGCCTCCTTAAGTGGACCAAACAAGTGGAAATCAGATGGAGCTAACTCTGAACTGTGGAGAGGGTAAAGTAGAATTGCCTAAGCCAATTTATTGATGGTTTTACGTGTATAACCTAGCCTTCGTGGTTTGTTATAGCTGTGTGTAAACGGGCGTTATCATGAAGGAGAATGACGCCTTCGCGCAGAAATCCACGTTTCCTCATCAGTGGTTAGAAATGTTTAAACTGTTCTAACCACATAAAAATTTCCGCGGTTCATAGTTTTCCTTATAGTTTAGTCATACAAGCAGGGCCGGATTTAAGGGTAGGCTGACTAGGCTGCAGCCTAGGGACTCGCACCACATAAAAATTAAAAAAATTAAATTATTGTAACAAATAAAAAAGAATATTCTTCGAGCCTTCGATCAGCCCTGACTACATCAATTAATTTATTATTTCTCTATACACCTTTTACCGGGACTTAAATTTTGTATATTTTACCTAAGCTTATAAAAAAATCTGTTCCCCAGAATTTGTCACGACTGATAAGTAGGGGGCCCGCACCACAACCTCAGGCTAGGGGCCCGCACACTCTAAATCCGGCGCTGCATACAAGAGTAAATTTTAGCGCTTTTTCACTTTCAGAAGCAAGAAACGGATCACTGCATGTTATTCAACCAATTCCGAATCTTGAAGGTGACTCGCCATGGCTAAATGAGAATTTGAGGTTATAAACAAAACAATTCTAATTAAGCACTCATCACAGCAATGCCAACTTACAGTTCTGAAGCTATCGTAAACCGCCTACCAACCATTTTTCCTCTACACCTACTTGTCTCTTTAATTATTGAATACAGAAAAAGGAATGTCAGGTATTTAAATACCACGGGATCGATTGTACATCAGAATGACAAGTGTTAAGTGGACAGTGTAACAAAGGTAACGGAAAGATAATGTATGAATAAAGTTGTAAACAAGAAAAGTAAAAATAGAAACTTACACAGCAAGTGTAGAAACGTAGCTGTCACCTGCATTGGGTACATGAAGGATACAAAGACGTTAGAACGACAAATTTCATAATATATATAATACTTTCACTTATGAACTTACTATTGTTACTTCTCAAACGTTTCAAGATGTTGTTTCTCTTCTTCAGTGGGTTGAGTACTAACTGTCGATTACAGAATAACCGTTACGGAATGGAGTGTGTGGTGGCGGTTGATGGTAGGAAGGGATTGGCGCTGAGGTTCGAATTATGTGTGTGGATCAGTGTGTCAAATAGTGTATGTGATTTGTAATGTATCTGTTCATTTAATATGTTGTTTGGTTGTAGTGTGTGATATCTGTATATTTCAAATTGTTCAGCTGTGTTTAGTTTTCTACTTTTTGGTAAGTAGTGTAATATTTCCATGTTGTGTTCTATGTTTGTGTAGCTGTGGTTTTCGTTATGTAAATGTGTGGCAAATGTGGAATGTATGTAGTTTGTGGTGAGGGCTTTTAAATGTTCAGAAAACCTGGAAGAAAAAGATCTTCCCGTCTGGCCGATGTAGAATTGTTGACAATCATTGCAATTTAATTTGTAAACCCCTGTTTTGCTGTATGTGTCAATGTCTTTGTTAGTATTGTTTATGTGTTTTTTAATGGTGTTGTTGGTTCTGTAAGCTACTTTATAATTTTGTTTCCTAAATGTGTTTGCAATTTTATGTGTATTGGAATTGTAGTATGTGAGTGTTATGTATTTACTGGGTTGTGTGGTGTTGGTCAGACGTGTTTTACTTTTTGTGTTGAGGATTCGTTTGTGTAGTTTATTTATTAATTCGGGGTTGTATCCGTTTTTGACTGCTATGTATTTAATTGTGTTTAATTCATCTTGGTAGTCATGTGTGTTTAGGGGTATTGACGTGAGCCTATGGAGCATGTAGTTGACAAATTTCATTTCATTACAAAGACAAATAATCTCTCGTGCGGGCATACTCACATAGACCTGCGAGTTCAGCCATTTAGAAACATTCTTGATAAATTCAAATTAATGAATGTTTTGTAGACTTTTAATATTATTTACTTTTTATTACTTCATAACTGGTATGAAGATAACTGTTTTGTGCTGATTTCAGATGATACGGAAATTCCTGACGCTAATAGGTCTAGTACAGTGCGTTTTGAGTCGTCCTTATGATCCTGACGATCCTCTCCTGGACACCGTCCTGCCGAGCAAAAACACCGACTTCGAAGCGTTCTATCCAAGAGAAGCGTACGGTGTGCCTAATGGTTCTGCAAGGCCAGCTCACGGACACGCCAGCTTCTACCAGCATAGAAATCCTGCTCTGGTGGACGCTAAAAATTCACCTGCCTACGGATATCGATTCGACGGAGGACGAAGATTCAACTTTGATTGAAATTATATTCGACATCTAAAACCAATGATCGATTTGTACACAGTATACATTTAATTTTGTAATAATAATTTGTGTTTTATTGTACGTTTCCTCACTATATAGTTCGACGATTTGTATGAATGCTTAGCTCTGTTCTTTCTAAAATTGCTTAGAGCGGGGAAAGCTAATGCTGATCGATGTCGCAGTCTGAGTTAAGTCTTAACTAGCAAGTTCCACAACTTCGGTAACTGGCAATTTCACATACCTAACGACTGAAAAGTTTTTGTACTTATTTATATAAATGGCTAAAAACAATTCATTACCGGCCAGTTGCAGTGGAAGATCTGTTTTCCACCTTGCACAAAAAATAAATTAGGTTGTGTTGGATAAGTAAAAAGTATTCAATATAGTAATCGAAAAAATATACTAACGGCTTAACACTGGTGATCATAAGTTGAAAAATATCAACAAGCAAGCAGAAGAAAGTAATCAAACGATAGTAATAATGTGTTGGACTATTGGGAAATAAAGTAACGAAACACGTGCGTGTGTGTGTGTATGTGTGTTTTCAAATACATTACGCTCAAGTGAATACAAATTCATATCATTAAATTTATAATTTTTTAAAATTTGGTACAATTTTAGGATTGTTTGAAAGAGAATGAGACATTATTTCAAACCCCACAATATCATGAGGGTAGGCAGAGAGGGATTTTTGGGTGTTGAAACCCCCTGAAATCTATCACTTAGGGCTACTTAAAAACCCGCAACATTGTGTCCTTTACAAGGAGATTTAAATATGAATTTTGTTAAGAAATAATAATTGATTCTGTGTTTCTACAGAAATATTTTTAAGAGATAGTGACTAGAATATTCATCTCCTTCACTTTTTTGTTGGACAACCCCTTTAATTGGAATTCTGCATACGTCCGTGTAGAATACAAAACGCTTTGGTAATAAATGTAACAAAGCAAAAGGAAACGTGTATTACAAACTTAAACTGTAATTATAGCGACAAGTTTAAAGTACGACAAGTGGCTTTTAACACTACTTTTTAGTACACTGGTATCCTCTACAGTCGGTGTCATAACCATGATTTACGTTTTAACAAATTATATTAATTGTTAAACATGTTCTATGTCTTTCATGAGGGTGCAGCGGGAAGGGATCATTGAATTGTGTGTGTGTGTGTGCGTGTGTGTGTGTGTGTGTGTGTGTGTGTGTGTGAGCGAGAGAGAGTGAGAGAGAGGGAGAGAGAGAATTTTGACAGATTTGTTTAAACTTTTTTTCAGTCAAACAGCCTGACTGAAATTTTTTTATTCCAATTTATATATTAAATTTATATAATTTAAATCACAATTGTGTTTACACTGATGGTTTCATTAGAATGTGTATTGTCTTGTGAAAAAGTTGATAATTTTATTCCGACTTGTAGGCCTATTCTCAAACGTACCGAACATTTCACCATGGTACTGGTAGGAAATCTCATTGGCAGAACAAGCCCCATGATTTTTGTACATTTACACAGCATAAAACAGGAATTGGATTTTTCTTGGTGTCGGCGGCGTTCGGAAAACAGCTCTGTCGTGCCTTAGCCAACCAAGGGTACGGGAGACGGCCAATCACGCCTGTCGGTATATTGCATGA
Source organism: Magicicada septendecula (assembly GCA_034769895.1). Classification (NCBI taxonomy): domain Eukaryota; kingdom Metazoa; phylum Arthropoda; class Insecta; order Hemiptera; family Cicadidae; genus Magicicada; species Magicicada septendecula. The sequence goes on from CM068367.1 coordinate 503,929,474, forward strand.
TGTCAAAACACTATTTTCCCGTAAAACCACTGTTCCGATCCTATTCCTGTTTCATTCACGTTATATTTACAACCTGTGGTGTCTTATCTGTGAACATTTAATTCTACCTCTTAGAACATCCAATTTTTTGTAAATCAGTCTAAAAACGTTTATGCTGACATCTGAGAATCAGGCTAGTAGTACAAGCGTACCAGTCCGCCAGCTGGTTGTCTGATGCGAGTGTAACAGTTTACGCTTTTCAGATTGCATCGTACCATATACGATGTCACATCACTACACTAGATTGCACGAGCAAAAGATGTATCTCATTATGAGTACAGGTCAAATCAAAATATTTCACTTTTCCGCAAGCTATGAAATAATTGTATTATTAGATCGATGTCGTTTCGTTTTGAAAAAGCTTCTTCATGTGCTTCATATACATTTTTGTAAAAACTAAGTACGGTTTTCATGAAAAGTAATAAGTAAAATTTTAAAGGAATATGTGAGGGTAATGTTCATTCTCTGTTTACTTTTGGTTTGCAAGGTGAAGTTAGATGACTAGGATTTCTGAAGCCCCGGATTTTGTACTTAGCGCACATCCAATTTATCATTAATCACGAGTTATGAGTAGTCGAATACAACTACAGCGAAAAAATAATACCTTTCATAGTCCCATATATACATGTCATATCCTACATGTACGATAAATGTGTGAGTGTAAAAGTTGCACAGATCAATGTGAGTGTGTTAGAGCAATTAACACCGATTAATAGGCCTACTAGCTCAGCGATATTTTAAAACTACTTTTGTATTACACTTTCCAAGCTCTTCAAATCCACATACTTTAAGATTGGATAAATTTGACCACGGCTAAAAGTTACTTAAAATCACGTTCAACACTTTCACGTTCGACAATTTTTTAACTATTTTATTTGACTGTTGCACATTCAATAAAGTTCATTTTTAAAGTCTCGTTTGAACGTTGCTAAATGTGTATTTTTTTATTCTTAATTTAAGAAAATATTTAAGGAAAATTAAGTAAAATTTTTACGAGAAGTAATATATTTCACTATAAACGTTCAAGTACTGTAGTTTGGGTACAAAATCTTCACCGTCACCGACATATGGGCATCGAAACTCCATCGTAGATGCTTTTTATGAAAAGTGAAACCATATTCATCGGAAGCGAGAGTGTAAGGCATAAGGTGCGTACAGATAAGCAAATAAATTTCTCGCAGTGTTAGGGCGCAACCTGAGACGGCAGTACACACGATACACACATAAACATCGAGTTGCGTCCCATCGTGTTTACGTATACAAACGTACAGAATCCCCGAGGCGCAACAGTTATTTATGAATAGAAGAACCAGTTTCAGGAAGGAATGTAATGTGAGAATACGGGAGGCAGACACCTGTAAAGTGGTTCCCAGTAGTTCTGAATGAAAACTTGTTCGAGCCGTATAAATGATGGCCATAACAAGTGTGAACAGGTTGGGGAAGGGTAGAACGGCGTGCATCACCCCGCCCCTCGAAACACTCACTCTCTCACCCTCTCTCTCTCTCTCTCTCTCTCTCTCTCTCTCTTTCTGTTTCGGGTTTTCACAGTACCTTATGTATTTCTACTCAACGCAAACAATTTGTACTTAAAAAATGCTGTCTACAGTAGATTACGTTGTGTACCCTAGTGTTCTAGATGCATGTGGACTGTATAATCTTCAGTATGAATTAGTCACGTTGTTAGCTTCAGACTAATAACGCAGGATCCCTATATTTATTTTCCATTACCGTTGCTAACGGTTGTAATCTGTCTGCTGGTTCAGACTGCATTCTGTACGTGTTCTGGCTCAAATGGTGAAATACTTCACTTTTTTCGTTTAACTATCAGACTTTTTAGAATATTTTTAATTCAAAATTTCTTCTGTATTATACATATAGTACCCTTTATTATAGCATAATATTTACCACACGAGAAATGTAGATATTTAATTCTTTTATGCGGCCCTTTCTCCGTCGCCTTCGAATGTATGTAGTAAAAAACTACCATACACCGAACGCGTTACACCGACTGTGGATTCATGATCTGTTTTTAGGTTCGGAAATCTTTATTGCGACAATTTATTTTAAAATACTATTCATTATAACAACATTTTTGTTTATATAAATTATGTAAAATTATCTATAATAAATGTGACACATATATTTTTACATTCTTTGAGGTCACCAAATGTAATTGATTTGTAATAATAGTTGTCTTTTTTTACGGACCAAGTTTCCACAGTACGCTTATTTATAGTTTGCAATTGGCAATGACGGTGAAACTTAGGCAACATTCACTGCTTATAAATGGCTGTAGGGAAGACATGGAGAGAGAGAGAGAGAGAGAGAGAGAGAGAGAGAGAGAGAGAGAGGAATAAGATTGAGAGTTTTGAGATATGGATGGAATGTCGTAGATAAATGGTTTGATAAAATGAGATATGAGGAAGTTTTCAACAGGACAAAGGAAACCGAAGCACATTTAGATACAATTCTAAAGAGAAAAGGTAACTGAGTAGGACAAGTTATAACAGGAAAAGGAAAATTAACGACTGTTCTTGACGGCAGAATGGAAGAAGAAAAGGAAGGAGGAGAGCGAGATTAACGATGACAGACGATGTTAAGAGAGTGGGATCTGAGATAACTATACATCAGCTCTGGAATAGGATTTACAGACAGCAGTGGTATAAGGGGCTCCCAGTTCGTCATAACACCATATGATGATGATATCTGGCTGCGATTAATGCTTATCTGATACGTAAAAACACTACTTTTTAAAAATATCTTTTAGTTGTACTAATTTTCACTGCTATTCAACAGCAGTGGGTGTGTTACGAAACGATGGTGGAACAACGTATTACCTTACTTACAATCTGTAATGATTTACAGTATCATGTCTGTACCGGCGGTCTGTTCTTTCTTTATTTATCTTTAGTTTTCTGGGTGAAATCAGCTGACTGGCTAACAGCTGAGAAGCCGAAATGTTTTCATACTTACTGCGTCTCTCATTCCATGAGTTGTAAATAGTAAAACCTAAAACCTTGTTAAAAACAAACAACAGCAACAATAACAGTAATCTTTTGCAGGTTTCTCACCCCCCTGCCGATCCAGCCACTGGAACAGAAGGACACGAACAGGGGATAAGTATGATAGAACAGTTAATAGGACCTTACTATATCACACATGAAAAAGACATAAGTCTGAGGGATTTATCATGTCAAATAAGAAGACGTCTGTGACAAGAAAAAATAGAAGACATAGTAAATTCTAAGTACTAAGCCTCTCAATAAGTCACGCTACAAAATGAACGCGGCAGGTCAAACAAGTGCAGTCAGAAAATTCCATCCCTTACTGCCAGTTGAAACTTATTTTTGTCACCAAAGAAGTCGAGAACATCAACATAGAGGTTAGCAACTTCAATGCCTTTCACAATTACATGGACTACATGATCTTGCATGTCCACCAATAAACTTGCAACTTACAAGTAGTGTGCATGTAGTGAGACCTTCAAACCGATGGTCATGGGCAATCCACTAGCTCCAAGAAGAACTCGATGAGAAAAGAGCCTATCTGGATGAGAGATCTTATAGTCAAGAGTGAAGGAAGACCAAGAGCTTTCGCGACCTCCACATCGCCACCCAATAAGGTGAATCTGTTGGTCATGAAGTGCAAGAAGCTTCTTTGAACTCCCTCAGTGGAGTTAGCTGTGTACTCACGGTTCCTGTTCCATATGACTGAAGCATATTCTATATGGCTTCAAATCAAAGATTTATAAAGAGTCACACAGGAATCCGTAGTCTTTAAAGTGTCTTCCAATCCATTTAACAATCATCATAACAACAACAACAATAACAACAACAACAACAACAACAACAACAACAACAACAACAACAACAACAACAACAACAACAACAACAACAATAAAAACAACAATAACTTATTATTAATAATAAGTTATATGCGCCGTAATCATACTTATATATGTAACTGCTACGCATTTATTAAAGGATTTATCAAGTTTCGTCAGTACTAACTGACAGTATTTTTATAGGCTTCATATAGGCATATGTTACAATTAGTAGATTATAAAAACGGATGTGCTTATTTTATACAGAAAACCTTTAAGATCGGAAAAAATCACTAAACTTATCATGTTTGTCCTGTTATAATCTATCGAGTGGTTGTTAGGCTATAACACTTCGTTACTGTGGCTGCACAGGTGAAGTCAGATCATTGAAGTGAACCATTCTTCTCTGAAGACAATTTATTGATAATTAGCTTAGTTTTAACAAAATAATACAGTTCTTGTTACAATCTTCTTACTTTATAAACTTCTTGAAATTTACTCATTTAAAATTACATCAATTACTTCAACTGTTTCAAGTATAAGAACCTTAAATTACTAGTACTTATTCTCAAACAAGGTATAGTAGCTAACTTAAGAGAAACTAGCAAAGAACAAAAACTGTAACTATCACTGGTTAGACGGGCTCTCTTAGAACACCTTCTAACTCAGATTAAAGGAAAAGTCAAAGAGAGACAGACGTAAGCTCTCTTAGAATACTTACTATCAGGTCTGTCTTCTGCTGGCAGTTGCTTACCTGTTATAGTAAAAAATGTGGGTTGCACCCTTATTCTACAATGACGGGGCTATTCTCTTCTCTCAATTCCAAAACCTTACTTCGGATAGACTAAAACTAGTTGAGTATGAGTAACAACTATATAGTCTACCATAGTTGACTATGGGTAACTACGTATAGTCTTACTATTCGTTATAGACTACATCGTATAATCCTACGTCATGATTTGAGTGGGGTTCTAGAACTATTAGAACTGAGATGAGATGAAAATTCCTATGGAATGTACCATGTGTTTTCCAGGAATCGGTAATTCGGTCCATCGTCTGACCTACTACAAACGAATAACTACTTTAAGACTTAGATCTGCCACCATTAGTTCTTATTTTATGTGTCTGGTAGTACTTCTCTAAGACTTCCAGTGTTTTCATACATCTGTCTATCTCAACATATCGACTTTTGTCTCCTAACATCTACTGTTTTCATAATCCACTTGAGTTACCTTTGACAGCACATAAGCTACGGTTTACGAGTTGTTTCCTGGACATGTAGCTACCCTTCACCATAATATGAGAAAATTTCTTTAAAACTATTTTTATGTACAAGAACATCTGCTAGTTTGGTTAAACGTATGACTCCCACGTCCACATACAATTGGCAATTTCAGTACCCTTACATACAATTTATAATTATAATCTTACATACAACAGTCCTTTCTTTTTTTATTTTTATAAATACTTTTTTTGACTATTGCATTTGCTGATAAAACATATTTTTAAAGATCCCATTTTATCATTGGTAAATACGCATTTCCTTCTTCTGCCAATCCGTCATCCTCATCTTGCACCGAATTCCTACTTTTGAATGTATAGAGGGTTCTTGAGAAATATAAAACTATTAAAGCATATGCCACTACTAGAAATGGAAAATGATGTATGAAATGAGACGATAACAAACTACTATATAAGTCTGTATAACGTTCAACGTCACGTAGTTCTTGTTTTAATACAAACAAAATTTTGTAAGATTCGCTAAAGAAAAATTATAAATGCAGATAGTTTTATTGTAAACAAATGAGGATGCATTAAAATTAACGAAAATTCGGTTGTCAGAAGGTCGTGTTGGGAGAAATCGCCGTTATTAGCAAGGGAAACCAGTCATTATTCTTGGCGTTTTACTTGTTACGAAATATCAGTATTTTCCTTGTGTACAGTTTTGTTTGTATTTGGTAATTCATGTGAAAGACTGGTCGGTGCAGCGCGGCGCGGTCATGATGTGTGTGGTTTCGGTGTGAGAACGTCAGTGGAGCCTGTAGTGGGTAGGTGGTGGCGGCGCTGTCTGGAGGGGAGAAATGATTTCAAGGACAACCATTATACAGTTCCCGTTGAAATATTATTAACGCCACGGATAGGTTAGGGCCCATAACATAAACGCCACGGGATTCGGAATAAATTAAACATAGGCATTTGAATAATAGAGAGAAAATTAAATGTGGGCCGGCTGCTCATGTGACGCGGCTTTTGAACTCGATCATTTTATACTAAACGTGCTCGTTTTAATTTAATATTAATTCATGCCTGGAATTTTATTTATGTATTAAGCCTGTGTATATGTGGATACTTTATACACTTTGTTAAACTTTTTTTAGGCAGCTTATAATATTCCACATACGGGTATAAAACATAAAATAGATGTCTACGAAGTTGAAGACCTACGTGAACCGAATCACAGCACTAGCCGACGACCCCCAAGTTCTGCGTTTAGATCCAGAGATCATGTGAGTGCGTGCGTGCGTGCAGGAATTTACGGTAAAGTGGAAATTTGGAAAACGCTTAAGACGGTTGTTCAAAATGAAAGAAAATCGTTAAATAAAAGTAATGTCGAAAGGTTTGCATACTCAGATACCAATAATAAAACGTTAGCATAAAGAAACTAGAAGGTATCGATAAAGGTGTAACCGACCTATCGATAGCATAAGAGAGTAGTTTTACTGGTCTGAATAGGAGGAGGTCGTAACGTCTAAATGTCAACCAAAATAGAAAGCGTCCTGACATTGTCAAGGCTGCTAATTTTATTTCGGAATAATGGTTAAACGCAAACAGAGTTAAATAACGCCCGCGAGTACACACACACACACACACACACACACACACACACACACACACACACACACACACACACACACACACACACACACACACACACACACACACACACACACACACACACACACACACACACACACACACACACACACACACACACACACACACACACACACACACACACACACACACACACACACACACACACACACACACACACACACACACACACACACACACACACACACACACACACACACACAGAACGTAATAAAAACTTTAATGTCGGCCATTAACACAAAACGTATGATTGCTTTAAAGAGCGTAACTGACTACATAAGCATTATATATAATTAACCACTAGTAAGTCAGACCTAAGTAAGTGTTTTGATTATGAAACCAACAAGTTTCAGTCTGATCGTATCATTTTGTATGGCACCGTCAAATTATTGACAAGAGACCTTCCAGTGTCTCTTGTGGTCGGGAACGGTTAGGGAATAGCGATGACCTCGAGCTGCATATGAATTTGTAATAACTTCATCTTGGAGAAAACAAATCTTATAATAAACCTTTTATTTAACTATGCACCATTGAACTGTCTCGTAACCGGGCTGCGTTTACGTACATCAGTAGGCCTATTTCTGTTATAATTTACAATTTTATCAAAATAGTGGTAACTCTAAACTATAGTATATAATATAATTAGAATAATAATTAGAATAATATCTGTTCTTACGTTAAAAATGCATTTAGTACTAAATAAACTAATTCCGTGCTACATAAGATACATCGGAGCTTGTAAACATTTCTGGAAGTAAAGTCCAACAATGGATAGAGAGCGAACGAAGTGAACCAGTTATTCTAGTTATGGTCATGACGTAACTGTAAAACTCATCACAAAAGTAGATAGGCCTAATCGTTAAGTCTGTCACAGTGAACCGTGAAAAATACTGTTCGAACTTTTTAGAAAACAAAAATTGTTTTTTTTTATTAATAAAAATAAACTATCAACACAAGCAATTGGTGTTCCTTTTCGCAATTTTTTGGTGTTGCGAAACTGGAGCGATTGTGGTGGACTGTAGGATCGGCCAAGTCTAAAAAATTAGATTTTTCGCAAAAAATAGTGAAAATCGTCGTCACTATTATTGTTTTTATTATTATTATGTGACAACAATAGTTATACATTGTTCATTATAATTATAATTATATTATATAGTTTATTATAATTATATAGGAACGTTTTATTTTGTAGAAATATACATTACATGAGCTGTACTAACAGAACTTGTTTTTTCCCTCTTGTATTAGTAGAAGAACGTTTAACGTATTTTGTCTTGGTATTGATTAACCAAGTTTAAACGGAGAAGAACAAGTAGTTGTTACGAGAAATTTGCAGCAGTACAATAACAAACGTGAAAATAAGAATAATAACGACAATCATTCTATAAATTTACGTATCTAACACAACTATGTAATATGAGGAAATTGGCATTTGTTGTTAAAAATTATAACGTAATTATTATTATTATTTAAAAAAATGAAACGTATGTGTATACAGACATACATTAGTCCACCTTGTTTTCGCCAAGAGTTAAGTCACTTTGTCGTTCCTGATTAGGCATGTAATATAACATGTGTATAATAACAGAAAATTCTGTTGTGTGCATACATGTACATTGTTGTATACAATCATGTTCCTTTTTGTATACATTGTTGAAGGAAACAGGAAAGGTACAGAGAAATCACTAAAGCCCCGAAGCCTTCCCCACTGGACGGTCACAGGTGCCTGATCTGTGGCTCTGGAGTCAGCTAGGCGCCTTGTAGGGTTATCATTGCATCATACGAGGAAACAGAGATATTTAAAGATTGAAAGGCCTTCATTATAGAACTATCTCGGATATATCTAGGAATTTGAAGATCCTTGTCAAATTTGAACCGGTGATGTTTTTTCAAAAACCTGTCAAGCTACTTGCGACGTAGATAAGCAAACTATTTAAAACATATATAATATCATATACATATTATGGGTTTATTATATACATTACATATGTACACATCGTTTCACACACCGTCATCGTCGGCATTGTCAGTATCACCACCATCAAGAATTGAACTGTCCATAGGCCGGAGTTTTTGTATTATCTAAGCCGGTCTTTCTAAGTTGTTTCTGAGCAGTATCTTTCACCGTATCCTTCTTCCGTTTGTTAAGATCATGAGTCAGAGCGTGAAACTTCCAAACCCCAAATGCATCCTTGGTACTTCAGTTGATGTTCTCGTGGATTGTCTACCAAACATTCTCACTAGACAGGCGAGTGTGAGCTATCACTTAAACACTTACCTTCTTCCGTGAGGTATCGTATTTCTCAGCACTCCGACATTGTCTCTTAGTCAAGACTCAACACTCTAGGAATTATATTATCTAGAACGTCACGGGAGCGGCCAGTCTCCTGAACCGTAAAAAAAAATTAAAATTTAAATATTTATTTCAAGGATACTTTTTAATATGTGTGTGTGTGTAAATATATAAAACTGTTCCAGTATATTTTAGAGCAGTGAGATGGAAAACACTCGTTGGGTTCACAAGCTCAGGTGTTAACAGAAATTATAACTTAGTCATTCTGCGGTGGGAGGTTGGTTTGTTACGATTGCTTCGATGCCCTTCTGTCACGAAGGGTGAAAGTCAAGATAGATCTTACCAGGCACAGCCCTTCAGGTTAGCGTGTCAAGTTTATAAAGATTTTTTTTCTTAATTTGTCAGCACTTTTGTTACTGATGGACGTTGTTACCGATGAAATGATTTCTGATGGCGTGACAGCCAACCACGTAATGATTTATTAAGCGTGTTTTGTGTTTCGCACCGGTACCGAGGAGGAGCGGCTAATTCACACTCCCCCGTAGTAATTTACTTTCTATAATCACCCTCCGCAGGGCGTCTGTCTAGACTCGCCACGATCACTGAATACTGGTTCCACAGTAAAGTGTTGTTGCCCATGCCGAACGTATTCTAGGAAAAATTGTCTTCTAGGAATGGCCAACTTACAGACTTTCGACTTCACTTGGTTTATGTTTCATCGTTTACATGTCAGTCAATCTGCATCTGTGTAGTGTTTCTTCGTCTCCCAAGCGTTTTTGTTATACGTAACTAACTCATAGATATTCGCGCTCTTTCCGATACTATAAAATTCTTTAGATCTTTTATAATATAATTATAATATTCTGTTGCGAGTGGTTAAAGGAGTCAGTGGAGATGAAAAAAAAAAGAAAGAGACAGAGAAGGTTTTAAAAGGAAAGATTATTTTTACTGTTAACGTTTACGGCTCATTTGCTGTATTTAGTTGTTAAGAATAAATAGTCTGAAGCCTAATTCTACGTAAACAGATAAGTATGGTGCATATTTTATTTCCTAACATATGAAAGTATTTGGAAATATTTTAAACTTTCTTTTTATACCTGATATGGAATATGTAATCTGACTGAGTATTTAATTTTAATTTTTTTTTTATCAAGTATATACAACTGGATATTACAAATAAATTCATCAGTTATGTAGTCACGTCGTGTTACGATTATCATAACGTACACTGGCTTGGCCAGTCGTCTGCGTTAATATATTCTTATCTACCCTTTGTCGCAAGTTCGCCCCACTGGTTTTATAATTATCATAAATTATACATGTGAAGAGGTTTTACGGAATATTTCGTATCATCTTATAATATAATTTTTAGTGAATGAATATTAAACATGTAAGTATTTTATAATTTTGTACCTATAAATTGCCTAATTTTGCTACATAAGTACATACATAATAGGCTACATTATTACATTATGTAAATACATTACTGTAAATATGTTCATAATAATTATAAATGTATATTTCTTACTATTGGCCTATGTGATTATGTGTGTACGTGTGTAGACATGTTTATAATATTTTAAAGTAATGTACATTTGAGTATTAAATTATAATACATTTTTTAATTAATCAAGCGCTTATTGTAGTTTTCATTAACGCGGAGATGTTTTTAAAAAATAGCAAAATAAGAAGGAAATGGTCCAGTGAAAACGGCGAACAAGTTAACAGACGTTAATGGTTAGAAGAAAAGCGTTAAAAGGTATCTGAACGGTCATATAAAGGCATCCGGTTGATGTAAAAAGCATATGTCCTAAACACTAGTCTTAAAATTTATACAGTACATAATCGTTATGTATAGAAATGACATGTTCTGTACTTTGCCTGTTGCATGATGATCGGGAAGTTAGTCCCATTGGTCATAGTGTCAAATCTATTAGTGAAGGTAAAAGAACTTACAGCGAAGGACTCTGATACTATCAACCTATTCATATGATAACAATCATAAGGTTAAATACAGTCGGGACGCTACGTTAACCACATCATCCTAGATGTAAAAAATATAGCCTATTCTACACTTGCTATAAATTACCCTTTTACAGTGGATGAATCTATGCATTTTGACAATTAGACTGACCTTGATTAAGTGTGACTCCATTATTGTCATTGTAATCTGAGGTAATGAGTAAATGAATAAATTCAAATTGTACCAATATCATTTTAAAATCATATTTATACATTGTGTTTTTGTAACTATATATTACGAAATACAGGGTGATTCAAAAAAAGACTTTACAACTTTGAATGCATATAGAAATTTATTCAAGTAACTTAAAGAGTCGGTTGAGGTGCCATTTAAAAAAAAAAATATCAAGTTATTCATCAAGCAGTCATTTTAGTTTCATGTGAAAACTATTTTTGATTCAAAACTCGAGCTAGTATGTCGGGTGCCACTTCTGCAACTGGGGCGTAGCCTATATGTGATTTCTCAGCTCAGAGAGGTCAGCAGATAAAGGTGGAACAGACACTCGATTTTTAATGAAACTGCTAAAAAAACGTGAAGAGGGGTCAATCTGGGAAGAGAGGTGGCCATGCAATCACCCTGCGCGACCAATCCAACGACCTGGGAATCACCGATTATCAAGGAATCCGATGGACGTGTAAGCTGAAGTGAGGCGGTGCCCCGTCTTGCTGGTAGTGAAGCCGGCGATCGTGATCATCTTCGTCTAACTGTGGAATGAGGAACTTATCAAGCATATCCAGATATACGATACCATTATGTTTTTCCATAAAAAAGAAAGGACCATACGTTTTAAATTTGACGAGGGTACAAAAAACAATCACTTTTGGGCTGTCACGCTCATATAGGGTTGCCAACTTTTTTTAGAAGAAATAGAGTATATCTGATTTTAAAGGAGGTAAATAAAGAGTACGGACTTACAAAAAAGAGTATCATTTATTTTGTACTTTTAAAAAGGTATTTTTTTATACTTTTTGCAGCACATAACAATTTTTCATTGTTTTTAAAGGAATTGTATGAGTCCAAACATTCCAACTCTAAATTTATATATATCAAGAGCTCATTTTTGATCAATTTCAATGAAGCTCTGTTTCTCTCTTCTCGCCACTTCACATTCATGACCGAAAAGACTCTTTCAGTAAATGCTGAAGTGGCGGGAACAGAGAGTATATAGCTAATCATTTTTTTTAAACAATCAAATTCTTCAGGACATTTTTTAAAAATAAATTGCCATTTTTCTGCAGTGGATTTTTGCATAAAATCTGTGTTATTAAACAATTCGGCTTGGAGTTCTTTTAAAATTATTACTTCTGAATATAAACTGTCCATGTGTATGTTTAGTCTTTGTAAATTAAGTTTTCCTTCTATAATTTGTTCTAAATGATTAAATTCAACATTAGTTTTTAAAGATATTGTATTTAGTGAATACAGCCAGTTATCACTACTAAAATCAAACCATTTTTGTAAATAAGTTAAACATTTGTCTATACACAATGAAAAATTAGTGTTAATTTGATAAAACAAGTCAGGTGATGATTGTTCAAGAGGTTTTAATTTCTGTTTTGTTGTATAGCCAAAATAGTTGTCTTTCTGTCTTTGCAGTAATTCTGATTTTAAATTTTCCATTAAACCAAAAACATCTACAATTGTGACAGAGTTACCTTCCAGAGATTTAATAGTTTTGTGAAATATGTTTAAAATATGGCTGGCAAAATGTAAGTAAATTTCAATTAAATCATGGTTACAATCTAACATCAACAGATTTTGAATTATCATAGGGCAATCCTCATCAAGACTTTTAAAATAATCGCATATTGGATGCCAATTCAATAATATAGTATCAATACAAGGTAGTAATGATAACCACCTAGTGCCAATATGTCTCTTAAGCTCATGAAAGTCTCCTTCAACTATTGCAACAAACATTTTCAATTCTTCTCTCCTACAAGCTGACACAGAAAAATGGCTATATATTTTTAATATAACATTTTCAACATCATAAGTTAGAAAACCCATTCCATGTTTCACACAGTTGTGCACAATATGTGCATGACAATTACCCTTAACAATATCAGGTACTACATCTACCATGTTAGTGTATAATGAGTGATGCACACCAAAATTTGAATTTGTGTTATCTGCACTAAGGCCAGATACTCGATTAAAAGGGATATTATACATATCCATAGATTTTTTTATAGCAGCAAACATGACATCAGCACTCTCATTAGCATTTTCATAAAAATCTAAAAGTTTGTTTTGTATTCCCTTTTCCACAGTGAAATATTGAACTACTAAAGGGAATAATTTGATGTTTTTTTTATTGGATGCATCAGTTTGCAGACAGAAATACATATTTTCATCTTTTAAATCATTAACTACACTTTCAAGAGCATGAGGTCCGAGAACTTCCATAACCAGAGCTTCCATTTTAGTCCTGGCTAATTTGATGTTAGTAGCAGTTTTAGAGTCAGCATATATTATTTTATCTAGTTTAACGGAGCAATCCATGCTATTATATGACAAATTATGTTTAACTGTATGGAATGATAAAGCTAATTCAGCAGCTGTAACATTATCATTTTCAGATACTGGTCTTGAAGTTGAAGCTGGAGTCAAAAACTTTTGTAGGACTCCTGATGTTCTTTTTAATTCAGTTTTGGCTTTATGTTGTTTTGTATCTTGATGCTGTTTTATCTGAAAAAAATTAAATAATCTACATGTTGCATGCACCTTAACCAAAACAGCACACACACAAAACATCTTCGTCGACATGAATAAGTCCAATTAAATGACTGCCAGTACCACCATAAGCCCAATTCAATGACACATATTCACACAACCAACCGACCCACCACAAAGATAACACAAACAAAACAATTAAACATTCCATGAACTAAAATCGTAATAAACAGTTGTACGTACGTGTCCAACTCCAGCTGATGAAATAGAAAAAATTACACCACAAATTATGCATTTTGCATTTGTATCACTTTCTGGGTCTTTCCTCAGCCAAGAAAATTCATTTTCCCAAGATTGTGTGTACTTCTGTGACCTTTTTTTCCTCGTAACAACTTTTCGCTTTTTAGGTGGGGTGCTTGCGTTATCAACACAGGATTCTTGATCTGCATTATCTTGTTCGTCAATTACGTCATCCATTACGAATTGGATAAAAGTATTCCAAACAAACAAAAAACAAAGTCACAACACAGTGGAAACAAAATCAATGTAACGGGTAACCTCAAAGACTACTCAAAACAACTTGTGACATGACATTGACACGTTTAACTTAATGACATTAGTGGCTGCGTTCAGGAACGTTCGAATATGGTTTGGGGAATCGGCGATACCAACATATTAACAGTAAATAGTAGACTTTTTTATTCTGATTATGGGTTTTTGCATATTATTACAGACTGGCACTAGTTAAGTAAACATTGTGTAAAAAAGAGTATTTTAGCGTACTCTATTATTGTTATAGATTATAGAGTACGCCTACATGATATAGAGGACAATACTCTATTTTAGAGTACGGTTGGCAACCCTACGCTCATACTGCAATGTTTCATGTGAATTTTCGCTACCCCAGATCCTGCAGTCGTGGGTGTGATGTGGCAGTCAGTGGTAGACCTTGCCACTGATGTGGAATGTTGACTCATCGCTAAAGATGACATTGTCCAGGAATGTCTCATCGGCTCCTATCCGGGCCAAACTTTCTGCACACATGTGTTGACGAGCGACTTCATATATGCTTCATTAATTTTTTGAAACGTGGAAAGTATGCTTTCAGGCGCAAACGTTTGCGTAATAGGCTACATGCAGAACGGTCAGTTATGGTATGCCAGTCTCACAAGAAACACGCCAGGTTGATTTCTTAGGGCTACAGGCAAAGGTCTCTCTAAGTTGTTCCACAGTTGCATCAGAAGCTTACGGGCGTCCTGTTGATTTTGCATGTCGTCAGAACAACCAGTCTCAACAAAGGTTTGGTGCAAAAAGTATATTGTAGGCTCACCTGGACGATCTTTACAATACTTAGTACGAACTGTATGAATCTTTAGGTTGGACTGTAGTAGCTGACTTAGTTTCATGAAACCAAAACACAACGAGCACGTTCCGCACCAGTGAAAGTAGCCATTTTGAACAACAATGGTGCTAGCGCTTCTGGTGGCTGCATTTGGAACTACGGGACTACGTGAATCAAACTGTGTTTGCTTTAAAATGATACCTCAACCGACTCTGTAAGTCATTTGAATAAATTTCTATAAGCTTTTAAAATTGTAAAGTCCTTTTTGAATCATCCTATATTGTTGAAATACAGTATATGAAAAGTTCGTTAATTTCTATATATCGATTTTTAAATTAATAAAAACTTACCAGCAAACAACAGAAGGTAAGTTAGTTATTTAATACTGACTTAACAAATTATTAGAATAATTGTGCATGTAAGTAGGCCTACTCACCTTTGCACACACTTGAATAGCTTATTAGATTATTTTAATAAAGTTTTCCTATAAATGTGGTATTTACACAGTTTATTTTTCTTTATAGAACTGTATTTCCTTCTATACAAGCGTTTATTTATTTCCGCTTACAGATAATTCGAAATGAGTTTTTAGCTGCTTTACATCGTCAGAGGAGAATTAAATGTTTGATTGTAACGTTCTAGATTTTGTTGCTGCGTTTGTTTATGTTGATCAACTGTTTCCTAAAACTAACATTTTATGTCAAGGTACCTCATGTTATTATACAAAATCTTTTAGTTTATATTAATGGACATTAAGGCTGAATTCAAAAGGAATTATCAACTTTTGATTTTTTTCTTATTTTTTCTTGCATTAATAAATGGTTATATTTAAAAATACGTAAGTTTTTCAAAACATTTTTGGTCGTTTGGTATAGGGTACAAGCCCTATATTAAGTACAGTATACACATAATGGCCATTAAGTATAAATTAAGTGTAGGTTATTTTTCGTTAAAGTAAAGTGTATATGAATTTGTTATCGAAATAGGTATACAAATTTTGTTTATAAAGATAAAGATAAGATTTTGCTTATATATTCATTTTTAAGATAAAAATCTATTAGTTTAATTGATTTTTCTTGCCTCACGTAAAGTTTTTAACAATCAGAAAACTGAATTTTATATATAACAGTAAACGAAAACTTTACCAACAGTATTATATATTTTATTATATAAACATAGTACTAACTTTTCCTACTTGTAAGGAAGTTTTTACAAAAATATTCTAATATTTATAGGCCTAGTTCTATATTTGTCACATGACCACCACAATGTTTCTAAACACACGAAACATAAAAAAAAACATGATCTTACACATAGTGTGAGGCAAAACACTGTACAGAAATAATTCAATTAACTTTCTAAATAATAACATTTTGAACTCATAGAAGTCTTGATTTTGGCAAGTTAATGATGTTACAAGGGTGAGATATTTTATTAAAAGCCCTGAACGACATTTTCGCAGCGACTTTATTGTTTCAACGAAAGAACATTGTGAAAATAATTCAACACATTTAATTTAGGCGACTTAACAAATACTGGATAAACGAAAAAAAAATACGGAAGTGATTAATATTAATCTTGCCAGACGTTTTACTGCAGTTTTATTTTCACCACGTTAGTTATAGGATTAATTAACCTTGAAGGCTTTTATAATTTATAAAATGATTTTATTTATTTATTTTTTTTTCATGCAATCGCAGGAACACGTTTCTTATTTAATTACTCGACACATTGTGAAAGTAATTCAATATTAAAACTGTGTATGCATCGTAAACAGTGTTTCCTTACGTAACTCTGGTTCCGCTTCTCGTATCCGGGAAGTTGTAAGTTTGGAGTTAGAAGGTAAGTGATTGCGGAACGTAAAAACTATTTTGTCAGTTCTACATGTTCAGAAGAAAGTGAGTATTGTGATAATATCAAAAGTGACTATTGTGAGTATTGTGGTAGACGTGTTGGGCCCACAATAAGTCCATAATCTAGCTCTGCCAGGAAATCCAACTCCAGCGTCCAAGTTCGCGACTTCCGGGCAATGTTCTCCGTACACAGGGACTAGCCGACGGAAGAGGGTGCAATTCGACTTTCCGGTCCGCAACATTCGCTTACGGTATTATTGTCGCTGTAACAGATGAGAATAAAATGAAATTTTAATTTGAAATTTTATATCGTAAACTGTTACTTTGATTATGTAATAAAGAGTTAATTAACTGTAAATTTTCGATATTCGTTTTTGTTTTATCGTATTTTTGTTTATGTAGTAATGAGTTGTGTTATTCTTTTCTTGACAACAGTACTTGAAATCAGATTTAATAACTTGTTATGTCGAGAACTGTGGCTGGTTAATTTTAATCAGTGTTTGTATAACTTGCTTGTAAAGCCGTAAATTATTTGTAATGTAACTTATACTGTAAATTTCTTAATGCCTGCAGTGTGACACATTACATGATTTAATTCCATGTAAAGAACCCAGACGTATTTATATATGTAAAACAAGTTTTCAGTTAGTCACTACGGTATCGTATATAAGATGGAGTGTATTAGAAGCCGTATCGTATATTCGAGAATTGAATTCGAACGCAGTCTAATGGAAATTCAAACTCCGATGCTTGAGTCTGGTTGTGGTTTTCGTACGAATTTACTGCTATTCGCATGTGATATATTAATAATTCAGGAATGAAGTATGAGTTGCAGAGTTTTGTTATGAACTGTGTAAATTACATAAGAATCGAAGCTAAGCGTATCCACTCTTTCTACAATTAGAAAACTAAGTGGGCCCGATGTCTCAAACATGAATTGGTAAAAAAGGTTTAAATTTTATAGGTATATAAATATTATCTGTAGACATGAACAGACTCGGAAACAGTACTCGGTACTCGTATAACTTGCTACAGAATTCGTTCCTATGGTTACCACGGCAAAAAATTGTTTGGATTGGGCTTTCATTATGTTCTTAAAGAAGAGGGCGAAAAAAAAATTATCTTGTTTACAGGATACAACAACATATAGCCTATTTGGTTTTCGTTTCTTTTTGTAAGTGTTCATTTGCCTTTATAGTGTTGTTACTGTTGTAGTGAATATTGTGTACTCTGCCGTGTTTAAAGTTTAGTCTACGGAAAGAAAACGTAAAGGTTATAATACATACAATTCAATGAATCTCAACACGTGGTAAGTTTACAAGTGTTTTTCAGTTTTATTCTATTTGTGTGTCTGTAATTCACATTTACTATGATATTTTTCAGTTTGTCATATATTGATATATCGAAGTATTAGGCTTAATATTTTAAGGCCAATTTATTCTTTTTTTCCAGTAATGTTGTTATTAGTTTGAAGATTACCAGGTAACATTTTTATATAATTTTAAGTGTGCGTTGGTCACACAATTTTAAAAACATATCACTGTTTACACATATTTTGTAGGTATATTAACAATCTTCGACATACATTAACTGTTCGAAATTACGCATCTGTAGGAGAGAAAGGCAACTGAGAAGTGATTATCAAGTCCAACAACTTCAACAGCAATTGTGATATCGCAGTGAGACTTTATTCGAAAGTTATTCTTCAGCTTTAGAAATTTCTAAGAAAGATTTTCATGTTTGACTTTGCAATATAGGTAGATATACTTGTCGTTGGTTTAATTTAAACGTTTAGATTGACGATAATCCTAACTGTGAACATTGTCATGAATATTCAACCTTATGTTTTAAAACGACTATCGTTTGTTGAAGAATAATTTACCGCTCGAATTCACCCAATTATTACATAGGTTTTTAAGAAGACATACGTGACTGTACATTTATGTTTATGGGATGAGAATGATTGGATATAATCATCTGAGTAAAACTGATTCGCGATGTCAAATGCAAAATCAGTTAACTCCCAAAAGTTTTGTAAAAATTATAAAAATAGGAGATTAGATGTTCCTTTAAAACGATAACTTTACTCATAAACTAAGTCTACATATGTATGTATGTATATATAGTTATCGATACAATGTTACGAAACTAAATGTATCTCTTTTATTTTGTTAGAGTGAGTGACTGAGAGAGAGTGTGTGTGTGTGTGTGTACTTCAAACGAGTTTTATACAAATGTACGTTATCCTTATTGCTACTAGTATGGCCTAAACTAGTTGTCAATACCGTTTGTGTAGTAAGAATGTACACATTAGTACGTATAAGCATACTGTATACATATAGTTCGTTATCCGTTGTATCTACTGTCGTATCTACTGTGATATTATTTACATAATATCTAATTTTCGTATCTACTGTCTGTAAGCAGACTACTCTCTATAAGATTTCTGTACAATTCTCTGTTGAGGCTTACAGATTACCTAAGTTTATGTACACCCAAGTTTGTGTAGTTTATACCGTTTACCGCAATTTTTAAAGCGTTACGAGCACATAAATTTCTTAGTACATCATTGTTTAGTGGCATACTAAAATCAGTAAGAAGTGTATACGTAAGCTACAGCCAGAAGGCACAGCGATTGGAAACGCTAGAGTGAAGAGACTCTTATAGTTTTAACACTAACATTTAGTGATAAAGCAACAGTTTATCAACGCCATATCCAGACAATTTACGTTCCTCCAATCGATTGCTTCCCTGACTTCCCACACTTGTAAGTAGTAAGAGAAACAAATAACAGGTACAGTAAATGGATTATACTTCGAAATGAGTTTTATGCTTTTATAATTTATATTAATTTATCCTATTTAAGTTATATGGTAGTCTAAGGTAAGCTGTGTGAGGCCTCCACGTCGAACAGTTTTTAGAGAGCGTTGTCCCTTAAGGTTTAATCACAAGCCGTCATTGATTACATCAATTACCAGTACACGCGGATAACCACTTCTTAACCGTATGAACTCTGCAAGTTGCAATATCACAACTTATGTCCGTTAATAATTTATCATAACGTTGGGTCGACTTTTTGTCCACGTTTCAATGGCGTCACGTTTGTTTACATCGGAATCGAATCAAAAACAATCTAATGGACGAGCTTGATGCATCGCGGCCCGTTATTCCACAACCTGTCCACGCTTCATTTCCATAATTCCCTGAATGTTACGTTACAGCCGTGCGTACACGCGCGCGCATGCTTGTGTGTTGAACCGACTTACCTTACAGCGTCTAAAATAAAGAAACAAGTTGGTGTGTTACAGAGAAAACCTTTTTGTTGCCACAGATAGAATCTTGAGAAGGAATGCAACAAGCCTGGCCGCATTGCTTACGTCTCATCACCACCGTTCGACAGAGGTGAACACACTCACAACAAGTATTTACATAATATTGATTGCTATTATGTTTATTCAAAATACTCTGATATAAACGCTTCTTGATGGACCTGGAGCAGAGCTTAACGTTTTACAGTTTGCCTTCTAAATTGTTGAATCGTGGGCCTATATATATTTGTAAATGATAAAATTTATACTGTTTATGTACATGATATCTTTAGAATACATATATAACTTATTTACGTATAATATATATATATATATATATATATATTTACTCAACTTAATTTATATTTTGCATAACCAAAAATTAATACAATATGCCGGCCAATGCCAGAGCAAACTGTTACGTGGAACTAAAGTGTCAACTAACCTTAATTGATTACGCAAGAGGACATAAATATGTTTTTATGTAATGTACGTTATGTTCCCCGTAACTCCAAAGTTCAGAAAAGGACTCAATCGACCCTTTCGTCATTGCGCCTGTACCCTAAGCTATATAGTGCCTTGGGAAGAAAAGAAAATTGTGCATGTCTGACGTCATATTGTCAACATAAGAAATTTTTAAAATCCCATATTCATCTGAATTGTTTTGACCTCGCAAAAAAAGCCTCGAATCAAAGAAATCAATGAAAGTAGGCCAATTAACATTACGGTAGCTAGCTTCAATCGAGAGAGGTGCTGAACACGAAAGGAAGAAGGTTTTGTCATCTATGCATGTTTATGTCTTGGAACTCAAAAACTGCTGTACGATTTCGGCAAATGCCATTCGATTGGTTTTACTGAGAATTAAATTTGTGTGTTTATTCAACATTTTCTGATATAAACATCGAAGAAAATTATAAACTGTAGCTGAATAACATAGGCTACTGTTGAAACAGCAAATAAAATGTTTTAATTTTGGGGCGGAGGGAGAAATTTCAAGTAAATTAACTACTAATTGAGGAAGATCTGTTAACGAATGATACTTTTAATTATTAAACAGTTATCTTTATTACGAGTACGGAAAAATCTGTTAATTTTTCTGTAATTCTTCTTTAAAAAAATGTATATACTGTATTCTCATAAACTGTTTTTGAATATTTAGAAAAAACAAGTTTGCTAGGAAAAAATAATGTTAAAAAGATCGTTGCGGTGCTGACTTGAAAAAATTTCGATAATTTCTTTCCTCTGTCCATTTTAGTGATTGGAGGATTTTCACCATAAGCTGACGACATAACTTCATTGATGCATGAAGACTTCGAAATTGCAGCTTCAAAGTGGAGAACGTGAACAAGAGCGTCTGTGCTGTTTTTAACATTTCTCGTAATTTACGATCGCTCACATCATTAATAACTTTATGGAGAACAAACCTCATTCTGACGTCTTCCGGTACTTTAGGGTATGGCAATCTAATCAATCGGTCGATAATACTGTAAATTCCTAGAGTCCCTTTTAGGAACGCTGTCGTCTCGTCTTAAATAAACCATTGTACACTTCTCGCAGATGCTGGTCGCCAAAGCTTCTGTTAATCCCCAAAACCTGAATGTCTCGACTACCAGGTAGGACTTTCTGTAGTAGTTTTAGGCGGAATCTTTTAGATAGGGAACGAGCGAAATTCGTTCATCTTTTTCTATCCATTAGTTTACGCATTCAGCAGATTCAAACCAGCGAAGATACGTCATCCAGCGAGTGCTTCCATCAAATGTTGGAGTCTTGATATGAAGCAGTGACTCAACTTTAGGCAGTCACTTTTATTGTTATCGTATTTGCTATTTCTTTTTCCGTTTTTGTAATTGGCACTGTCTGTTCAACTACTTGTCTGAAGTACGTTGCTGTACGCTACTTATATTAATTGTTCCACTTAATTTTTAATTTGTTCTCTTATATTTGCATAACCTTTAACTGCCACTGGTACTTTTATCGACATTGATCCTTCCATACTTGAGAGATATTTTTCCTTCATTATTGACACAGGTTGTTCTACTTCTCATATTTTTGTGACATTGTTTCTTGCACGTCAGCTACTTTTGTTAACATTGATTCTTCCATGACAGACGGTCTAGTAACTTGTATATTAAGCTCACCTCGCAGTAGACCCAACTCTACCGTTGTGTGCTCTTACACCTTCTGTAGCAATTACTGCTTGAATGCCTTTTGTTTCACGCTTACGTTTTTCTTTCTGTCTTCCTTTTGCTTCCAGCAACAGCATTCTCTGTCGTTCCTCAGCTTCTTGACTTTCAGGCTTACGTGCTTACGTTTCTCGTCCTCCAGTTTTTCTCCTTTTTCTGTTTCTCGTCAGCGTTCTTCTTTCTGCCATTACTCTGCTTCCCAATAGCCATATTTTCTGTCGCTCTTAAGTTTGTAGTAACAGCAATTGCAGCCGATCGTCCGCCTTCTCATCTTACTGTTTTTCTCTTTCTTTTGTTTCTAGTTGAGGTTCTACTTTTTAAAGTTTTTTTTTTATAATCTTCCATCATACCTCGGAAAGTTTGTTATCACAGACATATAATTACCGTTGACTTTTGCAAACCGCTGATCACTAACAAACCGCTTTTGGAAATCAATTAATAGCTAACAATAAAATGTCCGTTTTCTGGTTTCCACTCTTGAAAATCCTACATCCGAGTTCTAAAGATAATTATTACGCACGAGCGGACTTATTGTGATCTTTAAAAACTGGAAAAATTACTGAATGCAAAGAAAACGATACTCACAAACTTTAACATTTTTCTGCGACAAAACACGGTCGTCGCATTTGTGTTAGTTACATAATTATCCAATACAGACTATTTAAACATACAGTAATAAATTTACAAAAACATTTAACAGTTCGAACACAACAGTTAATCATTAAAGCTGACATCAATGGACGTGACGTCTTAATAACAAGTTTGTCTTATCATTTGGGTTCGCGAAACTCAGATAATTACGACTCGGCATCATGTTGTTTGCTTATAGGGGCAGTTCTACGGCGTAATAATGCTTACGAGATGGTTACAGGAAACTGTAGAAGGAGCCAGAATATTCCAAACTGCGTCATTCAGTCGACCTTTTAACCAGCATTACATGAACTCTATAAATGTTGCCTAATCGGAACGGCCTAACAATGTAAACAGGGGTTTTTTTTATTTTGTGTAACTTCAAAATCGTATAAAATAATAAGATACCATTATTGTTGATTACTTAAAATTATTACAAGGAAAGTATTTTCTTGTTGGTATTATTGTAGTTATTTTCAATAACCATATACAGTATACAGTATATACACAGTACACAGTATATACAGTATTATATTTACTGTATAATAAACGTAGACGTTAATCTTCGTTACATATTTGTAAACTCAGAGTAATTCATTTCCTCTGGTAAAGGCGAAGAGCGATCCATACATTTCTTAGTTACTGCATCTTTGTTATCTTTTTATCATGATTTTGTCTCCCAATCAAATTACATTCTTCAACAATACTACTACATTAAAAATATAACTTGTGTGAAGTTACTAATTGCCGGTTGTAAACGGCGAATGCTACTCTGTATTTATCTTCTGAGTCCTGTCGCTTGTATTTGTATACGCCTAGCACTGACACTCTGAAAAATGTTTTTAACCAAGAGAAGACAAAACAAATCACTGATGATTCGAACTTGAAATCGTAATGAAGAAATAGTAATTGAAAAATAAAGCAAACAAAAGTTTAAAGAATTTTTGTTTACAGATTAATTTATTTCGTTACAACCTGTCCTTATTGTCCTTATTTTGTTATAACCTTTTCTTATTGCAGATATTTAGATTTTAATATGTCATCATTGAAATGGTCTAAATTTTGAGATGATGAAACATTTTCCAAGTTACATTAGGTTATATCACATTAGGTTACATTAGGTGTGCTATTAGGTTAGATTCGGTTTTAATTGTCAGCCCCAAAATTTATTTGTCATGCAGGTTACTTGTTTATTTTATTTATAAAAATTATGGTTATTTGTCAAATAAACATACTGAATACGGTGCGAAAATATTAAAATTGCGATTTAATAATTTTAATGTTTTGAGGTATATTTTTAAAATAATAATTAGAAAAATTTATTTTATTCTTGAGAAAACTGCTTTGTATATATTAAAAAAATAAATAAATACTCGTATGTACGTTCCAACTGAAGTAGTTATTGAAAGATAGTAATTTGTAGAGTAAGAATTTGGCTAAGAATCTTTAAAGATAGTCATTTGTAGACTAAGAATTTGGCTAAGAATTTTTAAAGTCTACTATATACTTCTCTGTCATTACATTTATCTCTTTGCCTCCGTCTCTCTCTCTCTCTCTCTCTCTCTCTCTCTCTCTCTTTATTTCTCTTTCCATAAAGTTACCTGTACGTGTTATTCTTTCTAATATGTACTTCTTCATGAATCATATACGCATACATACCTACTCACACACGAACACTCAGAACTAAGCGTATCTTTACTTGTTGAAATCCTACTCTTTAAAATTCCATAATCATCTATATAAACGACCAGCTCGTCCGATTGTGGACGTGAGTGGCTACAAGTATTTTGTTAATAAAAAAAAAATATTCCGTCTGACAAGCAACGTCAGGTTAATGTATGCTCGGAGTTTAGTCGAACATTAGATAAAACATAATAGACAGTCGAGTTTAGTCTTGATTTTAGGGGGTTGGTATAAAACCCTATACTGAGCGCCAATCGGAACCAGTTTGTGTAGGACTACCTTCAGACATGCATTACGCGATGAGGGTAGCGGTGAGTTGACGCGCTGCGCTAGCTTTTGTTCACCACACTTAGTTTATAAGTTTAATCTTAAAAAAGTAGGGTGATTAAATTTTAATAAATGATTAGAGTTAATCAACACGCATTTAATAAAACATGATAAAACATTGTAATGTAGCAGTAGAAATTACATTATTTTTTACTTCCAGAAAATGTTTTGGGAAGACAGTACATTTTCAGTTTAGGAAGAATATTAAGAAAATATTATTTCCAATCATGGTATAATTTTCTATATTTCGGAAAAGAAGTTTTTTATGGGTTAAATATTAACATAGGTCTATGGCCTTTGTAATATTATAAAATTTAATTATTTTTTTACTTAATAATCTTAGAGCATACTATTGTTGGCTTATAGGCCTACTATTATTTTATGTTGTTTCTTATCTTGAATTACTAGAAGATATTGTAAATATTGTAATTTTCTTGAAAAACACTTAAGGAACTGAGTTTTAGGTACACATAATAATTGTCCGAAATATTCAGAATTAATTTATGACAGATTTCAATTAATTGGGCACTCATTTCCGTCATTACCCTTTACTCATTACTGCGGACAGTAATTAAAAAAAGTGCATAATTACAGTAAATACATAATAAGTTTTTTAGTATCATGAATTCGGTTTATAATAGTAAACAAATTTTTGATTTTCTCTATTATTTTGTATTTTAAAATGATATCTCGTAGTACCGTTAACTGCTTGAATGTATGTCGGCATGAACATTATTCCCATCTGTATTGAATGAGTTACTGATACTATTCTGGAATTCGATGCGGAAGAAACCGCTGGGCCTACAAAACCAATATACGCGTACACGCTGCACACACGCGCTCGCGCGCGCGCGCACACACACACACACACACACACACACATGAAAATACATATTATTCACTCATACGTCACTGTATCTACTCCAATATTAAACCTTAGCGTTTAGATCGTAATGAAAATTTTAGTCTTAAATTTCGATATACAAATCCGTAAATGCCATTAAATATTACATACGTGATATTAAATATATACGTATAATAATAATACGTAATACGTTAGTATTTACCTACGTAAATAAAAGGTAAACGTCACCAAATATTCGTTATTTTCCTTCTTCTTCGGTGTAACGGAGTAACTCGTAACGTCTACAGTAAAATGTTTTCAAGTAGAAGCTTCTTTGTTGCAAAAAAAATAAAATAAATAAATAAAATAAAACACGTGATGTTGTCTCTATCGTTTTTATCAGGTTTCAACGCCGCTTACAACATCATCAGCTTGCAACAGTTGTATGTCTAACGACTTTTATGTCTTTATGCTTTTACTTAAAAAAAAAAAAACCTAGTGTTCCGAGTCGTTAATGCAATAGTGATATTTAGTTAAGTAACGGACACGTCATGGACAACGAAATCCTAAAAATGTAACGTTTTCACAGGCTGATTTTATGTGAGAAATGAAACTTCTGACTTCAAGTCGATAGTAAAGCCCTCTCCTTAAACTAATGGTATTTCGAATCAGGCATTATGTTCTAATACTGCGTAAGCAAAAACATTATAAATGGCTTTTGTTAATAAATAAAAATAACAATATTAAATAATCATGATTCCTTTTCTTTCAATTTTCACGCTTTTCCTGTTTCATTGGAAATGTTTAAGAAAACATTTTTCTATTATCTGTATTATAGAAGAATATATATTTATTTCACGTGCTGCCGAAAATAATACGAAAACATATTAAGAATGTTTTGTATTTGTTCACGCGCGTTTCGGATAGGGTCAAGTCCGGCAAAATGCAGTCTGGTTTTATACGGTTTCTTGGGAAAGTGATGGAAAATCAGCTTGTCTTATCTCTACCTAGCAATACGTTACAATTAAGCCATTCAGATCGGGCGTTAAACCGTAAACCTCAGATACCTAATGGCGAATCTGTAGAAATGCGCGAGCGGGCATACACACATCCCCTCCCACACAAACACAAACATGACACGCACTTATGCAGAGAGGTCGATCCAAGTACTGAACTCAAAGAAGGCTTATTTTCTTCGAAAGTAAGAAAATTTTTAAGTGCAATTAAATAAAGCAATTTAAATAATTAAAGTATATAAAGCAATTAAATAAAAAAGTTGATTGCTTCTGACATATTTTTAAATTCCATTTTTTCAGTGGTTCTATAAGAATATAAATAATACTCTTGTGGAATTAGTTTGTAAAAGTGGAGTTCGCTGGAATGAGCAAATTTTTGTTTTCTGGTCATCGCAGTGTCTGCGTCTGTTTTTTGTTTTTTTTTTACCTTGGCCTAGACCTGATCCCTTGAACCCTTTTTTACTTTCTACAAACTTACTATTTTTATTGTTCGTTCTGCAGTATTTTTGAATATGTCTGCTTCTATAAAAAGATCAAAACAAAGGAAAAATCATTTTTTATGATGACTTTTTTCTACAAATCTGCTCAGGCTAGAATAATGTTTCACAGTAAATACATAACATTAAAAAACACAACTAAAAACTTTTGAATATCTTCAAATTGTACTACACGGTTTTTATGAAATTCACAGAAGTTATACGCCTAAGAGCGACAGATCAGTGCGCCAATACTTATCCTTATTAATCGCACAGAGAAATATTTTTTCTAAATGCAGAGCTTATTAGGCTATAGCTTATAGTTTAAGTACAATGAAATATAAATTACTAAAGCTTTACCTGAATTGATTGCTTTTTTAAATTCGGGCATGAATCCAGTGAAACAATGTATATCAGCATTTACTTGTAAAAATCAGAAGCTGTATCGTGTGCCTATGATTTGAAGTCCCTCAGATTCTTCAAGGGTAATAAAGAATGTATAGTTTTCTAGGTTAGAAAGAGTTTGTTGCAGTTAAACGTATATTTCCTTGTATTTCATAAAGCGCCACGCACTGCGTTGTGAGCTGTTACAGATTTTGGAAATTTTCCTTTATTCCTTTAGGTTACGTACGCACAACGTACGTCCGTTCTAACCTGCGTATATTTTTAGGGAAGTCGTAACGGAATTCTTTTGTTTTGTTTTGATACAGTACACAGAAGTTAAGGTATTAAAAATGTGTGCAGCAATAACAATAAAAATAACTATTTTATTAAAAAATAAACTAAAAGAAATAGGTTCCGATCATGGCTACAGTAGAAAACTCTTTACAATGCCCAGAATGTGTTAACAATAACAAACAGCTTATTCCAAAGGACTCCTTTTTCAAAATTTTCAGTTAGGCGTTTTCCACTACTCTGAAAGAATGTAAGACAAATCCAAGATTTAATTGTATACTATCTTTTACAAATACTGGCATTGCTATTATTAACAATTCTCTATATGTTTACAGTAAGTAGTTTTAGTATATAACTAGTGTTTTAGTTATGTATAGTGTTTATAGATTTAATATGTTTATGTTACGTGTTTGTAGATTTAATAATTTGTAAACGCAATAATTCCTCAAATTGTTTATACATCATATTTAATATAAATATCGTGTTAAATGAATGACTCACAGGTATTTATAAAATTGTAGTTAGAGGCTTCAGCGTATGCATCAGGTTTCATATTTTGTACTGCAATAGCATAATAAGTGCATTAGTTATATTAATTCCCACTAGAGAGCAGTTAGTTTTCATGAGGTGGAACTTACAACTGAATAAGTGGAAAAAAGGTTTAACTCTTTATTTTCTCTAAATCGTATGATGTGGGCTTGGCTAAGTTGGTGTGAACATCTAACATATCATAGCATAACATAAAAAAATATTTAATGTGTTTATATTAGTATAGTATATGAATGCACAATTATTAATCACGAATTACGTACATCTTTCAGATTTTGTTCTCTTCACTATTAGCTCTCGTCACCACAGGCCAAGGGTTCCTCTTTTATAAGAAATCGTAAGTGAACTATGTATTGCATTAATATTGAATTATATGTATCTATGTAGCAAGGAGCAAGGGAGAGAGAGAGAGAGAGAGAGAGAGAGAGAGAGAGAGAGAGAGAGAGAGAGAGAGAGAGAGAGAGAGAGAGAGAGAGAGAGAGAGAAATAGAGTATGTGTCTATTATTAGTTTGTGTAAGTTATCAGTAAACACATGACAAGAATAGTATGTTAGTTTTTGAGCAGTCATTACATTTTACTGATTTTATCTAAAATAATATTATTCCAGGCTGAATAAAATAATATCTCATGCTAAAGGAAATCTATGACCGTACTGTACACGATTAGAAAAGGAACATACCTACAGCAGGTGACAGACAATTTCCGTCAGTTAAACGTTCACAAAAGTGGTAGAT
This sequence comes from Magicicada septendecula, assembly GCA_034769895.1. Lineage (NCBI taxonomy): Eukaryota > Metazoa > Arthropoda > Insecta > Hemiptera > Cicadidae > Magicicada > Magicicada septendecula. Next base: position 503,958,844 of record CM068367.1, read on the forward strand.
TTTCTTTGTCATTAAAAATAATATCTCAGTACAAGTAAGTTTACTGTGATCAGCATATATTTTATGATCAGCGGCTTCTTTTAATTTTATAAACTGTGGAGAAGGTTCGTTCTTTTTATAAAGGATAGACCTATTAATACATCGTTACCGGAATTTAAGGTGTGATCTCATTTTTAAGCAAAGTAGATTTACTTTTCCTCATTACTGTTCGGCAATGAATTAATGACAACATTTGTGGGAGTTAGATTTTTCCTATTAACTCCGATTTTGTTGCGTGTTGTAACTGTGTCAAGCCACTACAATTACTCTATCAGTAGTTGCGGAAATACATGACGGACGGTTGATGCATGAAGACCTAACTCTTCATAATAAAAATTAAACACTTGTAAATCAGTTTACGCGACTCAGTTCAGATCATACGTGGCAAATTTTATAGACAGTATACGTTCTTAACTTCCGTTTAAATCCATTATGCATTAACAGTAGTAGGCTCTTTAGCCGACTTTGGTCGCCCGGTTTAACAAGGACAGCCTGCATGTTTCAACCACCTATCAAGTGTTCGTTTTCTCAGGCTGATTTGACGTGGGAAATGGAAACAGAGACACGTAGACAGATTTCCGAAGCCCTTCGCTGAACTAATCTGATTAAAACAAACGATATTTCGAGAGCTGAATTTAATGTGATAGTCATATCAAAAATGTTTAATAGGTATCCATTAAGATATTACCACTTTATCTTCGACCCCAACAGTTGTATTGTGGTGTGGAGGTCTACCGAATGAAATTCACTATTTAGCTGCCGTTTGAAGACTAGACACAATATGGGTTTATGAAAACTGTGTGATTATTATATTTACGCCTTAAGGAAATTAGAAAGCATCACTCAGGTACAAAATAATTGCCAGCTAACTTAATTGTAGTGAGAATAATTGACGTGATATTTACCTTCCTTAAAGGTAAGATTCCATGGAGTAAAATTGTTATTAATTATTTCGTTTCAGACACACACCTTTGTTAGTAAAATAATAATCACAATTCTGTAGCGATTAACAAACTGTGGGAGTCTTGAAGTGAGCTAATCACTTATTATAATCACTTACCTTCCAAGATGTTCGTCTAGTTGAGAATGGAGGATTCCGTAAGCGACTTTCAAATCTATGATGAAATTATATTTGTTTTCATATTATGTTACGTTTCAGTTTGATCTTCAAAACGTGGCTACCTTAATTTCGAATATGAGATATTTTTAGTTACGAGAGTGCATTTTATTTAGTGTGATATAGACCATTTTGTGTATGTGTGTATGTCTACACGTAGTACAGTCTAGACACAATACAGTCACCGAGCAGTCTACGATACAGACTCTTCACCTGTCTGTACTGTAATTTGATAGTACATATATGTAATTACTAATTCGTTGAATAATTTGTTAATGCAATGCAATGTCGTCTGTGTGCAGAGCGTCACCTGCACAAGCACAAGCATATTCCGTCAGATCGGAGCAGTATCCTCCTTGGCCGGCACCTCCACCGCAGTTTGACAGCAACGGGCAGATCACTGTCGCGTTTCCCGTCGCCGTACCAATTCAGGCACAGGTGACTAAATCTTTGTGTTTGTATGCGCTATTATATTGCATTATATTATACTCATATATTATACATTACTATCTTATGAATTTATATTTACCGGTAGCCTAGTTTTTTATATTGAGTTTTATTATTATCATGTATCATATAAAGTACGTATCAAATAGGCTACCTTTCTCCTATAGACTTCTATGTAGATGGACAGTCTCTCTCTCTCTCTCTCTCTCTCTCTCTCTCCCCTCTCTGTCTCTCTGACACACAGTTTTAAGCTCGTGTATTATTTTTTTTGTATCATAAGAAGGCCCTACAACACATTCGTTTCTATTCACTTCCATTCAGCTGCTTCCGGTCCTACGGTTTATTAATGTTTCAGCAAAGTTCGCCAAAAAAACACGACAGGCTTCTACATATACGTAGTTCTTCTCGCACAATTCCGCTCGTCCTTTTGATGTGTGGCAGAAAACCGCTAACTTAAGGAAACGTGACGAATGGACGTGAAACAAGGGAAAAAATCAAACGAAGGCAATCCCTGTCCCGCACATTCGGCAAATTGCCTGTATTTCCGGTTTTGATTCCATTCGCCGATCGATAATGTCGTGTGGGATAAAACCTTAATATTCCCGAATGTTTAAGGTTATACAGTTAACATGCTAACAGTATAAATTATTAGACAGATTTCATAACTTGCCCTCATAGACGGATTTTGCCAATGTTTTCTTATCTTAAAGGGCATGCTGATTGATGTTCCGCGTTATTTCTCACGTGTCATCCTCATCACACGTTCAAACCATTTCAGTTGTCGTTGCCCTGTTCACTTAGTTAACAGTTCAACCGTCAGCACCATTCTCACCGTACCGTTTCAGATCTCGTCACATCTGGTGATTCCTTTAACGCTTTTCTCAAGAATTTAATTTCCGTCCACTGCTTGCAATTTACTTCTCAATTGCTGTTATATATCCCACCTCCCATTTACCCCCTTATTAAAATAACATATAAGGGGGTATATATATGTTAGCCTGTCAGTATATAACATATTTGTTGATGTAGCAACGAACATATTTTTTTTGATAACTGATCTGATAAAGTCACATTTGCGAGCTCTCTCTTTCTCTAACACAAACGCATGCATGCATACACATTCCGCTTGAACGTAGAATGTAAGCATACAGATTCCTTTTTTAATAAACAATAAACAATTCCTACACATTTATAAACAAATATATTTTTTGTTTGTAAATATAATTTAATATAAACATTCTTATAAGTGCTATAAAGTAATTACTCATGAACTTCAGGCGTCTTAATTGTTACACAATTATTTTTCAAGTTTTAAAAGTAAGTTTAAAATAATATTTTATTGTAGTCTTCAGATAGGTAGTGGTAATTCGACGTTTTTCAGAAGTTTACATTCTACACGAATCAGAAGTTGCCGGATGATAAGTACCAATATGATAAAGATAGTAAAATAAAGTAGATTCTTTTTACTGATCGAGTGAGTTTAAAACCAAGAAAATCAAACATGGATTATATAGTAGGAAAATGTTAATTAAATTTTAATTTTTCAGGAGGCTGAATCGTAAAATTTTAAATTACACTTCATTTAGTTTTCTTAGTCTCCTTATATTCCTGGGAAAAATAAGAGCACTTGTAATTAAATTCTCCTATTAACAATTGTTAAAGTCTACCCTTAATATGAAAAATTATATTTCTTATTAATGACAGTACAATTTATAAAGGGATTTTTATATCATCATCAACATCGTCATCATCATTCCTCATAGTTTTAGGTCCCTGGTCTTGGTATAACTCATACCACTTCATCGTCAGAGAGAATTTAGTCGGCATTTACACACGTGCAGTTATGACATATTCGGGGTGTGTGTGTGAGTGTGAATATCGCATTGAGTTCCGCGTATCTCAACCAGATGTTGTTTTGTCTCAACAGAAAGTAGTAGAGATTGGACTGACTCAGTCTTGACTCGAACTCACATACCAATACGACGTATAAACTCTACAGAAAGCGAGCTCTCTTCCATTGAGTTACCTCGCCATTTATATTATCATTATTTAGAATAAGTTATATTATAAGCTCAAGAATATTACAAGAAGAACGAAAAATACAAAAATAAAAATAACATAAAATATTATAAGTGTAGCAGTTGTATAAAGTAAATTTATTTTTACTCTATACAGCTGTACTTTGAATAAATTAGAGATGAAGCTTCGTTACCGTAGACTCCTGGCTTTCTTCAGAGGAAACAAATTGACTGTTCAAAAATGGCGTTCGGTTTCTGAAGTGTGATCAATCCTTTTTGCCTTTTAAAGGAATAGTTATGTCAAGTTACAGACATGTCTAAAACCTAGAATGTTACTGCGAGAAGTTTTAAATATTGTTATTCTGTTAACCGTCGATACAAATATACTTAAATTACTTACGTAAATTGTACACCAAGGTATCGATGTGTATTTAAAATGTGAAATATAATTAGTAATTATGTATATAGCCTAGTTTATTATGGTGGGTGCAGTGACGTAACTACGTGGAGGGGGGATCAAGGGATCAATCTCCCCCAGAGGTATTAACAATTTTAGTGATATTCTATAATCACTTAACGTTGTCCTATTTGTAAACCACTTGCGTGTGTTAAAATAAGGCTTGTAAATAATTGCGTAAATAATTATATGGGAAGAATGTTGAATATCTTATTTATGCTGAGGAAAATGGAGAGTCCAACCTTCAAGCTAGTTTCATCCCCGCCAAAAATTAGTATCCCCCCCCCCAAGACAGCTTCTAGTTATACCACTGCGCAGATGTACGTAGTCATGCTCTCATTTATTTCTACGAGAACTAACATTACCCGGATAAAAATGTAATCATACGTTTTCCTATTTCCTACTAACATTTAATGTACCACATTTTGGAAAATATTTATAGAGTTAGTGAATAGTTAGACTGGTGTGTGAATGTTACAGATGGCTCCGGCAGCGCCGATCCCTGCAGCTCCAATAGCAACAGCACCGTTTGCGGCGGCCTCCATTTCAGCAGCGCCCATCACAGCGACTTCATTACGTAACGTCCAGCTAGTACCCTGTCTCTGCCCCGTCGCCAAGGACTTTGACGGTTCGCCTCCTGCCAGCAACCCATCTGGGTCGTATATGGTGCAGAGTTCGCCCAGTCCGTGAAGCCATTAACGAAAAGAATTATTGTTCCTTTTCATTGCAGACATCCATCTCAGGATTGTTAGGTGTAAATTGTCAAGAAACATGTACAGCCGGCTAAGAAAGTAGATTACATTCGCTATTAAAATAAATATTCTAAAAATTAAATATATTATTTTATTTATATAAGTACTAGAATTTTAGCTATATTACATAAATTTATAATTCACCTAATAATTAATTTAAAAAACTTTTTATAAATTTTTGCCAGTCTTAAAATAAAGTAGTTTTTCACGATGTTCCATTAATTTGATTAATTGTTCCCTTTAATTGTTACTAAATATAGAATTGAAAATTTTAGAGAAGTTACAGTATTTGTTTTTATACGTTTAGTAGGAGTAAGTCGTCTTAAGTGTATACGACATAAGGGATACAGTGAGCAAGAATTTAAGTTTATTTAACGAAAGTTGCTAAAAGTAATTTTTGTTTGGCCTTTATAAAATTATTTCACACATTAATTTCCCATCTTTACAGAAGAAAGTGAAATGTTTACTTACTGCTAAAAAAATATATTGCTACCTATTTGTTGTTCGTTTTTTTGGCATTCTGTCTGTGTTCTGAGATGTTTCGTACCTACTATGTCGGATTTTTTAATATGGATACTCGAGTTTAAGCGTTAATTACAAGTGAACCTGTAGGTCTACTTATAAACTAGTTACATCAAACTTTGGCGCATTTAATTTTGCGTTGATCTGTGTAAGAAACATATTTTTTGAAGGTTGATTTAAATTTGTTTTCCCGGTTAGAGTAAAAAAAGTCCATGTTTTTTTGTGTTTTTCAAGAAACCGCTCTCTTTGAAATTATTTAAATTAAAAACCCTTGGTCCAATCATAACTAAATTTTTGTACAGTATGGGCACAAGTATTTTCAATACATTACTTAAGTTACAAAATTGTTTTTTGATCCCAAAAAAAGTTGTTACCAGTTTTGTGAAACAACTTTTTCTCGGTACAGGATAGTCGTACAAAGGCAGACTTGGTCTTGTTTTAAAGCTCTTGATCGTGGTTATCAAAATCCACAACTGCTGCAAACATACATTGAGATGCCGGTTTTATACAGAGTGATATTCATGCAAGGGTGTGTGTGCGCTGGACCGTGTGTAAGCGGGCCTTCCGGCGTCGAAAGCGGGTGCCGTGTTGCCACGTTCAATCACCCCGGCCGCTTCACTGCAGTTGAACAGTTGCTGTTTGGATAATTTTAACACCTTATTAATGTTATAACATTGTTTTCTATTATCCATTTCCCATCACCTTTTCTCATGAGGGCCGTGTGGTAAGCGGGCCATACGGCAGTGAAGGCGGGTGCGGTGTTTCCGCGATGATTCACCCCAGACCCGGACTTTACCCTGGCTGTTGTGGCCTATGTCTGCCTTTGTACGACTATCCTGTACCGAGAAAAAGTTGTTTCACAAAACTGATAACAACTTTTTTTTGGATCAAAAAACAATTTTGTAACTTAAGTAATGTATTGAAAACACTTGTGCCCATACTGTACAAAAGTTTAGTTATGATTGGACCAAGGGTTTTTAATTTATATAATTTCAAAGAGAGCGGTTTCTTGAAAAACACAAAAAAACATGGACTTTTTTTTACTCTAACCGGGAAAAAAAATTTAAATCAACCTTAAAAAAATATGTTTCTTACACAGATCAACGCAAAATTAAATGCGCAAAAATTTGATGTAACTAGTTTATAAGTAGACCTACAGGTTCACTTGTAATTAACGCTTAAACTCGAGTATCCATAATAAAAAATCCGACAGTACGTTTCAGTTTTTCCTAGTTTCCCCTTATGTTTCGAAGCGGTATTACTAACATATCTGTTGAACGCAGAATGTTCAGCTTTGTTGTTTGTTATTAGACTCTTGGAAACTATCCTAGCTCTGGTGTGTATTAATAAAAGTTTTTTAAAAATATTTTTTCCTTTAAATTGTTAAATTGTACACTCTTAACAGACAAAACTGTTGAAATGTATTTTAGTTAACAGCTATGCATTTATGTATTTACTTATACAGTGAACTGATATGCGGTAAACGACTCTTGGAAATGCTTTTGCCTCGTTAATTTGCTAGCAAGTCTTATAATAATAATTTTTTAAACCGTTTCCAACCATTTACAATATGGGTATCTTAGCTTAACATATACAAATACAATTAGCTGAAAAACTATACATACTGAATTTGTCTACCTTAAATGAATTTTAATATTCTAAATGTACTTCATTTCTGTCTGATTCACAGAATGCTATTACCTAAGATATAACTTACCTTTCTTCTTTAATTCTCTTTTTGTTCTTTCCTCAAGAAGTCTTCTTGGACAAAAAAATTGTACTGTAACTCAGGTATCCTATAAATGACTTTGATATCCTCTTGGAAGACTTTGATTGTGTCTTCCAATACGACATATTCACCGGGCCTTATTGCCACCACACAATTTGTCTTTTTTATAATATCGTTCCATCAGAATTTTTGTATTCATACGTGAGATTTTCCTATTTTGTATTCTACGTGCATATAATCGTGAGCTGCGAGCAGGTTATATGTCGTCTTCGTCACATATAAAGATACGTGGTATCATTCACAATTTCTACAACTGTTTTTTTAAATTTCCATTTCCACGACCCAAGAGATATGCAAATATATCCTTTGTGCATTATGTGATTACATCTCCACGTAAGATGATATCTAACCTGATTTTATCTAGTTAATTTTTTGAAAATTAAAATTTTTAAACTCATAATTTTACTTGTTGATAATACTAAGAGGAAATAGGTTGCAAATGTACAAAGAATCGTCTTCAAGATAACTGAAGATATGTAATTTGTCGCTTCCAGCGTGGAAAAAAGTAGTTCTTCACATGCTTTCAATAACGTTCAGACGGTTTTGAAAATTTATTTCTCTTAGTCAACAAAAACAAACCCTATTTCGTCTACTGGATAGAGGAATCAGCTATTAATAGGTGTTATTTAATGAGGGCGTCAACCGTGACACCGTAAGCGAACATCAGATTTGAATGATAATTTTTTTGAATTTAGTAGTAAAGTGCCAAGATAAATCCTATTTTATATAAATAACGTATTATTCAAATTATGTTCAAGAATCTAAATAGTTCCAATCATTTTTCAAATTTAATAATTAAGAAACTAATTTTTAAATTCATGTGGAATTAATTAGAACCAAAGAAATCAATTATTAAAATATTAATTCGTTACAGCTATACTTTATTTAGAGCACGACGCCGCTTCTGGTATTTAGTGGCTAGTTTTTAACAATCTGTTCCAACACTGTAAAAATCTATATTTATCAAGTCACTGTATTCCTATAAAGAAAGTATTCACAATTTTTTGTACGCATTATACGCATTTTAATTTATTATGGAATCTACCAAACATGTGCTGACACACTGGACCTATCTGACAGGTCATGGCCTGTCTGGAGTACATCAGAGCCAACTAGTTTGGATCAGCTGTACAATGCGTGGTACTCCCGTCCACGTATAGTCGTTGTTTATTAGGTACATAATGATACCATATCCCAATTATTGAATACAATATCCGGGCTGTAAGATAGTGGTCTTCCAATTTCTTCGTGTCGAAAGCTGTTAATAACTCGACCATACGTTTCGGCCTCACCTCTGGATGCCATCTTCAGTGTAGGATTTAACGAACTGACAAGTTGGCTTTGAGCCTTTGCTACAGTACTGTGGTTGTACTGACGTACACAACACATGCCTACCAATCGTACTAAGTTGTAGTCTTTAATGTTAACATCTTCAAGTATGGCAAATTCCACGACTATAAAGTTGTACAGTTAAAATACTATTAACCTTTAGTTTCTAAAAGGTTTTCTTGTTTTGATTCTTGAGTGAATGACTGGTATAACTAAATATGGTGAAATTATTTGGTGATATTATATTAATAATAAAGTGTGGATTACCGCACAGTTATCAATTATTAGTATTGAACCATTAAATCAACATATCGGTACGAAATAACATTCACATAACATTACTGTTGTTAAACTCTCACCACCGGATCAACAGCCAGGCACTGACATCAACTACTCACATGATTTTGATCAACGAATTGTCCTAATCATCGAGGCATCCACGCTGTACTTAAATGTGTGGAGCGCAAATTATACTCGTGTTCACTTTTTGCCTTAGCGTCTTGTGAATTAACCTCGCAGAGAAGGTAAAGAAAAAGGTTTCGAATTTTTGATTGGCTAGTACGTTCTCTGTTTGTTCGCTTGTTACATAGTAAGATACTAGCAGTGCATGGCATAAATTCCACCTGCTCACTGTTACAATGCGGCAGATATGCACCGTACATAAATATTGAGACAGTAACTACTCAACAGTAACACCATTATCCAACCATTATCGCTAAGAGTCACAAATCTGCATAAAAGCTTCTCTCATTTTCTCCCACTCCTCTCTATTCTGTGGGAATAAAGCGGCTTACACAATGCATTAGACAAATTAATGATTTCTCTTCTCCATTCGTTTCTGTTTCACTTTTTTGTATGTTTGGTTGTATAGTGTTCATGAAGTTGTTCTTAGCGCCATCTTGGTCATCTTCCATTCTGGTAACACGTCCAACCCCCAGATCTAATTTAATCCTCCTGGAAATGATAGTGAGTCTTGTTCTAGTGTCTTCTCTCTTATCACGGTGAAATACTAAAGACTTCTTCTGGTTAGTCCTAAACTACTTGTTTCCATACTTTTCTGACAAGCGACCAGTTTTACTGAGAGAGGCTGAGCCCCATATAACAACGACGGGAACGTACAGAGATCAAGTAGTTTAGCCTGCAAACTTAACGAGACCCCTTCATGCAGTCTGTGTTGTAAATTTTTTATATGACGTGGAGTCAAGGATGTTCGTGGAGTTCAGTGTTCTAAGGTTAAACAGAGAACCAAGACTTGATAATTAATAAAATGGAGACTGTAACCTATTCTCGCCCTTAAGGGATCTCGCTTCAGCAACGATACCGGCCATGCGGTGTGTATCAGGAAGTTACGTAAAACACCACAAGAGAAAGCTGTGTAAACCATGAGGTTTCCCGTGGAAATGATGTGATCCAATCAGGTGTTTGGAAAATTTGCTGTAAAATACGTGCTCTGAACTTCATGCACGTATATGTGTGTGTTTGTGTGTGCGCGCCGAATTGTGAGGCATTTGTTTTGTACATAATACAAATATTCCGTGGCTATTACGTGGAACTTTTAACTTTTTGTGGTGTGTCTAGAAATTCGCAGACGAGTGAGACATCACGAAGGATGATTTGTATTACGCTACTTTCACACAATTACGCGCAACGCTCAGTAAATATATGCACTGTGTGTAAATTCTGCTAACCTGAAGCGAGCTTGAAACAAATATTACACTTTCACCCGACGAATTACAAGTGTTTGCGTGTTTTTTAATAATAGAAATTTAATAACCATAATTTAGTCTAATAACAATTATAGATATTAATTTTCTGTGAATAAGCCCGTATTAAGCAAATACCAAATAGGTTATTTAATTGAGCAATTTTGTATGAAGAATTGACCACACGCTAAAATTAAAGAAAAACACTGATAAAACTAATTATCTCCTAGATGCTTAAAGTGTGAAATAAACGAAATAGCGAACTTAAATTTATTGTCGTTTGTTAAGGTAAGCAATTATTCCCGACAGACTTTATGTTCAGATGAGCATCAACTGAGAGAAATATTTAAAAGTAATTATTCGTAGGTACAGGATTTGGGTTAATTATTGAACCTCATTCAGTTTATTTCTTCTATTTGTTTCACAACGCAGAGAGGGGCTTATCCTTCTCAACGACCTTTCTCTATACTGTCTTCTCACTGCATAATACTCCTCAGCCATTCACCTCCACATTCCTCAAAAACACTTTTCCATGCTATTTCTCTAATTCGTCTCTTCACTAGTTTCCAGCCTAACACTATATAATTTCTTGATCAGCTAACCATCCTACTTACAAAAACACCATCCTAGCCAAAACAATCTTAGACTCTTCAATACAATATACTTGTTCTCACTTGAGACGGTTTTATAATTCGTTAGTATTATTCACGATTCATTAACATTTTCGATGGCCTTATACGTTTTCCTCAAAATTTAAATAAAATCTCTGGAAGTTGTTTACCTTGCTCGTTAGAGTCTAGGCTTCCATCATAATGTGCTACTGATATAATAGAAATAAGACTTTTATACATCTTCAACACTTACCCATTCCCACATACACCCAAGCGTGCACGCGTGCGGGAGTATCTCTAATACACGTCGTACCCAACGAGGTCGTAGGCTTCACTTTATTTGAGTTACGTTCAAATGAATTTTACAGGAGAAGACAGTGTCATAAAAAGAAATAATTAGTTAAAATAAAAAAAATCTTTTACTACAAAAAAAAAAACAAAATTTTAAAATGTCTCTTTTTATAAGTGTGCCTGAACAACGTCCATGAATGTGAATAATCATCATATTAATTTATAAACATTATAAACAATTATAATCATTATCTAAAAATAAAATTTACTTTATGTTGGGCGACTGACAAAACATATGAATCAAATAATTTGAAGTACTCAGAATGGAGCGTTCTGAAAACTAAAAACATGTAACCACAGAAATTACGTCCAATTAAATCTTTTTGTAAAACTACTTAACTTCCATTACTTTAATTACAATTTTTTTATTAACTATTTACAAATTTACATTACAAAATGTTTTAATCTGGAATTATTGTTTCTGTTTTCTTTCTTGTCTTTTTCTTTAAAATAAATCAGTTCATCGTCACCCGATGTTTGTAATCGTTATCATCCTTTGGATCAGTACGTAGTTACAATCTGGAAAGTCATTTCAGGACATTAAAATTGGTCTTTGTACAAGTTTTGAATGTCATATTCTTTTTCAGAGAGAATACCTTTTTATAAATTTCGAAATATATATAAGCGTGTTATATAATATTTCTATCATTTATAGTGTGACAGTATTCTGTAACTTTGTTTTAGAAATGATATATATATTTTAAGCTTATTCGTACATTCTGTGTTAATACTGATTTTGATTTTGAGAACTATCTTCTATAACACGATGTGGTATAATCGAATAAATGCCTTTCTTTACCTACTGCCCATTCTTCATAGTGTAATTTGTAAATGAATGAATAGAAACACATTTGCTAAACAGCGTCTTTGTGCAAACGTTGACACCGATTAGCCTAATACAAATTGAACCAGTAAAATTACGTATAACGTTGTATGTTGTTTTATTATATTCTTTTTTAAAACATTTCTAATATAGATATAAACACTTAGGTCCATTATTTTACTTAAAAAGTTACGATGTGGTCTGTAATACACACTCAATTTGTATCATTACATATTGAGTGTAAATAATAATGACGTTTTTAACGATCCGTGAATGTGTGTGTTTTGAGCAAAAAATATTAATTTTATGATTAGTTGAACTCGTAGTTGCCCACGTCGTTGCTAAAGATGTCGCATTTAAAAAAAAATAGTGTATTAATAATTCCGTTAAGATAGTTTTAGGAAACTGAGAAAATTCGTTACTATAACCAAAGTGTACTAACTGATAACTGAAAATAAGTACTTGACTGCATTTTGTAAAACTAAGCTAACACCAAAAATGTACTTTCGCATTTTTCTTGATACATTTTCGCGATTCATTAAGTCATATTGACATAAACATTAATGTGGTCAGACATTATATATAATATGGCGAAAATGGTACTGAGGCATAGTCCACACTCACGTGCGTCGGAAGTGAGATGTTACACGCGGACTGAATGTATTTAAGCGGCCGCCATGTTTATGAGGACAGTAAAAGTGTTCGGTTCGGAAACGAGGACACGAAGCTGAACTAGGTACGGGTATGCTCTGTCGGCGAGAGAGAGTTAACAGTGTGATACGTCCACATAGTCGAGTCGTAAAAGGAGATTGTTTGAAGGAAACAACAGACTATAAGTCGTTTCTACTTTAACACAAGCTAGTCGTATTGAAAACTGGCACTTTAAAGTGGAGAAATACAGGAATTTAGCAACATTTTATTTTTACACACACACGCGCGCGCGCACACACACACGCATATACATACTTCACACCGACAAATGAAGTACATACACGTATTGATTGTGTATGTTTACTTCTAGCAATTCACTATTGGAACAATTGTAAGATCGTTTTTTAGAAACAAGAACTTTTCATGAGATATTATTTGCTTCCAGTCTTTCAATGTGAGTTCGTAATAATGGATTAAGCTTTTTTTCACTTAAGGTCGGTTTTAATATCTTTAATATAGCGCATTCTTTTAGTTCTGGACGGTCTGTGTTAATTAATATTTGTGATGCTGATATTATGACAGTACTCCTGAATACTTCCTCACAATTATATTCCCTTAATATGCTGTCTTCCAGGAACAGCTTTCATTAATTTCGTTGCGCATAATACGTGAGAACGTGTTATCACACGTAACCTGTTACTTGCAATTAGAATGTTTGCGTCTTAACCAACTGGACATTTCAAACTTTATATGACAGCCCTTAGTTCATAGGCACTATGTCTAGTGTTGATATGTCTTTTAATATAATATTGTCAAGACGATTTATAAAACGTAATGGAACAACATAATTAGTGTCGATCATTATGCAATTAACTATAACGACTAGGACTTGGATTTAAATGACATGACATGTTGTCATGTAAATGCATTCTTTATTGACTTTTTAATACTTAAATCGTAATTTTAGCTAAACTTGTTTAAAATCATATAATTAGTCATATTCGATTGTTTATTGTGTTTCACTGGATGACTCAGCTTTATTTATTATTTATACAACAACAAATAATGTAGTAATTGTTTGTAACTAGCCTTGTTATCTCTTTTTCCTAATACTAATAACAATAGAAATAATAATAAAATGATTTATGCACATGGGTCAGTAAATGCTCCAGTGTCGGTGTCCCATTCCTGGACTACCGACTAAAAACACCTCCTCATACTCCTTGAATACTAGCCCGGAACCGTTTATCACATTACTTCAGACCGTAGTCCACTAATGTATTTATTTATATTTATTTATACTATATTTATTATTTATTTGCCTTTCGTTCGTACAGCTTCCTCATGATGTTTTATTTTTTTTCTTTTATGCGCCTCGGTCGCGCTGCGATCTAAATCTGCCTTCTTCATCACTCGTACAATTGCTTGAATGTAATGTGAGACCCGGTCCCAGGAGAAGCTTTCCGGCCTGAGCATGTCATCAGCTATGGTCTCCGCTGTTAGTTGACCCGCTCTGTCTCCAATTATAACTACCTTTGTTCCCATCTACTGCAGACGAAAAAGGTGTGGCGCGCATCGTTATTTACACTAGGGCAGTACAGAAACTGGGCAGTCGGCGCCTTACCAGTCCTAAGGAGATAGTCGCTAAAACATCCGTGCCCACTCAGAAACTGAGTAAGGTAGTACGGTACTCTACTTCCTCGTGCTTTCTCTCCATCCATTTATCAATTTCTGAGATGAGCCTTGCTATCCACCTTCCTCGAGGCTCCTGCTACCTCGACATCTGCCATGTTTCAAGCGTAAGTATTCCAGTTTTTTCCTCCTTCTTTTCTGTATCGCCTGACGCTCCCTAGCTAGGGCAGCGATAGGAATAACTTTGGCAATAACTAGAACGGCCGGTTCGGAGACCGTACAGTATGTAGTCGAAACTATTAACGGGCCTCTTCTCTGCACTTGCGCTAACCATTTACTGTACATCTCCTTCATGGGTGTACAGCCCATAATTTCACCCCATACAAAAGGACCAACTGGGTCACGGCTGTCAACAGCCCTTCCTTACTAGACTTTGGCCCGCTGACATTGGACATATGTCTGCTCAGGGTCACTGCAAGTGACTCAGCTTCCAGCCTTGTCTGCAGTCTGTTCGATCTGATCCCAGAAACACAACTTACTGTCGGTACCGGCTGGTACTCAGCAGCCGGTTTTGTCTCCAACACTGTTTTTCCCACTGTAGTAGAGACCCTTTCCTTTGTGAGGATCCGTATCTTTGTACATTTGTATCTTGTTCAGCGCCAGCGAGAGGCCATGGTCCACCATCCAGACACTGATACCATACATCACCCTGTTGAGCTTTAGTTGAGCTAGAGCTAGCTTAACGTCTCTTGCTGCTATAAGTGCTGCCATATAGTCGGGATACACGACCAACATGGATTCCTAAGATAGCTCTGTCCTCAAATGGGTGGTATATGACATATTCCATAAGTCAGGGTGGACCCCTGAGACGCTCCAGACGTGATTGTCATTTTTCTCACTCCTTTCATGGTTTCATAGAGTATGCTACGGGCCTTGAAATAATCATTGGCTATCCTCAGGAGGTACTTGTGCACTTGAAAATTGCGTTCAAGTGCCCAGAGCGTAGGCCTATCATAATAATAATAATAATAATAATATTAAATGCCCGGAATAATAATAGAGCTAAAAATCATCATATTGATAATAATAATTACACAAATCTATGAGAAGAAGAGTTTTGAACAGTATAAAAAGTCTAAATTTCAGGGCTTAAAAGCAAAGGGTTTGGCCTCTATAGCTTTTGTTTTAACAATGCAATTAAATTCTTGTGGTCAGATAAAGTTAAATAAGATAATGCGCTCTTGTTTCTAACGGATGTTGCTCCTTATGTGGTAAGGGTAGCAAAAGGACTACGTATATTGTATTCTAAAATTGTGCGCATACTTGTGCATTCATTTTACAGAGTGGCTGAAGACGTTTGAGGCCAGTATGCTGGGACAGACAAATTTATTTCTAATGATAATGTTGTCTGTACTTCTGGTTGCGACCTATAGCCTATTGATACACGCGGCACAATTTACAAAGGTCAATTTCCCGAATCTCGTTTCCCGAAGGCATATTCTTCCGTTAAGTTAAAATTTCCTACGTCCAGTTCACCGAATACGAATATTCCTCATATATTTTTCCTGCAACACGTTAAATCCTAATTTATTTGGAATTTTATTCAACATTGTTCCGGAGATAGGTATAGTGCTAAAAGTGGCCGACTATCAATAACTGTAAATATAACGTTTGAGCAGAGAGTATTTACTTGATAATAATAATAGTTGTAATGTAAAGTTGTGGTCTAGTTGGCCGGCGCCTTTCTTCCTTGTAAGCTCCGTACTTTTTACAGTTCAGATAGGGCACAGAAGTCTGAATGAAGTCACCCCACCACTAATTTAAATCTGTTAAGGGACCCTTCTGCCTGGTAGTGAATGAGCCAAGTACAAAGAGCAACAGGAAACTGATGTGCCAGGCAAGGCTGGACTTGCATTATTAATAATTGGTCTTTCAAAGTCAAAGTCAAGTGTACTATTAAAAATTGATTTTTCCGGAAAAATGGAATAGAAAAATGGGCGGAAACTGTTTCTGTTAATAGCAAGTTGTTTTATCACGAAATACACTGTATAATAGTTGTGCGTTGTAGGCTAATTAGTGTGAAATAATTTGATTTCAAATAAGAAAAAACTGGCGATTTTTAACATTGAAAATGTTTATAAGGACGTGTCGCACATTTGCGGCCGATCGCTGGTGCGTGATCGAAAATGGGAACCGGTGAGTTTCCATAGAAACTACTTCTTTGTTGTCAGTAACGTAGTATACATATAAAACTTCGCTTATGAATGCGACTACATTTAACTTATAATCTGTACATTGGTAAATGAAGAATGAATTCATTGATTGGTGAATGAACATAAATATATATATTTTTTAGATTTATTGAAGCATTTTCAATGCACTTCTCTGTGCATTGCATTTGTGCAATGCCTGTAAATTTTTGTTTTTGTTTCTGTGTCAATTATTTTGTGTAATGAGTCGAATACAAATGTTACGGGTGTGTGCAAACGGGCCCAACAAATAATCGGATTGCTGACGACTATAAGAAAACGCGCGCCCACGCGCGCCCCACCCAACACACACACATATCGTAAGGTTTTCGTTTACCGGGGATTAATGAACAGGCAATGAACAGCTGAGCGACAATTACGTTCCGCTCTGTTCCCACAGTTATAACTGATATAAAAATAAATTAGATTTTCCTGTGTTCAACAACCGACTTGATTTTTCCTGTTCCGTTTTGTAATAGTGAGAAATTATATTTAACTATTTTATAGAAGATTGTTATGTAAGGTAATTGTTTCAGGCGAGTTATTAAGAAGGTTTGAAAACAATTTTTTTTAATAGACGTTGGCTGGATTGCAGGTATCTATAATACGTTAAAATAGATGTCAGCGTAAAAAAGGGGACATGTATGTACTTTTTCTTATTTAAAGATTTTAGAAAGAGAGAATGACTACAACAAATACATGTTTGAGTGTTAATAGTTCCATATAGACCTGGCATAAATTAAGAAGCCGGATTTCGCGTTTTCATTTAAAGTTACTGTACACGTAATAATAATACCTACAAGGATAAACAGATAGATTACTGTTTACGAGATCCTGTAATAAACCGTATGGACATACGAGTTGCTCTGACAAAAGCAACAGATGTACTTGGAACAAAGACGTGATGTCCAATTCCGCGATTACTTTAAGAAAGTCACTTTACTCTACTGGTTAGAGTAAGGAACATATATAATAATGCTACATTTGATTGACATTGAAACTTGACACAAAAACGTTAGATATAATACAAAAGAAATATATATTTGTTCAACAGTATCATCAGTTTAATTATGTTATCAACAAGTTCTCTCTTTTAGCTGGTTGAAGTAAGCCACGAGCTTGTTTATGCTTTATAATTATGATTGTCTCTCCACTTATAATTTTTGTTTTCACATTCCATGTCTATTAAAATGAATGCAATTCTTTGTTTTGATCTGAACTTTATCTACTCCATTGTATGAACCTATCCGGTGTGTCTCAATATACACTACACGACTGTCTAACTTCTTAATAAACTTGGCTTTTCTTTCAGTCTTTCCAGAAACGTTTCATTTGGAACTACATTTCATTTCCCGCAAGTTCATATGACAATTCAAACGCGACCAGTTTTTCCTGCTACTGGATTGTTCAGTTCTGGTTTTCATAAATTACTGGACTCAATGTGTGTAATTTTGAAAACTTATTTCATCATCATAATTATCATCTACTTCAAGCACTAGGCCTTGCAACCCGTTGCAAACTTCAGGAATCTAATCTAGCACTCAATCTATAGTTCTTTGGGCGCTCCGATTCCTAAAGCCTATTCGTTTATACTAAAATGTTTTCTTAATCGGTTTTAAGATTTTCTGTTTACATTGTATTTCCACTTGCTCTTGCATTGAGAAATTCTTCAATTCAGAATCTTATTTATATTCCCAGTTATAAACCACGTTCTTGTTTTGGATACTGTCTCTTCTTGTAAGTCCTGCAGCAGAGCAGACGAAACGCATGTCTGCTGCTTATATTCCACCTACATTAGCTATCATGAAAACCGATGTGTTTAAATTTTAAAAACGGACGTTTGTCTTCAGTGATTTAAATTTTTAAGTAATGAACGTTCATTTCAGACATAGAGAGTCACATGTGAGCGACATGTACTAAAAGCTGCGAATAAGTAAGTGAACTGCTTACCTTGTAGAATCCGGTATCACATGAATAACGACGTACTCTCAAACGCACACCCGTAGTGCGCGCAACGCTCAGCACGTAGAAGAAAATCTAAACAATGGAATAGATATGACAAGAAAGTGATGTCGATGTCCTCATCAGGACTGAAAGGTGTATATAGTGGCTTTAAATAATAGTAAACTGCAGTATAACTAGAAGCGATATGTATCGGTATACGGTATTCGTATCCGTCTTGTAGAGTATTCAATTTTATGTCATTATACAAGGGTAAGAAAAAAAGAAAGGGAAATTTTACAAAAGTCATTATTTTCTTTGCACTTACTAAACGAAACTTTTATTATTTTTCTGGATAGCTTTTGTACTTCTATGCACTCGGTCCGTACCTTAATGAGCTTTTTCAATTCCTTCCTGGAAGAAAGTTTTTGGACTCGTGCGCAGCCAATTTCCCACCGCCCCTATTACGTTTTCGTCTTAACAAACACCGTTTTTTTCTCTCAGCACTTCTTTCAACAGTCCAGAAAGATAACAACCACTTTGCGTCACGTGGGTGGTTGAGCAGCTCAGAAGATTTTGTTGGCCGTACGAGGTCGAGCATTTCCTGAAGCCACATCACACTTCTCCAAAGTTTACCACGATTCGACTTAATACGTATTTGGCTTCAGTAATCTCAGTAGGTCACAGTACTTTTCACTTGTCGATGTTTCATTTTTAGATGTGAAATGAAATTGTTTATCCGCTTTCGATATTATCACTGTTCTTTGAAGCGGAAGACTAACTTTTTCGCTGTTCATTATAGAGAGAAATGCGTACATTTTTACCAGTCGCCTATCCATTATAAGACCTTGCTGCCATTCAAACAACTCTTTCCATATTACTCTTACATTCCACGATTAATCTCTATTGGTTCGCCTCCCCTGAGTTTATGAAACATATCACTGCTCGCATTTGGTACAGTTACAATATCAAACCGCTAATAATGAAACAATACTACCAACGAACAGACACTGTGATGTTATGATTTGTAACAAGCCAATCAGTGATGCCCTCTACCTGATCTGGTGGAAAAGAAAATTTCCCTTTACTTTTTGACTTTTCTTCGTATTATTTCAATTTTACTACCTACAATATCAGTCAATTCCATTTACTTTTAATATAGTACGTCAACTACAAATATACTGTACGGACTTGATAAGCTTAATTTTCATTTCTCAATAGTTTTAGTCGAAAGGAAGTAAAATTATTCTATACTGAATATTACTTTAGAATTCAGTTAATTTGGAATATTACTTCAGTTTCTTATTCAGTTGAAAACAACAGAGCTATTCAAGTTTCCTGTTACGAGTGTAACGGGGCAATATGTTACAATCAGCTCAGTTAAACTGTAATTATGTTCCCTGAGCTGCAGACTCGCTCACTCTTTTGAACAAAGCACATTTATAATTAGATACACTTGGATTTATATAACTACAAAAATTACGAAAAACTCCGAACATTCGTTTTTGTGTTAAAGTTTTCTGTGGTCTGACACCTGGCTGGGTTTTTACAATTAAAAAAATTGATATCTTTCTGTTGAAATGGAATCTTAAAATTTTGAAATTTCCAAAACTGTACGCTGTATTCAGATTTTGGTTAAAATTCTCTTTTCTAACCTATCAAAATTTGCGATGGAATTTAGAATCGAATTTGCCATGTCATCACAATAATTGTGACCCAATTTTTGGACCCGACATCGTAAAATTTTAAATTTCCCAAACTTAGCCCTACATTCAAATTTTAGTTGAAATTACATTTAACTTTTACACCGTACTTTCGCGATATTTCACAATTATGGCTCCCTCACATTTTTGTTTCCCGCCCCCAACTAATTTTGGAGGAATCATAAACAATACGGTTCTGTAAGGTAAAAGTATGGGCATTCATGTCACGTTTAAAAAAAAATCGGTTGATACGTTCAAAGGTGAGACATGCTTTAAGACAGACAAAAGCCAAGGGTCGAGTTGAAACTGAGAACTCGCTTCGCTCGTACAACTAGCTATAGTATACTGGCACGTATATGCTTACATAGTTATACGGGCGGCGGCGGCGGTGTGTGTGTGAGCTTGTATCGTAGTTGTGGTATACGGTACAGATTGTTGATAACCAAACGTTATTCAACTGCAGTTGAATTGCGGAAATTGCAGAGGCTATTTGCAATGTTGCGGTTTTAAACTTGGCAATGAGCTGTGTCAAGAACATTCACTGGCCGGGAAAGTATCGGACGGCAGCCACCGTCGACACCACGGGTTTACAATACGTGATGACTGCTGGGTGCCAAGTACATGGCGTTACTAATGGCTCGCCATTAACTTTTAATCACCGTTCAGTGATTAGTTTTTGCGTCACTGACTCAACTCAAGGGAAATCTTATTGTGTAAACAAAATAACACAAAATTACATTTAATTTTTTTTTTGTAATCTTAAATGTCGGTTTGAATCAATCAGTGATTGACATCGATTTGAGTAAATTAGAAAAATACAATTTACGCCGAGTTAAATAACATGCAAAATTTAGTTTATTAGGTAAAACGGTTTAAGTCAAAAAAGTAACCGAAGCAATGACTTCAGTAATTGATTGATTGAGATTTCGTGAACCAGAACTACCTGGGAACCACGTGGAGTGACATTGGTTGTTGAATTGTGTGTTGTTTTTCGTGTGCAACAAATGTAATTAAAAAAATATATTTTAACGACAAAATTTTGGAATTAAAAATGTAGACATAATCTGCCAGCTTGTTTACGTTGTTTGATACGAAACTGACCATAAATTACAAACACTTCACTTCTCTACATCTAAGGCTTTTATATCGTTGTTTAGCAAAGTAGACGATATCAGTTGAGCTGTAAGGGTACAAAGGAATACGATTAAAACACAGATCAATTTCTTTAGTTGTTGAGATGAGATCCCTATTACGGTCTTGTGGGCCAGCATTTGGCACCTCGTTTTGGAAAATTACGTACGTTGGAACAGTACAACAATGTATGGATTCGAACGAACAAACCGAACGAACAAACGCACCCCTTTGGTAACGAATGCACTAAACCAGCAATTCTTAAATTGTGGGAAGGGGCCCAAATGAGTGGAGGCGCAATGCTACCGAGGGCAGCGCAGCATATTTTCAGCATTAAATAATTAATTACTCAATTTAATTAGTTACAGGAAAAAAACATATGGTGACTATAAGAAAGAAGTCACTTTAGAATTTCTTCACTTACGCCTACATTTTAATTTAATTATTATAATAAAAGATTTAGCACTTTGAATGTAGTACTAAAGTAGTCGACCTTACGGATAACATTTGGGTTGTGTACTATCTCAACCGCCAATTACGTGAAACCAGATTCTCATCGACCTCATTTGTTGGGGTGTTAGATCGATACTGAGAATAAAGTACGTAAGTACAAAGTATTATAGTATAATGTCAAAAAGTCTTATAAATGTTGTTCTTTAAGCCTATTGTTTTACTTCTTTGTTGGAATTTATAGTGATATTAATTAATAAAATTTAATTTTGCTTTCTTCATTTCCTTTTAGAAAGTAAAATAATATGTGTACATAAATGTACTGGAGAAAATACATAAATTTAACAAACAAAATATTTTTGCTCACCTCGCACTGCGTCCAGAGAGTGCGTCTTCGCCATGTGGTTGAAATGGAGTCGCAAGGTGTTTAAAGCCTCTGCACCAGATTCTATTTGCATTTGGGATCCATTTACAGCTTTATTACTTCATCCCGAATATTGTATCACTACATATTTGCGTATTATGTTTTACTGTTTGACTTGTTAGAATATGGTATGATTACCAAACCTCATATAAAGGTGAAGGAACCCACCGGCGCTGGTTTATAGCTTAAAGAATAGTATTTATTTCCACTTAAGCCTCAGGTTTGTAGAGAGATGCCACCACCTGATTATTTTTAGATAACCTGCGATACAGTTTCCAGCTTAAGTTTAGTAAACTTGGCAGTTAGTTATTCCTCTAGTGAAACTTCATTCAAAATGAGTTCAATTAGACGCCATTCATATGAACCTAAATACATGTTGACTGCCCACATTGAAACCGAACACGTCACCAAAGTAAACACACACACACACACACACACACACACACACACACACACACACACACACACACACACACACACACACACACACACACACACACACACACACACACACACACACACACACATATTCGTCTGTACAAAACACCGTTTTTGACATTGTACGATCCGGGTGAGTGGTAAGTTGATTGTTAATGAACATACTTTAGCACTCAAAATTTAGGAAAGTGTTTTACTACCGGACGTATACGCGTACATTAGAATGTCGTATGATTGTCGCGCCTCTTACAGAGTTGGGTCTACACTTCCCTTCGATGGAAACGGTAGCACAGGATATACAACGTTTATGGATGCAAAATAATGCATGTATCCTTACCTCGTTCCTAAACTAAAAGTTCTGTTAATATGACTGAATCTGATTAGTTTTGGCGGACATCTGCTTCTAGTTGTTATAAATGCCTATATCTCACTAAGTTATTCACTGTGTAACCAACTTATTTTTAAAACTTTTTGCTTTACTGGCTTGAGTTCCATGAGTCACTTCTGCACTTGATTATCGAATACATATAAAAATTCTTGTGGCATTTTCCTACGACTCTATTCAATCGACATATAGTTTTTTATTTTGAGGTGTTATCAGTTTTCAATGTTGATATTATTATTTGATAGGCAGCCAAAAGCTAACGAAAGAATAAAACGCAGTTCATAATTCTTTTCTTATTCATATTTACAAAATGATTTTTTCTGACCGTGATAACGAACAGGATACCGTGGTTACCTCACAGCATCAACACATTTCTTGGTGTGTTTCTTTGTTGTTCGCAACTTCTACACGCTTTGGAAAACATGTAGCCTATATCTTGAAAGAGATATACGTAACCACATGTAAACATGAAAAAGGAATTACTTTAGTAGAGTAGCTTAATCAAATTAGTATAATTATTCCTCAGAGCAAATAAAAACAAAAATTAATTCTGGCTTTGCGTTGCCAATTTATGATGTAAAGAAACGAGTATATCTATTATAGCTGGCTATATATCTATGTTCTCAGATCCATCCTTAAATATTACCAGGATTATTGTATAGTCTTTACTACAATTGAAGTGCATTTACTACTACTCTTGTAGTCTTTAAATAAAATACTCTTTTCTTATGATTGACACAATCTAGAAATATGCCCTCTGTAATACAAATCTGAATGAACTCCTTGGTTAAATCTGAAATCAACTGCTTTATTTGTATACTAGAAACTGTGCATGAGACGCGCATGAATCGACAGTATTTCAAGACTGATACAAAATTCAGTTCGTTGTCAAGAAGTTGATGCAAGGAATCATGTAGATGAAAGGGTGAAAAGCCGATGCAGCCATGAAGGTTTAGCGGAAAACGAACAATAATTATTCATTCAGAATAAGACTTCTAGACAATTGTATGACTGTGAAAACAAGTTGTAGTCTTGTAGGAGTGTATGGTGAATATAGTCACGTGATTCGTTCACTGCGTCAGGTAGTACAATTCTGGAAAAACACAAGCTAACGCAGGGTTGTAAGGTTTTGGAGTTGTTGCAAATTGCAACGTACGGGTAATTATGATATATATCTGTTTATTTTAGTCACGAAAATGTTTTCAATTTTATCATATTACATTCCAAATCATATCAGTAAGGCAAGTAAAATGTTCAATAACCATGAATGCTTTGGGATTACGGTTTTTACAAGTTAGTATTTCTTAATTTGAGTCTCTAATTTCGTAAACAGACTACTTTTCCAATAACGACTATCTTCTAATCTGGATTGTTTCCTCAATCGGAGAGCGATTTGAGACATCAACTGCGTTTTTGAATTACAAGTTTCTAGTGATCAACAGATCTGATATGATTTCAGTTCAACTGAACATAACTGGTTAGTTTTCGGCTTTTGGATGTATCATAATGTGACATTTTTTGTGTAACATGTTTATCGATTTGAAAACACTCTGTTATTTTTAGTTTCCTCTCTGTTAAAAATAAACGTATAACTCTGTTAACATAAAATTAAGTTATATTGAAGGATCTACTAGGATATTGAAGGATATATTAAAGGAGATGTCCAACTTAAACATAGTAATACAAATCCTTCAGACTAAGGCCTATACTATATTTCTTTAACTAATTGTTAGAAAATCACTAGTTCTTTTTTATTTGCTTACGATTATATTTGTAAACGTGTGTTTTCCAAAGAACCTTGCATACTGCAGGTCGGAGTGAAATTTTTATTTGCGGCTAACAATAAAATGAAATAAAATAAAATTGTGTTGTTTCTCGTGTGAAACACTATCGTGTTTAAAATAATACCGAATCATCATATATCATAAAAGTCAGAGTTATCAATGTATAAAATACTAACGTAATATCCTTTTACAACCTTTGAAATGACTGAAAATAAAGTATGTCAAAGTAATTTTTTGTGTAGGAATTGACATTAATTATGTAATGCAACTTATAAAAATTATTATGTATTCTTAAAAAGCCCATATTCTAAAGAAAAAATGTTAGTACTATCATTTAAAAATGAAATACTTGATCTATAGTAAAAGTAATCTCAATAATGTCAACATAAGAAATATAAGTAAGTAAATATAATATAATACATAACAGATAAATATGTTATATATAGAGGTTAGTATCAAATAAATACAGTAAAGTATTTAAGCGCAGTATTTAAAACGTGGTATGAGTGAATTAACACGTGAAATCAAACTCTTTGCAAAAAACATAAAATATTAAACATAATACTCCAAATATACTTAAAACAATCTGTCGCTTGTTTTGTGTGATTAATTAAACATAACTCAATAAAATGATCTATTATGTTAAGAAAACCGAATCCGATGTAACTGACATGGGACTGATATCGCATTGCATATTTTAACACACTAAAATAAGATATCTGACGTATTAACGTACAAAAATAAATGTAAATTAATGTTGTACAGAATATAAAATTAATTTTAAGGAATTATTTACGAGGAATTTTAATTAATCTATCTGATAGATAACCTATTTTATATTATTATAAGTAAAAGTTATGCTTTCTTGCTTTAACATGTAAAACTGAATAACACGACCTATTCAAATCAATATAATTGTCGATATAAATTTTCTATGAATCCTTACGGGACACATTTCTTTACATTTAAAAACTTGAATAAAATAACATGTGTCTGTCAAAAACATTAGTAGAAATCAATCATTAAACTACAGTAGCTAGGAAGGCAGGGTACTTGAACGAATGGGTGATGGCCGGTTTCCATAAAGAGTAATGAGTGGATAGATGTTGGATAAGAGATGTAAATAAGGCGGATGGCACTCTAAGGAAGAAATACCGGAGGGTGCTAGAGAACTCTCTGGGGTTGGACACTGGCAAGCCGAAGCCTGGAATCGGAATCGACGTAGGCAGATGTTGACGAAGTGACGTGTAGGCAGATGTAGGGTCCAGTGACGTGCTACTGAGCCACACGAAGAAGAAGAAAGCGACGAAGGAGGACAAAGAGCAAAAGGATGAGAAAAAGAAAAGACAATGATAAGAAGAAGAACCACTTTGTGTTCTTTTAATAGTGGATCAATTCAGAAATTAACTATGGAATAAAATAAACTATAATTATCATAACAGTGATAAAGAGGTAAATTAAGATAACGAAAAAAGGATAAATTATAATTATCCATTTTTTGTATTATTACGAAGCGAAATTAGTGCGTCAGTGTAGCTGGAAAATGAAATGTTTTCATGATTCCTCTACAAAGTATCATGCATTACATGATCTGTAAGAATTTCAAAGTAAACTTGATTGCAGGATAAAAACGGAAATGGGAACCAAGTCTACAGCTTTAGCAGCTAACAAATAGCTGACTGTTATGCTTTCAGAAGCATTTAGAACATCTAGTTGATTTGAGAAATATCCAGCATATGAAAAATATATATGCCACAAGATCAGAAGTCTACTCTACAGACGTTTTTAGAAATTAAGTGAATTCGTGATGGTTAATTATTAATTAATTTATGTTAAGGACATTAAAAGTCCTTATTCATAAAACCGAATTGTAGTTTTTATGGAGGTTTCTATTTTAGTATTTGCATTAATATGTGCCGTATTTCTGATTATTTGATTTATTATAGGAAAATTGTATATTTATTTATCGCATGTAAATAGAAGTAAAAGAGACCTGTGTGCAGTATTTTTTCTAATGCCGGGAAAGTAAAAATGTGGCTGTACAAGAAACAGGCGTCGCTGATGTTTGAGTTCATTGCATGTCGTGTTGCGGTTACTTCGCTGTAATAACGGCTACTAATTTCATTTTCTAAAATTATTGTTTTTTTTTTTACTTTTTGCATTCATTTTTTAGTGACAGTTCTGCGGATATAACATCAGCAGTTAATTATTAATGTTTCCGCCAACTATGAAGAAGAAAAATTTGGTGACCATTATGGTAAGTGCATTTGAAGGCCTTTGGCAGCTGCTTCTTTTTTGTACGTTACACTGATTAAAACGAACAATCTATCTTTGCTTTTCTTTATTAATTCGTTTTAAATATGTCAGTAAATTCGATCGTCCCAGGACGTTTCCCATTCTTCAATCTCTTTACAGCTTTATAAATTAATTCTTTGTATATAAAGCGTCGATCATTCTTTCTCTGCTTCTATCCCAGCTGTAAGTGTATCAAGGGACAATTGCTTCCACAAAATGTATATAATAATATTTTGTTTCTACCATAATTTTTGTGCCATCTGTGTCACGTCATGATAATATTTCCGTTTACTTTTTTCAGCTTAAGTATTTGATTTTACTTGGGTAAACAGTTAATCTAATATAGTCTGAGTACATTATTCTTCATTCTTGAATGTATTTTTTGTTCTAAATTATATAAAAAATTATTTTTAAAGTAAAACAAAAAATTAGTTTTCTGTAACCGTAATGCTACGAGTACGGCAGCAAATTGAAACATATACAGTAACGTATGCATGTATATGTATACCATCTAGTAAACACAAATGAGATCTTGGTGTAGTTACCTTACATGAAGCAGTAATAAATGGTTTAGCAATTTAAAGTAAAGGGTAACTATTAACAGACACTTAGACTATTAGATTTAACCTATTAACATGTAAATAGATTTGTTTTTGGCATAATATAAAATATGGTTTTCAATATAAAAACATAAAATTCTTTGTTTTTGAAATTGATACATCTAATCAGAGTCCATCGTTTAATACGTCGTGTTAGAATGTGATTTATGTTTCAGTGAGGAACTCTTACGTCAAGTGTTACGATTAGTGATAATCTTTTTCAGGTGAAAGACAAGCAATGTGAACTCTGAAAAGCATGAAATAACTCGTCAATAGCTTTATCGGAAATAATGTAGATTCTCAATTTGTCTAATGTAGCTCTTAGAATTCTCAGTTTCTCTGAACTATGTCGAAATTTTCAGTAATTAAAAATTAAAGTGTCTAATGTGTTTCTTAAGTCTACGGAGTGTTATGTTCCTGTTCGTGAAAGGTAGTTTCTATTAAAATTTACCTCGTATAATGTCTTTTGTTCTAATTCACTCTACATCCATAAAAATGTAGCATTCTAACAGGAAATTCTGTTCCCACACGCAGATAACAGAACAATGTTTCACTGGACATAACAGCCGTCGGATTGTAAGCAAGGAACAGGGTTGTAAATTTGTTTAATTAAATAAATAAATTATGAATAATATTATAATAAGGCAATTAATACCAAAATGAAATTTCATCATTTTATTACGCTGAAATTTTGTAAGACTTATGTGTTCTTCAGTTTCGTAAGTGTGTGGCAGATGAAAGTATGTGCCATATTTTGCGTCTGCTTATGTATAACGAAATTAGATCAGTAGGGATCGTAAATACGGACAAAAATGTTTATATCTAATGTGAATCTACGTCTGCCTGATGCATGATGCCTTCGATTGGCTATTCCGCCCCGCTTAACAAGTAAACATAAGTGTTGACAACATTAAAGTATTGTTAGTTGTTACAAGTTACTAATTAAATTATTGTTAGCGTAGCAATTATTTACTAGAAAGCAGTATAAATGATCGTTGCAAATGTAGAACAGTACGTGGACAACGCAACACTGTTTCTTCCAATAACGAATGAGTAAGAGCTTGTTAGGCATTGAAACCTGTTGTGTCGATAGGTAATTTAAATAACGTTGATACAATCTGGAAAGATAGCGCAACAGTAAACGAATATACGCTTGTCTCCATTGATTACAGTAAGAACTCCTTCGCTATTCAGACCGGATTTGTATTTTTTTTTTAATTATAAATTCTCTACCAGCGAATGGGCAGGAACGTCTAGAAACATCACCGGAACGATTGTTGCGTTCATCAGAACAGCTGCTGCGTTGAGTTCTCGTGACTACTTACGCGAAGAGAATGAATACCGGATGCAGTGTAATAAATATAGTGGAATCTGCAGTCGATGCGAAAGAAACGGGAAAATATATGCACTTTCAAGATGTTTTTATACATTTTTAAAACATTCATTTTGACTGATCGGGAAGGAATTTGCTACCAGCTTCATTTATATATAATGTTTCAGTAAATATTTGTCTCATATTTCTTCTATCTGATAGTTTTTCACGTCAAACGATACGATCCAGTCTTCCTTTTTCAAGACATAAAAATAAAGTCAGCATTCTTACATATAAACTGGAGTGATAATAATATTACTTCGTACTAGTTAAGCTTAATTCTAAATAATTCTGACAATGGACATTTCTGTCCTCTAGATCATAGAAAGTTCGAATACCATTTGTTAGCTGAGAAATTCGTGTAATTTAACAGTTTGATTATTTACGTACTTAAAATAGTTGACTGGTAATGAAGTTACATGTACTTATTTATGTTATATCAGTTATTCATTTATGCAAATTCAATCTTAATGTTTATTAATTTTTGTCTTTAATATTTGACGTGAAAGTGTTTTGTACTTCAACAGGCAAGAAAATGTACGCATATATTTTGTTTACGTATAGTTCACTTATTAGTTCTGTCTGTAGAGCGTTGGAGAGTCTTCTGTAACACGGAGACACTTTGTCATAGACATAAACGATATAAAAAATAAATCATGTACGTTCGGCTTTGGAACTATTATGTAAAAATTAATATATAATTTATTTCATAACACGTGGTAGGAAAAATATCCGTCGTTTATAGACATTTTAGAAAGAAATGTTGTGAACTAATGTCGAGAACGGGCGGTCAGAACGTGTGACCGCAACCAAAAAGTGAAAACAATTCGATTTTGAAAGGTGTGTTCACTGACCACATATGAAAACGAATTCAATGCAGTGAAATTAGATTCTCAGTGTGTCCCCAATAAACCGAATCCAAAACAGAACCTGATTGCCGATGTGAAAGCGGTCGCTAAGGCAAGGGAAGGCGTGTGTCTCTTGAGGTGATGAGTCCATGCCCTACTCCACGTCCGACACTGCTCACCAACACACGGTCATGATTCTGTTTGTGCTCGCCGCGTTTTTAGCCGTCAATGGAATCGAGTCAAGGTCAGTTTAGATTTGCTCATTCACTTTTAATGTCAAGACAACAGATTTTAAATATTGTGAATCTGAAAAGTTATAGCAAATGTGCGTGTGCTTGTATACATTGTAAAAGTTTCGTGTATAACTTTTTAACCGTATCCTTCTTATTCTTATTTGCCCTATTTATAAGAGAGCGACAAATAAACTGGAAACATTTTTTAATTTTAAAAAGTCGTTTACTTTTTTAACAGTTAAGACTTTTAAATATTTTACTTATTTATGAATTTAAGGAACTGAAGAATATATTTTTATATGACACTTAGGCCTATTATTAGAATGTATAATGGATTCATCAGTACTACATAAATTGATAGCCATTATGTTTTGAAATCTTCGTGGTAAACTGTAGAGGATTACTGACAACTGTTCATAAGTGTAGCTCGTCGCACGTCTTAGTTATTTAGTACTACTTAGTTTAATATTAAGACAAAACACGGGTCACACATTCAATAGAAAATTCATAGATTATTCGTTAACTGTAATGCACGTAAATGCAATTTTTAGTTTTCCGTCCTACGTATTTATTGAATACATGGTTCACTAAAAAAAATGTCTTCGGAATGTTAAAGAAAAAAATTATATCTACAATTTATAGAATCTTGTATTGCTTGAATGATCAATAAATATTCAAATTTAGGAGAAAAAACTTGACGATATAGCCTAACATTATGTTTTCTAAATTATACACATAAAATGCCCCTGTATGTTAATACAAATTTGTTTATAGTTAATGTTCCATTGGATTATGTATCTGTAAAAGCGCCCGTACACATGAGATAACATTCCCTTTTAACTGACAGTATTTGAGATTGCACAGGCTAATTATTGATAACATTGCACAATGATTGCATAAAGTTTGTGCATGTTTGATTTTAATTGATAAAACGACAATCAGTTTTGCGCAATCTTTACTGCACGTGTTACTAGTGTGACACGTGCCATTACTAGCATGAAGTTACGTTGCTATGGTAACCGCTAACATACTGACACCGCTATGCGCGCTGTCTGCTATAGGCTTATTTGTTATAAACATTAACTTGTTTTTTCTTCCACTTTTCATGGGCACTACTATTTTAACCTGTGATATTTACGACATACAGGACATCTGACTGACGCTTAGGTGTTCGTATATGAAACCAAGCCACTTACTGCACATTCTACGGCGGAAGATTATTTTTGGCATCTTGTTTAAGATGGTTAGGTTAACGAACAATACCTATTTGTTTGCTAGTATAAAATCTTATTTTTACTGGAATTCGAATTCAAATTTTTTTTATGAACTCAAAGCGACAAACTCTTTATAAACTACCGGTACAGTAATTTATTTGAAAAAGGTGTCAGAGTTAGAAGTTTGTTGATGCCTGAACATAGTTTATTTAAGAAGGTGTTTTTTACAATGCGAACGTGATGCCAGTGAAGAGAATATTTGCAGCTGTAACTATAGGCTTTCTGTGGTATACGCTACAGGATTTTATTATTCATAACAGACGTATTCAGTGTTCAAAAACGACAACTATGGCTGCACATTAAAAAGAAAACTACTTACCTATACTACCTTACACTTGGTGCTATGCTTTTGGTGAGCCTTGACCTCCTTTACAACTCTCCTCCATGCATTCCTGCCCATAAATTTCCCTTCCCAACACCTCACTTTCATCGTCTTCAAGTCTTCCAACACACATTACGTCTACTGCAAACGCGGTCTCTCTATCTTCTTAGATGCAAAAGCGTTAGCATTCAAAATCCTTTTAAACATAAATGTATCATCTTTTCTCTTCATATTATCTAGCCATTGTTGTCTCTGAAATTTTAAGTATCTTACAATATGTACTGAAATACACAGACATCTGTGTATCATATCATTAAAGTATCTTAACGAAAGAACTTTAAGTAAACACGTAGGTCGTTTGTCGTAATCTGCCATTTTTCATCTACAAATTTTTGTGCGCTTAAAATGTTATTATCTAGCCTCTGTCGACCCAGGCCCTTCTCTTTTATTGATGTAGTGAATCAAATTTTGTATTCTATCTGATGTTATGAGTATAAAAATGATTCTGCTTGTTTGGACGACCCATGTTCACAATATCGTCAACATCTAATGGTTAGGCCTACCTCATGATCGGTGTTATCTCTACCATGTTTTGAATCTCTTGGTGCACACAAAGGAATTTCTGCCGCCTGTAAACATATTGTCATTGTGGTTCTCAGCGTCTGGTACCGTACAACGGTCTGGACACGCAGCCATCACCTTGTAAGATATGATTTGCATCTCTCTCTCCAGGATTTTGTAGTTAACGTGCTTGATGTTGTGCAGCAGATCCTTAAACTTTTTTAAACCAATAATCGTATGTTTATATGTCTTATAAATTGGTTCACGAGTGACACATTCAAATATGACGCCTACTTACTAATAACAATCTGGGTTTCCGCAGGACGATTTTAAATGCCGCAAGTTTCGTTTTCTTCACTGACATTTCAGATTATACTGCCAAGACAGTAGTTTCAACCTACACGCTGTAACTCGCCTTTAAACTCTTCAATCAGAAATTCTAATCTCCTTTCCCGTTTCTGTTGACATCGTACCTCATTTGTGGCAACGTTGATACTCTGAGTCAAAGTTTCATTCTTCATCTTCGACATATCTTTTTTGTAGGTATTTGACAGTTTAGCTGTTACGTTCTCTACGACGTCACCGCATTTTTGAGTTCGCCAACACTTCTTGTGGTATATCAGAAGTTTACTAACCGGTACTAACAGACCTTGCTTTGCTCTGGTAAATGGACAAGAACTAGTGTGTGTTTACATGGCATCACACTTAATGAAGGAATACGTTCGTTGTATTTGTAGAGTTCTGCCGCTGTACATTTGTTGATTATATCTATTTAGTAAACTGACACGAACTACAAAAATACCCATAGTAGAATGAGGTCCTTGATAAATATTCTCTGTTTAGTATGAGTTTTAAACGCTTTTAAACGCGTTTTTATCATTCTTGATATTTTTTCTTACATTACATAAAATGAAACAATTTCATAAGATACTTATCAGTAAAAATTATTCCGTCTGTTTTACATAAAGTTTAAGACAATTTCCATGCATAAACAATTTAGTAATTTTGCTGTATAATTAAACAGTAACTTCCGCAATTATTTCACAATTAAACGTAATTGATGTTCATCGTTATTACGGTAAAATTCGGTTAACATTAAGGAAGTGTACCGAGGAAATGTTTCCTGCTTGTCCTGTCTAAAAAGGAAGAAATATTGAAACGGAAGGAAACAATCGGGCCCACAGTTTCGTTTAGTTTTTTATTCTTTGTTTGTGTGTTTGGGGGGTACACTCAATCAATTTATATTGATTTGAACATTAAGAACATAAAATTAAAAACGAAGATGAAGATGAGGATGACATTTAAAAATAGTGTTGATACATCGTAAAACAGAAAATATATTCTTGTGTAAAATAAATATTATTTATTATTAATAATCATAATTAAACAAGAATAATCGCGAAGAATAAAGTAAAATTAAAAATATATGAAACACGTGCACTATATTTTGATTCAATGCATTTAATGGGAGTTCCCGTGGTGTAAGTAGGTTGTGGGTTTACTCGCTTCACCGTGCGTCTGGGGTTCGATTTCCGCTGTGGGTAAGAGTGTGGTGTTTAGAAGACGTTTTCGTAGTGATTGCAAACTATCATAATGTTATTTTTCTAGTAATTTGGAGCCTTTTGGAGTCGTTGTTAGGGAATCTGGAAAACACATATGCATATTTGAACACGTTCTCGATTCCTACGCTCCTACTCTCGATTCATATATTACGTTCAGAAATAATACATTTGATACTAAACGTCTTTAACGTTTTTTTTTTAATGTCAGACATATGTTCTAATATCTAATATATAATATGTAATATCAGTTCAGTTTTTCAATTTCGAACATGTCACCGGATGTGACTCTTAGAGCAGGAATTTTATTTTCGTTGTTGTTCCTACTTAGGTCCGTAATCTAATCTACAGATATCTCTGTTTCGTACTGAGAACGGTATGATAGTACGTTAGTAAGATTACTTATAAACTGTACTCCTTGGGACTTACAGTTTTTTGAAATTTCTCGTCTCACCAAGACGTTTATGTAAATGCTTTTAATTCTTAAAAAAATGTATGCTGATATTGTCGCCATAATTTAGAAATATGATACGCCTATAATTATTTACAAAATTCCGTGTAGCTGCGGGAAGATCTATAATGGCCAGACGAGCCATCTGTTTTCTATCAGGGTCCAAGAATAGTTTAGCAGTGTATGTATACGAAGAGTTTAGCAGTTGAAAAGTCAGCAGTTGCTAAGCATTCAGCCACAATTAATCACATGATAAACTTCGAAGACGTATCTGCCACAAGGCTGTGCAATAGATATTATGGTATAATGGTCCTAGAAGCCATAGAAATTAATAAACACAAGCATTAGTTCAACAGAGAAGCAGTAACGCTCAATACGACTTGGTAACCTTTACTTTCTGGTTGACTGACCGCAGAAATAATGCAATCGGTGTATCAGGCCAGGGTCCACTTACCGGACCACCCGCCGCCACTTCTACAGTATATAACTGAGCTCGCTTCCCAGGCTAATCCTCGCATAGACCTGAAGATACTCATTGCAATATGGGTGAAACGTCGTACAACTTTTTGACGCGGAAGAAGACTTCAAACATAGATACCCATGTTAGTTTCCGGTATTTATGGTCCAATTGTTTAATCACAAACACGTGAAAACATTCTATACTAAATAATTTTTTGCCAGCTTTTCGAATCTTATACAGATGTCTATGGTTCTGCACCTTTTTTAGGTCCGGGTTTAATAATTTTTTTTTTGTATTTTTTAGTTTAGTTCTTTACTACCGTTTAAAAAACAAATCAGCAATTAAAAAAGTTTACCTTATTTAGTACATACGTAGAACTAAACCGAACTCAGCTTTCGAAACGCCGGTTTCAAGCTCACCATAGCCTCTATCGGTGAACTGATTCTTATGCCAACTTCAACAAAATGTGTGGCCAGCCATGCACAACAAATGTATACAAATACGTATTGCGCACTCCATAGAACTATTTTGAAATTTGTATTTTTCATTTCGTGTGGTGACCACTCTATGAAAATATATTGTTCATTTCTGTGGTAAAACAAGGCCACATTGCCCCCCCCCCCCCGGAAGGAAATCATGGGTGCGCCCCTGCTCCTGACCTATTCCCAAACAATATTTTTAATGGTTACTTATTCTGTAAGGCTGTGTTCGTTCGTTGGTGAATGTCTCAACTTTCTAAGAAAGACGTTTTCTGTTTCTGTGGGTGTGTCTGCTGCTACTGATGTGAGGCTTTGAAAATTATGAAATCTGCTCGATGATTCTGCTTCTTGCTGTTTCTTATTTAATAAACGTAACTGTAACTATATAATAATAATAATAATAACAACAACAACAACAACAACCATAATAATAATAATAAACAATATTAGTAGTAATAATAATAATAATAATAATAATAATAATAATGATAGGAAATACAAATTGATAAGAAAAATACATTGTGAAGGAAGAAATTTTCTCTTTTATTAAGGAGACGATATGGTTTGGTGTGACTAGCAACTTGATCAACGTCACACTTGTGAGCCGGATCAAGTTTAAAGCTGAGCAACAGAATTTCTTTCTTCTTGTAAGGAAAGGAAGAGTGACCGTGCTACATTACAATGATTGATTTCTTCTAATGGGATAGCGGGTTTTATTCTTATATGCCTATAAATAATTAGGTCCGTTTGTAGCTTTTCCATTTCTTTCCAGTTTCCTATTTTCACTGTTACTACATTCAGGTAAGTGATTCAGAGACACTTGAGAAAATCAGATTTCTATTAGCAATAGAGATTTTGATGCATGTGTTCTTGGTTTGCCCAAGTTACACGTGCGCGGTAAAGTGTATTTGACTAGTAAATAATTAGAAATTCTCGTATGTAGAAGAATACCTGTCTGTACCTGATAATACTTCTTACTTACCTGATAATTTGTTAGAAAGTCGTGTTGGTCGTGTTACTTATAAAGGACTTTACAAAAGTGCAATGACTTTTCCTTTTGAATAAAAAAATCTCACTAGTTTAGTTTAAAATTATAAAATTAGCAATGAATTTATCACAACTATTAAAGTTAATGTAATTTGACTTAATCTACGTAAATAAAGTTAATGTAATATAAAAATATTTTCAATATCTTAAAGCCAACGCTTAATTAATCATTCGTTCTTCACTTCCTCATATAGGCAGTTGCTTATCAAGATTTCATCTTTTCTTAAATTCACTTCTATCTATTTCCTCATGTACTAGGCTCAAACCTCTTCCTAGCTGCTCATGTGGTAGCGCATGCGGTGAAACTTTGTGGATAATCGTTTTCTCGTTTCCGTTGACGTTTCCAAATATAGAAAATCGTCAGTTGTCTTCGGGATAGTTAAAGATGAATCTAGAAGATATTTGTTCTCGTACCCACAATTGGTGTCTCAGAATTTCCGATTTCACAGTAGATGCCATCTCCCCACGATCTTACATTTTCCACGCTTCATTAAGACATTTTCCTAGGTACTCGGTTATATAATCACACGGAATAAAAGCAGCGCTAAATTAGTCTCTTCTGAGCAATTTTAGATTTTGCAACAGTAATACTAAATGTATATAGAAAAAGAAATAAGAACGGAAGGAAATAAAAACGCTGTAAGAGAAATAAAGACGACATAGACGAAGTGTAGGTGGATGAACGTGCTTGTGTGCACTTGTGGTTAGGAATGTGGACACAAGAATATTGTAGAAACTTATAAACTGCTGACTCGACACAGATACGTGGAAAGGACTATGCTTAGATAAAGCGAATCGGAAATACAGTCATATGGAACGCAAGCAAACTAAAATTGATGAGTTTTACAGCATCAGGAAAATGAAATGTAGGCAGGTATAACATTTGGCTAGGTAGTAGATGTAGGTGGCTAGATTGGAAGCCAAGAGACATATGACTGTCCTTGGGTAAGATGGATGATTTGGATAAAAAAGTATAACAGTGCTCATGCTCACTGTCTGGAGAAGAAATGAATTTCCTTTCTTCATACATTAATAACTTAAATATTATATGAATGTACATAAAAACGATTTTGGTGGTGCATGAAAACCATATGGGTGCACCAATATACATAATTAATGTGTTAATGATAATGTAAATATAAATTAATTAATGTATATCACACACACACACACACGTGTATATATAGATATATTTATTCTTTTCTTAATAGAGGTTTTTTTACATATAAAACATTGTTTTAAATTACTATGAAGTTACTGACCATTGTTGACAAGTATACAACGAAATGTAGGGCTACATCAGCAAAGAAAACGAGTACATGTATGAATAGTTTTATAACAAAATAGTAACATTTATAACAAATGTAACATTTGTGTATGTTTTTACATGTTACCACAATTGAATTTAAAATAACGTTATGTGTTATGTTGGTACCACAACAGTAACAAAACACCGTTTTCCGTGAACTTATTCCCCAGCACATAACGGCTTAACTTCTGTGGGTTGTTTACCAAGTTATGACTGGCACACCGCTTATTGTTTAAAATTTGTACACGCAAACCGGCTCAGGGACGACTCGCTCACATTACACAATTAATAGTGTTGAACAAAAAAATAGTTGTTGTAGTTTTCTTGAGTTTTCAGCAACATTAAGTTAAATGACAAGTAAACACACCATCTCATTTTTGCATGGTGAGGGAAATGTGTGGCCTACTGACGTGGAGGGTAACATACAGTTTGACACGATTAAGACAATCGAGTTTGTTACGTAAGGAATACGGTTTTTATAAACAGGTTAATGATCAACTAATTAGACATTATATCAGGTTAAAGACTGACGTACTTATGTCACAAGAGAACACAAGAGACTGTGACATTGTGATAGTTATAATAGGCCTATTGTCGTATTTATAAAACAAAATTGATTTATTTATTTGCAAATATGCATGGTTTATACGCGCGCGCGCGCACACACACACTTTTATGTACACATGGTAGCATACTAGATTGTACAGAAATTATTATTATAGTTGTGTATATAGTAATGGTAGTCATTTTAAAGTGCTGTATATTTTGTTTACAGAGTTTCACCGAAATTCCGCAAAGCTTTGGGAGGTATCCAGAAAGCGCTGTACGCTGAACAGTTCGGATATTCTCTGATACCAATTCCTAACAGAATATTAGTACAAGCAAAGCAAGCGAAGCCGGTATGGCATATATCTAGGATAGGCGGATCGAGGAAACACGTCTACAACTACGGCAGTCGCAAGCGACGCAGAAGACGAAGGAAGAGACCACACAGGCGACCTTCGTACTACGGAATACCGACGTACGCACACAAGTACAAGGAGTACGTACCTGAGCGGAGACCGCCGTGGGCTAGGTACAAGAAGAGACAGAGGTATCGAATGCCTTATCGACATGTTTATGTCGAGCCTGAAGAATTCGATTATTACGAACAAGAAATTCCCGACGAATACACGGAATACGGACCTTCACACGGACCGTCACACGGACCGTCACATGAGCCAGAATATATGGAGTACGACGGTCCCAACAGGCACTTTTCCGAGTACGACGATGACTTTATGACTCGACATGCAGATCTGTACAGCGACGGTTACAACTCAGGTCCTCCCAGAGTACGAATATACGACTCAAATTCAGAGGCATCCGCCCTTCCAGTATCTCTTGTTAATTATCAGCATACTAGACAGAGACCTGGACTGGTGGGTAAACAGTATTCTAACATGTTTACTCCTGCTAATCCGTACATATCGAGACCGGGAGGCGCTATGGATGTAATGTCACCGCCAAGACCGATGACCTCAAACATCCTAAAGAACCACAGACCATTTAGACAGTCGTCATCAGACACGAGACACGTGGGAAGAGACGTCAGTTTACACCTGAAACGTGCGCCTAGTTTTAGCTGGGATTCAGACATCAGTTCGCCAACTTATTCTTCAGGGCACGGTTACAATAAGAATTATAATACGAATTCGCACTATTACAACGATAATTTGTCGAGAAGGTCTGAAGAAAAATTTGATGACATTGATAACAATGGTAAAGAAAATAACCAGAGTCATGAAAATACTCAGTTTGATTACGGGATGGAGAATGGCAGCGAAGAAATTACAAGTTTTTCATAACAAGAAAACTAAGAAAGGTAACATTTATTAGCGTAATAAATGTAGGTCTACAGCGAGAACAAGCGAGGGGAAGGAGCGAGAGAGAGAGAGAGAGAGAGAGAGAGAGAGAGAGAGAGAGAGAGGGAGTGGTAAAGAGGTAATCACGAATGCGAGTGAGTATATTGATATTTATATTTGCGTACTACATGCAAACGAAATGACACAATTTTATCAAATTATTTGCAGTTATGAAAGTAAACAATCAAAACCAGTATTTAAATTTTTTAAAACATAAAAATATGAAAATTATTGTTAATTTATTAGCTTTTATAAGCAGTAAAGTCGCCTCTTTAAAGAAAATAGGTGAATATCATATATAAAAAACATAGATTTTATCTAAGTGCTCATGTGCTTAACATATTTTGGTGTGACGTTTTGTGCCAGTAACATTAATAAGGTATATCTACAGGGTTTTGAACTCATACTCACATACAGGTAAGGGATGCAGGTAAAGTCATGTGTATATTTGTGTATTTTACGTGTAACAATATATATGAAAAGTATGTAAAGTAACTTTGCAATACAACTAAACCCTACGATGTTGTCTCTTAATTTATCTTGAGTATCTATAATCATCAATATTAAGTGCGTATACTCAATGTACTACTTAACATGGTATAACCATGTATGGATGAGAGTTAAATAAGTTTGGTACTCTATTTGTTGAATTTTATATTTGGTAACATAAAAAACAAGAATTTGCCCTACAGATTAGCCAACAACCAAAGCGTTCCTCAAAAAGACTTTTCTTAATTTACGATTTCAGATCAATAAATTGAGACTTATTCAAGTACACGAGAATTTTGTAACAAAAATTTAAAGCAACCGCAAGATTTTAACAAAAATAAATTAAGATTATCTTTGATTTCAATTAAAATATTGTAATTCCTTCCTGGAAACACCTAAATTTTCTCTCATTAGCTGAATTTCTGTTTAATAACAAATACTGGTGCCGACAAACTCTTGTTAATAAGATTTTATCAACTTCCGTTAATTTTTCATTTGTTAGCATAAAATTAGAATCTATTTTTTTTTTTTATTTCTTGCCAAGTCATCTGAAATGAGATCTTGTCAATGGCATCTGAAACTTTAATATTCGGTGTTAACATTTTGCATTCACGCAAAGCTGAACGCGTGGGAATGTAGCGAACAAAAAGGTTACAGGTCATATTACTATTTCAGTGCATAAAGAAATGGAAACATAAATAAACATAAGGAATGGTTCATAAGTATGCTTTCTTTTTTAGAAAGTAGGATAATTCATTGTCTTTTGGAAAGATCAACCAGCATGTGGTGGCAATGTTGCATGTCATTCTCCACTAGTTGCGTGCTTTTATGATTTGCCTCTGTAAATCACGAATCTCCTACTCTGCACTGTCTGACAATAGACGTAGTGAATGAAGCAAATAGACCTAACAATGGGTAGGTATCGATAGAAAGAAAACGTATTTTTCATTTATTACAAAATTTAATTAGTTTTTTACCTTTTATATACACGACATAGGCATCAATTAAATTGAAGAAAAAAATTTTAAGAGTTTCAAATCAATTTTGCAAATCATAAGGTGGACAACGCAATGCTACATGTTGAATACAATACATTGAACGCTTTTAAAAAACGTATAACCTGTGATAACAGTATGTTCAGTTTTGTCACTTTCAATAGGATGTTAACACAAAGTTTTTGTTTACTCTCCTATTTAAAAAACTGTGTTTAACTAAAATATAAAATAAATTATATTTATTATTATAAATGTAGGTGTATACTATTTTACAATTTGAAGCCTGATAAAATTTGGTTTGGGGTTTGTAGGCACGTTCTCTAAAATAAAATAGACAAATAAGAGTAATGTATTTCGGTTAATTTAATTAATCGAATTAAACTTATTAATTAAACACTTATTTAATTAAACAATTATTTCTCAATTTATAGAATAATTTTTATACATAAATGTTTTAACACTAAGTTAATACATAGATCATAGATCTAAGTTTAACTCAGAGTGAACACGGATCAGAGAGAGCATAGAGCAGAAAGAGCATAGATCAAAATCACAACTGAATACCAGCAAAGGAGAATTCTGGCGTC
Organism: Magicicada septendecula; assembly: GCA_034769895.1. Lineage (NCBI taxonomy): Eukaryota > Metazoa > Arthropoda > Insecta > Hemiptera > Cicadidae > Magicicada > Magicicada septendecula. The sequence goes on from CM068367.1 coordinate 504,000,374, forward strand.
TAGGGGAGAATACACACGTGTGTATGTACGCGAGGAACGTGACCACGGACAAACACGCGATTCACATTACCGTGGATGCATGCGTATGAACATTTGTAGATTGATTGTTTTCAAGTACATGAAGTGCAATAATGTTTAACCAAAGTTAGTAATAAGTTGTGTATTTAATTATATACTGTTATTGTTATATTGTTTTTGTTTCATATATTGTATCAGTCGTAAGTTTCTTTTTAAATTGTCAAAAGAAAATAAACATTATGAGTTTTGGTTGTTTGTGGATTTTATTTAATGATATTTACTTTTGGCTGACACATGATTTTTGTTATGTAAGGAATGGCTATCACAATTCGCCTGGTTTTTTAAATTTAATATAATTTTACTAGACAGTAAATACCAACCTTCTCACAACTATATCGACAGTCGACAGTCGACCGTATATCAAGGATACGGGGTGCAAACTGCACCCGATATCACAGGCGTAATACGATTAGTGCTAATAACATAATTAGTAATTTACTTGGTCTATTGAGCATACATATAAATAAGAATAAGTTTAATATTTAAGTACACACCATATGGATAAGCATCAGATCGCTCCCCACACACACACTCCAAATACACATGGAGAAGTACTAAACTAACCATTCCTAATGATTCAACGCAACACAGAACGGTGACTTTCTGAATACTGAATAGTCTGACACTTTTGAATACACTGACAAAAACACTACCTATAAAGTACAAATGATACAGGAAATGAATGACATATAACATACAAAATTTCTGAGGAAAAAGTATACAATAAAATGAATTAAGCAAAAAGTAAATAAGTAATAATAAAAAATACAAGATAGTGTCTAAGGATTTATACAGGATCAAACATAGATAATTAGCCTAAAACATGAAGACAAGCAACAAATACATTTAGAAACAAATATACGAAGAATCAAAACTTTTTAAAAATAGACATATTAAAATGTTTTAGAGATCAAACAATTAATATTAATACGTGATAATATTTTTCATACGAAAACATATGTTTTGCAATATCTGTCAAAAATTGCGAAAATCTGTTATATAAAATACAAATAAATATAAAAAATATGCTTGTATGAAAAATAATTAATTATTAATATTCACTAACGAACTAGAAAAATTGTGAGTAATAATGTTTATAAAATAAACAATGCACAACATATAAATATTCGTGTAACAAAACTGACATTGCAAAGGAAAACTTGAGTGCAAAAGTTACAACAAAACTTATGTTGCCCTGACAACAAAAATCAAAAATTTCAAATACATCAAACATTTGCTTTTACAGGACATACGTACAGGGTATTGATTCCTAGAACCTATTAACAAGACGGAAATAAAATACGTACTACACTAAGACATTATTATAGTATTTTTAGAACATTTTCTGTGTACTGTATACGTATACATATATAAACACTGCTGACATACAGAATTATATCTCCGTTATTACAAGTCAACAACAAAAAACCATATAAAAATTGTGTTTCACCAGACGGTTAACGTGGGTGACGAAATTGAATGTTTGGCGTACAGTTGAATGGCTGAAAACATGTTTCAAGTAAGTCGAATATGTTACAAATAACAAGTCACAAATAATATTAATTATATATCTATGTTGCTTAGGGATGAGTTTGGCACATGTCGCTATGTTTCGGTACATTTCTGTGTGTGTTGAGTGCGTTTCCTTAATATATTTCATGTACGTTAAGACGCGCACACACACACACACAGGGGAGAGAGAGAGAGAGAGAGAGAGAGTGTGTAGGAGAGTAGAGAAGCGTTATTGGGGGGGGGGGAAGAAAGATAGGATTGCAAGTCATATATTGAATTATATTAATGAACTAATATGTTATGAATGAATACACTGAATTTAGAGGGTTGATATGGGTGTGATGTGTGTGAGCGCGCGCGCGTGTAAGCGTAAGGTATGTGTGTATACAGGTTATATACAGTATGATTTGATACAGGAAACAATTATATATTATGTTTACCTAAGAAGGAATAGAGGTATGTTTAGTGTAGTTCTCGCACTCCGATGTTCATTAGTGCGGATTAGTTAGGCCTGCTACCAGACAGGTCGGACGAGACGTTATTTCTGTTTCGTACACTGGAGAGTAAAGTGAGACAGCACAGAGATAACCAGCCGGAATGCAGACGTCAATGTCTGTCTAGGTCACAATGTCACGCGTCACCCACACTCTTTGTCTCCTTAACACAACTGTTTTACTGAAAGTGTAAATACCGAATCTTCTTGTTTGAATAATTTAAAAGAGCTGTCAGTACAAAAATAAGTTAGTATTAGAAATAAATACTACAACAATTGTTTAAAAACAGTAGCGTTCATTTGTTTACATTCAAATAAATTCACTTATACTATTTTATCAAATGTAATAAGAATAATTTTGATATACTCTTACATTTGTTTTATTCATAGACTTATTAACGGAGAATCCTTACTACACATAAACCGAGTTTCCTTAGATTTACACAATTTACACAGTGTATCAGTAGCCAATAAATCTGATGTCATCAAAAGAGTAAATCATAATTTAAAAAAAATTTTTAAAATAAAACAAATTTGAATTTAATTTAAAAGTTGTAATGTTGTATATGAATATTTTTGTCAAAGACTAATTTAGTGAAATGTTATTGAGGGTGAAAACTAACGGTAAGTAATCGGCGTCTACGTCACTTAATGGTCAAAACAGAGGATTCATGAGCACGAACTCATCTCTGTCTGAAAACCACAGATGTCACGAAAGTATCGGTGCCACGCAAACTGATGACACTAGTACCCTGTTGACACTAGTAAACTGATGATGGAAATAAAAGTGAGGTCAGTGTAGACACAAACTTCAATACAGTACTCTTATATTGTAACTTACGATTAAAAAATATACTACGATGTTTTTAAAATTAACCCCTGTCTAGGACTGTACCCTGTCCTACATTATTTATAATGTACCCTTGTCCTGTTTTACATTATTATAATTACAGTTTGTAAAAAAAAAAAGATTCATATTAAAAGTATCCTCTTTCCACTAACGTGTGATATGTAAAGGAACATTTCTAAATCCACAATACAGAAACAGACTTAATTGGACCGTTTGTGTAATAGCTAACCATTAATTAGCATATAACATGAGTTGGCATATAACTCGATAACCAAAGTCACAACAGTTACTTAGCAGACACCACAGAACTACTGTTTAAAATGTAAATTATAATTCGCACGCAGTGCCGTGACGTGAATACTTCTCCATAATGCACGTATCCTACCCTACGTAGGCTATATTTACCATATTTACCATTGTAGATACGCAACTTACAAGATAATCCTAAAACACCCACACAGATAGAAAGAGAGGGAGATTGGAAGGTAGAGAGAGAGAGAGAGAGAGAGAGAGAGAGAGAGAGAGAGAGAGAGAGAGAGAGAGAGCATATAGCTTGTTGTATTTTTTTCACCCTCTTCTCTAAGCATCCTTATGTCTCAAATCTTCATTTCCCAGCTACCTTTTTAAATATATATGGTAACTTGATTTTAGTAGTCCTCTAGCAGTTCTCCTTTTTTCCTTTTTGAGGATGGCTACCAGGGTCTCCGGCTACCTATTATTTTTTTCGTACCTGTAAAACTTCTATTATTTTTTGGACCATCGTAATCCCCTCCATTATTTTAAGATGACAATGTTCTTTTAACATTTCAGTTGTCTTTTTTCTAATTCTCTGTGAATTTTTTCTACTCGCATTTACTTCTCTACTATTTCTGTAACTTTACCCTTCTCTACTTGTATTCTCACTTATTTATCTTTTTGTGACATTTTCTAATAGCCTATTGGCACTCTACACGGCTCCCCAGCATAAGTTTATTTTGACAAGCCCTATTCTGACAGTTCCAGTCTGTGTGATGCTTGAAAATGCTTTGTAAAGCACGACTTTTACTTTTTCGTAGGCTATATGGTAATATTTACTTTTTCAAGTTGACTATCAAGGATGCAAGTACAACGAGAGTTACAGTAACATATCAACACTTAAACACACGTTATTAATATTTGAGGAATGATTTACGGAAACGTTGCACAACTCATTTCCTACGAGTTATGTTGTATGCCCAAGTATTCATTCAGAAGAAGCAATAACCTATTGTAAGGAAGAACGTATCAGTTAATACCAGTAAATTTTGTTTATATCTCCAGCACTCTGTTATGGGAACATTTAAAACGAGAGAAGAAAGAAGAAAACTTTAGGCCGATTTCGTCGAGATAACTAAAACGAAGAATACTGATGACCAGCTAAAGCGGTACTGACTGTACAAGGCTATATACAAATTTGCACATTTTAGCGATTTGCTACTTTAAAATTTTGACTTCAGATTAAGTGTTACATAACTTCGCGATAAGAAGGCTATCTGGAGAAAGCTTCTAAGGCCTTAATAGAATATCAATCGAAAAGACTACATAAAATAAAATATCTCAAGTCGAATGTTTGAAGATAAAGTAACTATATTCGAATACTGAGATGAAATAAGTTGTCTGTAAGAAAATGGAGACAATCGTTTGTACACACGTACCCAGATTATGATATCGTCTTCAAACACAGAACACAGTGGGTCTACACGCATGTGTGCGTGCGTCGCCTAGGTGTAACTCGTTCACACCTGAGACATTCACGACTGTGTGAACTGTAACCCTAATTGTTGTTTCCTTGACTACATTAGTCTTCGTAATGACTTCACAGTAATGGTTAAATGGCTCCTGAAGCATTCGTATCCGACACGAAACTTTAAGAATAAACTAATTTAATTTTAAAATTCCCTGCTGCCCATTAAAAACAAAATGAAGAGTGCTACTCTTAAATGTTATGTCTCTACACTTTTCTAACGTACACAGACACACACACACACACACGCGCGCGCGCGTTGCATAAATTTTATCCATGTCAAATATACCACTATACTAAACAGACATAGACAGAGGTTCGGAAACACTTCATTTTTGAGTTACTCTAGCGAAAATTTCTCTCTTCTCTTCTGCACCATTAAAAAACGAATCTATACTAAAATTCTTGGGTCACAAATCTTGGGTAACATTTGGGTTTTTATGTATTTTTAACCTAAAAATTAACAAGAAAAAAGTCCCAAAACTGTATGTATGTTAGTTTCAGAGAAAATTCTTGTAAAACTGAAGTCGAAAACAATTTCATAGGTTTGGCATAAATTTACTTTGTTAATTTTCGTAAGTGGACGCTGACCGTGAGAGCCTTAGGAACTCTATTACTTCGTCAAATTGCCAATAAACAAATTCAAATTTGAAATAAAATTTGTTAAGGGTTTAATCCTAATAAAATATATGTAAGTAAAATCATCTGAACACAAATAAAAGTTGAGGAAATTTTACTTTTATTAGAACGAAACAGACCAAAATATGGCAGAAAAATGCTATAATAAATTTTAAATCAAAACGTAAATCGTTGTTTTATAATTTTCAGATCCCAGGTCTACTCAACCTGTATAAATGAGTACCTGGTTTAGTATCCTGGGGTAACATCTTCAGCAACTGAATCATAGTGCTTGCGACAGTACATTGCGTTTATACCGTTGGACCAACATAGGCAGCCTTTAACTACTTTCTGGCGGTATCGAAATGAGCAGTTATTATTTATTGGGTTTTGTTACTACAGTTTTTCCCTATATCAAAAAGATGTAGCTTTTGTTTTGAAATTAAACGGGTTTTCTTTATTTTTACCAATAGAACAAATACTGAGATTATTTCCTTTTCTTCGTGAAACACCCTATATGATGATACAAAATTCAAGTAAATTTCACTATATGCATATTTTACAGCCACCGATACGTATAATAACAACTTAACAACTATTGTTACAATTTATAACACCAAGAAATGACACGATGGCGAAACACGAATTGTTAAAAAAATAATAAAACTACAAGTTAACAGGTTATTACCTAAATTAATAGTTTAACCGGTTATTAAATAGAGGAGATATTAAATTCGAGTATAATGAATAACACAAGAAGAGAACGAATGGCACTGTGTCTTTGTACGTGACTGTGAATGGGAATATGATGAGAGGTTTGATTGATGAGGAATGTAAATAATCCAAACACTTAGCGACCAAGCAAAACATTGGGTTATCTAGAAACAATAAATTGTATAAATTAATCACTCAAGCAATTGTAGTGCAAATTGCTATGTTACTACTCGAACCCAAGTAGACATGCAGTCTGCTCTAAAACATATACACAACCGTTTGTATCAATCTTTGTTATTTACCAGACGCATTGACTAGGCCTAACTCCACGCTGGGCAGGATTCAGAATGAATACCAATCCGTAGAAACTACTTATTGGAGACACCCGCACGTATACGTTCCATCTTTGAGTTTCAAAAGACTTATAGCGCATTAGTATATTTTAATGATCATTTTGTTTATTAATTGTTAAAGTGTAGTATAAGGTTTTAATTAAATCATTTTTTACATTTCAGTCTAAATTCAATTGTTGATTTTATGCAAACAAAAAAGTTACAATGGTATGGACACACACAAAAATGACACAGGAAAGATTGCCAAGGAAAGTAATGGAGTGGATCCCACCAGGAAGAAGGAAAAGAGGAAGACCACCGATCACATGGAAAGAAGAATTTCAGACTATATTGAGGGAACGAGGAATTGAAGAAGATCTTTGGATGGACAAGCAGCAATGGAAGCTGAGAATTCAATCACTTCTGTAATCTTTGGTTCCGGAAAATGTGTAAACATTGTACTGCCGGAATAATAATAATAATAATAATAATAATAATAATAATAATAATAATAATAATAACACATTGCAGTGTGACTTATACAGGGTACTACTGCGAAGAGGGTGTAAACAACATAACACGAATAAAACTTCTAATTTAGTTCCTTTTTAATCTTCCGTTGTTAGGCCTATATATAATCATTACGCATGCAGGCTTGGCTGTTGACTGTTAGGAATTTTTTGTCTCCTTTTCTCAGTCTCCTACTAAACATGATAATTTCCTAGGAGATAGTAGGTGGTAGGTAATCATTACACGAAGAGACCGGACAGTCTCCAGTCTCTCTTGATGTCCCCGTTGTTCTCTTCACCCGCCTGGTTGCTGTTGCGTGAATTCTGTAGCATCTTTCTCTTTGAACAATTTAGTCTTTACATTCGCACGAAAGGATAGATTAAGGCATTGTATTTTATAATTAAATCGATTTCTATAGTTGCTTTATTTTGAACGTTTCTATGAACAGACATTCGTTTGGCGACAAAATTGGTAAATTGGTTACATAACTGAATTGGACACCTTATGTAAATAAGGTGGTTTAGAGTTTCGTCATGCGTTATGATGCTTCATTGAACAACAGTGAGTGTGGTTGCGATAGACTTTAATAAATAGCTTTTCTGTGGGAAAAACTACGTAATTTCACTAACTTTCACCCTCGACTACCAGTTGCACACTTAATGCTGAAGATTGTCCGCTGTTAATCGCTAGTAAATGACAGCGATCCAATTTACTTTAGCTAATAACTAAATCACTGTAAACTATCCACTGTCACTGCGTTACGAGACTGTCCAGTTTATAGCAGCGGGAAAACATGTAATCGCTGCACTCTGTAGAAGTCTACATATTAAAATGAATTAAACATTCTAGAAAAGTGAGAAATTTTTATAACAATAGTAGATGACGCCTTTTTGTACGCAAGGCCTAAGACCAAACGTTTGTTAGCCGAAGCTAATAGATTGTGTAATTTTATATCATCTGCTTTCATTTTGATCAACACATTATATATTAATTAACTTTTTTTTAACATATTTCACATACTGTATGTTCTTGTTGAACGCTACTAATTAATGCGGTAAGTTATTAATAAATAAAGGAAAAAGAATGCAAACTTCTTAGTAAACATGACAAATAATATTTTAATATTTTCTATACTAGTTAGAGCAAACAATACAGAAAATGAAACAACTATCATGAATTTAACAGTAGTTGATGTTTGTTCGTGGTACAGGCTTTTTAAGGCTAGACATATGTATTAAAACTTTTTTTAGGCTCAACTCTGTAATATTTTTAAGCTTACTGACATGTAACCTAATAAATGAATAAAGACTAGGTTTCTATTGTTTAAATTTGTTTATATTTAGATTTACAACTGAATTAACCGTTTCTAGTAAGATGCTACATTGCACGGTGATTTTGCCTAAAACTAGTTACTACAGGTGCTACGGACATTCGTGACATTATATAGTCCTTCTAACTCCTCTGAAGGGGGTTGAAGAAGTTATATGTTTGTCTTTATGTGTACACCGCATAAAAAGGATGTTTATGTTGATACAGTCTGTGTAAAGTATATAACCATATTTGATATTATTTGTGTACACAACATTATACGAATGTGATAAGGTTTACGCATTGTCTCTTCAATGTTTATGTTCATTTAAAGTTATCTTATTTCATCTACAGAAATATAGTCTTCAAATTATATTTTATAATTTACACTTTTAAATTTTGTTGACAGATAACGACAGAAAAATTTCTGAATTATTAAAGAAAATGATAATGAACGATTTTATGATTGCCAGTCTACGTCGGACACAGTTGTATTAAGCGCCCTGTAGACAATCGCAAAACCGGAGACCGATTTCACGCTAAAATTTTAAAATGTATTTAGTTATTTAGTACTTTCTTCTTAATCATGCGCAACGGAACCGTTAGAGAGCTCGTGAAGAATGTGACTGTCTACACGTAAAGTGTTATTTAATGGATTTAATTTAAATGTAGTTTTTTAAATGCTGGCAGCAAGAAAAAGTAAAAGGAAGTGAAACAGGGATTTGCGTGGGTTTGTAATTTGTTTGAAATCTGAAAACCAACGAAGACGAGTTTACGACAAGAAGCATGTTTTTGTATATAACAGCTTGTGTGGAAACGAATTATCTTTATTAGGCTATCATTGTTCTAATTCTGAAGACGTCAGGCTATATAGAACAATAATATATTGGCTTTACACATGTTCGTGTGCAATCTTAAGTAATGATTAGAATGTCTCCATCTCTTTCTCAATATACATGTTTGTGTACTGGTTCTACTCCAGCCTCGTTCCCAGCTTTGTGACCTACGCGACACTGCAAGTTATGAAGAGTCAGTGGAAAATTAGATAAGCCATCATCTACGTAAACACACACTAAACATTTTTTAAGTAACCAAACAATGAACGTGGTAACAGTGAAAGTAATAACAGAGAACATAGAACATTTAAAAAAGTAAGTTTATAAATATTAGTTTCGAAGCGTTGGAAATGTTTTCATTTCGTTTTAACTGCAGAGTAAAATTAGAGAACTAAATATTTCATTAGTCTGAAACTGAAGAGTCGCTTTGGATCGAATTTTAAAATATGATATATGTACTACAGAGATCGACTACACCTTTCGGAATGTGTGTTTTAAAAATGATGGTATTGGGGTTTTACATAAAACGTGTGGTACTGTCACTAGGGTGGTATAAGAAACAAGACGATTATAATGTTGTAACTATTCCAGTTTCATCTTTTCTATGCAGTTACAATCCACAGACTTAAGCTGGAACTACAAATCACACATCCAGTTTATGCAAACAGGTTTTCACCGTTTTTTAAGGAATTTTTTTACGATATACTGGATTACTGTGTGACGTGACTCTTATATGTAAAAATATCATTTACAAACCACGTCAAATATGTGGGAATATATATGGTTTCTGAGTTTCGTACTGTGATTTAGTAATTATTTTATATAAATCCTAAACACTAAAAGATCATGGATGGGACAACAATATATATTTATAGAAAATATACGATAGGAACAAGTTAAAGGGATTAAATATACTCCACTAACGGACAGAAAAAGTTTCTGAAAACAACGGAAATGGAAATCAGAAGAAATAACAGTCAGGGAAAGACTTATTTGGACCGCATGATAGGGATTCTAAAGGCTATAAAATTTAGGAACATTATTGGATGAGACTGTGTAATGAAGGGCTTTATACAGCGATAGATCTGAGGAATGAGATGAAGAAAATAGGACTATCATTATAATCAGTAATTAAATTATTGAAAAGTGTTAAATGTTAGAATAGTGTTACTTATATTTAAGGATTTAATTACTTTTATCTCAGCAGAGTTGTAAGGGGTTTAATTTTTATTGAAGAATGTATGTTTTTTTTTACATAAAAATTTATAGTACTGTATATGTATCCATTCGGATCGAAGAGTTTAACAATTGGCCAGAAAGAATTATACGAGTTTATTTTATTCATTATTTGTTTATAAAACGATAGTATTACTTTCTCAATTAATGTGTACTTGGATAGTGGTTAATTAACTTTTTAAATCGTAGGCTCATTTATCTATAATTAAAAACAACGTTAATCCCATAAATAAATGACAGGAAATGTTTTAATCGAAGGCTCAGCTCTATTATGTGTTCTCGCAAAAAAGTCGAAAGTCGTGCACTTTTACTGTCGTCGATAACCTGAAACATTTTTAGTTTATCATACTGGAGATTTGTGCTTTATTTTCACTGCATACGTCTTACTTTCTTCTAGAATATTAGATCGCATAGTTCACTTAAGGTCACAGTAAATAGGAACGTTTTTCATTTTTAATGGTGACGCTGCCAGTAACGCATACTGGAACGTTCGACTAACTCTTGTCATAGTCCCAGTCATTATTCTAAACTTCACAAAACAGAGAATCAGGACAGTATTGTTTCCAATAAATTTTTATAAATTTTGTGTTTAACTGATCCAGTTTCTTCTTGGTACACGTGGTAAACTGTTTTGCTATTTTCCTCTAGTGCAATAATTTTTTCAGAAGTCATGCCATATTATTCAGTGGGTATAGGCTATGCAGAATGGGAGGCTATACTTAGGAGTGGGTTCAGAGTTGTATGCTTTGTTAAAATTTGAATTATCTCAATAATAATCTATCAAAGAGTTAAAACTTTTTTCGATTAAAGGATTAACAAAATAGGCTAATAATGTTTTTTCTCTGTTGAGATCTTTAGAATGATAATTATTGCCTCCCAAAATTTTCACTGGTTTTAAACATATCTCAGTCCAAATACAGCATAGACTAAATCAAGAACTTCCTTGTAGCTTTCATGGCAGTTATTTAATTTAACGACTGGTCCTCATGAAGTTCTAACCAGGGAATATTTAAACATTTACATTGTTTCAATCTCGTTTAATGTTGATAAATATTGCATCACTGTTCCATCATTCTTCATATTGGAGTTGTATCTATATACGATGTCTGTGTGGAGTAGAGGTGGTAATGTTTCCTTCAGATGCTCGGAAAACATGTCGGATGCGTATGTGTTTCTGTCTGTCCTGAAAGAAGTATTTTAATTTTATTTAAAGTTGAAACCAAATATATGTAACTTGACGATTAGACTTTGAGATAAATTCGATAGTTCCATTGTTGTTTTTCAAACGACTCTTTCGATTAAATTTTATTAAGCCTAACGATTTAGTTTTATTGTCTTGTCTTGTTCGAGTACGCTATCATAATTTATTTATTTTTTATTTCGTATGAGCCACGTTTGGTTCAACTGGTTCTTCCCTACTTCTCCTCTCTCTTCCTCCTCTCCCATATCTCCTTCATTCTTAATCGATGTCTCTCCGTCCTTTCGTCAGTCCAAACGACACATGTCCTCTTCTTGGGGGTTTCCTGAAAATCTTGGGCACTTTAAAATTTCTTTTTGAGTGGTAAGCATTCTTTAATATCTTCTTGAGTAATCCGGAGTTCTTCTACGCCTTCTTCTGTTCCTTTGAACCAAGTATTGGGCATTTTTAGCTTCCTGAAATTAGTTAGAAAGTTTCCCTGTTAGTCTGTCAGGATTCATTCTTTGAATATGCCCGTAGAAAATAGTTCTTCTTTTTTCTAATTACGTCTGTGATTTTCTCAACATGTGTGTACAGCTCATTATTGTGGCGTCTCCTGTACTGTTCTCCATCTTTTATTGGTGACAAGATTTTCCTTAATATTTTAATTTCCGTGACTTCCAGTTCTTTCATCATCATTTTCTTGTTCAGAGTCAGACACTCAGGTGCATAAAGTGCTTCCGGGAAAATTACTGTTAAGTAATGTCTACATTTGGCATTAATGGATAGTGATTGCTTGTTATATGTAAGAAATCCTTGGATAAATGGTAAGCAACTTTCAACTTATTAATGCTTGCTTTAATGGCTTCTTTCTTTGAGACATTTTGTTTAATAACGTCTCCGAGATACTTGAATTTGTCAGTTCCATAGATTTGTCCATATCGAGTTCTGATTTTCTTGGATAGTGTTTTGATGTTTGTCATGAACATGGTTTTTTCGAAAGAAATTTGTAAACCCGCTCTTTCGGCTTGTTCCATCAGCAAGTGCACATGTCTAATGGCTGTTTCTACTGAATCTGACAAGATTGCTAGATCATCTGCAAACGCTAGGCAATCTATGAACAAGTTATCTCTGCTAATGTCTAATTCTAGTCTAGTCTAATTCTGTGGCTGATGTGATTTTCCTCCAATGATTTTCTCCATTCTCTTATTACTTTTTGTAGAACGCAGTTAAAAAGCAACGGTGATAGTCAGTCTCCTTGACTGACTCCTGACTTAATTTCAAACTGTCTAGAAATTTCTCCCTGAATTTCACTTTGGAATTTATTAATTTATTATTATTTTTATTCACTTTGTGCAATTTACAATCGTCTGTAACAGAGTATTAAGTAAATCAGATGAAAGGGTTAGATTTAGTCGGGAAACATCCAGTGACTTTCTCCTTATAGAGGTTTTAAGTGTTTTTAAGGATCTAGCAAATCTTGAGGCCAAGTTCTGCGGGTTTTTTACTTATCGGAACCGCTGTTGCACTATTAACTCATTTTCGTGGTTTACTATTTGATAGCCGTAGTTTATTGCAATCCTCTGTATTTTGTCCTTTATGAGAGGTATTTTCAGGTCTGTATGAAGTACCATGGGGTACGTTAGCACTTTTAATTGAAATCTTTGGAGGATTTCAATCTTATAGGTTTAGCGCATCCCACTGTATGGCGTCTGTAAGATCATATACGTTTGAGCACGGTTTTATAAAGTAGCAGTTTGTTATTTAATGATAGCTTAGACTTTCGTCCAAGCAGCCAGGATGTCTGTCTGAGCTTGAGATCTAACTGCCTTCGTTTGATCTGGCTATGATTCTGCCAGGTGAGTCGCTGATCAAGGTGAAGTCCAAGCTGTCATGATTTGCAAATTTTCTTTTTCCATTTGTGATATTTTATTTTTATAGGGGTAGGAGGTTAGGGTATTTCTTATTTCTGTATCACACGTAGCTTGTTGCATTTAGAATGAAGTGGACGATTTATTCTTCAGCTGTTTCAAATGTCGCTTGTTATCGAAGATTCCCAGATAGTTTTGCAAATCTTTTGTTATAGTACTGTACTAACGAGTCTGACCTGCGGGTTAGAATTTTGATTTGAGCTACACACATGTTCAGGTATTCACTCTTTCCTCACTCTTACTTACGTTACGACCTGTACATTTTTTCTCGGAACTAAAAATCTTTTGTACGTATTCTTCAAGAATTACGTCGTGACATTTAGCCCACACGGAATTTATAAGGAATGCTCGCACTTCTCGGATCACTCTTTCCAGTGATTACATAAAAAGCAATTTTTCTAATAATTGCACTGTGTCATCTTAATATGAGCTGCGAATAGGACTGAAACGATGGGAAGACGTCAGACGGTGTAATCAATTAGACGCCCATTGCACGGCATTCAGCCTCAGCCACGTCCGCGTTGAGAGACGTCGCCTAGCCGTACCGACACATCTCTCTCCCGACAGTAATAATACTCATTTCTTTTTTCATCGTTTATCGACAGTGCACTGTGCTCGCAGTGAAGATGTTTTGTTGATTACATAATCGACTAGGCTTGTGTTCTGACTCTTCTGAATTTATAAGAATTAGCGTTTAGTCGCTTGGGAAATCAAATCTTTACAAAAAGATGCTCAGGGCATTACTACGACTACTCGCCAATATTGTTGCTGTTAATGATACAGAGTGTATGATTATCAATACGACAGAATTGTATTGAATACTTGAAGTTGCGGCCTGGTTCATTTCTGTTTATACCAAAACACCTAATTTTCGAAAATTAAGGAGGGTACATAATGCATATGGGATGAGTAGGTCTATACTCTTCCGAAGTATTATTTGAGAAGAATAAATTTTGCGGTATATGTAGGCCTACTGGTGTTAAAAAACAAAACACTTTATGAACGATTTAGACTGTAATAATCGCAAACGACACGTAGGCATTAGTATGAAATACGTGACGGGGATGTTGATAGCTGGATCAAAGAAAGAAGAGTACCTAGAAAATATTTAGACAAACTCGGACCATCCAAATCGTATAATTTTGAAACACTTAAGGTTGCCAATAATGTTATGACTCGGAAGATAAAAGTCGTTAACAAAAGGCAGGATTAAAGTCTTCAGGCTTTTGCTAAAGCCATATCATTGAGAAAGACCCAGTAGTTAAGTTGTAAGGTTCGGCAAAATATTTTTGGGGAAGTCTTACACGTAATATGTTTGCCAATTACTGTACTACAGTAGTATGAATGAGACGAGAGCAGATTGACAACATAAATACAGAATCTAAAACTATGTTTTGCGAATTAATTGTGTGTTGACTATAAACGAGTAAAGAGTTTTAATATGTAAAAAATGAAAGGATTGGTTCGAATTTATTTATTGCAATGTTCCTATTAGCAAGTGATTTTATCTCTTCAATCCCATTTTCATCTCCTTAAATCTTTTAAGAGCGCTTACAAATTTGTTAAATCCGTAAAGCATAATTCGCGAAAAAATTACCGATTCATATTTCTGTTTAGAATGATGGAGTAAATCTGATAGACAATAGCTACTGTTTTTTATCAGGAACATAGAAGTACGGTATTCCTTAAAACATCATAAAAAACTTAAAGACTTTTTTTTATATTATGGGTTTAGATACTAAACCCATTATTATGAGTTTCTTTTAGATACTAATGGGTTTTATTTATATCAATTGTCTGACAATCTTGCTGATGTAATAACACCACTTGGTATTCACAAAATCGTAATCCATTCTAACAGCGTAAGTAGCGTCATCTCTGCTTAATTTAGTTAACCGGTAGTATGGTTCATTTTTTAGATCGAATCGAATTTAAAAAATATGGAAAGAAATGATTCATTCTACTCGGTGTTGTACAAATTGCCACTGCGTTTTGCATTCTGTTACATTAGGTGTGACGCAAATTTCCTATAGGCCTAGATACACGACAGCTGAACCTCTTGCTTCATAACAACTTATTAGCTTCATTGGTTATAAAAGATTATATAGGTAAATTGTATTTTTATAGGTAAATATTTGTTGTATGAAATCGGATATCCATTTTAATTTCTAAAATAAAGTTTTACTTTCTGACATTATCAACTTTTTGAACACTAGAAAATTGTATGGCAATATAAATTGTTATAGATGCTAAGAATTCACAAAGGCACCAGTGATAACAAAGCAATGGAGACAATACACACGCTCGAGCTTGTCGCACAAAACTAAAGTGTACCAACTTCAACTGAAAATTCCATTCAAAATAAAACTACTACTGTCTGTCGCGAAACAAATTTAAAATTTTAAATTCCAGGTAGCTGTTTCACGCTGTTGTTTACTCATAGTGTTAACAGCCCCTGTCACAAAGAGACAGACAGACAGATACCATTTTACTGTCAGGGATTCTTCTAATGTAGGCTATACTTTCTTTGAAATCGATATGACAAATTTTTCACGATTTCTATTTTACTTATGGACAGACACCGGAAGTAATAAGTGTGTCGCTCTATAAATTGATAAATTATATCGACAGCGTACACACTCCTTGTATACAATGTATGTTTGCAAATTCTGTTTCTCCATGTAGACAAATTGCATTAAATTACATGTACTGTTCACAACATGTAAGTGGACAGTGAGTTAAACTTTAATAAATTGTGTCTTTTTTCGTACTTTGTACTGTTGATATATTTGGTGGTAAATAGGTATTTCAAAGCGTTATAAGGAAGAATTTCAAATAATAAACGTTGATTAAACGATTATACAAAAGGAAAGCTTTCTCTAAGTTAATAACACGATATGAATTAAAAAACTTTCAAATACTGAAATACTGAAATGGAAACCTTGTATCATCACTACGACGAGTATTAAGTTTTTAAATGCATGTGTTAATCGTCAAATTATGAACAATCTCTTTAACGGAGAAAACGCGTAAATTAAAAAATAAACGAATGGATTTCTATATTCTGTTTGAATTGTTTATTCTACTTGTCTATTAAGATAAATGATGTTTATCTTAGTGATAAACGTTTTCAGCTTTGAATTGATAAATAGAATAATTCTGAAAACATGTAATAATAAATTCGTAACTATGAAAATGTAAAAGCTTATTTTCTGACGAATTTAGGGAAGTAGCTTTGAAGACCAATATAAACCACCTTGAATTGAATCCTCAAGACAGGATGCTAAAGCTATGTGAAAGCGGTGTACGTAAGGGTATCGGACCCTAGTTAATAAAGTACTAGTCCTTGAAGTCTGGCATTTTAAAACAGTTTGCTACACTGATAATGATGTTAAATGTCATTAATTAGATAACAGCACATAAAATATATAGGTTGGATTAAAATAGTTCTTTTACAGAACATGATTATTGTCAGAGAGCCTCTAAAGTCGGAGATCGTGGTCGTCAAGATGTAACAGAACTACATTTGCTGAAACGAAATATTCAGAAAAAGTACAAAGACATTATAAGCTTTGGGAATATGACACATTTGTTCAGTGTTCAAGTTCTTCAACTTAATATATCAGTCCCAGCCTTTAACATTTATAGTATATAATAGGCATATATACATATGTAATATCTTCAAGTAAATAAGCAAAACATTCAATTAGCGTACAATTCAAAAACCTCTGAAGATACAGAATAATTTCTGTGAAACGTGCGTCAGGTGAAAATAAACCTACTTGCAGTTGTATTTATGTGAAGATATTACATAGGAGACCTGCAGGAAACTCAACGAGTTATTTACAAACGAATATATATTCCTGTAAATTAAACAGTACACAGACCCTGCCAAAACAAGCTAATTTTTAAAAATTATGTTTGTTAATTTTTACAAAAGTAACAAGAGTGGCAACCATATTGAATTTTGAAAGGTGTCAAGTTGAAAGTCAAAAAAGGTGTCAAGTTGTAGTTAAAAAACTGTAGATTAATTCTTTCAACTATATGTACAAATTGTAAAACTCAGAATTCTATAAATTATGATTTATTAAATGTGAAAGTAATTAGTAAAACATAGAATTGAAAACAGCACAGAATAATCAATTTGTCACAGGCTCTATGTAAAACTAGGTATTATAATAAATTATATAAGCCACTAGTAATTGTAAAACCACAAAATATTGTAAATTACTTAGAAAGAAGTGTGTGTATTTAAATTAGTTGTCAGTGAAAAAAAACTGTATACTGCAGGAAATTACAAAATTAGAGTCTGGCCTTCAACAATGCAATAATTTCTCACTTCTTTTTGTACCATCAAACAGAAAGCGTCTCGTAGAGAGAAATAATCATTTCACAAATAAATATCAGAATAATAGTAGAAATACTGAGAAAAATTATAGAATAAAGAAGTTTATAGCAAGAACAACCCAGTAAGTCCAGAAAAGTATAAACAATAAAAGAATTATCAGTAAAAAAAGTACCAAGCAATTTAAGAAAAAAATTGTAAGCCAGAATAATTCAAATATAGCATTGATGATAAGCCTCAGGTAACGTAAACTTATTAAAACACCAAAAAAACACTGAATTATTCTTCAACTACAATTAGTAACCTCAAAACTGCATTTTACACATTTTGGACAAGAATTTAAGTGAAACAATAAACTATTCAGTTATAATATACTGTTGTGGTATACAAAAGTGTTTTATTAACATAGTACACTATGTGAGGGTAAAGAAATAGTAATATTTAAAATTTTATTTGAAACGTTTAAACCAACAACAAGACAAGTAGTAAGGCTGACTAAAGCGAGTAGGGTGCTCAGTAAGGAGAGAACAGCCCCACAAACAAGCATTACCGCTGGATTTGACAAAAGTAGTACGCCAGACCAGAGAGGGGAGTGTGCTTAGTAAGGAGAACAGTGGCAAACATGTTTGCTGGATTTTAAATTGTAAATTAAATAGTTATTTGTATAAAAAAAAAACAGTTATAACCTTTTGTTTCATATAACAGAAAATTAGTTAGTTACATTATTTTGTATTAGTAAAATTATTTTTCATTTTGTTTGTATGTGCTGTTCCTGAGGTTAAGAGTATGTTATGTTCATGATATAAAAAAAAACTCTTTGTACTGAGTGTATTTTGTTGTTGTTTATTTCTGAAAGAAAATAATAAGGACAGCACAATATGTATATAATATACTATTATGTAGAGAGAAAAGGAATAAAGAACTTATAAAGTAATCTTATGTGACGGAAACTAATAATAGGGTAAACCGGAAAAGTGCTACGGGAAACGACTTACACTTTTTGAAGCAGCTGAAGCGAGATTTGCGTTCATTATTGAGGTTCACAAAATTGGACTTCGAATTAACAATGGGCATGTAAACTATCCTGAAATACTGTAGTTACAATGTATAAATGTATGCAAAGACGTCAATGTAGAACATATTCAGAACACCTCCTTAATTTATAACTAGACAAATTGGAATACTTATCGATTGACTCATAAAAAAGTGGTGGGATCAATTGAGAAGTGCACCTGTGTCTCAAAATGGTAATTCACTTGGATGAAACAAAATGGAAAGAAGGTGAACACTTATAAATAAATTTTAAAATCTAATGCATAGCAAGTTTACTTTTTTGTAAGGAATGAAAATTAAAATTGATGTAACTTTAAGGAAAAACAATTGTCGAGAACACGACAATACGTATGAATGAAATCCACAGTCCCTTGTCCAGCCAGGTGCGTACTTGTCCATTGTTGTGCGTACTTACTGGTCATTGTGATCGGCAGCTTTCACTGTCAAATCAATTATTTTCTCTATAGATGTACCAATTATGGCACACAGTTCTGTTGCTCTTTCAGTAAACGAAGGACTTTGTAGATTATAAAATGTGTGTGTGTGTGTGTGTGTGTAAGATCAATAGGTGCCTTGACAGACTGCAAAAAATATAAACGGTCATTTGAAAAGAGCCATACACACAAACGCACAAGAATTAAATGTTAATAATTAGGGTTTGTCTTTCTACTCCTGATTGAACGTCTTTTCAGTGATAACGTGGAGACAGACACGACATTTGGATGGGTGGGTGAGAAGACAGTCACGTCTGTCCATTGCAAGTTAGTCGTGTGGGGTGGGTATGTACTCTAATATAGCAACACGGGACAAGATTCGGATTCGGATTTAGGTTATGAAAATTTCGACGTTGATCGCTACCAATAAATCAACACCAGAGCTAGTAAAGCAATCAAAAGTCTTATTAAATACTTTTACTCAAATTATACCGAAACATTGTGTAATTCGACAATTATTTCTCGAAAATAGTTTGTCGGAAACAAGAAATTACGCACTACTCACAAAAACTGAAAACTACCACAAACAACTATTTTACTCAGAAGTAAAAAAAAATCAATACAATAAAAACTAAAATAAGCAAAAAAAAATCTTTAATACTGTACATCTGTTAAAAATGCTTAAATTTCTGTTAAATCTGTTGAATTTATGTACGTTTGTCCCAAGTGTAAATACAGTTTTATTAGACGAATGCAATGTGGTGAATATGCTTCGCGAGTCAGCAGACCTGAACAAGGAGGAAGAATAAATGAAGCGAGAACAAGAGTCATTACGTATCTATGTTGACAAAAAGCTGCGCTCATGTAATGATTAGATACTGTATCAAATAGAAATAAAAGTGTACACACACACACACACACACACTCTCTCTCTCTCTCTCTCTCTCTCTCTCTCTCTCTCTCTCTTCTCTAATCATTATACCGACAAAAATGACTAACATATAATAAGAATGCACTATCACCGATGACAACCAACGTATTTACAATACACATACAATTGTCACTGCCAGTTAGTCCAGAAATGTGAAACTGTGTCTGATGAAGAAAGTACAAAATTAATGATAACGACGTCAACTTTAGTTACCGAGTAATAATCTTCGTCAGAACGGTGCCGATAATTCTGAATTGTCTGTAGTCTGCAAAGTGGAGAACGACACTGCGGCATCGCACATGATCTGTTTTAAACAGCAGACAACTGCGCGGTTTGTAACAGCCAACGTTGGCAGTGATATGAACTTGACAGAAGTAATACTGGCCTTATGGTATAGAATATGTAGTATATAATAGGATATACAATATCAAATATAATATAGTGTATTCATGTGTACGTGTATAATCCTAACCTGGAACATTAAAGGATAGGAAATAAACATGTAAATACACAGACAAAGAATCTGGAAACAGAAGGTGGTACGTGGTGTTGTACCAAAGCATTGAAGAAAAGTAGGTTTACTCAAACTAATCCAACAAGTCAACCATGACAACATCGAGAAGTCCACATTTCCTATGTATGGATAGCCTACATCTGTATATAGTATAAAATGAAGTCTCTGATAGGTGTCTGTCTTTTCAGGTTAATCTCGAGAACTGTAGGGGGCAATTTTGATGCAGGTTTCATTGAACCTAAATAGCATTAATTTATGAAAAAAATGGACCAGGCAGTGACTAGGTTAGTGAAGCAAGTAAAAAACGGCCATCCTATGCAGGTTTCAATGAACCTAAATAGCATTAATTTATGAAAAAAATGGACTAGGCAGTGACGAGGTTAGTGAATCAAGTAAAAAACGGCCATACTCAAGAAAGTATAGGCGGTTTCTTGGCTTACGCTATATGTAAAAACTTTTTGGCATAAAAAGTTATGCTTTAAGCGTATAAAAGTCCACGACACAAGAGATACTCTCAGTATGGTTTTTGTACTACAGTTTGCTGTAGTTTTGTAACCTATGAACCGCTGTTTTAATTCACCACAAATAAAGTGGTTATTTACCTCAAGTATGTAATTAGGATAAAAAATGCTATTTGCATTGTGTAATTTGGATGTATACTTTAGGACGTAATGTCGTTTTACTAAACGCATGTTTTGTCTATACAGTATGAAGTCTCCGGTTCAAGTTCTAAGAAAAACTTGGGGGGGGGGATGTCTACAGGAAACTTTGTAAGACAAAGTTTCCTGAACCAGGCAAAAGACAGAGCCCGGTAGCCCGGCTACGCAGAAGTTAGAAGGAACACATGCTGTGGGGTTAAGTTGTAACGCGCGTACGTATGAATGAGATACTCAATAACAAAGGGTGCAGAGAGGTTTTGACGAATATGTAGACAATGGGACGGGTATTCAATGAATACGAGATACGTACTCGGCCCAGCATGAAAACAAACCAGGATGAAAAGTCAGATTTACAACTAGAAATCGTGGGACCAGTCCAGGGATGACGTCCAGCGAAGAGTTGGTAATTGACGAAAAAAAAAACGAAGGGTGACCGAACAATAGACCAAACACTGCAGATTGTTAACAAAGGCAATAACAGAGAGCCTCGACAACAAGGAAACAAAGGATTGATGGACAGGCTGGCAATTGCTCCACTTTCTGAGAAACAACGCAACGTTCGTCGCTGGGGTACTTCGGGGGAGTCCAACGACCAATCAGGATTTGGCATCTTCCAAAGGAACTGGTGGAGAGAGTAGAGACGACTTGGACGACGAATCAGGAAACCGATGACCGTAGATCTGCAAGGTGGAAGGAATTCCTGAACCTATCAACGACGGCCATAGGCGTGGACGTGAGAAAATTGCATTCTGGTAGACGGTGCTTGAGAAAAACTGTTTACAAGGACGCGGAGCGGAGAGTAGTAAGAGAGTAATAGTTATAGTAGTAGTAGTAATAGTTTTACTCGGTAGTTTTTACTCAGTTCTTATTCCGACTTACTCAAATTTTAAATCAGTTAGTCAGTCAGTGACGCAGTTATAACCAAGTCTCGGTCTTAGTCGAACTTAGACATTTTCAGTTCAATCACAAACATAAAAAAAAACCGTGGCTTATCGCCATTAATTCAAAACTGTTCCTGTACAAAGATGGGACAGGTCATTAGCACACACACACACACACACACACACACACACACACACACACACACACACACACACACACACACACACACACACACACACACACACACACACACACACACACACACACACACACACACACACACACACACACACACACACACACACACACACACACACACACACACACACACACACACACACACACACACACACACACACACACACCACAGACTATATCTCGCTCTCGCGTCTATATACAAATATATTCAATCACGTCGTGCTCACAATGGGTCGCTAAATTTCCTCCGCGTAGAGCTCACGGCGTCGGCATTCAGGTTCCTCAAGACTTTCTGCCAACGGTAAATCTAAGAGTACCAATACCCTACACCGCTCTGCCATCTGATATTATCAGATATACATATACATCATTAATAATGTTAATATTTTCACGAAATAATGTTTTCTACGCGGAATAATTTAAATTCATAGGAGGCTCCGTAAATTGCCATAATGAAATTTAACATTGTTTATTGTAATATTCTGTAAGTAGACACGTTCACGCACACATATTATGTACGTACATCATGTACAGGTACGACCACGAGGTAAAGTCCGATTTACCGGTACTTAAGTATCTGGAACATCAGTGTGTAACTGAGCTTGAGAGCCTTGACACCACAGTATTGTACACAGAGCTTCTCTTAATCTGTGACTCGGGGGTATGTACCGCCATAGCAGACTCTCTATCTTTTCTATCTCACTCACCTATTAGTTTCCCAAAGAAGGCTAGGAGAAAAATTTCCGGTCTCCACATGCGAGAGGGAATGGGCCTTCCCCCTCTATCGGAGAGTTAGACTCTTAGTCGAGTCTCAGCGAGGACATCGAGAAGCTGATGTTACATGTCAACAAAAGCACAACGAGGAATCGCCTTTGAATTCATGGCGAATGCCTACTCAGCATTGTTTTTCAGCCCCTCCGGCATAGTCCCGGGACATCCGGATCCGTCAGTGAGAATTGGATGGACATTTTAGTCTCATATATATTAACCAACCCAGAGCTGCCAAAGTGTGGCGTGATAATTGCGCTAACATGATGTAATCGGTGGCAATATGAGGATTTCAAGCAATCTGGTTACTCGGGCAATCCCGAGTTTTAATAGTCCTCGGTCCTCCGAGACCTTTCCAAGACCCCTACGCTCTCCTTGCGGGTAGCGTAACACTATAGTCAGAATTTTTTTCGAGTGGCTTAGATAATTGTCTGCAATTATTTTCCTTTTTGCATATACACATATACAATTACATGTTTCTTTAATTAAATTAAAGAAAAGTGTGGAGAGAAGTTAACTCTTACGTAGGAGTAAAAACTTCGTCTCGTCGATACTTGTGATCGAGTTGTTCAATCCAATAATGTTTTCTTATCGATCGGTGTTCTTCAACAGTGTATCAGATACAAAAAATAACCGCCTCTTTGTTTCGTAGCAAAAAAAAATAATTAAAGTTTCGATAAAAAAGTATACGCTTTTCCGTTTATGTTGCATGTAATACACAAATGTCGCTGTAACAAAATAACAATAATACGTAAGGCAAATATAACCCCACTACAGAGTATTTATATATTTACGTGGCATTTTTTTGTGTAACTGATGCGGCATGGTGTACAACAAATCATAAGTATAATTATCAGAAAACAAAATTTTCGATTTCGGATAGGATCGTTTCTGATTATTTGAAATCGAAGTTTAAGAATTGTTACAGTAAGAACATATTCTAGGAAGAATAGGATAAGTGCTTTTCGTTACAGTAACCTCAATAATCTATAAGTAGCAGGGATTCGAAGAGAGAATTACAATTTTTTATTGCTGTGGCCACGATCATGACCTTTTTATAGCTCTACATATCGAGCCACTGAAAACGGCGCGTCGTATTTTTTTGTGTGAATAAAATAAGTGAAAACAATAGACAAATGAAAGTAAAAACCTTTAATACTAATTTTCATTCGAGGCATGTTTTTTGCGACAAAAGATGTTGTAAACGATTTGTTTGTGCAAGGATGCATTTTTATGGTCGAATAATCACGTTGAGATGACTTGCCACAAAATGGGCACCTTTAATACCGCAGACAGTGCTACGAATACAACCTTAATTTCGACCACAGGAAAGAGATCAAACGGTTTTCTTTCAAGAAGCCCAACAGATACTGATTAGGCCATATGGAGGTAAAGTCGGGGAATGTGCAGACCACAAATCTTTACTGATAAGTCTCGTTGCTCCATCAAGATGAAAAAAACACTGTTCTCGCTTTTACCATCAGTCAACTGGGCGCAGAATTATTCTAAATTTATAAGTTAAAGCTCTGAGTGTAGATCCCACAATCTGAGTTAAAACACTCGTTTCAAAAAATGGCACGCAATATTGTTACGCGGCAAAATGTTTTTTTTTTTTTATGTCGAAGGTGTCTCGTTCAGCAAGTGAACGCTTTCTGTGGACTAGTAATCTCATGTTAGTGAATTATCATTTCTAGATAAGTAAAACCAAGCGTCGTTATTCATAGACGTAATTCAACAACTAGCGGTTCTGTTGAGCTGCTAGTGACAGTAATTCAAACGTGATGCCTTGCCTGCTGTCTTGTAGATGTTATATAAAATTTAATTGAAGAGAGCGAATCGAGTTCTCAGCTTTAACTCGACTGTTTTGTATTTGCCTGTCTGAATATTTGGTGTATGTCTCACGATAACATAACTTACGATAACTTTTGAACGCATCGACCGGTTTTCGTAAAACGTGGCATACGTGTCCTACTTTTACCCTATAGAGCCGATTATTTTTTAGATTAATCCATCCAAAAACATCCAAAAATAGGGTGGGGGCAAAAAAGTAGAATGTGAGGAGGTCAAAATTATGAAAAAATTGCAAAATTTAATGTTTGGTATCAAATTAAAGGTAGTTTAAACCAAAATCTGAATGTAGTGTTCAGGTTAGGAATTATCAAACTTTTAGGATACCGAGGCTTTAAAATTTTAAAAAGGGCCAGGGATTAAAAATTAGGAAAAGTGAAAATAACCGTATGTCAGACTAAAGGCAATTTTAACCAAAATTCAAATAAAGTCTGTTCTTAGTTTACTAAGAAAATTTGTTAACTTTGGGGGCACCAACGATTAAAAATAGAACTCAAATTTTAATCATGTTGGAATCAAGTTATGAGAAATTTTATTCAAAATTTTATTTAAATACATACTCGATATCTTTATTCTAATGTATATCTGAACATTCCTATTTGTCATTTAAGCATTATGTTTGTAAAGCTGACTAAAAAAAAGTGTAGCAGTTAAGGACTTTTAATGTTAACTGTATGATTGACTACTTTACAAATGTTATTTTACTGAAACTAGTAGTAGATTAGTCAAGGATTTTGTAAAGGTAATCATTTAAATTTGTTTCTTAATTGAAAAAATATCTGATTTTGGAATAATCTAACTTAATATTAAATGTATTTCGTTCAAAATAGTGGGCGAATATTTTGCAGCTCAGGAAGCATACTAGTGAATAAAGTATTTCAGGACGTTTTTAACATCATTTTTTAACACGATGATGAGACTCATTCTCAAATATCTCATTTGTAGAAGATTGCGTATGAGTGGCTGGCTATGCTGGAGCTGATTTGAACTTCCTCACTCTGTATCAGGAAGTTTTATGTCTGCGACTTAGCAAAACGCATGTTATGTGACGGGGTTCGTAAAAGCAGCTACTGTTTTGTCCAAAGTGGTTTATTTATCTAAAAAAAAAGTTTTTTTCGTCATGAATACTTTTACTGCTAATTGTGATTACGGAATAAACATTACAGAATGGAAAGTCGCATTATACTGTATATCATAATTTCTGTTTTCGGCCTTGTCTCATATGAAAGAAAATTACTTTTATACAATTTCTATCTTGTAAACTGATGATTAACAAAACGTAGTTTCAAGTTTTCTCAAATAAATTACAAGTTGAAGGAATGATATTTTAAACGAATCTAATTTTATATCTAAATTAGAATTTTTAATTAAATTATAAGTAATCAAACCAACATATAACTGTATTATTTATCAATAAATTATTTATTCATTACACGCACAAGAAATACAAAAGCATTATTCAAGAAACACTTAAATTTGTAGCTAAATGTAGATTAACACAAACCAAAAATTTTAATTAAAAATAAAATACGTTTTTTTAATTCGAATAAATTACATTAGTTCACAGACAAGATACATAAAACTCCACTTACCTGCATACTAACGCGTGCACAAACGTATATTTGGCGTAGGTCTGAGTTTTCAAGTCAGGTTTCGAAGCGTTAAGAACCCACTGAAGTCGTAGCGAATGTGAGAAAAAACCTGCGCTTCCGAGTGTGGAAGAAGGATTTGTGTAATAAAATGTATCTACGTACCCGTCCCACTGTCGTAATGTTCAGTATTTTTAATCGTTTAAAGAATATTTAAGTGCCAGAATGAACCACAACGGACCCGATCTTCTAAAATGTTCCCGAATTATAGTGTAGTTATACTCTTCACTTAGTCAGGGTGATGTGACAGAAAATTATTCACATCAACTCACAAAAAACGATTCGTGGTAATTTATTCAGAGACAAAATGTTGCAATTTCTTGTAAATACTAAAAATAAACTAAACATTTAGTATTTGCTCCTGATCTAATCATACATTTTGAAAAATTCTAATTTACTATTCTAATTAATTTTAAATGAAACATAATTTAGTTAGCAAAATTACAGTGTAAGTATTTGGTTACGCAGTCTTTCACGCAGTATATAATGTGTGCAATTAAACTGTTACTGGATCCCATATTTGCAGTGAGGTCTCTACTAAGTCTTTTATACAAATGTCCAAGCCATACATTTTTGTTCGGTTTCGTTTTGTAACCGATTATCATACATTTACCGTTCTTTTGTTTTTTATTTTATTTATTGCTTGTAGGTTAGTCTCTTTGATATCGTGGTTGAGGACTCCCATTTTTTCTTAAGTAACTTGTATGTCAAAAGACAGTAGTGAGTGTACAAGTGACAAATAAGGGATGTGACTGACAACGAATATAGACACACAACAGTTGTTTATTTTGTTTACATATAATTTGTATGTAAATTATACATAAACAGCAGATTTATCTTCCTACCAGCAGAAAATCGTTTATGAAAGATGTCAAAAATTAAATTACTGAAAAATTTGTAAAAATAAACTGGTATATGAGTTTCTACATAATCAGGCTAAGGCGATGAAAACATTTTGGTATCCTTCTTAAAAAAGTGCATTTATTTAAAACAGATAAATTATTACAAAGTGGATAAAGTATTGAAATTAATGACTGATATTTTTAACAACAGGTTTGTTAATGTGGTCGTGTAAGGCAAGCCAGTCGAGTCCCAAGCCACGACATAACGAAAGATGAACATCAGCAGTGCCTCTCGCTACATCCGCCCGGTGCTTTTAATCGCATTTTAAGATTTGACATCTTCAAGTGTTCAGCGTGTACATACAGAGAAACAGTGTGCATACGCATTGGGATACTTGTTTCGGCATCCGTGAATTAATACGTTCTACAAGATACAGACGTGAGCATACCAATTATGCCCAGTTGAACCCACATATTTTCTAAGGACGCGCCAGTAACGTATTACCTAACATTCGGCTATTACTGCCATTGAAGTAGACTGCCTAAACGCAAGTAATCTCGTAACACGTAACAGCTTTGTCCAAATAATGTCAACGTAATAACGGCGATTTTTTTAAAAAGAAATTTCACTAGAACTACAAAGAAAGACTTTCACTCTTTCACCAGCGCTAACTGCATTTCCGCACCTCACGCATACCAGTAACTAAACTCAACTAAATTAAACTAAACTGTACGCTCCGGTGTAACGGGCTAAGCACATTGACTGTTAACTGATAATAAAAGAATTCTTATAGTGTAGTTAAAAGTGTATCAAAGGAGAAAAGGTAGTTTGCTTTTTGTCGCATATTTATGTAATTTATTTTACTTTCTTCGCGGAGTCGACATTGCTTTCACAATTTTAAAAGCCGATTACTAGGAAAACACCGTAACTGTAACAGTAAAACGTTCATTGCTTGGGAGCTGAAGCCGATACAGGTGCATATCTGAAGTCAGTGCCCGTCGAATTAAGAATGAAAATTAGAAATGAAAACAATAAATGTTATACAGGAGTTTTTATAATAATAAAAGAAAATAATAAATTAATTTCTGCTGTAAAGCTTAGGGACTATTTTATGAGATATTGAATATGAATATGAATATCATAAATATGTTTACGAATAGGCTATTATTATTGCTTATCAAAAAACGTCCATAAATTTATATCTTTTTCAAGTGCCTTTATTAGTTTTATCAACGTTTATGATAATTTAGTTACTTTGAGCATATACTCATATTTTACTAAAAAATATGATCGTTCGCCTGCCTTCCGCTTCCCAATCACAGTATATCGCAGGGATACGTGGCATGTGTCTTGTCGTCCTCCTTCTCCTTTCCTCGTCATCATCGTACGGTGTTCTTTAAGGTTTTATCTTTACACGGTATTCTACAGCGAAGCAGGTCTTCATTCGTGTCTATTCCACGGTCGAATCTTCATCTCTTCATATGAATTCACCGTTGTATGTCATACGGGAGCTTCAATCTACTCCTTCCACTATTATATTCTGTTTCTACTGTTACGTGAGAAACGGTTTTCAGTAATTCATTCACATCAGAATCACCAATCCTAGTTTTCTTTCTTCTCTTTATAACACTCATAAAATTTTTACTCTTCTAGTTTCTGTAAGCACTTCTTTGTGACTTACTTTATTCACCCACCTTACTCCTTCGATCCGTCCTAAATATATATTTCCAGGGACTAGATCGTACCTTTATTTTATTTTATTTTCTTATTGTCTATGTCTCTCACTATAAATAAAAAGATTGTGTATAAGATAATTTATCAGTCCTCTCCTCAGATCCAAGTTTTATTATGTTATACAATTTTCTTTTACCTACTGAATGCTAACATAGTTATTCTACCCGAATCTCTTGCTCACTGGTCCCCCCCCCCCCATTGAACACATTTCCTAAGTATCTGTACCTGTCTGTTTGCTGTGTTCTCTTTTGATTTTCTGCACTGACTTTTGTTTCTCTACACTTATTTTTATTCCGTATTCTTCCAACCATTCTTGACACGGTGGTTATCGCATATGCTTGAATCACTATATTATCGACAACTCAAGGAACCTTAGCAACTATTTTCTTTTCCACAATGCTAACCCCTTCCTTTCTACTTAAAATGGCATTACCCATATCCTCTGTATAGGCTACATATTAAACTAGGTCGAAGACAAAGACGCATCTAAACAAAAGTGTCTCATTCTCCTTTCAGTGCCAGACCATGCTGTTACGTCTTATGTTATTTTCATAGTTGCCTATGGGTTCAAGCACAACTATTTTAAGAATCTTCAAGGTATCCAGTTTGCCTTCTTAGCGTTTAGTACCTGAACTTATTTACTAATTACACCTCACTCTGTCAAAGGCCTTTCAAAATATCTACTCTGTGACCACTTTTATGAAGTTTTATGGTTCTCCTACTGGTTCAAGCACAACTATTTTAAGAATCTTCAAGGTATCCAGTTTGCCTTCTTAGCGTTTAGTACCTGAACTTATTTACTAATTACACCTCACTCTGTCAAAAGCCTTTCAAAATATCTACTCTGTGACCACTTTTATGAAGTTTTATGGTTCTCCTACACAAAAGTTCTGCACTATTTATAACAACTTAAAAAATTAATTTTTTATCTTCTATAAAAGATTTGTTTTGAAAAGTTATTTTTGCTAAAGGTAATAATCGAAAAAAGTAAAAAATATAGGAAATAGATGTTTTTGTTACAAAAGATAATAGAAGAAGAATTTATATTTTGTAATTAATCATTTAGATACGTAAAGCTCACAGTCATGAACATAGTACATTCAGCCACACGAGTAGAATTCTGAGTCATATATGTTAACACTCTTTGCTGTGCAGTTTTGATGGATAATAGGTTTTATAATTATAATGTTAAGCATTTTTATGAAGGCGCCTGTTTTCTTCCATTCGTTACTTAAAGGATTAATAATTCTTATAAGGATTCCCATTATTATACTTTAAAATATAAAGAAAATCAAGTTAAAATTTTTATTCAGAAAAATCAACAATGAATCAACAACAATTAATCAAAAATCAACACATGAAAACTAAAATTTTGCAATTTCCTGGTACATACATCCTTTGCAACCTAAGAATGTGAGTCAGGATATAGTAGGAATGACTGGCTAAATATCTGCGTTTACCAAATAGAATTTTTTGCTATATTAAAATATGAAATTTGACACAAAAATAATAAAAACAAAGAAGATACCAAATAAAGAGCGTGGCAGCTGTCGATAAACAGTATAAAAAGTGGCGTTTAGACGACATTACTGAATATTAAATAAAACGATTCAGTGTGGTAAAGGACTACCGATAATGCGCACGACACATAAATACTGTTGACAGTCATGAACATTAAACACCATTATGGATAAGAACGTGCCAGCTGTCAGCGATCTGAAATACGAGCTTCTAACACGAAGACAAAGAAAATACTTCATGATTTACGTTTTACACATTATTAGATCTTTATTAATGGTATAATATGACGAAACATTCGAGAGAAAACAAGTGGACAGAAAAGACGGAGTCATGTTGAATTATATGCGTGCTATATAATATTAAAATGTCTGATATTAAAAACTACATAGAACATTATTTCTCTCTAAAAGTCTAAATATTTTTAACGCATTTTTAAAATTTTGATTTTTGTTAATTTTATATTTAGGGAAACACGGACCCATTGCTTTTCAAAAGATACAGACATTTTTAACTGACACCGATTGGACTTTAGTATTGTTTTATAGCATTTTAAATTCTACTTTTATACAACTGTATCCTCGGATGGGGAAACAGTTCTACGAGATAAAAGGAGACATTATTTAGGATTATTAGTACTCTCTAACTCAAGTATGAAAATCTGATAATTCGTTAATTGTCAGGAATTGGTTAATTTTACCTGGCAAAGTTTACTTCTAAAAGGTGGCAGGCCAACTGATGGACTAAAAAGCCTATAGCTATGCCTTCTTAAATAAAGAGACACTGTTCAGAATGTTAATTTTCGATTTTAAAAACGTGAAATTTAAAGAATCTTTGTTACTGCTTCTAAATAAATGTTGTTTTATGAAAAAATGTGCTTTCAGTCTTCAAGACGAGAAAGTGACAAAAGAATGATGAAATCAGCAGAATATCAGTGTTACGAATGAATGGATTTCACGCGATCAATTTCGTGACTTTTCAAAACTCATGTTAAACCGTCCATCAGTTATATTCTGATCCGCCATTGACCCTAATTGATTCAAAAGGAGGGATTTACCACGCTTTGTGCGTTGAAATGACAGCGCTGTGAATTTACGCTGGCTATGTAAATTACAAACTTTTGCAGAAATCTTTTCAATCTGTATTTCAGATTACATAGTTTTACTTTTGAAGTGTTTAGGGGTGATTACCGCGAACGGCAATAAATTTCATTCTTTACTTGTGAGTTACGATTAAGATCTGTTACAGTACTTCTACTTTACGGTTGGGGCAAATAAATAAACTAGTAACAATAATATTTGTATGTACAGAAATGAATATATCATACATTTTAGGTTAGTTGTCTCCAAGTCGCTTATATTAATATAATAGATATTTACCATATATCCGTCGTGCGACTTCGTTTTTCTCGTCTTATTTTGACGCGTTTCGGCAACGAATTGCCATCTTCAGAATCTTAATCACTCATATGAGATCGTTAAAAAATTAAAAACACTAAAATCATTACGGTAAAAGTGCACTTTTACGATATTGGAAACTCATGTCAATGAAATGTCACAGTACATATGGGCTATAATAAGCAAAACAGGTTTATCAGTGGCTATATAAACAGTGAATCAGTTGATCGATATTGTCCACGCGAAAGCAGTCGATCGATATAGTCCACTCGAGAAACATAAACTTTCATGTTCGCGTCTGTGAGTTTCCAATATCGTAAAAGTGCACTTTTACCGTAATGATTTTAGTGTTTTTAATTTTTTAACGATCTCATATGAGTGATTAAGATTCTGAAGATGGCAATTCGTTGCCGAAACGCGTCAAAATAAGACGAGAAAAACGAAGTCGCACGACGGATATATGGTAAATATCTATTATATGAATATATCAAATGAAAAGGAAACCAGTTATTTAGTTGATAAACAGTGGGCTGAACGTTACATATAGGAATTCTTAAGGTATTAAATAATAAATTAATTAAAGATCTACATTCAACATTCCAGGCAATGACTTTTCGCTAAAAGACACTGTCCAACAAATCACTACCCAATAATCTGAATATGTTAAGACGTTACTGATAAGTTACTATTTATTGATACGTGTAATCTCCTATTTCACTTACGGCACGGTTAATGATGATACTAATGATACAGACTGGCATATTAGCAGCGATTTTAAAGCTTTACCTGAAATTATTTGAGAGTTTCTTTGTTGCTTGCTTTCCAACTTCATTTCCAATTGTATTCTATAAATTCATTAATTTTAAGAAGCCTCTTTAAACATTCAGCTCTCTTTTTGGACTAACAGTTCGGATTTGCAACCAAGAATGAGTACAGAATGATCTACGTTTCCTGCTCAGTTGAACACGTTCTATCAAAAAAAAAAAAAAACGTTTTTCTGTGTCAGAGGTTGATCTAAGCGGACAGTAATACTAAATAACCAGTGTCACAATGTTGGACATTCAAATATTATGAGCTTTTGTACCTTACACGTAAATATTCTACGTAAACTACATGTTTATTAGATTAAATCTAGCTAGGCATATACAAAAATTAAAATTACCACTTTTCTATGGTTGGATTAAAAGGTTTTTGCACTTTGTGAATTCTCCGCGTTAAAAGTTTCCGATTAAAAATCAATTTTTACACGTTGTTGATAAACATATTTGTCATTTTGGATGCTTAGTGGGTTATATTGTCAGGCAACTGAGTAAGTTGCGGTTAGCGTAAGGAGGATTTTAACATTACACAAAATATTAAACTTGCTTTAAATGTTGTGTAAATAATGAAACAAATTGCTTCAACATGTCTAGTATGCATAATTGAACGGTTTACAAAAGCTTCTAAGATCACTTGAATATGATGACAATAAAATGAATATCATGGTATTGTGTTCTACGAGCGCTTACTACTAACAGAGAGCAGGCTAATACGGTAATAAGGAGCATTTCTTAAGCCACTTTACATCGGTTACATTGACGCCATTGAGCTATTCATAGAAAACGACCAGCTTTAAGTAGAGACAATTTATAGAATCTGCTATTATCCATGCGTTCACACGTACTGGATGTTCAAGACGTTTTGGCAAAAAATGCATTAATAATACCACCGTAATTTCCCGAAAATTTGTTTATGTGAGTTTTTGGTCTTCCCAATTATGAAAAAAATCATGAAAACAGAACGTGTCGCGATTGTTTAGCGATAAAAATATCCAGCTCAAGGCTATACCACGAAGCGCGTTCCAAAAATGTGTTGATGACTGAAAAAGAAACATTGGTATAACTATCCTCTGATGGAGATTTCTTTTAAGGAGAAAACATAATTAAAAATTAATAGAAACATACGTTTTACGTAGAAAAAATCTCATGAACGTTTTGATCAAACTTTATGTCCTCTTGACAAGGTTAGGGTCAGAGTAGATGGAGCTACTTTCTCCATGAAAGTAGAGATGTGAAACATCCTCCCTGAGATGTAGAATGTGTGTGTGTGGGAGGGGAGACGAAGAGGGCAGTAACCACGGGTACCACAATTTGGGAAACAGCAGAAATCAGAACCGACTACCTTATTTTAATAAAATGTTCTTTTTTTGGAATAATTTAATACTAAATTTATATTTTGGATAGTTTATTTTATTATATTTTAATTGCAATTTGCCTTATGCTATCTCATAAATTTCATTCATTCCTGTTTTTAATATTTTACAGAATTGACCAAAATTACCATCTACACAAAAACGCCATATTTCATTCCTTCAAAGAGTCACCAAGGCTTCGCCATGGACGCACAGTCATTACGTCATCATATTAATTACTGATGACAGTCCCATTTTGCAATAAAACCACACTACTAATCGTCAAGCCACACTAGTGAATATTACAAATTTTAACGGAGTCAATCGGTTGAGGAAAAACATTCTTAAATCTATGTAAATTTGTATAACTGCACTATGCGGTACTGAACATAAACTACAGCCCTTTAAAACTGCGTTACTCTGTAACACTTGAACATGGAAACGAAGTAATGTCTTCCTGCCACGGTTGACATGTTCCATTAGTGAACTCCTAAGGCAGTAGCGGGAATATGAAATTAATGAAAATGGGATATGTGAGATGGAACTATAATTTACGTAGATCTGGTGAGTTGTAAATGCTTGAAGGGAAGGACAGTCGGGGCGCTTTTTGTCTAGTCATGCTAGACTATGAATGATTTAATAAACAGGAACATACATTATAAGAATGATATGAGACATGAGTTATTCGCTTGAGTGAGACCCCTTCCTCCATTTTACTGTCCATTCTGTATGCACGAATGCAATACGTTAAATGTTAGCTGTGTCCCAGTCGTATGCATTCCATACGAGAAAGCATAAAATATTTCATTTAATGAAAATTCTTCTTCCTGACTACTAAATATTACACGATACTCTTTTCCGGAACGTTGTGTTGTTACTTCATCGAAATTATTCTTCTCGAAGAAGAGTAACGATGAACCTCTTATTTTAGGTTAAAGGGATCTTTGAGGTATTAAATGACTTCAAGCTGTATATGGGACGAGACAGCATTTTAGGTCAAAAGGCAAATATAGTATTCAGCAGGTCTTTGAGTTCTTGCCGCTATAACAGTCCTGATGTTCCTTGACTATGAATAGTCCTTACGTCGTAGTGGCTAACCTCCGTACACTCTTTTATCATTTCGTGTGTGACAGCCATTTCCAAAATTCTTATATTCCACCTTTAAGTAGTGTAAATATGTTAAATAGCTTTCATATGTTAAATACGAAGTGTGTGTGTGTAATATTGTTTGCCTAATATTGAATTTGGAATAGTCATTGTAAGTTTGTAGATACAACAGAGTGAATATTTGTTGCCATGTGTTGTTGAGTATTTTGTAAGTGTTTTTGACAGTGTTGGAAGTTTTAAATATTACTTTATAATTGAATTTCCGAAAAGAGGTTGCAGTTTTCTAAGTCAGATTTGTAGTAGGTTAACTCACTGAATTAGAGTATTCAGATTAATTCGCTGGGTATTTTACTTGCCACTTTCATTTAGCTGAGCCTTGTACTTTTATACATTTTAGAATATTAGTATCTTCATGAGGAAAATCATCTTAATTTTTAAATTCATACGGTAAACAATGGATACTGAATAATAAGTAGAACTAACGTTGGTTGAATCTTAGAAGAACTATTTATTAAAGTGTATGTAGGGAAATACCAGGAGTGTTTTTTCCTCTTGTCCGTAATATGTAGTTCTATTTGTAAATTTGTAGTGATACCTCTGGATGTATGTTATGTGGTTTATATATGAGTGGTAAAACTAAAATTTGGGTGTATGTTTTTAATGTCGTTTATAAGTTTAATATAACGTGTGTGGAAGTCCCGGCCTGTTTGTCCAATACAGAATTTGGAACAGTCGTTTCAAATAAGGTTGTAGATACCAGAGGATGAGTATTTGTTGTGTTCTGCAAATTTTTTGAATGTGTTGAAAGAAGTTTTAAATATTACTTTCTAATTGAATTTACGGAATGAGGATACATTTTTTGTAAGTCCGAGTTGTAGTAGGTTAGAAATAGAGCTACGTGTTGTTTGTTTTGTTCAGATGTGCCTTTAAATTGGTGAGTTGTTTTGGACTTATTTATCTTTGATTGTCTTTAATAAGTTGTTTAATATGGTTATAAACATTATAACTATATTACTGTGAAATATATTTTATTGTGTTCAGTTACCTGTGTAATTTCTTTCATATTTATTGAAACTAATCTGTGTAGAATGGATTTGAAAGCAGCATGTTTATATTGTGTTGGGTGATTTGGTGTATGTGTATAACGTATCTCTAGCGTAGTGAGTTTTATACATATAATGAACTGTGTTTGTTGTCAGTTTTTTAATTGTTACGGTACGTCTATAAACTTCATAGCGGTTTGTTCTCTAGTTCAAGAGTGAATTGTAGGTTTTAATGTAGTTTGTAGATATAACTATGTAGTTTATTATTTTGTGTTTTGTTACAATTGTTGTCTCTAATATAAGAATGCCAACTTTGTTTCCACCATTTTCAAGTCCTAAATGGTAGAAACACTGAAAGGCCTTGTCCGGAATATGACAAGTAGCAGGTTTGCAAGTAAACACGACAAAGTTGGAATTACAGAGACTGCTAATTAAAATAACAAGATAATTTGAGAATATTATCAATAAATCTGTGCCAGTAGATTGTTTTGTGTTTGTGCTCATAATTCTGTACTACACTGTGTTCTACGTAATGCACAAAGCAGCAGACATCAGGGGTAATTCTTCACTGCAGCAATCAAGATACCGGAGATGTGAGGAATGTCATGAAACGCGTCTGCGTGAGTCAAAATCTATCAACATAATGTAATACAAGTTTTTTGACCCTTGTCACAATTGTGGACGTGCGAATATATGAGTATAAATTTTGGATATAATATAATTGTAGTACACAGACCGACATGTAAGGTAAATTCTTCTATCATTGTTATCTGCACAAAAACATCTAAATTAAATTAATGCTCAAACTATCTTTTTTGTCAAATGTACACTTGTTTTGTAATTCATGAGTTTAAAAACGATTACTTAACAAATAAAACAATGACAGTTAATGGAGTTAATAAAGCGTCGAACACACCTGGCTGCTGGCAATGTCAGTTTGTAGCATTGCTGGCAATGCTGTAGCATTGTTAAGCGGAAAGTTGTTTGGTTGCACGGTATAACGTACCAAATCTCACATAACAAGGTGTGATGTATTATACTGCGTTGTGTAACCCGCTGTTGCCACGAATTCTTTCTCACAATGATGCGTCTCGGTAGCATCTCTGCAGCATGACGCAGCCTGTTCAACAGTCCACTGCCACTGACAACACTATCAGTAGTGTTGATTGATTGGGCGTACTATCAAATTATCTTCAGTACTTCAAGTGTGTACAGGGGGTTTCAGAAGATAAAAGGATAGGGCGGCAAATCGATTAAGGAAGGTCATAAACGAACCGCGTTATAAGGACACCGAAACAATACACATCCAACGAACACCGTAGAGTATATCAAACATTCTGAGCCGCGAGAAATACGAACCAAAGTATCGTGGAAAGAAGGGGCGACCTGTCACATTTGTGAAGTTTAAGGACAAGTCAATGCTGATCCAATGCCACACGGAAACCGGTCACACCATGAAGTCCGTAGGTAGCAGAAGACTACAGGAGCGAAGTTCGGACAAACACTGTACTCCTGAAGAAGACATCGGAGAAGTAGCCTGTCGAAACGTGGGGGACAAAACAAACAGAGCACTCATTTCGGGAAGAATAAAAACACACACACAATAGACTCACTTTATTGTATATAAATATGTGATTTGTTCTCTGTAATAAGTTTTTAATTTTAAAGTATTTATTTTATTGGATCTTTTCTTATGTAGATTTCGTTAATGTTAGTATATCTTCTGATATTTTCTGACATATTTTGAAAATGTTCTGAAGTAAATAAATACACAATTGTATAGGAAAACCACGTAGTAAAGACAATAATAATGGTTATGTGTGTTTTTACTCTATTCACATGTGCGGCACATGAAAGAGAACCACTACTGTCTCTCCAACAAAAAATCTCTATTTCTTATGTTTATTACTATTATTATTAAAATTTTACGATTTATTAATATATATATATACGTATATATGTATACCTTATAGTATATATTATATAATATGTAATATAATAATATTATGATTAAACTAATATGCTCCATGAGCTGCAGAACTCGCTTACAATTTTGGACGAAGTACATTTATTTATTAAATTTCGGTATTAGAAAATTTTTTAATTACAGAAAATTACAAAAATTCCGATGTCTCTACAATTTATTTTGTAATATAACAATTGTAGAGCACGCAATCATACAAAAATAAACATTAAAAATGCGAAACATTCGGATTTGGGACTGCGAAACAATTCCTTTTAGTCTGACACCCTGCTGGATTTCCACAATCAAACTTTTAATCTTCTCTTTGTGCCCTGGGGTCCAAAATTTGGAAATTTCCAAAACTTAACACTACATTAAAATGTTAGGTAAAATTCCCTTTAATTTGATATCCCACATGCATTTTTGCAATTTTATCAACATTTTCACCAAATTTTTGGGCCCTGACGTCCAAATATTTTTCAGTTTTCTGAAATGAAGACTATGTTCAGCCTGTGGTTTAAGTTCCCTTTAATTTGATACTCTACATAGGCTTTTGCGATTTTTTCAAAATTTTTATTCCCAACAATTTTGCTTACCATCCCTCCCTATATTTTAAAGAATAAATCTCAGAACGATCGGGTTCTGTAGGATAAAAGTAAGGACACGCATGCCAAGTTTTACGGTTGATCGGTTGATCTGTTCAAACGTTAAAACCTTATCGTGAGACCTCAAACAAACCTCAAAGTTAGTACCTCAAACAGATATACAGATAGACAGACAGACAAATGCTAAACTTGCTTCGCTCGTTCAACAATATAGATATATAATGTATTATACAATATATATATATATATTTTACATTCTATTATACTATTAATATTAGCTCGCGGGCGATGTGGAATATGTGCCAGAAACATGGAGAACGATCCCAAACTGGCATAACGGCTTCTGATCCTGTACCGGGGATCCATCCACAAATAATTAATTAAAGCTTTAAAGTTGGTTTATGTAACTTTATTTTACTTCCATGTTCCATAAGGAAATGGAAGTATGGTGATGGCGAAAAAAATCGTGTTCGAGATAATTGCAGATTCTGATTGTACTACCCTCAAAACATGAAAAAAGTCATTTTTCGAAAAATGTCTGTGTGTCTATCTGTGAGTAGATTTTTTAATGGCAAACGATAAGAGTCGCAAATTCAAACAGAATCAAATACTTTTTTGCATACAGTCCTGAATTGTAGAGTTCTCTAGACCTATTGTTTTTAGTGAAGATCGGTTAAGGGAAAGGGGTAGTTTACGTGCAACACTTTATGTTCTAACAACAGTAATTTTTCCTATGAAGAACGATAACAGCCGCAAATTCATACAGAATCGAATAATTTTTTGCGTACAGCCCTGAATTGTAGAGTACTCAAGACGTGTTGTTTTTGGTGAAGATCGGTTAAGGAAAGGGGTAGTTTACCTGCAACATTTTTTGTTTTAACAAGGGTAATTTTTCTTATGAGGAATGATAACTGCCGCACATTCAAACAGAATCAAATATTTTTTTGCATACGTTCGTGAATTATTAAGTACTCAAGGTCTGTTCATTTTAGTGAAGATCGGTTAAGGGAAAGGGGTAGTTTACCTGCAACATTTAATGTTTTAACAAGAGTAATTGTTTCTATGACGAACGATAACTGCCGCACATTCAAACAGAATCAAATAATGTTTTGCATACATTCCTGAATTGTAGAGTACTCAAGGCCTGTTTGTTGATTTTCGTGACGATCAGTTAAGAGAAAGGGGTAGTTTACCTGCAACGTTTTATGTTGTAACAAGAGAAATTTTTTCATGACGAACGATAACTGCCGTAAATTCAAACAGAATCAAATAATGTTTTACATATGTGCCTGAGTTGTAGAGGACTCAAGGTCTATTGAGTTTGGTGAAGATCGGTTACGGGGAAAGGGTAGTTTACCAGAAACATTTCTTGTTGTAACAAGAGTAAAGTACTTAATTTTGATAAATAAAGTATCCTGATAAGAAGATCTTAATAATCCACTGTAGAAACGTAGATGAAATATCTATAAATGAAGAGGCTAGTTGAACGTGGTGGGGGTAATTTTCTATAAACGAAAATTATAGTTGAAGGGGGAGGGGATAATTTTTTTTATATATGTCCTACGTTATCGGCAACAAAGAAGTAGTTTGTTGTTAAAATTCCTTCCCGGCCTGTTTGGCCGTAGACCAATGTTTTCTGCAAAACCAGACGTTTCGGCAGTGCCATCGACTTCCATCATCAGTGAAAATCGAGTGTGATAACGTGAGGTGGTATACGTTAGTGACCACAGTACTGTGGTTAAGGCTGAAGCAGTAAGTAGAAAGAAGTAGTTTCTATAGAAATATTTCATTTCGAAAATGATTTTAAATATAAATCTTAGAACACGGAAGTCATGTATGGTTCTCCATACCGATATTTTAATTATGGTGCGCATGTTGCGTATAAAATAGAAAAAATTGCGTATTTATAGACACACTACCTATAAATCAATAAGTGCATAGATGTTAACGTATAATCCAAAAAATTATTTGATTCTGTTTGAATATGCGGCAGTTATCATTCGACATAAAAAAAGTCGGTATGGAGAACCATACATGACTTCCATGTTCTAAGATTTATATTTAAAATCATTTAAGAAATGAAATGTTCCCATAGAAACTACTTCTTTCCACTTATAGCTTCAGCCTTAACCACAGTACTGTGGTCACTAACGTATGCCACCACACGTTATCGCACTCGATTTTCACTGATGATGGCAGTCGACGGCACTGCCGAAACGTCTGATGTTGCAGAAAACATTGGACTACGGCCAAACAGGCCGGGAAGGAATTTTAACAACAAACTACTACTTTGTTGCCGATAACGTAGTACACATACAAAATTCTCCCCTCCCTCGTCAACTATAATTTTCATTAATAGAAAATTACCCCCACCCCGTTCACCTAACCTCTTCATTTATAGATATTTCATCTACGTTTCTACAGTGGATTATTATGAGCTTCTTATCAGGATATTTTATTTATCGAAATTAATTACTTTACTCTTGTTAAAACAAAAAAAGGTTGCTGGTAAACTACCCCTTTCCCTTAACAGATCTTCACAAAAAACAAAAGGTCTTGAGAACTCTACAATTCAGGGACGTATTCAAAAAATTATTTGATTCTCTTTGAATTTACGGCAGTTATCGTTCGTCATAGAAAAAATTACTCTTGCTAAAACATAAAACGTTGCTGGTAAACTACCCCTTTCCCTTAACCGATCTTCAACAATATCAACAGACCTTGAATTCTGTGTAATTCAAAAAAATATGCAAAAAAGTAGTTGATTCTGTTTGAATTTACGGCAGTTATCGTTCGTCATAGAAAAAAATTACCATTGTTAAAACATAAAATGTTGCTGGTAAACTACCCCTTTCCCTTAACCGATCTTCACCAAAATAAACAGGTCTTGAGAACTCTACAATTCAGGGAAGTATTCAAACAATTATTTGATTCTCTTTGAATTTGCGGCTGTTATCGTTTGCCATAGAAAAAAATCTACAGATACACAGATAGACACACAGACAGACAGACAGAAACACAGACACACACACAGACACTTTTGGAAATTGACTTTTTTCATGTTTTGAGGGTAGTACAATCAGAATCTGCAATAATCTCGACCACGTTCTTTTTGCCATCAACATACTTCCATTTCCTTATGGAAATATGTTCTATAAGGAAATGGAAGTAAAAAAGTTAAGCACACCGATTTAGACACAAAAATTGTTAATTCAGGATCTAAGTAACACAAAGTAACAGGACGTATAAAGCAATGAAAAGCTGTTCTTAATTTGGATATTTTAAGGTTATTGTAATGAGGCAGTTTTTGAAAAGGAGAGTTGATGCTGATGTTCGTTTTATATTACCTCAAGTGGAATTCTTTCAGTCTCAACATCACCAAGAGACTCTTATAATATATAATGTTCAGTTAGGTTTCCAAGAGCTCGAGTACGGAAAACAACTGAAACAAACCTTGAATGATCAAGGGTCGTTTGAATTTTAAACCTCTTTTAAGCAACAGTTTTTTTCGACATGAGATAATTTTCTGCTAGTCTCATTGTGACTGGCAGGCAATACGTTTTGACCAGTCTCCAATTCTTCAAAACATTAAGAAACACTTTGTTTCCATACTTCGTGAAACACGTACGTGTACATCTTTACTGAAACAGCTTTCCGGATTTCGGACAGTGGATCTCGAATCTCAAATTTAATGGCTGGATTTAGAACGCAAAGCTTAGAATGGCTACGAGCTAACGACTCTTGGCACCGGAGGTAAAATTTTCATCCTTGGATAAGGGATTTAAGGCTTCTGGTCTGGGCTACGAATTCCAAGTTTAGGTCCTAGGGCTCAGGGCTTCAGGCTACGGACTCCACGCCTCGTACTCGATCTTCGGTTCCGGTGTCAAGAAAAAAAACTTCAAGGCTTCTGGCTTAGGTCATTGGAGTCAGGACTCAGGACTCAGGTTAGTGATTACACAGTCGACTTTTAAACTCTGGCCTCGGGCCTTTAGATTTAAGAGGTCAGATTTCGTGCCTAGGTCTTTCCGTTTGAATCCCGTTCCTTGACTACAGGCCTCAGCTTACACAAAAATCAGGGGTCAGGCACATGGCATGTGGTTTACACCAATGTATTTATTTATGAGGTGACAAATTGAATTTTCAATACTACAATAGGGGGGTCAATATCTTGGGCATAGAGCCTTAGGTCTCTAACTTCGGCCTTCGGATCTCGGTTTAAACCTAAGGAAACTGGATGTCAGTACTAGGACTTCCTATCTTTGAACTAGGATTTTGAAACCTAAACCTCTTGCATCAGACAAGTCTGTGGAGTCCAAACGGCTAGTAATTGTAGAGTTTATATTAAGTTTGAGTATTTTTTTTTAACTTGTAGTCGTTATTTTTAATCGACAGTTTTTGAATTTTAATTTGATTACAGCAGCTTCACATTTTGCGATTTTAAACTTTCTACATGAATATTCATGACCTTACGGAAAATCCACAATAATTTAAATGTTTTTGGAAAACCTCGACTTTTTTTGAATGTTTATAAAATTGCATTTTGAGCAGACTATCAGGCCAAGGCAATATTTTTTGATTGGCCGATTATAATAAATTAATAAAATGTGTTATTTGAGTAGTTTTTATTTTTGAATACATGTATTTTTTCTAAAGAATAATCTATTTTTACTAACGGCCGCCGACTAAAGATAGGCTGGGATAACTAAGTAGATACAAGTTAAAATATTCTTATCGACAATTCGACAAAATTTATTATAATCTTCAGGACAAATGGTAGACGATATTCTACAGTAACGATACACATCAGATGGTCTGTATGTGTTTAACGAAATGATATTGCTTAATCTCACACGTATTAAATTGCAAAGGAAACGTGTTGCAACAGCGCGGAAATAAACGTGTTATATGGTTGACATTGAGGAATGAGCTAGATGTAGCTTACTGTACAAATAACACTGTGGCTTCTTTACACATAACATTTTTTTTAATAGGTGGTAAATAAACACTTCCATTTTCAGTTTTCCTCTCAAGTGAATTATGGAAAATCCACGTTTTTCAACAAAATGTTGCAAAAAATTAGATTTTGTTATTAAAAACTAATAGACTGTGCCAGATAAAAATAGCAGGGCTCTCTATTTAAAGTCTGTAGGTAATCAGTAACTTATTTTCAGCAATACGTCCAAATTAACGTTGGATATTTAATAATATTTAATAGTGTTATTTGATACCTAATTGAATCTTTTCAGGAGAATCAATTTTCGAAATATGTTTTTGGAGCCTGTCCCTGCGGGTCATCGATGGCGGACCTTGGCCT
The DNA here is from genome assembly GCA_034769895.1 of Magicicada septendecula. Lineage (NCBI taxonomy): Eukaryota > Metazoa > Arthropoda > Insecta > Hemiptera > Cicadidae > Magicicada > Magicicada septendecula. The sequence goes on from CM068367.1 coordinate 504,044,706, forward strand.
AAGCCTTTGATTAGCATTTCGGATCTCGGGTTATGACTTGGGAAATCGGATGCCGGTCCTAGAGGTTTCTATTGGATAATGTTGGTTATCCGAGAAAGAATTTAGGAAATTCAAAGCACTACAATGATTACGTATAAGGGCTTAGGGCTCAGGTTACAGATTATTCGACTATTATTGCAATTAACAAAAACAAAAAATAAAATTTAAACAATCAATTGGTATTATAATTTTGAATTATTTTAACACTAAGTGTATTAAAAAAAAAATATATATATATATCATTGTTTATTAGTTCCGAGTTACGGTATAACATTAGACCGGCGCCCCGTGGTTAGCCGATTCCAGTCCTCTATCACACAGGTCCATTCAGTTTAACTACAGGAACTGCCAGACACACAATATTGTTATTTATTAACTGTATCATTTCCAACAGAATTTGGTCGATTTTTCTTGAAATCGTGGAGATTGAATTATTATATTTTTTTTTATATTCGAGTGTGACGGAATCCTTTCCGCGGTGTTTACATTTCACGCGTTGATCAGCGTTACACGCACGTAAACGACATTCGCAAACACCGGCTCGCCAGCACAATACGACATAAACTCCTTCCAGTGAAACCTGTCATCCAAGCAACGGTTTTAAAGAATTCTAACGAAGACGTTTTTATTGTCTCAAACAACATTGTTCTATTGTCAGCTGATGTACCGTCATCAGCTGTTAGACGTGCCCGTTTCTCCACCTGGTGTGCACTTTCCACGCCGCTTTAATGCTCACCTTATGTTGCATCCTCGCTGATACAGACCATATATCATCCACTGCAACAAATCATGTCACGCTAAATTATCTGAATCACGCTTTTATTGTTAGCGTTTGTGCGTGTCTGAACAGCGAACGAGCTTGGATTTCTAATGTCGACTCGGAAATTCATGTTTATTTACACAGCCTTTACATTTGCATGTAGAGCCAAAGAAGGCTCTGGATATCTTTTTACGTGAACCGTGAGGAGCTAGAAAGCGACGAAAAAATTATTTTATACAACATTTTTGTATAACAATTTTTGATTTTGATTTTTAATGTCTTAAGAAAATTAAAAGAAAATTATTTTTAGGCCTACAGAAAATTCTTAAAAGACAAATATTATACGAAATAAAAAATGGTTAATAATAAAAATACTTATCTGCGAAGATTGCTGTAACATACTTGACTATCTGAAGTTCGTCTGTAAAAATTAAATAAATTTTATTCGTAGTTCATTAAAAATTTATTTCATCACTTGGTCTGTTTAATCTATTATCGACAACTCTTTTCGGGTTTTCTTAAATAACACACTGTTTTACGTTTTCTTGGAACCAAACGATACTAACTCATATTGCTATAAGGTATCCCCAGTGGCTCAACTGAAACTTATTCTCATTTCTATTATCAATTTACCCTTCATGTATATTTTACGGTGAGTAGGCTGGTAAGTTGTGGCTCTCCCCATGGAAAACTAATCACTTTGTTATAACTGTCACTTAATAATTTATAACTTAGACCAACTAAAGTGGCTTCACACTGTCCAACTGTCGCGCAAGCACGCTGTTATCGAGAAGTTTCAACATCTCAACACTCGTGTGTTTATGTAGTCGTGTGTGATCATGCTTCTGGCCAAAGTGCTGATCCCCCTTCCCGTCGACTACCGCTATCTTCAAATGCTTCTGAATCTCATCGTCTCTTATGTACCATTTACGATTTCCCTTCGTATTATTGTTTTGTAATGCCTGGATAGTTTTTATGTGTCTTTTCCGTGCATCATACGTGTTGTACACCATATATTCACGCAGATTAAAGAAGTTGTGGATTGATAACTGGAAATTTCGCCCGAGGAGCCAATATATTCTTCTGAATGTTTAATCAAATTCAGTCCTTTTCTCTTTAAAGTTTACTTTCTAGTGCAGCTTTGCATCTAACGTTCTGCCTAATACTTTGAACTGTTTTCATTAGACATCACTCGTTAGTTAACAGCCACAGAAAGGTGATTCATTTTCCTATCGGTAAAATAAATGTCCACAGACTTGCTATCGTTTTGATTTATCCGCCACCTTTTAGTTCAACAGTTGGCAGATTCGATGACAATCTGTAGGTGCTAAGGACAATAAAACAGTATTCGCTAAACCGAAAAAAGGTTTTTTGTTAATAATGATAACAATGAAACTCACTAACGATATTGTCGATATTGCTGTTATAGTATCATTTCATATTTTGAGCTTTAATTATAAACGTGTTTAGATTCTGGTATATTCTCTGTAGTGCCTCGACTAACACATATGGTTGGCTAAGCTATGACGTTTAACATATTCTGTGTTATACACACGTGCCAAATATATTGTCAGAAATCCGTCTTCTTCCTTAACGTCTTCTCTATTCGTGCCGCATGACTTCGGATGGTGGTTGTAAAATCCTGTCATTAGTGTTCTTTGTAATTGCGGATATTGAGTTTTGTAAGGTTTGACATTTGATATTTCACACAACTCTTCAGATTTTCCATCTAAATTCCCTCGTTTCTCAATTCCATCTCTTAAGGATAATGTTAGCCACAATTATTCACCATACATTCTTCGCTAGTAGTAGACATTAGCCGATTCTTATCATCAATGAAGAATTTTATTAGCATCGTGACATAATTGTCATATGATTGGCCCATGGAATCCGCATCTGACTGCGGTACAAGATTATTTCATAATTTTAGATCTTTTTGAAACAGGTTACATTAAGTAGCATAGTTTCATTTTGATAAGCTGAAACTGAAAAGAATAGGGTCAGTATTTGGAATACTACGTTAATTGTTATGGAGTTGTGATGTGATGGCTAGAAAAAAGGCAATCGTGTGTAAAACTATAGTAGATATACTCTATGGGGCGGAGACGTGGACAGTGCTTAGGAGACAACAGGAAACACCTCTAGCTAAGGAAATAGGTTTTGGAAAAGCAGTAAGGACGTTTGGTGGAGGAGAAAACAATGTAGGGCTATACTGTGATAAGATGAATGATAAATGTTAAAAAGATGTAGTAGAAACCGTATAAGAGAAGCATTATGATGGTATGGACATGTGAGGAGGATGGGGAATGGAAGATTGCCATTGGTAGTGGTTTTCTGGGGTTCAGATGGAAGAAAGAGAAGAGGAAGACCACTTGCCATTTGGATGGGTATAGTGAGAGACACGTGGAACCGATAGACTACTGCACGACTAGGACGGAATGGACAGACAAAAGCAGAAGAGACGTAAATTTGAATGTGTAATGATTATTGTAATAATTATTTGATGATCTTTTCAGCTTTATGTCATGTTGGATCAGGATGTTGTTACAATTTCCATTGTTTGATATGTCTATCCAAGGTAGATTAGCAGATAATCTGGATTTTAACTGAAATGCCTGTTATTAAGTTGCCATGTAATGTAAAAGTAAGAGTCCTCTGTAAACGATCAAAATGGAGTTCTGTATACACGATCAGAAGGCCAGGTGTGTCATCTTTTTTTCTGAGGATGTGACATTATTCACACGTTAAATATTAGGAAATCCATTTGTGTACCCGTCTTCGTTCAAATTTGTTATGCCTTAATGGTTGTCTATCACACATTTACAAGTTGAAGAGTATTCATTGACTGCGACTCGAGCTTTATTTGGGAAAATTAGATTTTTAATAAACCTCGTCGCAAGCTTTTAAAATCTAAGAAATAGAAGTCATATGTTATTCCAAGAAACTAACAATCTTATGTTTGCTATTCCACACACAAACACACAGCTGTACAAGGACTCGATTGTGCACAAAAGATAAAGACATTTACCTACTAAAAGCGAAATAAGAGAGTGGTTAGTGTTGGAAGTTGCCGTGTCCATTAGGAAATGTTTTCTGCATTAGACTTGACCCCTTCTTTTTTAGTAGACTCCTTAATAATAAATATTCGATTTTCTTTAAATGTATTATATTTTACAGAGCTTATTATTTATATCTTTTCGATGAACTTATGAGATTTTAAAACTTGTTTAAAGATCAGTTTGAAATATTTTATTTTCTTGTTGACATTTTGTTTTTGTGATTACTTACGATTGTACACACACACACACACACACGTCATATGGGGAACCAATTTGAGAGAATAATGCAGTTGCCGTAACCGGATTCATACCTTTGCTTCACCAAACAGACTTTTACTCTGCGTCCACCGTTGTTGCCGAAATATGGTTAGCAGACTGTTAGACACACAATATTAAATAAAACAGATCCATGAAATATAGGAGAGGTCGTTTTGACAAGGCCATATTATTGTTTGAAGTGTAGCCTATTGACCAATAGTTTGATTCAGATTTTGTTGTACTTGTATGTGAACATCTGTGTAAATATAGTTTTACCTTTAGGGCTATGTTCTTGATTAGTTGGTAAACGCACCGATTACTAATTTTATCTGAATTTTCATAACGTATTTTAAATATTATACATTTATAAGCATTTACGTCTCTTATGAAACGTCATCAGCATACATGAAACTGCATGCTGTTTACGAAATACTTCTGCTAATGATTAGGTTAGGTATTGCTAACCACTAAAATTCCACCGTACGTGTAATGACAATACCTACAAAAAACAGGTAGTTACAGTTATTAATTTTTGAACACATCTTAAGAATTATAAATGATTTATTTACAGTATACTGGGTTACTTATAATGAGCTGTGTAACTTGCACACAAGTGCGCGCGTACGCACACGTTGTGTATGGAAAGTTAAAACTTGTAATTTCAAAGTATGTAAACTTGATTCTTCTAAACTTGATATTAATCAAACAAAATAAAACAAAGACAAATTAAAATATAGTCACTAACAGCGCACAAATGTTTCTATAAAACATAATATCTATGAATAAAATTTAGCTTCTCATTCAGTAAATAATTCAAAAATATATAAATATATTTCCTGAATTAAATAATGTAAAATAATGAAATGTATATTTCCAAATGTGAAAAATTGAACATCCATGAAAATTTATAATACTGTTAAACATAAAGATAACAAATTCATTCAGAACATAATAAAACGTTCAGTAACAATATTTATTGCAAATATTTCATAATAAAGAAAAGTTAAAAATGTGTAATAAACCAGTATAACAAATGTAAATCATAAAATAAACAATTATAAACATTTCATATAAAAAATGAAAAACATTGTTAGAAATTCTTTAGTTAAAAAAGCTTGTCAGAAAGGCAATGTTTTAACAAAGGCAATGTTTTAAATAAAGTGTACATTAGAAAACACAATGAAATAAATACGTTCATACGCATACTGACAAAATTTTATAAACAAAATATATAGAGAAAAGAATATTTACACTTATATATTTTTCAGAAGAACACAAATAAGAATAAATGTAATGTAAATTGTATTCCTGAGAAGAATAAGGGATACATCAAAAACAGATAGAATAAGAATGAGACGTTTAGACAACAATTTGAGAATAGGTATGCACAAGTAAAAACTGTGATAGAACAAGTAAATTGGTTTGGACATATATATCGATGACAGACCGGAAGTAATCATAAGAAGAATATAAGAAACGAAAGTGCAAGGAAGAGACTGAAGATAAAGGCTAAGGTGAATTAGATAGAGACGGTATAAAAAAAGGAAACTGAGAAAAGAGCTACATCACGTAGAAATGAATTAAGGACAGGAGCGTATTAGAATTATATACAGAGAAAGATCCAAAACTGTACTCATCGTAAGTATTTACTTTACTAAATTTGTATGCTGTAAAAGACCGATCTCCTTATAATTGTTATTTAATTTTTCATTTCTGTTAGTAATTTTATTTTCAGAACATGACTGAACTGTATATTTTTTCTCTACATCTTACGGTTGAAATACTAAGGATTTAATAAAATTAAAGAAAAAAATAGATGTACACATATATTTTACAATCTCCATATACTCGGGAGATATATACAATCTCAATATACTCTCAATATATTCCAATGTATTTATACTACATCACACTTATGTATCTTACAGGTTTATTAGACCTGTAATATATATATTTTTTTTGAATTGCTCAAAATTATTTCATTTAGTGACGTTTCGGGAAACTAGCCTGACCTAACCAACGTTGATAATTGCATAAACAGGTTACAAAGTGAAAGGCAACACTTAAAAAAAAAGGAATGAATTTGTTAAAATGTGTATATAGTGACAAATATCGTATACATAGTGGTTTTCATTTAGTTATCACGTAATTAAAAGTCATTTTAATATATAATAACGGTATTCGGGTTTTGGTAATACGAATGCCATTCGACCCGTACGTCATAAAATATCCATACGTATTTAATTTTACGTGAAAGTTTTCTGGGCTGCTTCGCTTACATCATGTAATAAAGAATACACTCTGATTCAGGATTCCGTTTTAAGGATGGTAGCTTTGTCGACTGGCTGTGTTTATGGAGTAATTAAGTCATGTTTATCTAGAACTTTGAAAGTTTTTAAATTGGACATCAACTCGCTGAACAGACTGAAGACGTTGGAAGAACAGGTTTCCTCTAGAGTGTTGTGGCTCCTGGACTGAACATATTAGTAACCAGTAGGAACAACGTTGAATGGATGGAGATCTAAAACATCTGAGTGTCATGAAAAATTTGAACAATATTTAAAGCAACAATTTACGACAACGATTAAACAATAATGAAAGAAATATTATTAAGGTTCGTGAAACGGGCAGATATAAATTCTCATGATTGAAGGACAAACGAGATTACTCAGGAGGAATACGTTCCAATACAATCCTACGCATAGCGGAGATTCGAAATGGCTTTATTGTAAACAAAACTCTAATAATGGTAAAAGCGCCGGAAGAAGAAAATACCAACTGGTGGTATCATGCAGCATCACAACAGTCAACAATATATGCCAGCAATTATTATTGCGTATGTATGATAAGACTAGAGCAACACTATAATTTTAAATATTGTTTGAAACAGTCATAGATGTGGCTTTGCGAATCACATGGACAAAACTGTTAGACAACAAAAGTCAAGTACCGGTAAACGTAACGGATTGAAAGTAAAATCACTTGCCAATGTTCTTGAACCTCCAGCTGAAGACAACAACAAAACAACAGAGTTCTGCGGTAAACGGTAGAAAGTAATCGGTAATTCAGTGAACGATTTGTTTTAGCGATAATTATTGTTAAACTATTTGTAGCGTATGGAAATAAACGTTGTGTAGTTCATATTTAATTACTGTATTGTGTAGTGCTGTAGGGTTTCGCGTCGCAGTTCGGAAGTGACATGGTGAGTTTGCCGCACAAAAAACAGCTGTTCTACCGTAAACAATTAGATATTGTGAAAGGAAGTTCCTGTTTTTTTCCTCTTCTTAGCCACGATATTTTCTGTAGCAGAATGGCGAGTTGACACGGTGTGGGGCAATCGCTAGACACCACTATATATATAGTCTATCTCTCTAAAATGTATTGTTAGTCACAACCGATCAGCTGTTCCTGGCTAGCTGCTATGGCCAATGTCACCGCTTCATTGACGGTAACGTGTGCTCCTTCTTCACTTCTTGCGTTTAGTCGGATACCACGCATGTGTTGAAGTTTTTTTTTATCGTTAATATATTTTGTTTTGGTGCAAATCGTAAAATTATTAGTGACATTCGTCAGTGCAATTAAAAAAATTTCGAATTATCTTATGTTTTGTTATATAGTAATTATGTAAAAAGTAAATATTGAAAACATTTTACGCTTAGATAGAAGTTTAATTTTTGTAAAGTTTTCTTTGAAATATTATATTTTTCAAAGATTTAAATTCTTGCACATTTATAAAGTATCAAACAGTTTGTATATTTGTAGTAAACAAATTACGTTGTTTATTCGAATTATAGCCGTTTATTTGTATTTCTGTTACTTTATTTAAGACAGTGAAACATAGTCGAATGTTTATGTGACAGTTAAAAAAAGGGAACTTTGAATATCACAGTAATGGTGGCACGTGCGTATTGCCATGATTTCTCAACTCCGGAAAGGGAGTAGTAATTACTCGAAATTAATAGTAGGAATTTTTCAGTGTAGTTGTTATTGAAATAATTTCTTTAATTTCTCTAATTACTTGTAAATACTTCGTCATTAGTATTATTTAACAGAAGAAAAGAATAGTGATATAAATGTTTCGCACTCATGGGAATATGTCACGTGTTTGGGAAACGTTTCCGGCGACTGTTTCACTTAACGTGCATATCACAAACAGGCACAGAAAAATTTACGTAACCATCCTAACTTAATTTTCTAAGCAATAAAAATAAAATTGTTAAAATGTTTATGTAGTGACAAAATTTCATTAGTAGTTTTTATTTAAGGTCGATTTCCAAGAACGTTACTTTAGTTTAATATAATTCTATACGGTTTTTATTAAAAATAATGTTTTGTACCATGTATAATAAAACACATATGCATTTACTTTTATCAGTAAGTTTTCTGAACGATTTACTTATACTTTGAAATACAGGATTCACTCGGATTCAGGATCATAGTTTTATATGTTAGTGTAGTGCACATAGTAACCGCTTCTAGCTTCTCGTACATGCTCAAATGCATAAACTTCATGCACTAGCGAAAGTTCGAATAGATTCACCAAGTAAGCCTACGTAAATACTTTAAAACCAAGTTTTATAAAAAGCACGTTCTTATCCGAAGAAATATTATAAATATTAGTTTGCCTAATATCTCTTACGAATATAATAGATTTTATAATGAAAATGAATTCAGTTATCTTACTATAAACTATCCATATCAGTGTAATCTATTACCCAATAAACTGTGAAGCTGTTGTGTTTACTCCACATGTAACCGGCGATATACAATTTTGTGTATGCAAATCCAGAAACCATCTCAACTTATATTTCCGCTTCCCAAACATATACATACATGATACATACATGTGTTAGCATGTGGAGATATATACCATTTGCACGCGCGCTCTCTCTCTCTCACACACACACACACACACACACACCCACACACATACACACCCACGCGCGCGCACACATACATGTTTACATACATACAGTGTAATCTTATAGGCCTATAACAAATGTATCGAAAACTCTATAATTTTTATTATATTTTAGTATTTATTTTTTTATATTGTAATGTGTTATTCATATAGGTTACATAATACTACATATATGCTATAAAATAATATATTATTATATTAATACAGTATATCGTATTTGTAGGTATTGTGGCCAAAACGATAAATTAATAGTATCATTAAAATCTGTGTAGGCTAAATATTTAAATATTAAATCAAATCTGTAACGCTAACATACTGAGGATATTGTGACTTTTGGTTAACAGTTTAACTTTTATTTTATAGCTGTTTCATGTTTTCCCCCAAAAAATCGTGTGAACAAATTCCCCAAAATGGTGTATTTTATATATTGGTGAGCCGTTTTGGATAAATCTTTAATTGCCTTCTGTACACATGAACATTATTCACTTTCACACACCCTGTTAGAAGGAAAAAAGAGTTTTCTAACACTAGATTCGGGTCACATTCTTTGATCAGATATGTGGCACCTTTATTTAATTATTGTGAAAGTACACATCATATCTAACATCATACATTACAATGATGAATTGGGGACAAAGGACCCCCCCCCCCGCTGAAGAGAAATAAATTGTTACTTTACTAATTATCACTGTGACATTGAGTAAATTAATTATATAATTTTCAGCACAAGCAAATTATTTAAATAGCATTTAATACAACGATAAATTTTAAACTACATATATAAATTTTTGTAAACTATATGTGTGTGTGTGTCTGTAAAAACTTGTTGAATTATTAACTTTTAAGAGTCTTGCAGACAAAATGTGAATATCATAAAAACAATATGATTATGTGATTATTTTGTTTGCAAGTAAAGAAAACAAATTGTTTGATGAACTTAGTGATCATCAGAGTCATGATAAAGATGATGGGTTGGGGTGATTATGATGATAACAAAAACTTCGTTCTGTACAAGGTGCGTCAAACAATAAAGTATTTTAGCCTGTTTGCGAGGGGAAATCATTTTTCTATTATAATTAAGTACATTCTATACATAATTGTGTACTACTGTAGATGCATTATGCAGTACTTTACAATATCGTGTCTATCTTTTTAACTGTGAGTACGTGCCTGTAATATTCGTTACAGATTTCTTACAGATTTCTAGTCTGTTCACGAACATTCTGTAAACACGTATAAAAATATGTGAAGTGAATGTATTTAATATATTTAGTTACACGCTATCGTCGCAACACAGATATCAGTTTCAAGCTCTGATTAGAATTAATTAGAATCTAAATTACGCTTCTTCCCCATTATTTCTTAATAATGTAGTATTAGACGAGTGAAAGAGACGCTCGAGTAGTGATGTGCAATGCATGGAATTGAGAATAAGAGATACTGTGCACTTCACACATACATATAGGCCTACGAACCAATTACGTAAATGAACTTTTGAGTCTCTACAAATTTCTAACACCAGCGATCCTAATACTGGTTGCATTATAGCTGTGACTGTAAGTAGCTAAAATATCGAATGGCAGAAATGTAGTCCGCAAACAATTGGGCTCAATACAAAATTTAAACTAGCCTACTAAAACAAACTTATCTTATCGAGCAATAGCTGAATTTTGTTTTCGTAGTTTATCACTGTGAACTAATTGAGAAGTACAGCGAATTTTGTACAGTAACTTCCTAAGCATGTGTTTTCCATTAACTAGAAGCAATTTTTGTCTTTTTTTGCAGTTTCATATTATTTTGACGAATATTTTAGTTTAAAAATAAATCGTTTTTTACAAAATACTTTTATGAATACATTCAGTTAGTTGAATCTAGCTTTATTTATTCGAAATGTTTACAGCCCTGCTTGTAACTGTATCGGTACGCACAGTTAACTATGTATAATCCATTGTGAATCTTGAAATTCAACTTTTAATTTTACTTTCACTTATTAGTGTTTTAAAAGTTTGAGTTCAGACTTTTTAGGTTTTTAATTAAAATAACAGAACCTTCATTAATAATTTGATAATAGTTATAAGTAAGTCAATTCTATTCTTTTGCTCTTTTTCTGTGCCCCAGAAATAAATGAGGATATCAAATCAAGAGAGGCGTGAATTTTTCAAAAACTTTTGGCAAATGCTAATATTGTAGAGTACAGAATTTTCGTATTAATCGGATTAATATTTAAATTAGTTCATGGCAATTTTCGCAACGTGTAATATACTATCGGCTTCAAATGTGTTCGAAAGCAGATTGTTATCAGCCTTAGTAAATTAAGCGCTTTATACAGAAACGTTCACAAATGCATACGCGCGTGTGCGTTCACATACTTTAGCCATTCTAATTTATTCCAAATATCATGCATCTGTATTACAAGGGCGTCAGACACTTGTATATTTCCTCATTTACGGAAATAATGTTACTTGTATTCATAAACTGGACTCTCGTTAGAGCTGCTTAAAGTGTACTGTAAAATAGTAATAGCACGCACAACATAGACCAACATGTAGAACGTTTTTTTGTTTTAAAGACGTCTGTCGCCTGCCATTATGTATATATTTATAAATATAAATTATATATATTCATAATTCATACTATATAAATATTGCATAGTATTACAAAATTTAAGTATAGTGAGTCTCCGTTTCTCTCTATTTGATATCACACACATACACGCGCGCGCGCACACACACACCGCACCGCTCGCGGGGTGTGTGCACGGGAAATTAAGTACACGATTACGTAAGCAGACTCTTTCACGTGCGCCCGATAGAAAGATCGCAATCGGTTTATCGTAAAGTTAAAATGTAAGTATAAAGAATAATTTTCACGAACTTCTTAACAATCTTTGAACGAAAAAATAATTAATTTGACTCTAAAACTCTGTTGTCTACAATTATTAATTGTTTCCAAGGGCAAAATAATTAATTTCGTTTACATTAAATTGATCTTACATGGTCTTACATTAACGTCCTGTACAGTTTACTTTCATTTTACACTTAATACGTTAACTAGAATTGCTCGAGATAAACTATGTTCCCTCCAGGACTTCAGAGGGAACACATTCTCCCCTCCTAGATTTGTTCATTTTCTTCAAGACTTGTTCCACTTCCCCGACTGTAACACGCACACACGCGCACACACACACACACACACACACACACACACACACACACACACACACACGCACACACACACACACACACACACACACACACACACACACACACACACACACACACACACACACTTTACTTATGTGTAAACTATTTATAAAGGTTTATCCAACGAGTGTTGCATTATTGCGTTACAATATGGAAATGAATCATTCTAGGCCTAATTGTCGTTGAAAATATTGGGTTAGGTATAGACAGGTGAAACGAGATTTAGGTCAGGTCAGCGATTAAATTTTTTTGCAGAATAAAACGATACAAGTAAGAATTGAAATATTCGCAGTACAAAAGATAAAATGATGAAGATAATCAGAACATAGTGATGGCAGGCATATTTGGAAAGGATGAGTTGGTGAAGAATTCCTCTTGTAGCCATACATTATAAAGCACAGAACTATAAAAACTGTCGAAGAAAAGTGGACGACAAACGAACTGGGTACGTTGCGTAATTCGTGACGTACAGGAACGCGCGCACACGCAAACACAAAGTTACGTTCAGTACCTAATGGTCCAAGTATAAGTCTGTGAAACTTGCTTGCATTAGACAAAATAGTTTTTTACTTGTAGGACAAAACAAGTACAAAGTTTAAATTGTGTCCATTGCAACAATTTAGGTATTATTGTGACAACTGTAAATATGTAATATAATGTGTCGTGTAACTGTAAGCCTATAATACACACAAGTGTATCGGTTGTTCGTAATATATAATTTATAAAACAAACTGTAACGTGCTACTTGCTGTCTGCAAAACCAGACATTCCCTTCCTTTTTACTTATTGCAGAACAGCATTAATATAAAGCAATATTGTTTTCGTGGCAAAACGGTTATGTGTGAAAGAAAACACAAGTTACCACAGTGTTTCAAACCCGTTTGTAACAGTATCTGGCTGCTTCATCTGAGTAACGGTATTACCTGCAAAGAAGCAGTAATGCAAAACCTATATTTTTAATGGCACGACAAATGCTACTTCCAATTCTATCAACACATGCAATCCAATTAATCCCTTTCATAATTATGCCTTCTTATTAGGACATTTTTTGTGCGAAAGCGTAGGAATTCTTCATTGTTACACATAGTTACAGAACCAAAGTAGTTCAGTAGGTTGCGAAGAGATTTGCAACCTATATTTGTTAAACATGAACTACTATCTTCATTGTTTAAGTGTGTTGCTTAAACTACTTTATATGTTTTGTTTTTCAGTTTTTTTGCTTGCATTTAATTTGTGAGAAATAAATTGTAATATTCAGCGTGACAGTAATTATAAAATATAAAGAAGCGTATTGAAAACAAGACATTACCATAAAAAATTCACATTTTACTCCTAAGACGTATAATTAAATTTTAATTAAAAAATATTGTTTGTCTGCATGCATTTCGCGCGCGCGCGTGTGTGTGTGTAACTAGTGGCAAACATGATTATGGGAAACGTTCATATTTGCAGACATAATTTATAAAATCGAAGGAAATTGTAGGAACAAAAGCAAACTTTGTGCACAAACGTAATAGATAAATAAAAAAGAAATTTCAACAAATTAGGTAAAAACATAAATGAATCTTCTTGGTGAAAATACTTGTTTGGTGATGCAATATGTGTAGTGTAATACTTTCCTCGTTTTACTATCCTCATTCAATAAATAAATGTTGTTAATTTCTTATAATTAACAATAGTTATTGTTTTATAATTAACAATTGTTTCCGTCTTACTGAATATCATGATGACATAAAATATCGTGTTTCAAAATTTATAAAAAGCGTAATTACGAAAGATGAGTTCAGGAAACGTAATTGTCTTTAGCGACTGAGAAAAGGTTGAATTTTCGATTTTCTCACTGCAGTTCGTTCCTTTTGGGGGTTACGCGTAACTGGCTTAATCGTGTTATCGCACACTGTTTGTGATGAAAGAAGAGGACACTACTTACTCTGCGATTTACCGTCAGCGAAATCTCATGTGAACAATTACTGACCTCCAGTATTTCTTTTCTTTGAATCATTTAGCATAGTATGTACATAATAATAATGTTAACAAAAATGATTTTAAAATACCTTTAAACGTTGAAATCGCTGTTTTTACGTACATGATAAAATAATTTGATACATTTTTCTAATTTACTCAATGCAAAAATAAAATTCAGTTGTTGAAGAATGAAGATCTATTCAGCAGTGTCCGTAAGGAAACATTACGTTTTTGCAAGGTATCGGTTCCCTGGTACCGTTTTTATTGTACAGCAGACTGATGAATTGCGTGTACAATACCATTATTATGTAAAAAATTAATAAATTCTACTTTTATATTGGATGTACAAAACATGAATAATTAATGAAAAATAATAGTAGACGATTGTGTGAGACAATTGCTAATGAATAAATTGTAAGAAATATAATTAATAAATTAAACAGTTAAGAATAAGGTTTTGAATCGATAAAGTATAAAAAGTACAAGTTCTACTGGAGTAGCCGTTTGATTATTAGATACAAATTAAAGTGTTTCTGATCAAAAGTATTTTCTATGACACACCAACCTTTTCATTTTGTTGTAAATCCGGTATTTTTTATAAGTGACTGATGGGGTGACGGGACATGTGTAACTTATACAAATTGTAAGATCACCCGTGTCTTCAGAACAGATACAGAATCCCATTGTGTGTAATAAGTAATTCTATGCATTTATTAGAACTTCTGATGTGTCTTCAAACAATGATATTCATCACTATAAAATGATATTCCTTAGTTTGGCTGATAAAATTTTTGGACTTTAATAGAAATGATTTTCGGTTGAATCTTTGTTCTTACCTAGGAGAATTTCGCCAAAGCGATCGTGTTTTCATACGTGCTAAAATCTTCCTGCCTTCAATTAGAATCATATTGCAAAAAGAACACACAGAGCACATAGTCCCATGACAAAGGCATTTTAGTATACGTGTTGTACAAGTAACTAGAAATTGAAAATCGTTACCTTAACAGATGAATATTATTATGTTTGAAAATGAAAAATAGAAGTGAATACTTTTTAATGTATTAAGACAGCAAACATAAACAAATCCCAAGATCGATTTATTTAATCGGTTAAATGAAAATAATTTTATTATTTAATAAATTTAAGGACCTTCGAGGGAAGTACATTATTGTCATTTATAAGAAACCACAATTTTAACGCGTTACGACTAAAAAAATTAAAATTTACGAGCCAATATTAATTTCTTTAAGTAAATGTACTTATGACTTGGTGATACGTCAAGTGATTATACCATCTTGGCTCAACATGCAAACTTTAGTACCTCGTACATGGTAAAAAGCTTGTAGGAATGTCTACACCGCGGGATGGGGATCCTAACTCACAAGGGTAGACAGAAGTCAAAAATTCTATTTAAAACGCGATGAAGATCCGAACAGTTGGTAGGTATTTAATAAAAATAATTGAAATAATAACAATCATGTAATAGGAAAAAGTTTGTTACATAAAATACATGCTAATGAGCAGTTTTTACTACTGCAAATAGAGCAGTTCTTCTGTAGAGAACATTTACGTACCAGGTCAACAGTTTGCACTTGTTTCTGTTTGTATCAAGTACGTAAACAGATGATGTAACAAGGGGTTATCACATTGTTTATCGGTTCGCTGAATACGTATCCTCGTCCAAGCATAGCGGTCGGCAATTTCTTCTTATTCAAGAGCGCCTGTAGGCTACAAGAAAACAACCCGTTAACTGTTACGCGAGAGTAGGCCTATACGTTTTGTAAGCAATGTTCACTTTAACAGGACTTACAAGTCACGGATGCTGACCTCAAACTGTCTGTTGTAGTTCCCGCTTGCCATCGTATTCCTTCCTTCTTCAAACCATCTAATGTTTTGCCTTCGTAATGCTAAGGTACGTGGCAAAGTTGAATTGTAATAGAGTATCTTTTATTTTCGTGTTGCCGTTGGTCATTCGAGGCTAGGAATTTGACGTTCGGTTTTAATTTTAAATTGTAATGTCTTGTTTAAATTGTAATTTTCTTGGAATTCTTGTTGTCTTTCAAAAGTGGTGTTATCTTTCAAATTTGTTGTTGTCTTGTTGTATTTCAAATTTGTTAGTTTTATCGACGTGAAATTATTGGCTTTTGACTTTTTAAAACAAGTGTGAATAAAGTAATGTTTCACATATTATTTAAACGTAATTACCCTACATGGTACATGATACTTATATCTGAAGAGATTATACTGAAAATATTAAGTAGGTGCTCATAACGATCGTGTTCTTTTTACAACCCCTCTTTGTCTTCTTTTATATTGACGTATCTCTTTGTACATTTATTCAGCGTCCAACGAGAGTGTTCAGCCTACTATACGTTTTACAGTTAACTTACCACAAATATATTATTTTATTATTTTTTTTATAGTATCTAATTAAATACCTCATTAGCATCTTACTGGCTAATCCTACATTAAATATGAAGAGAACTGTTATTGTCCCATGTCATTACTTATATTCGTAATTCTTACTTGCAGTACGTTTTGTCTATTTTATTCAACTTACGCACATAAACCTCATTACTAATCATTATCGTATGCACGTAAAATTATAAAATTATTTTTGTCTTTAAATATATAATTCTGACAAAATGAAAAAAAGCGTTTCCAAAGTCCCAATATTTTTAGCAGTATTTGATTAGTCTATAAAATTAACTTTAATGATCAGTTCTTTTCTCATCAGTTAAACTTAATCATATTCTTTTCATTAATTTGTTTATGATACCGATTGTTGTCATAATCCTTTAACAAAAATAATAATTATTTTATAAAATTAATATGTTAGTGTTGTCAAATATAGGTATGTGTTACCATATACCGGAAATGTCCGTTGTTGAACAGTTTCAGCTTGAAAACGTATTATTTAATAAGTGCATAAAAAATAATTTAAAAATAATTTACCAATGCTAATTAAATTAATGATCGTTTAATTAATTAATAAACAGACAGTTTATTGAATAAATTATTTTAGTTGCTAATGATTTGCTTCATGGTTAAAATTTTAAGGAACTATGAGACATAATTGTAAGTCATGACACGCTAAATAACAAGTTTATTCAAGTAACCATAATGGTTATATATAACCAAATATATGTCTTTATAACCTCGAAGTGTGGAAGGAAGTTTCCTTACGAATGCAATGTAAAAAAAAAAAAAAAGTAACTTACCATTAATAGAGAAATATTTTTATATTATTTATTTACTGTTATCGTCAAATGTATGTATCGTTAATTAAATGATCACACTTGAGAATAATACAGGCGTATGTATCAAGTTTTCTTATGTTTTCAATGATTGTTTAATTTAACGATTTGAGTTAGGTTACGTTAAGATAATCCTCAGCAGTGATATTTAACAAACACTTATATTTACTGATTGCAGGCTGCAGTAATTATTCTGCTGCTCGTGTCCAGTAAGTGTAGAGCAGATGGAGACAGCGAATATTCAGAATCGTAAGTTGACGTGCTACATTTTTGATGCACTGTTTGCTATTTACCATTTGGGCATTATGGTTATAAATTTAACTGAAAAACCAACGCAGTAGTTTGGAATTTTTAGCGTTTATTGTACAATTTTCTGATTTACAATTTTTATTTTACTAAAAAAAAATTCAAACTTGCGTACGTTTGTTTGTTGTTTTCAAAACGCTGTACTATCTTTAGACTTCATAGAATATTTTTTTCTAATTTGTTATATTGATTTAGCAAATACTGGGTTAAATCATAAGACGAGTGCAGTATTTCTGAAAGTGTAGTGTTAAAAAGCTTTCATTAATAACATAGAAGACTGACACTGACATAATATTTAATAAAAATTATAAAATTTTCAATATTTTTTATAACTTCAGTTAGTAAAAACTTGTTTAAGCTATCATAAAATCTAACATTAAATACACCACATTCAATTTATTATAAGTTAAAAAAATACATTTTTTAACATAGTTTAATTGGAATGACTTATCAATCGTGCTACTTTTGTACTATATACAATTTACTATTTAATAGTTTAGTGTTATTTATTTTTCACTAGTAAATAAATAAATTGGAGTATTTCAATAGGTTTTGCTGCTTGTTATCAGTTTAATGTGTTTCCCCTGATTTTTATCGAACAAGGGAAGCGAGTTCTTGGTTTTAACTCAACCGTTTGTCACTTGTCTGGCTGTCAATCTGTTCGAAGTAGCCTACAACTTTTCAACGCATCAACCAATTGGTGAAACTTCATGAGTGTCTACACACTTTTACTCTACAGAGTCCTCAAATATAGGGTGCTGGAAGGAAAAACGTGAGGAGGATCAAAATTGTGAAAAAAATTTCAAAAAACCACGTGGGATATCAAATTAAAGAGAATTTTTAATCAAAATCTAAATGTAGTGTACAGTTTTTGAAATTTAAAAGTTGTATAACACTAGGGCCAAGAAAGAATAACAAAAATTTCAAAAATATAACAATCCAAACAGGTGTCAGTGTAAAGCTAATTTTAACCCGTATCCAAAGGTAGCGTTCACTTTAATTATGTTTAACTTTAGGAGCACCACGTGCTAAAAATGGAACTCATTATTTCCATTACAGAAAATTGTAAAAGTCTGTGTGGGGAATTAAGTTTTGAGGAATTTTTATTCAAATTACAAACTTCGTGTCTTTAATAATTTGACAGAATTAATGTGCACTACACTTCTTGCAGGTTTTGGATTGCATTCAAAAGTACGCTATCTTTACAAAAAACATTATACATTTTTATCGGTTATGTACGTTTGTGAAAAGTATTATATATAGTCCTACAGATATCTATGAAAACATACATAATCTTAAAACTTAGAAGTTAGGACTAAATTATTTGCCATCTAGGCATTATGGTCATAAATTAAAAAAAAAAAAAAACACTCCAATAATTTGGAATTTTTAGTGTTTATTATTATAAAATTGACTGTTTTACAAATTTTGTTTTACTAAAAAAAGATTGAGTAATCGGCGTTTTTGTAGTATTTCTGATAATTATAAAATTACCTAATATTGAATGTTATCTAAAAAATATTTCGTTGAAAATATTGGATAAATTCTGCAGCTGTGGAAGCTTACTAATATAAAAATATTATATGTTATTCATTTTTTTACGTCGTAAATAAGTGAAATTTATTTAAAATATCTGGCTTACAACCTCACCTTTAGGTAGGCTTGCACTATATATAGGCCTAAACATTTTTATATATAGCAGTAAACAATTTCTATTCCTAACGTTATATACAGATCTTGTATTTATTGCTCTATTTATTTATTTATTACCCAGTCGTAACTTGAGACTTCATTATATTCATGCAATTGTTTTAGGCATTGTTGCCCGTTATGGTTCTCATTTTTTCTCGGTTCACCTATATTTTTTATTTATTTTGTACTTATGAGTCTAAAATATTAAAAAGTGTCTTCACGCTTGGTAGAAAACTATTTGATAATAAACTTTCTTAAAAATTTTGTTTACTCGTGCTAAAAAGTCATTTTTTAATCTTCTTTATCGTAGACTGATGATTTGTTGCATCTTTCTCCATCTTTCTTTTAGAGGATCATCTTCTTTCCTTCTGTACCATCTTCGAGGATGAAAAACTGGAAATTTTAGACAAGCTACAAAATAAAATTGTGTTAGCTTCAAAATTTAGTTAAAATATAACTTCTTATTTTTCTTAAATTACCAATAATTTTTGTAAGTTAACTTTCTTGTCTCTAATCATAGAATACATTTTATAGTTTGATAAAATGTAAATTTGATAATTGATAAATATATTTGATAAATTTTACAATTACAGGACATGTTTATTAAGTTCAACATTAATTACAGCCCAGCATATACTCGTTGTGTCAAACAACCAAATTTTGTAATGCGTGACTCTTACTTGGACTTAAAAATACGCTCACTTGGAAACTTACAAGAATGTATTTAATATTATTTATTTTACCTAACCTGCATATTGACACTCCACACGCATGCCAACTTCTACTTTTCATACACAGTATTTATACACGTGTATGTGTGTACATAAGCACGCGCGCGTGGGTCCATTATAATAATGATGAAACATTTAATCATTACATAAACCTTTTGTAAGTGTGTTGTGTCCATTACATGTCTTCTCTGTGTAAAGCGGTCTTTATTTTTAATTTCTATCAATAGCCCAACAGGTATTATTTTTATAATGTAATTCACAGTTTACATGTTGTTATAAAATATGACAAGGCTCATTAATCTCTGATTTATATTTTTGCAGATACACTTAATTGGAACTTTATTGATTCTTACTATATATTTTGGGTCATTGGGTTTTGAAGCAGTCAGTGAACTTACGCTTACTGTTGGTTTTCATTACAAAATGTGGTCTATTCACTACAGGATAGGCATTAACATTGATTATATATATTACGTACATTAAAGAAAGAATAATTCGGTTTTTATTATTAAATGTAGGCTCCATGTAACGCTGGCTTGTCTTGTCTTTGTTTCGCTTGTTCTGAAATTTTATATTTAATGAAAAGTATAATCATAATATAAAAGACAACATTTTAAAAATTAAAAGGCGTTTTCTAAGTTTTATCGACCCTATTATTAGCGAATTCTGTGGAACATTATAGTGTATCGATTGTGTAAATTAAATTAGACCTATACACTGACATTGTGTCTCGTTATTCACATTGTCACCTATGTTAGAGGACGGAACATTACTAGTGGACTGCGTATTGCAACGTACACGGACTCTTACGTGTAATACTATTCGTGTACTTTATTTATTGCATATGTGTCTGTTATGTATATCTGTTATTTATTTATTTCTGGTATTATTTATTTCAGGCATAAGAAAGTCATCATAACAGTGCCGTCACATGAAAAAATCATAAAACACACGCACACCATATACAAGATAATCGAAGGCAAGAAAGGTGAAAACGATCACAAGCACCACGGTGAAGTGATCCACAAGCACATACACGGGGGCAACGTGGACCACATTCACAAGCACGAAGGTCACGGGGTGCACGACCACAAACACCACGGACACGCCGAACACGACCACAAGCACCACGGACACTCGGAACACGCTCACACTCACATTGGACACAACGCGCACGACCACAAGCACTCGGGACACGGGTCGCACGATCACAAGCACTCCGGACACGGCACGCACGGTCACCAGCACGTGGCACAAGTGGCCGCCGTGCACAAGCACCAAGGCCACGGAGACCACGACCACAAGCACGTGGGACACGTTGAGCACGAACACGGCCACACGGTGCACGGGTCCAAACACAGCGACCACCACCACTCCAGGCAGTACGATGCCGCTCCGTACCTCGCTCCCATCGACAAGGGATACTTGGCCGGCATCAACGATAAGACTTACCAGGCGTATATAATCGGCAACAACGGGTACCAGGGTCACGCGGGAGGTGAAAACTACTATCAAGGCTACTATTCCGACAGAGGGTTTCAGCCTCTCCAGTACGAAACGTACGAGAACCAAGGGCCGAAACGGTCCGGATACGTCGGCGGATTCCGCGGATACAAGTTCGGTTACAACCCTTACCGTCAATTCTTCAACTCCAACCCTTACCGCAGATTATACTACGGTTACCTGTGATTATTATTATTTTCCATGTAAATCAATCCATATGTACAAATAATGCTGAAGTTAATGATACTCAAGTGTCACAAAATATCCCTCAGGACTACCGAATGTCACCTCCAAACCGTCAGCCAGCAAACAATATAATCCAGTATTCAGTGAGTGTGTATAAATTACTCTCACATAATTCTCTTGCCAGTTACTAGGTAACGTAATAACATGGGATCGTTAAATGTGATAATGTGTTTATAATTTATTTAGTGTATAACAAATGATTAGGTTTAAATCCGTTTCTGAATCAAACTCAATAATTATAGGAACTGAAACCTAGTATTGTTCAGCGGCTTCTCTTTAAGTGAGTATTTTCGTTGTTATAGCAATATAGTTAGAAAAATTATTTACAGAATAATATATTGTTAAACTGAAATAGCATAAATATAAGCTAAACTTATAACTGCATTGACAATAATCAACTTATTTTATATTGGTTAAGCTCAACATACTTAATACAATTCGTAAAAATATATTTATATTTCTAAAATAAGTCAAGGATTTATAGATTGGTTTAATGCGTTACAGAGAATGGAATGAAATTAATTTTAGAAAGTGTATTTAATAAGTGAAATTTCCGCTTATTGAACGCACAGTACCTATGCGTAACTGATTTAATATTTCGATTTCTTTTCTAGGACTAGATAGCGAATGCAAACTAGCCTATGTATACGCAGCTTCATAAATGATAAAATTACTATTTCGATATTAATAGGACTGTACTGAAAACAAACGCACACCCCCCTCCGACGCGTACATATCCATAAAAACTATATACACATATTTTATTTTACTTCATATTATAGAGAGCAAAATCTTCGACATTTAATTACAGTAACTGTTGCAATGATATATCGTATAAAATATGCTACCCATTTATTACAAAAATTTTAAATTTGATACAACATTCTCTTAAATTTATCAGGTATATTTACAAGTTACCTTTCAGTCTATTGTGCTATTGCAATATTTGTTAATATTTTTCATATAAATTGTTACAATAACGACTAATGCTAATTTAAATTCAGTGAATCTTTATCGTAACCGATTCATATTGTTGCGTTTAGTTCCAGGAAACGGTTTCTAAATGTAAAAATTACGATGAGCTTTTGAAAACCGAGTGTATAGCTGTGTTTGTTCACAATCGGTGACAACAGAAGCCAAAGTCTGTTAAAATCATATTATCATCCGCCTGCTTGTTTTCGTGGGCAACAATTGTTGATAGTTAAGCTGATGTTACTTGTTTTATAATGTATTATTTTATACGCGCGTTTGTCTGTTATATAGGCAAAAATTTGTATATATTTTTTGTAGTAATAAATAAAAAATATTTTTTTGTATATTTCAGTTTATTGTTCTATGTAAATCCATAATCAGATTCCTTATAAAGCATCTTAAAAACAGGACTACACGAAATCAGAATTTACGTTTAGAAATACAGAATAAGATACAGCGGGAAGTAAACTTGCTATAGTATAGACGAACAAAAGAAAAAACAATGGCTACTTACTGGACCTGTGATTACTGGTAGTTATAGTGAATGTTTTTCTAACTTCGAATTAGTTTGGATTTCCAGGACGCTGAAACCGCTGATTATCGCTAGAATTTTTGTCATTTCTTACGTCTATGTATACCACACATACAGTCACCTCGCCACTGACAATGGTGACCTCATTGGGTGACCAATCGTGTCGGTACTCGTATCGGATTGTATAAGCTTGTCCCAGTGCCCCGGAACTGGACTATCGGGACACTGATATGTCCCGGTTTTTACTTCCATGTTCCATAAGGAAAAAATCGTCATGGCGAAAAAATCGTGTTCGAGATAATGGCAGATTCTGATTGTACTACCCTCAAAACATGAAAAAAGTCATTTTTCGAAAAGTGTCTGTCTATGTAGAATTTTTCTATGTCAAACGATAACTGCCGCAAATTCAAACAGAATCAATTAATATTTTGCATACAGTTCTGAATTGTAGAGGACTCGAGGTCTATTGATTTTGATGAAGATCGGTTAAGGGGAAGGAGTAGTTTACCTGCAACATTTTACGTTTTGACAAGAGTAAACTGCTTAATTTTGATAAATGAAGTATCCTTAAAAGAAGGTCATAAAATCCACTGTAGAAAGGTAGATGAAATATCTATAAATGAAAAGGGTAGTTGAAGGGGAGGGGGGTAATTTTCTATAAATTAAAATGGTAGTTGATGATGGAGAAAGTAAATTTTATAAGTTTTATATGTGTAATACGTTATTGACAACAAAGAAGTAGTTTCTATGGAAACATTTCATTTCACTTTAAAAAAATTTTATTTTTTCATTTTAATTTAAATCATGTAGGCCTATGAGAGAAAATATATCGTTCGTGGCAGGCAAGCATATCTCAATTATCTAATGTTTACGTTTCCATTTTATTATTATGATTACCGCAATAAAAAGGCAGGCAAGACACACACACACACACACACACACACACACACACACACACACACACACACACACACACACACACACACACACACACACACACACACACACACACACACACACACACACACACACACACACACACACACACACACACACACACACACACACACACACACACACACACACACACACACAATTCGCGTTATTTCTGGCCTCACTCATGTTTATTTTCTTACATTTGCACGCTTTTGTTATCGATTTGCTTCCTGTGGATCGCTGGGCAATGTAACTGCACGTGTTACAGAGGAACGGTTCATAGACAGACTTTTCGTCTTTAGGGAATGAACTCTCTGCAAGATGCTCAGGGTCCATAAGTGACTTCGGAGCGCTTCGGAGGAAGGATGATCATATGCGTATATATATGATATATGAAAGTTAGGTTTCTTTATATGAATAAAGTAAGCCTACCTATTTTTTATGGATAAAGTGACTGAAAAAATAACATTATATTAAACGACTACTCCAATTACAAAAATATCTATAAATAGTGAAATTAGTTTGAAGGTGGACGATATTTTTTTAGAAATTACCGAACCGAATTCAAGTAAATTATTTTAAACATAAATTTTACAACATGGAAGTCATGTATGGTTCTCCATACCGGTTTTAAAATATTTTCAAATATGAGTTTTTGTTTTGTATTCACAATACCGTCACACAACGCCAAACCAAAAAGAATATTCTCGTATATGAAAGTGTCTGTGAGTGTGCGCGCGCGGGCGTGTGTGTGTAAATATAAATATATGTCTGACGAAAAAAGTTAACATATTGGCACGTATTCTTTAAGTTGTGTACAATTTTCAATTTGACTTTAAAATTTTGTAACTATGTTTCTAATACGATACGAAGCGAATTTTATAAATCGCTCATCTGAAAAGTTCTCACGATTAAAGCTGTGAACATTAGAAGCATCAAAATCTGATTTTTACTGTCACGTGTGTCTAAAAATCAACTTCATAACAATGTAATAATAGTAACAATGTTGTAATAAGTTACTACTTATTAGTATTAGTACTACTACTACTTTTTTTTTTGCGGGGGAGGAAAAATGCACTATGCACCATCAGGAGACACCCGACTGGTCTCCCGGTGTGTGGGACTCGCACCCACTAAAAATCCTCCACTTTACAGGCAGGGAACCCCCCCTGGAACAACTATTCGTATGTCTTCAGGGTGGCACCTCGTATTGCGCCTACTAGGCTTCTACAGCTTTATCTATATCATCGATCTGTGAGACGGTCCAGTTCAGGCTTCTTCTGCCGCAGGACCATCCTCACGAAGGTCACAACCATGTCCCAGTTCTCTTTGCTGTTGAGCATGACGCCTATGATGTTATCAGGCGTCATGGGGCCAATCTCCGATTCCAGTCCTCGCCTCTCCAGCACCCCACCGTTGACACTCGAAAAAAGTATGATGAGCATCATCAGAGTCTGAGTCGCCATACACGCACGACGGATCCTCCATCTTATCCATCCTTCGCAGGTATGCACAGAAATAACCATGCCCTGTGAGGAATTGAGTAAGGTAATAATCTACCTCGCCGTGCGTTCTGTCCACCCATTCAGGGAGGTTCCCAATCAGCCTCGCCGTCCACCTAGCTCGACTCTCCTGCTCCCATCGTAGTTGCCAGCTCCGCATGGAGTGTGCCCTGGCCACTGCTCTTGCTTCTACAAACCCCAAGTCTTCCTTGGTCGTGTAGACCCTCCTCCTCTCCTCAGCCATCAGATCTATTGGTATTACTCCAGCGACGACCAACACTGCTGGTTCCGACACCGTTCTGTAGGAGCTTGCAATCCGAAATGCTCCTCTTCGTTGTACCGCGGCCATCTGCTTGCGGTATTTTTCTTGCTTCAGTGCGTCGGCCCAGACCTCGCATCCGTAGAGGAGAATCGAGTTGGTCACCAACATCAGCAGTCGCCGTCTTCCTGCAGCTGGGCCTCCGACATTTGCCATTAGCCTGCTCAGCGCAGCAACGACCTTAGCGGCTTTCTCCGAGGAACATCGAATTTGCTCCCAGTAGGAAAGCTTAGTATCCAGGTGCACCCCTAGATACTTCACCGCTGGCTTTGATATTATCGCCGTTTCCCCCACCACGAACTGTGTGATTGTGGGTATACGTCGTCGAGTGAGCAGCACAATCTCTGTCTTCTCCGTCGCAAGGCTCAGACCGTGTTCTTCCATCCACATGCGGACCCTGCGCATGACCTGGTTCAGCATGCGCTGCGCCTCCTCTGCGTCTCTCGCGGTGATCACGGCAGCCATGTCATCAGCATATGCTACCAGAAAGGTATCATCTGGCATCTCCATCCGGAGGATTCCATCATAGAAGGCATTCCACAGGTCGGGGCCCAAGATAGAGCCCTGAGCTACGCCTCCTGTTATTTCTCTGCTGCATGGCCCATCTGCTGTGTCGTACCGGAGCTCCCTGTCCCTCAGGTAACTTCGTATTATCCGGAGCAGGTAGTCCGGCGCTTGAAAGACGTCCTCCAAAGCCGCTAGCAAGTCTGTCCACCTGGCCGAATTAAAGGCGTTGCGTACGTCCAGTGTAGCGAGTAGCACCATCCTTCTGGAGAAGTGATTACCCCGCTGGGCCACCTGGACGGCATTCAAGATCTCCTGTATGGCTCCAATGGTGGATCTGGCCGTTCTGAACCCGTACTGCCTCGCTGACAGATCTCCCGCATCCCGAATTGCCGCTACTAGGCGAGGCCTGAGTAGACGTTCCAGTAGTTTCCCCGCCGTGTCCAGCATACAAAGAGGTTTGTATGCCGACGGGGAATTCGGGCCGCCCTTCCTTTTGCCGACTAAGACTAGTCTCTGGATCTTCCACCTCTTCGGGAAGATCTTTGAGGCAGCGGTTGTACATATTGAGTAGCACCTGGGGGCAGGATCCAGCGACCACTCTCAGCACTTCCGCACGTATACCATCCGACCCTGGTGCCTTCTTGTTGCGCAGGCAGCTAGCAGCTAGTGATAACTCGTCCTCGTTGAAAATCGGGACGGCTTCCAATGGGCCTGGATATTTTACTACTACTACTACTACTACTACTAATATTAATAATAATAATATTAATAAAAATAATAATAACAAAAATAATGATAATAATAATAAAACCTTATAGTATATCACATGATTCTGCCCTATGCTTGCTGCAAATGAATACCTGAGAAGACGTAACAATGTTGCAAAAAATTTTACACTTACAATTCGCAAGTACAGATAGTCTTCTCCATAACATAGTTCCTTACTAAAATTTCTGCCAGAGGCATAATTTCAAACACAACAACCAAAGTGATGAAGTGATGGGAACATTCAAACTCAAACATCTCATTTGGGAATTATATAAATCAGTAATTTTGGATACCTTTCATATAGTTAGAAAAATATAAGGAGAAGAGCTCTTGTAAACTTGTTTTCCCAATAACCCGTTCACCATGAGATAAACCAACCTATGGTTGTGAAAGATTACAACAACAACAACAACAACGTGTTTGTTAATAATATTAATAGTTCTAATAAAAATAATGTGTTTAAAAAATAATTCTGTAGCGTGTTTGCTTGATCATAAAATTCTTTTTCTAAAAACATCCCGAATTTTGGCTCAATATTATCAGCCTAGTTCAAATCGCCGAGGTCGCGTTACTAGGTGACCGCGTAGTCTTTTCAAAGATCGGAGCGCAACATTTAGTTAACAAACAGAAATCGACACAAAATTCTTACATCCAACAGTTTGTTATATGTTCAGAGGTGAGGACAATTAAAATGAAGGCAACTTGATTTTATACGGCTTACCCGTGGTGATAACACGTTGTTTTGCAAAAATGATAACGGTAAACATTTTATTACAAAAATGAAAATTTATAACTTACATTATGTACTCAGAACACTTAGAGAAATTGCTGCTTACAATTTTGTAATCATAGGACAGTATATTTTTAAATTTGAGGTGTACGTTAGAAAGATGAAAAAGAATACATGTTTGTTATAGTGTTGGTAAACAACCAGGTAAACATTTTATTACAAAAATGAAATTTTATAACTTACATTATGTACTCAGAACACTTAGAGAAATTGCTGCTTACAATTTTGTAATCATAGGACAGTATATTTTTAAATTTGAGGTGTACGTTAGAAAGATGAAAAAGAATACATGTTTGTTATAGTGTTGGTAAACAACCAGACAATCCTATAATTAAAAAAAATAATAATAAAATAAAATTGCTAAACGAGCAAAAGAAGAATCTAAATTTTGATATAGGAATTGATATATCCGGGCATTTTTGGTGGTTGACTCGATTATACAAACGTACCAACTCTTGGTGTTTTTCATTTGGCCAAGACTCGCAGTGATAGGAGCTGTACGTATGCTAACGAAGCCGGCTGTAAAATATACTTCGTAGGTGGCAATATTTTTGGCCAATCTAAAAAACATCGGTTCAGTGATTACAAGTAACCAGCTAAACACAGCGGATTCATCACTATCGCTGGTAAGGTCAATGCGGCCACCGGAGCAGATGTGTGGGTAAAGAAACATCCGGCAGTGACTGACACTATTAACGCCCGGAAACTGAGCTATCTAACTGTACGTATGGCATTTGATTTTAGAAGTACGTTAAAAATTTGACGTTTGTTACAAATATCAATCAAATATACATTTTGTTACAAATATAAATTGGTTTTTCATAGTCATTTAAAACAAAACAAAGGGAACAATTTACAGTAGAGTTACATTCTACACGTGGATGATCAGCATTATATTACAACGCGTACTGACAGTAGTCTGGATTTTATTCTTCTACGACGAAAAATATTCTAAAATTTTGAATCAGAAATACTATTTTATTTTTGTACATAGAAAGGACGAGTATGTGATACTCTTGAAGACAAACACATTACAAATAATAAATGAATTTACTTTGTCAGGGATATTATAAATAATATGATTTGAGTCTACAGTCACTATGGTAGGCCTATATAACGAATCAAAAGCACAAAATTAAAACCATTGTGTACATTGTATTGTCAAACGCAAATACTAGCATTAAGAGAGCTTTTGATAAAATATGATCTTTCCTTGAACCCCAGCATTTATTTTTCTGGACTCTCTAGGAGTCGTCAACGCTCATTATTAGAATAAAGATTTCCAACATCCGGTTGTCCAGAAGACTCCTCAATATATTGTTACAGTGCCCCGTCGAGACATTACTTTCATCAGCCGAAGAGAATCGCCTTCTGAATAGATATTACCAGGATTTATGTTCGCTATGCTGCATAATTACATGATTTGAGCGCACTTTTAAATGGTTAATAGTTGTTGTATTTTATTTTATTGTTGTACACGAAATTACTTTGGAGTTGATACTGATAGGAAAAAACTCATAGGCTTGATTTCTCACAGGGTAACGACTACAGTGGTCTAAGAGTATTCTAATTGCATTCTATCTGCATGCTCGTCGACTACTTTTCACTTTTACGCTACTATAATTTCTAGTTATTTATTTCACTCTACTCCTGTATATGTATGTATCGAGTGTGTGTGCACGCGCGCGCGCGTTTGTGCAGTTGGAACATTACAGATTCTAGACCCTCTTGGTTAAAAAGAGACAGTAGGCGATGTAAATTGTAAATGATATTTAAACTTACTAAATGTTACATTAACACTGCACGAAAACTCTCAGGACATAGTCGCAGCTCTGTGAACATGTAGAAGATGAAACACGTAGAAAAAACTTCAGCCTGCAATGTATCTGTATCTTCCATCTGACTCTGCTGGATGTAGCCAACAAAAGGCGGACGATGCTCTTTTCACGCGGTCAGTAAGTAGATACGATTTTTAAATCTACGTTTCGACGTTTCGATAATTTTTATTGTTACCATCAGGACATGAGTACGGCCAATACAGAAATAATTAAACACATAAACGTTTTTTCAGACCATTTGACTGAGTGAACGAGAGTGCCTCAAATCTAATTCATTGCTTTACGGTAACTATTAAATTAAGGATTTATACCATGAAATTAATATAACTTTCCAGAAGAAGCATAAAATGCATATAATGCTAATAATATTCTCCCGAACATTATATTAATCGGAATTAAATACATACATAATATATTTATGTTAGTTATTATATTTAATCATTTTAAAATGTTGGAACGTATTTATAAACAACTTTTACTATACTTTAAAAGTTATTTTTAAATTAGGTTATTTATAAGTTATACTTTTTAAGTCTTTTCTGTAGAAGATTTTTCCAAAGGTTCAAATTAGTTATAACGGTATTATTCTATTTCCGTTAATTCTGGTTCAGATTCAATTATCTTTTTATATGCAGTTTAATTTTTCTGTTTCTATTTCTGACCAACTTGCATCAAACTTGACCAGAAAGATGAAATAAAGCCGATATGTCTGCAGTTATTGCTTATGCAAGCGTTAAGATCAACATGAGTAATATTTCTGTCGTGGTTTTACTGGTTGTCCTGCTTTTCTCAGTTACATCAATTGCCTTTCCAGACGCAGTCTACGTCTTGTCAAATCCGCGTGTCCTTAAACGTACACTTGCATTCAGCTGATCGTGCTCTTAACTTCCCTTAAGAATATCATACTGATTTTCTCGATAATTTAATTCATAGAGGCCCATTCTTCAAGGATAACGAAACAAGTAAACATCAGACTGGAAATCACGCTCGTATTCTATAGTTACGCAATAGTTAACCGATTGAAGTTTCGCTGAAATTTTTCGGTGATTTCCAGTTGTTCACATTTCGGTAATGAAGTCACAAAAACTGACCTGAAAAAATATAGATTACTGCAGTTAGCACCTAGCTGGTATTTCTGGTACTTTATTTCTGGGAAAAGCAGTATGCACAGTAATGTCAGTGCGAAATTTGTTGACTCCTGCTATTCCAATGACTCAAGATATAAGCTGGAAAAACACTCGAAGTGTTACGACCAATTGGTCTCTCAATAAAGATCCATAAGAGGATTAAACAGAATATCTTCTGTACATACAGGGATATCAGAATTAGTGTATGTTTATAAAAACTAGTTCAAAGGCAACAAAGTGGTTTGTTATCTTTAGAGTACTTTTACCAATACGTGGACCCAGAGCAGAAGGGACATGCCCCGCATAGCCAACTTGTTCAGGACGGAACTCTTCGATAACCAGTACGCCATATCCAGCTGTAGTAAAAGCAAAGCTTACAGAAACTTTGAGCAAAAGATTACGTAGAATCAACAACTCAAGTTTTTTAACAGAAAAACCCTTGACTTAGAATAAAGTAAACCTACTTGTGCTGAGAACGTGTAACTCGTTTTATCTGCACTGCATGCTCTTTGCTCTTTGAGACTTCTAATGTCAATTAAATCAGATTTCAGCTGCTGGTTTAGCTAGAAAAGACGATTACCAAAGGATAGCGACGTACTCACAATTAGTCACAACTACGGTGTTAATATAGCAAGGTCAAGTACACGGTACGCTCCCGCGTAGGACATCATTTACCAGGTCAGTTGTCAGGATAAGAAATGATGATATCCATCGGGACCTGAAAATGCCTACGGTTGCTGACGAGATTAAACAGGATGCGGATAAATATGAACTAAGACTTCATGAACACGTGAACACTGAAGTACTACAACTGCTTGATAATGCTGGACTCGATCGGCGATTGCAGAGACAGAAACCATTTGAACTAGTGAACTAAATATGTATAGTAATTCTCAGCAGATGAACAAAGTGTAACTGTACTGAAGAATGCTCCAGTGGGAGCTTATCCTACACACTGTTAACTTATGTATTAGAATAAAATTGCTAGATAGTCTGTAACTAGTTGCAATGAAGTTGAAAAAAAATTTGTCAGGAAAGGTAGTCGCTGGCCTAACCCGATAAGTCCAGTCCCTCAGATAACCGCTAATGAAGCATGCTGGCTCCAGTTCATCAGAATCTCAAAGCATGTAGGACACGCCTACAGAGTGCTGTATTAGTTATGTTATATTCCGTTTCCAGGTAAAGAGATGTCTGGTTTCAGGAAAGGAGTTCCCGTAGAAATCAAATAATACTACTCTAAGAAAATGAATACCTTCCTTGACGGACCAGGTACGATTTATTGATTGTTTTTCAGGGACCATACCAATTGCCAGTACCGCTTTCTCCATAAGCATACACATACATTTAGTTAGAAAAATGTGATGCAACTAGAAGCAAAGTGTTTTTACGCAGGCACTAGACTTTGATAGACATGACCATTGGCAGTATATCTACTTTGTTGTACGTATCTTCAGTATACAGTGTTTCGCTACTCTTCCCATATTTCCACCCAATATGTCTATATATGTCTGGTCTTGGATAAGTTACATTCGTATATTAAACTCTTGTAATTTGTTTTTTTAAATTAGAACAACATATTTAATGGTGAACATATCGTGTGACGGACGGGTAACATGGTCTTCTCTTGTACAAAATCAGAAGACAAGTCATGAGTACTTAATATCTTGGCAAAGTGGAAGTTTAAAAGTTAGTCACTTCAAGTGATGTAGTTAATGCAACAGTATTTGAAGCGATCGCATCAAGCATCAGTGCAAAGTACTCAGTGAAAGAGCTGGTGCAAGTAGTCCACTGACCTTCCAATACACAACGGGAAATGTGTCACACGATGGCTGGCACAAATATCATTTTTCTTAGAGGTCTGCATTCGTGCATTATTGAATAGTCTACGGGATTCTACTTAGCACAAGGCCCGCCCGTTAATTTGAACGGTGTTTCATAGTAATTTAAATCCCATAATATAACGTAAAAGAGAATGTACTTCAACGTTCGATTATATCAATCTGTTTTTTAAATATCTTATAAAAGTCAGTTTTAAAAAGCGAAGTCATAATTCAGTTCTTAAAATGTCGGCCTCTATATAACAATCTCCAGTTGTTTGAGTGGATTACTGTGGATTGACTTTTAAACGAAAATAAATAATTGCGTTTTAAGTGTTCAAAAAACATATTTGGATAGCCTATGATAATTAATACACACAAAAGCTAGTAACTAAACATAAAAAATTAACTTGAACATTGTAAACACTGAACAAATTAATTTTATGTTTAAAATTTAAGTTAATTATGTGATTTTCAATACCATTGTAAAGCGAATTAAATGTTTGTATTATGTGTGATACTTTTCCTTTCCTCGGTTCTTCGAGTTTGTGCTCATTGTCTTCGAATGTGCACAAATGAAGAGTCATAAAATTTAGGCGTTTAACCTATGTAACCTACAGACGTTTAACTTATCATTAGATTATTTTATTTCTTGTTCAGTTTAGATTATCCTCACGAAGTTCGCTTTCGTCCTGTGAATGTGCAAATCATTTATTCTCTAGATGACCCGGATTTCATCGGACACAGTGTCAATTAACAAACGTTTAGCATAGTATCATCCTCGATTACGAGAATTACAGACACTTTCCTATACTGTTTTAAATCCTATAGCTTTTAGTGAATAGTCATTGCCTTTAAGAAATTACAAATCCCGAATAAATTAAAGAAGGAATGATACAAGGAATGTGAACATTATAGGTATATTTGTAAATGTTTTGGTTCATAGGCATCAATGGTAGTTTTGGTCTCAGGATTTTCTTCTACCAATGACGAACTACTGTTAAATAGTAATCCATTTTTCTTTGAACTGTTATTCCATCAATGATGCAAATTTAAAGAACATCACGTATGTTTTCAAGATCAATGTATCTAGCTGAAACATTTTGCTTAAAAATTTAGCAGTAACAAGGAACGAAACATATCGGTTGTAGGCCTACAGGTACTAGGACGTAGCCTACTGCGTGTGTGAACGAACTAGCCTTGTCCTTGTGCCTTGAACTTAGTTTTACTTTCGATGGAACAGAATCTGTTCGCTGATACAGATGCTTATCAGGTAAAACGGTCTCACTAGAGTGGTCGCTTTTCATTTCACATATTATATTACATGACTACGAATACCAGTGTTCCATTACATGCTTTTGGACTATATATACACACGTCAATTGGGTACCAGTGGTCAGTCGTGTACATTGGTTCATCATGGTTCCAACACACTTCGGAAGCGTAAGTACAACTTCTCAGCCGCTGTGAATGTTTCTGTTTGAAGTTTAATATTCAAAGCATTCATCTATAATTTATTACATTTTTATTAAGTTCTAAAAGTATAAGTTTGAATTTAACTTTTTAATCAGTTAAAGAATATATTCACAACGTAAACAATTTGCAATTGTGTAATACTGCCAATTTTATCGCGTTAGTGATACACACGGAGAGCTGTGTGACAAAAATGTGCAACAGCGTCATTACTACATAGGTTGTTACAATTTGTACTAAGTGTACCGCATACGCCTTCAATAATAATGATGAGATACTTTGCAATGCCTGTTTTACCGGGGATAAGCTAAGCTCTTTATTTCGTTACTTCATTGACTTTAAAAAAATTTGTAAACATTTTGTTCTTACCTTACTCAATAGTGTGGAATGTTTGAGTTTTGTCTTTATCCATAAAATAAAACGGATCATTACAATAAGACGCCTACATTAATTGTTCAATGAGTGAAGTTAATTTCAATTTTTGCTTCTATAAAAACCTACTAATTCCAAGAACCGAATTTTATTTTCTCGTTTTTTACATCACCGGACTATGTGTTCTGTAGTTAGTGTTCATAGTACTCATAATAATGAATAGTAATGAATACTTTAGTACGCTACTATACTTTATAGACTAATACTACAAATACTACTAGTATATACTTTTATATACTAATATACTATATTTCATATATTAATACTTTATTATTGAATACTATTATTATTTATTTACTGGATACAGTGGCGGCGCTAACTTTGATCGTACTGTAACATTCACCCTTTCACTGCTGAGTCTTGCACCCCCTTCTCTTGTATCCCCTCCCCCAATAGCGGTGACAGGATTGATACAGGAGACTGTATCAACAGGAGACCTGTGTGTGTGTGGATAGCCAGAGAGGAAACCTGTGTATTCCGTATATTACATATGTGCCATATGAGAATGTATACACTCTTTTTAAAGAGTGCTATTTTATGTTTTATTAATAAATATTCTTACATTTGTTATTGGAATATTTGACACAGCAAGAAATTGTAGAACTATTACTATACAATTAAACACTCAATTAATCGAAACATTAAATTAAACTTATAGAACAATACACTTTTTTATATAAGCCACTATCCATTACTTTACCTCTAATTACTGGCTTATATGTTTTGCTTTGGGGAAGGTCAATACTAGGCTAGAATACAATAATTGAACAATTCCAAAGAAAATTTAGATTATGTAAAATAAATTATATATTAATTTGTCTTAAGGTAGATAAATACAAGTAATTGTTAATTCTTATCAAATCGTGAATGCAGAGTCAATTAATTAAAAGTACTGATTGTTAATACAAGTACAGATTCTGTTAAATAAGCAAAATATGAACATTCCTGTACACAGCATCCTGTATGTTTTGTGTATTATTTCAATATACAAATTCCTCGCCATGTCTCTCTTTCCAGTTGAGTTTTAGTTTACTCAGTCGTCCTCATCAAGTCTCTTTCAGTTGTGTAGATTCCTCAGCCTTTTGAATCTATTTCGATTTTCCAAATATTTAGTGCCGTCAAATTCCAAAATTTTGTACTCCAATGTTCGTACTTTTCTTAGACGTTTTTTCTATCTAGGTGTTACATTTATTACAACGGTGTTCGTTTGCATTTTCTCAACAAATTCTTTTGTTTCTTTACATATTAATTTACAGTACTTTTATGTACTACGAATTGAAAAGGCTCTTTATTCATCGTCTTTTATATTTTAATGTTCTGTTTATAGGGATCACATTAAAAATATTGATATGTAACTGGGTATACTACATGAAACAGCTTTAATAATTTCTTTGTTGTTTTTGCCATATTTGACATATTTTGTTTCATGAAAACAAATATATGAACGACTACAAATTATTCATTAAATCAATGAAACCCGGAATAACGATTCAACTTTAAAATCGCAGAAAGTTTAACTGGATTTTAGCTCTATTTAAAATGGCCCGGTTCTCTTAAAATAGTCACAATAAGTAATATTGATTTTTCTTAAAATCGATAATAGGCTGTCTGTCGAACTCCAGGTAATTATAATGGAGTGTTAATTATAGTGGAATTGCAGAAAGTATCGGTAACGTCGTCGTCCAGTAGTGTGTGTAAGTTTGCGTGATCGCCACGGTTGGTGTTTACAGCGGTTATTGGAGTACAACCGCGTACACACGTGAGCAGATACAGACAACTGCATATTAAGATACAATTAGCCTACATCTGTTTGCTCTTTAACGAAGCTGCTATAGCTATACGCATAATTTAATTTATCTGTAGGTTTAACAACTACCAGTTAAGTGTAGAATCTGACTCACTTTCGTTTATATTAAATTAAGATTACAAATTTGCATCGTATCCACTTCATTGCTTTATTTATACGCTATGGAACTTGGTTTACGATTATCAAATCAAATTTATGTTTGTTTTTTAAGATATATTTATTTATTTACTCCTGTTGCCTGTCTAGCCTCGGAGGTGTAAGCTTGCACGCAATACAATTTATACGATACATACCATATTTCATACATATTTCCTTATACAATGGTATTACATTAACTTATACAGTAAAAATATAATCACATTACATTCATAATACAATAATTCTACGAACATATTACATACAGTCCACTACTGCTTGCAGGCTTTCTTTTTACACATACCTTTTTATCACCTCTTTATACACCAGCTCACTTTATCCTTTAACACATCCATGAATTCAATTCCTTTTCCTATACTTCGTTTGTTTACACTTCCCACCTTTTCCCAAGGCTTCGTCCTAAATACTCACATTTCGTCTCACGGTTTCAAGGAAAATACACATGACTGTTCCCGTCTTTGACAAATTTCGTCGTTCCATCACATTGAAGACATAATAATTTTTCATTTACTCTACAATCACATTTGCATATGCCATGTGTGATCTGCGTCCACTCTTTCTTCTACACCTTATAAATTTATAAACTGCTTTAAATGAAGTTCACAATAAATGTCATTATTTGGTAGTGTTTTCGAGTTACATATCTCTAGTAGCCAGGGTGTAAGAAAAGTGCATTTTATTCGCTCCGAAGCCTACACAGACTTTTGATTGCCACAAGAACTATGAGATCCTTATTTTGAACAATATGTACAATTTTCTTATTATTCTCTATTTAATTAAAACAATTTTCTTTGTAGGGTTTGATTCTACTAACCATTGGTGTTTGCCTGCTGCATTCCACATTAGCTGGAGACGAAGAAGACAAAAGGTAAGAGAATAATATCAGATAGCGAAAACCAGTTTAGAGGACTGGGTTCTCTGGTTCAGAGAATAATAAAACTAGAAGTTGGTCTGATTTGTCATTTAAAGATAAAACAGAATAGGATACGAAATATAAAAATAATAAATAAAAATATAATGAGTTCAAAAGTAATGAGTAACGGGTTATGTATTTTCATATAATCTGCAATTATTATTTTTGTACTTTTTAGTAGCAGCATACAACCGATCTTAATAATCTATTTCTGAAGGCCTCGCTCTACTTTAACAATAAAATGGTTGAACGACCGAAGTCTATCACTGGTCTCAGATTATTTTAAAGTTAGGAATCTTTACGTAGGAAAAAGCAGGTCACAAATCACAACTTAGAGAGTAATATTAAATTTAAATTTACTAACTGGGTTTACGCTACAACTTCTTAGTCACGGGACTAGTGTTTTTAATTAATGCAATTTATTTTATCACTTGTATTTCAGAACTTTATATTAATTTTCACACAAAGACGCTGTCATTCTTGAAAGGCTCAAGAATTCAGTTAGCCGACGTAACACAGCTTAATGCACTTTCAAAAGCTTTGGTTAAAGTAACCAGGAACAAATTTTGAAGTGTTATTTTAAAAGGTGAGTTCCTTAACGTTTGATTAGGGCCATAGAAAGCCTGTTTATAGACAACAAAATATTAACTGAGACATCAAGTGTAACTAAAGGTCGTAAAGCAGAAACCATCTACTGAGCGATAAGCTAAGGATGACCATTATTATCATCTCTTTACAATGTCCTTAATGGCATTTGTGTGTGCGTTTAATTAAGCAAGTAAATAATAGAGAAAGAATCTAAAAGCACATTTTACATTTCATAATTGTTTATTTGAAACAATTTTGTTTTTAACTCAGAAGATAAATTACAACGGGTGGCATTCGCTTACGAACATCTCGAAAATAAAACGGTCTACCAGTATCCACAGAAAAGACCAAAGTTACAGCTTGTAGTAATGGAGCTTAACGTATTCGAGCCAATATATTTATTGATAATAAAATGATATATTAGGTCCGATGGTTCAACTGTAGTCTGGCATACGACAGAAGTAACAATTCATAATCAAAATGAACGAATTAACGGCATGTGCGGTGTAATTAACCATGCTTTAAGCATACAAGGAAGAAGACAGGATTGCAATTTCAGAAAGTTGTCATTTTCTCCTAAAATTATGGCTTCTTTACGTCTTCGAGAATTGGATTTTGATAAAGCTCCATTCTGAGCGAATCGAAGCTTTTGAGATTGTTTCCTAAGGGCTGTAGTTAGACTTACTTTTAGAAACAAAGGTTTAAAACTTTCCAGCTGTTAGATGTGGGTCGTAGTTCATGTTTATTTACTTAACACTGAAAATGAGGC
Organism: Magicicada septendecula; assembly: GCA_034769895.1. Lineage (NCBI taxonomy): Eukaryota > Metazoa > Arthropoda > Insecta > Hemiptera > Cicadidae > Magicicada > Magicicada septendecula. The sequence goes on from CM068367.1 coordinate 504,083,892, forward strand.
AAAACATCTTAAAACAAATATGGTCTTTTCTAAACCGGTTTGTTATGATTTGTCATTATATCAGTTAGTATCATTTAAAAATGTTTATTATTTTTTATTAAAAATGTTTATTATTATTTTTTATTAAAAATGTTTATTATTACTTTTTGAAGTGAAAACTTAAAAATTGACAATGTTTTATGAATCTGCTTACTGCAAAACAAATTCGTACGATTAAAAATAAGAATTCAGAGAATATTCGCAGCCGAGACAAGGGTATTTAATCAGTAAATATAGACCAAACCTGGCTCAAATTATACAAAAAATTTACTAGTTAAGCGGAACGTAAGTTCTGTACCTTTTGAAATCAAAGCTATCTATTGTGTTAACTTTAAGAATTGTCAAATGTTCTTCATTTTCTGTCGTTAAATGCAAAGGACAAAGTGACACAAAATCCAGCCAACTGTCAAGGCTTTTCCTTTAGATTTTTTTACTGCCTAGGATTCGTGATGAAGACTTTGAAAAAGCAACTAAAAAAATACAAGTTAAATGAAATTGTATTTTGTAAGGAACACAAAATTGGCTAGAGAATTAGCTTGTAAAGAAAAGATCACATTGTAAATTACTTACACCCAGGCAGGCAATAAGATTTATCATCTTACAGTTTCTGTAAGAATCTAAAATTATGCTACTATTACTACGTGTTATAAAAATTTGTGTTGTTATTTTGTTCATACGTAGTGTAAAACATTGACATAGATTAATGTTTCAGCATATATATTTGGAATTTTTTTATTTTTGGAAATACTGAGTTCCAAACTGTTAACAAAATTGATCACAAGCGTTAAGCGGTTTTAGAAAAATTCTAGGCATTATGTCCTCATCAAAAAATAATTTTTCGAATTTTTTCATAAAGTTAAGATATTGCGGTTGTAATTCACGATACCTCTACTTTTAACTGCCTTATCATTGACCTAAAAAAAAAAAAAACTGAAGTTTAAACATAAGATGTAAAGACGGTTTTTAATACAAAGAACACTGAGATGTTTGAAGAAAATAAGGAAAGATGAATCATAATAGAAGTATTAAAAGTGTTTTTTTCTGGAAACTTTTTTACTAACAGAACTGTAGGATAAACCGGGTTCGAACTTGTCATTAACAGAAAACCTAAATTGTGACTAACAGATAATCCGAAGTTTTTGACAAATTGTTGTATATTATGATTGGCTGGAGAGACCGTTTGATATTAGTCCGAGAATATTGTAATGTCATAATACAATAAATAAGTGTATGTACCAATACGAAGCCCTGTTCGTATAATTATTCAAATGGCTTCTTACTCAAGAGTAGTAGAGGGAAAGTAAGAATATTAATTTGTAGCAAACATACTGTGTTTTGCAACAAATCTATCGTTTGTACTTAATTCATTATAAACAGAAACAGCAAGTTAATGTATTCACTGACTCCATAATTGTTATACTGTAGTTCTTGTCAATTACCTGATGTTAGAACAAACGAAAGGTTTACTGAATACTCATTGTAAAATACAAGGTAACTTTATAGTACAGACTTTAAAAGTATTTCACATCTGATAATAATAACTCATGTTTTTCTTACTACTAACCATAAATTTAGCTTAGTTGATTACAAGCAATTTCATTTTCTGTTACAAAGCGTAGTCATAGCAAAAGCGTTGGTACAAATTATCAGTTAGAGCTAAATTTCAAACAATTTCACTTTGTCCACACAATATGTCACTTGGAGAATGAAAAGTCTGTGTTGGGTTTAAATGAAGTTAAAATATAATTAATTTAAATAAATAAATAATTAATATCTTAAATATTTAAATAAATAATTTCTCATGCGTACAAACACGTAATTTGTGTCTGTATATTTCGATTTCTATATTTCTGTATTTATATTTACTTTCGAGTTGTAGGTATTGATGTTAAGTAACGGTTCATTCAACAGTAAACATATATTGGAGAAGTCTTCTATGAAAAAGTGTCTAATAAACCTCTTCTGTTAGCTTCGTTGGTTAAACGACAGCAATAGTCTATAAGTAATGATTGCGGATAATAATTATAATTTGGTTATAACGATATTGTTGTGCTCTTTTACAGGAAGAAGGTTATAATAAAGGTCCCGCAAGTCATTAAACATATACATCACCACCACGTTAAGAAAGTCCACGTCTACGATGAGGAGCCCAAAAAGGAGTTCAACTACGGACCTTTCTATCACCATCATAGTGGTCTGACTGCCACGAAAGGGTCAGGAGGATGGGCGTCCGGACACAGCGGGATATCAACGCAAGCAGCATGGAAACTACCTAAGACTGCCGATGGATGGAATAGCTATTTTAAAAAGGCATACGAATCCAATAATTTAGAAGGCCACGGTAAGAATATTGGCGACAACTATGGGGGCGGAGAATCTTGGAAGGAGAACGACGATTCATTTGGTTATAAAGCCAGTGAAGACTGGGAGAATACCTGGGGAGACCTAAAGTCGGGTAGTGGATTCAACGGAGGATACGAAAGTAATTCAGGCGGTGCCTACGACGACGTCTCACACGTGATGTACGAAATGCCGTTTAGTTCTGTCAGTTCAGGACATCTGGGAGAAGATCACGAACAAGTGTCTTCTGGCAGTTTTGGGGAAAGCAGTTTTGATGGAGGTTATGGAGGATATGGAGGAAGTTATAAGTTACACAAGAGGGAGAACCGAGGACCCAAAATCGACGGAACGAATCACAATCACAACAACTTTATGTACACACAAACGTTTATGAGGCAACCAGAGGTCGAGCACGTCTACGAAATGGAAGACGACAAACACAGCGACTGGATTCACGACCATGAGGTTGCATCATCTTCCTATCAGAAGAGGAATATCGCTGAATTGGAACGGCTACTATTGATGCAAAAAGCCGGTAATTCACGTCTCAGAAGTTACCTGAATGGACGATATGGTGTAACGCGAAGTGCTGCTGATTGGATGCCGTTTAAGGGAGAGTGACAACCGCACTGCGTTGAATTACCGGGTGAAAGTTATTGAAGGAAATACTAAATTAATATGGGCTTTCGTTTTCGTTTTTTAAACATTGTTACATTCGTTGGCAATTAAGTTCAGACCGTACTTACGAATTTCTATAAAAAAACTGAGAACTAATCGGGTTTGTGTTTTGTTGCTATACGGGACTTTACAATGTTTACACCGGAACCGAAACTCTGACATTATTTAGAAACATATATGTATGCTACCACATGTGTCTGATGACAAGGTTATGTCAAACGGTGTAATGTTTGCACTCAGTATTGTACATATCTGTAACCAAAATATTATAAACACTGTTTCGTTGGTACTAATTCATAAACATGTTATCTGGAAGCAACGGTAATTTTTATTTCTAAGTTAAAAAAAATTAATTAAGAATTTCTGAGTAAACATACTCAATCTAATTATCAAAATATGTATATTGTGACTTGTAAATATTTTCTTTTATCATAATAACATGGAGATTGTGATTTTCAATAAACACGAAGGTAAAGGTTTTCTTAAAGGGTTATTACCTGTTGGTTATAAACTATTCATTATTTTCTGTTCATTTTATGTTGAACTTTTTTACTGTCGATAACAGATAATATTCAAGTAAGTTTAAGAAACATTGTTTTAATATTTTTTGTATATTCAAGTTTATTGTTATAAAACTTTATTGTTTGTAACTATTTTTGTTGCTTATTTGTTATTGTTTTGTTTGTATTTATTAATCGTTAAAAACTGAAATAGTGAGAAGTAAATATTTATTCTTTTTCTACAAGTTCTATTAAAATTATTTTTTTAAATCCTATATGAAACTACTATTGTACTCGTGCATTTTTTCCTGAAATATTAGTTATTTTCCCGTCATTTGAGGAAGCTGAGAAAATTATTAAGAAGGGATGATGTGAAATATGGAGAGAGAGAGAGAGAGAGAGAGAGAGAGAGAGAGAGAGAGAGAGAGAGAGAGAGAGAGAGTGCGTGAGGGGGGAGAACGAGAGGAAGAGAGAGATTAGGTATTTTAAAGGGAGAAAAATACTAAGAATTCACAATTGGGATGTAATTTGGAACTTTTTAGACACACATTTATATCTTAACCTACCGAGATAAGGTAATTATGTCTACATACATTAAAACAATAGTCATTTTCAAAATACTTTTTTGACTCTAAAATGATATTCCCATACAGTGTACTGTATATAACTAAACAGTACGTACAACAAGATAATTTAGAATGTAACTACCAGATGGCAGCACATTCTTACTTCATGATTGTGGAGAAAGTGAATAGTATAACAAGACGTTAACAGAGTTGTGAAGTATACACGTTTTAATTGAAGTAAGATAAATTTAATGTGCTACAAAGTATATTTACGTAATCACGGTAAATAAAAAAATTCAAAGTCCTGAAAAATAATTCGTTGTCATTACTAATTCAATCGTTGCTATCATCTGCGTCCACCTTGAATTATTAATCATGTGAATATGAATTTAATTAGTTCCTTAGAAGTCTGAATTAGTTTAGCTCGTATGAAACAAATATGAATTTGACAAACAGTGGAACAGATAAAATATAAAATGAGCTTTAATATAAAAATTAAATTCATGTGTTAAAATTAAATGAAATTCATGTGTTAAAACTTTTCTGTAAAAGCCTTAGTAGTTTGCCTTTTTTCTACGTTAGAAACAACATTATGGAATTTGAGACCAGGACACACAATACAAGTTTTGAACATCTTTGGGTCTGTACATACCGTATACTGTACATACACCTTCATGTAAATCTCAACACTGTCTGTCTCTCCATCCATCCCCCACCTTTTCAGTTTGTTTTATACACGTCAATACCTTATGTCAGTAGTCAACAGTATTTACTGGATTTGTCATCATAAACTTGCTTTATACACCATCAAGTTGTTTTTGTGTCTATATCACGTTGCCCAGTTGGCAATATTCGTCCGCTTTACAACTGAGAGCAACATCAATTTCAGTTTCTAGAGCATTTAACAGTAATTCTTTTTATATCCACTTTCGTTTCAGTGAGACGAACTTAACAAACAATCAAATTCCCAGTTGGTTATCCACTCAACATAAATCCTTTCCAACGTGACTATTACTGAATATTCTACATTCTTTTCTGCAATATTACTATTAGTGCTGTTTTCCTCGCATTTGTTTTTTCTTCTTTTTCTTACAACCTCAGTTCGCTGATTGATGGTGTAGTCATTTGTTGTTAATCCCTGTTCTTTTAAACCAATTTCTGCAAGCATTTCAATGTGTATAATCTCGTAACATGGTCTTAATTTCTCCCGTTATTCAACCCGTTTATTTTATTAGCCATAGTGATTAGGTAATTTGTCTTTTTCTTCCTGTGACGTGACAGTCCTTTACTTGGCACTAGCCTTCTTCATCTTCCACCATCAAACATTTCGATGCTGTGACGCTCACCGCCATTTAGCGACACCCATCAAACTTCTTGCAGCTTTTCTTACATCCACCATTGTGTCCGTGGTCGTACTAGTAAGGCAATCTTCCTTCCCAGAAATTATCCCTTTCTCGCTCCCCTTGGTAGCCTGTCTCCTTCCATCCTTTAAATTTGCCCCATCCATGCCTTTACAATTTAACAAAATTTATGAAATTGTAGTCCTCGGGTAACTGCTTCAATTCATAATCAATGCGAATTCGCCAAACATTGTTTTCTTTAACTGGCCCACACATTTTTCTCAAGTCTGTGTTTCTAAAGCTTCAAGAATTTCCTCAATCTTTTCTGTGAGTGTCCGAATTTCACGATTAAAGGTAAATACTTAAAGGTCTCTTATATGTAGTATCAGTTTTGTATTGCGCTATTCTAAATCGGACTTCATAATCGTATTGTACACGTAACGTGCCCCTTTCCCCTTTCGCAAACTTATTTTCTTCGTGATATTTAGTATTAGTCATCTTCTCTCTAACTATATGAAGTCCTTGATTACCTCCTGGTGTTACATTCTGTTGAGTTCTAACTGTTGCGTTCGTAATTGTGATCTTGGTTTTTCTATGTTTGTTTTCAGGTTTTCTACCTTTACCCACCTTTTCCATCGGATCCAGGTACACTAGTGTAATCAGGCTTTGTCCAACTATATTGATATCATCAGAATATGCTATAATCTATTAGCATATATATTGTCTAAGCAAGTGCCCCAGCCATTAGTATGATAGGGTTTCTCACAAAATTTTTCACAAGTATTCTTGTTGCATTGATGATCCTGTCTACCTTCATGATGATCCTCATGAAATCTTCTGCACACATTTGAAAAGCCTCTCACGGTACCTGCTTCAATTTCCAGTTCTCGACGATTCAGAGCGTTACAAAGCCACGTTCCAACGAATTTACTTTATGAGAGTTTTCTTGTTTAGCAGCCTCGCGTATTTAATAATTGCTAATTTGGCTATGTTATTCTAGATGTTACATTTTCTGTAGTCTACCATCTACTCTCCACTTCAAACTTTACATTACTGTCACTTCTGTTTTCTTTCCGTTAATCTGTAGGCTATGTAAAATTTACGAAGCCTTCTTTTCACGGGTACTACATTGCTTTATGTAGTAGTCTGATTATCCATCAAAAGAGCTGTGTCATCAGCAAAATCTGATTTTTGGTATTATTTCAACTTCTTTTTCTGTTATCGTCTTAAAATCCTTTTCCCTGCAGTGTTAAACTACGCGCTCAGGCTATGTGCGGAACAATAGCAATTAAATGGCACTGCCCTGATTCATTCCTTCATTTATTTGAGCCTGCAGTGATGTCTCTAAGTCTTATTTACAAAGTTTACATCAAGTACACTATTCAAAGGCATTCTATAATTCTACAGAGCTTAAGAATAATGACCTCTTTAACTGTACACTTTTTAAAGCATCCCTAGTCAGTCCGAAGTATGGAATTTTGAGAATTTTATAAAAATCAAACTGCTGTTTTCCGTCTTAATATCCGTTTTGTTATTTATCCTGTCAATTGCGTAACTTACAATATCCTTCAATTATGTGTCTCTTATGCGTGATCATGATTAGCAAAAATAACCTATCTTTACTTTCCAAGTATTTTAAACGTTTGAAAGCCACCACACCATTAGGGTTTTCCATTTTCCAAACAACGTAGCACCCTGTCTAATTTATTCTTTATTACACAAAGGCCCGGGTCGTTTTCATCCATTCTTCCTTAGCTTCAAACACTTATGGACATAATTCCTCATTACAAAAAACATTCTGTCTTTTTAGAGATTATCCTGAGACATTCTTTCTTCTCGTTTTCCACATTAGCTACTTTGTAGACTCATAAGTACATGTTTTTATTTCTTTTGCTATTTTAATGAATGAAATGTGGTTCACAGTTGCCCATATGCTTTTTTGCTTCTTAATATATATATATATATATATGTATTTATATATTATAGTTCTTAGAAGGATTGGCGCAGTATTTTGTCTTTAAAAGTACTGATGTGACGTTTGGCAGCATTCCCAAACGTCACATACCCTCTTCGTAATCTGCAATCGAGCACTCCCTGTTCACACGTACTTAATTTAAATTAAGTTGTTCTGTTGAAAATCAATCGTTCACTATTTAGCAATTATGCATCCATTTGTGTTTGCATAAACTAACAGATTTGTCTTCTTAAGAGTATCAGACGATCATAATTTTTAAGAAATCGCAAGGTTCTGTGTTTATTCGAGTTCTTGAAAATTTGTTTCATTGTGCTCTTTACATTCCTCCTGTCCTTTCTGTCTGGTTTCTACTCATCTTCATGAATCATTTCCTCTTTTTCCCGAACTCTCCATACCAAACTTGAAAAATTTATTTCAGATATTCTCGGTTCAGTAGTTGCACGCTGTTTAATCCCCCTCTCTTCCTCTGTCTCTCTCTATCTATCTATGCATCTATATATCTTTGTTTCCCCGTCTTCTCTTTGCCAGTGTCCCCTTCTAAAGTGTCGTTCCTTGAATGTCTTTTTTAACCTTTCATTTTCTATGTAAATTTTCATTTTTTTCTTAATAATATTGTCATATAATTTGCACTGATAATATTAAGAATTTATGAACAGACACATGAACAAGTTAAATTTTATATAAGTGTAAGGAATAGTAGTTTTCTTTGAATAAGTTCTCTGCTAACCGCTAATTCCTTTCTTACGAAAAAATTTGTGATACTCTAATTTTCATTACCAAGTTCTGTCAAGTTTTATTCTTCCTTTAACATTTTTTAAACAAATGGGCATTGCATTCAAAAAATTTAGCATCAGTTAATCTAAATTTCTAATAATCTTCAAGGTTCTGTGTTTTCCTAGTTCTTTCATAGCTGTGCTTACGTTTGGATAACTGAGAGAGTCAGAACAAGCGACGACCACAAAGTACAATTAGTGAGGAGTGACGTATAACTCGAAATTTATCACTTCCAGTTAACACCTGCTCACAGAATTTCTCCGCTTAGAACCAAACAAGACGACTCTTTATTTGTAACAGAGAGGCTTCTGTGTACACTCAGTTAGGTTTCAATATTACATAAACTTTATTAACACAAAGTACAGACAGGTTGGCGATAGAAAGTCACACCAAGTGTTTTAATTTCTTTGATTAAACTGGATCCAGCCGATATTGAGCTTTTGTCACCGTGTTTGCTTTGTTCGGTACTTAAATAACTTGCCGCGGCATGTTTGACCGTACGTGCTAACAAGTTTGAGTACTACAGCCCCCATATATGGAAGCAGACAGGTTAATAAACTTTAAACGATTAAATTGTGAATTTGAATTAAAAACATATTGATACAGGGTTATTAATTTTTTGAAACAGGTGTCTGCAGACAGTTCGTCAATTTCCGGTCTGTCGATCGTTTTGTGCCTTGCAGCCACTCCGCTTTGTTAGAAGTTCAGCAAGTAATGGTTCTCAAACCTCAGCTGTGATGTTTCGAGCCACCGTTAGCTCTGATGTTTCGTGACTCACATAAGACATGTTTATTTATTTGACCATAAAAGTTTAGATATAGGACTGTAATTTTCTAATGCAATAAGGGCACAAGGAAGTGACTGTTCACGTATGCAATGCAATGCCCAACAGGAAATATCGTTTCAATAAAAATAAAAATTTTATATTAATAACAATAAAACATAAGCTAATAACGATGTTTCTTAATAATTAAAAGTATCGTTAGAATGAATACAAGTCATAATTACACGTTATCATTATAAAGGTTTCTATGACTTCTTCCCTCAGTACTTTTACTTCATACAACATTACAATTAAACCAGTGCATTATTTCACTAAAGCTCTTTAACAAGTAAATCGGATTAAAGTTCTTTATTGGCACATCAATATCTATAATATGATTCGTATGCATAGTTTTAATATTTCACGCTCCAGATTAATATTTCCTAAACGTTAGCGTTTAGAATTCGACAGATATTTTGCGTTATCCACTCGATAAGTCTTTTCCACTATCCATTATTGGGAATCACTGGCTGAATACAAGAGTTTGTTCGTTTGCTCTTAAGATATAGGCCTATTTGATTATAAATTGGGCTGTGCTTTCAATATCTACGATTACATTTAAGGATTATTACTCTCTGTTCTAAGCGAAAGTAGAACAAGTACTTAGAAGTTCTGAACGTAAGGAAACTCAATTCACAAAAGCGTTTCATGATAATAGAAATTTGTCATATTCGTTTTTTAGCCCATGATACCTGGCGAATTGTCTTTCAAGTAACGCAAACGTAGTTATTCGAAGTTGCATTACCTCCGCCATGTCAGCGCTGAAAGGTTTGGAGGGGGGGGGACGTCGTTACCCCAGAGGCAGTAGAAGGACGTTAAAGAGCAAGTGGAAGATGAAAAGGTTTTAGTTACAGCAATAAAGTTCTACTATTTCCATGTTTTATCGTCTGTTTTAATTCTTTACGATGTCATAGCTTATAGAAATCTTGTGTAATTAGTATGAGTTCCGTAACACATAGCAAACAAATGTTCCCCACCTAAAATAGATGAATAAACAGAATTTAAATTACAGGAAATTAACCAAATTATTACCAAATGAAGAATTAAAATGAAAAACCCGTACACCAAAAGGTTGGTTGAAAAATCAGGTTGGTAGCTAGTAGGGTACCCACACTTTAGCCTGCATTAGGCTGCTTTAGGCTGTGGTCAGAAAATCAGCGATTGCATTTTCATTAGCCTAATATGTCCAACGCGGATTTAGTACACAATAAAAAGGTGGAGACGACTTGAAGTACATGACCGCAGAGATTCATGGAAGCAGACTGTGCTGAGTCAAAAGATTCAGCGCGAGTTCAGTAAATTTTTTCGGCAGTTTTGACGTTATCGGCAGTACGAAATTTAAGGCAGTAATTAGTGCTGCGCTCTACCTGTGTTTAGGAAAAATTAATAGTTTAGACAACGGTGGTCGGGGGGCGGCACTTGCCGACTCTCGGTGGTACGAAAATTCCCGTGCTGCTCCCTGGCGTTAATTTCGTTACGCAAACGTAGACGACGCCGAATTATCTTGTTTTTGTCTATCAAAATACTTCAGGGTTGACGGGCGCTTTTTCTCTTCGGTGGAGAGGTATTATTTTCCAACATCCTCTAACTACTATGGAGAGATAAGTTTCTTCACGACTGCGGTGAGTTTTGATTTCATTATATTAATTATATACTAAATTTTTAAAGGAGAAAACGTTTTTTAGTAAGCTTGAGTAAGCGTGCCCACTTGTTGAATCATGCATGGTGAGAGACGTAATTATCCGTAAAGTTTTTATAAACCAATAAAACTTGATTATTGGAGTGTCAGAATCTCGGCTTTAATACCTAAAGTACAATAACCACAATATATTTAATTTTGCACTTTCATTAACGTGGATGTAACGAGATTCGGTTGAGCACTTAACCTGTTACACAATGTGTCGTCATTAAGTGGTATAAAGTTTTGCCACAATGACAGTAAAACTTTATACATATATAATTGGGAACTTACTCAGGCACGTTTTAAACGTAAATCATGTCTCATTCAAAGTAGTAGTATTCTCAGATTCTATGGAGTAAAAAACTATGTGTTTTAAATAAATTCTTCGCCACGTGGTAACCTCAATTTCACTCAAAGTAATAAGTTCATAAGATGTTACAGAGCCAAGATAAATTATTATATTGCAAAAGCAACTCACATTCAGTGAGGTTCAAGTTATAAAGCGTTATAAAGAATCATTGTTAGAGAACTTTTTAAGTAAGGCATGTTGGCCAAAATAATGTTACCAAGTTTTATTATGTACAACATAACTAGGTGTTGTTTTTATTTATGTATTTTGGAGGGTGTCCAAACAGTGGGGGCATTTGTGTGTGGTCTCTCACTAAAAATGTAATGTGTGAACAGGGTTCACCGAATAGAGACAAGTCCTGCTACACGACTGAAAGAATGACATCCTAAAAGCTCCACACTCGACACCGAAGAGAATAAGACCACAACAACATGCCAATCATGAGATCGCCACGCTACAAATAAGAGATCATCCTTCTGGGCACATATAAGCAGGTGAAAAATATCCATATATTATTCACACGTAGAATCAACATGGCACCAGTTATACATAATCATCAGTTTTACCGTTCAAGTATACATTCATTTGGATCCCCAATTGATGGGACAGTTTAGTGTGAACACTAAGAATTAATTGTAAAATTTCAATACATGTATAGTAAATTGTCAGTTCAGAGACTGACATGTCTACAAAACAGCATCCAACTTAGATTTCCACTCATTTCTTTATAGAGCTTTCGCTACAGATTTAAAGTCAGTTTTGTTATTAGTAATTTTCTCAAGTTTAATTTACTAGGCATAAAAACATATATTTTCTCTTATTTTTAAAATCAGGTTATGTCATTTGTATAAAAGATTACTGGGGAGGTAGGTGTTATTTTAAATTAGTTTCAACCAAGCTGTGCCTGTCGAAACACTTTTCAACTTGTTTGTCGAAACAAGGTTGTTGAGACTGGTTATAAGTTGAAGAAACATGTCCGTCTCTGACACACAAATGTATTTTTTTTATATAAGGTGCTAATATGGTGCAATTTTTCTCTTTTCATTAATTGGCCCTATTTTAGTATATATAAATTCTTTATATTAATCATGGTAACTGGGGGGCGTTAAAATATTTTTATTTCTCACCTTAATTAAGTATTTTAGCACTTAGCCACTTAGGCACTTGGTTTTAAATTTTAATGTCCTGGGGACATTTGTATGCAATAGTTTATGATACACATGACGTGCAATTAACCCACACCATGGGGGTACATTTATAGAAATAAATCTTTAATCCTAATTGGGATTCCTGTAAAGAAGAAGTTTAGAATTTATATACACCAGAAGGGTAATATAAAAAAAGGGCGTGGCAAGAGACCTTTATGTATTTGTATACTATTGTATATGTAATTTGTCTTGTGGAACATGTTATGTCTGTATATTTCTGTGTACATTTTGGGGGATATATATATATATATATATATATATATATATAAATATTATGCATTGCTGTACTTTTGGTGGGATATAGGGATTTATTATTAGAATTTATATACACCAGTAGACGAGTATTCTATCTCAATAATCGTGGCTGATCATTTCTTTAAATTAATTATTTTATTTAACAAGTATAGTAAGTGTCACCTTTAAAGTTCATTTAAATTGGATGAGTAATTATTTTAATTATTAATAGTAACTGTGAATGAAATCATTTACCTTCATCAATTTATATACTGCATTTTAAAAGAAACATATGATATACATTTTATATTTTAATAAATAGTTTAATGGGAGTTTTATTTTGAGGTTAATGATTATTTTAAATTTTCAATTCATTGATGGTGACATAGCAATTATTTTCGTGGATTCAGTTAATATTTTTCAGGTGGCCTTCTTTAGTTAACCATTTAAAAGGGGAATTATAAATCACTGTTGTTTTTTTGTTATTTTTATTATATGAGATAGAATAATAAAATGGGATTGTTAATTATTTAATTCTTGAGTTTTTATTGCAAGTCCCGTCTTACTGGATCCAGCGCAATTTTTAGCTTCTCTAGCCCTTAGCCTAGTTTTAATTAACTTGTAACCCCTCTTTACAAAAAGAAATATTCTTTTTGTTTTAACTACTCAAAATGAAGTAGGGGTTTCAAGACGACAAATGTACAGCTTAACATAGAAAAATTGGTAGCACGATTGGCTGATTCGTCCTTCTCATTAGCGATTATTTTAAAATTAAAAATGTGTTCAATGTATATTGATCAACTGTAACAGTAAGAAATCTAGGGTGTTTATGCACAGTTTAATTTTTATTATTTAATTTTAATAAATAGCTTTAGACTTTCAAATCCAAGTTGTTTTATTCTTAAACTAGCTTTTAGAAATTAAATATTTGATCACAGCTGCGTTTGCAATTTTAGTGTTGTTGAGATAGGAACAGGATCGCTAAAAACACTTATCTTTGAATACAGGGCAGCGAGCTAAAATGTTTGGGAGATACTGATATAATACAACAGATGTGTAACAAATCGATCTAATAAATTAACATTCTATGAGTACTTGACTTTTTTTTAGCTACATCCCGATAAATTAGATTAAGAGACTTGCATAAACTGGTCTTATCAAAAATTATCCCAGCATGTTCCATAGACTCTAACATAGAAGTGGCAAATTGCAGGTGAATTAGCTACAAAATGCGTAGCTGATAACATTTACAAAGTAAATTTTGAACATAAATAGCCGAAAATAGATAATGGCTGTTTATCGTTGCAAATTATTAAATTGCGAGGTTATTGTAAACAACCAAAGTTCTTTCAAGCGTTAAATGAACAATCAGACCAATAGAACTTAAATTACTAATGGCCATAACTACAATAAACCGACATGACACATGAAAACAATTCAATAAACGACACTATTTCACTGAATACAATTTTATGATTTGTCAGATTAAGCAACTTCAAAAACGTCAATCGAAACTTAAATTAACGGAGAAGTTAACTATTATAGAAGTCAACCTATACAAGAATTAATAAAAAAATTCGTTATCCATTGAATATAAGTTTTAAAAGATCTCAGAAACTGCACATGTAATAAAAATAAGAATTTTAATAACTTATAAAACAGAGCCTAAAAAAAAGAAAGAATAATGAAAAACAAAAAACATACAAGATACAATTTTTATTCGTTTTCGTTTTCTTCATTTTAGATTACATCTCTTTCTTGTCCTTTGAAACATCTCTGGTATTGGTTAAAATCATTTCTCTTTGTATCTGTCAATTTTATAGTAACTGAAGAGAAGAGAGGCTTTTCGATATTTAAATTGTTTCTGAATTTGTTTCTAATTAATCGGTTTTTAATGAAATAAACATTAGACAATGTTGATTACATTAATGTAAAGTAATCAACATTTAACAAATGTTTTTAAAAATCAATCGATCTCAGGGAATGGAAGCAGGGGGATAAAGGCGAGAAATTTCTCTACCTCGTGCAAGCGAGCGGAAGAAATATACTAAGGGCGGGAGACTCCTGCATAATGCGAAAGAGTTGGGTGAGCGTTTGTAAGATCTTCTCATAAGCCTTTTGTTCACCGATGAAGTTTTGTATATATTCAATTTTTTGATTTTGTTATACAGCACCTGAAAACGACGACTAACGCTTTGAGGTCAAAGCGTTGTGGTTGTAATTAGTGTGGAAGTGCGGAGTGCAAGACATAGCAGTAACACTACATCGAATATTAGGCTTAAAAATCGGATTTGGTGTGTGTGCACACGCTTGAATCTGTTTTATAGCCCTGAATATTTCATAATCATCACACGCAATTCTTATGTAATAATATTTGTCAAATTTAAATTGCTAGACGTTTCGCAGACAGTTTAGAAAAATATGTGACACTTTAACGAGGAAGTAATCATTCAGTGAGGTTTCACCAAGGTTTTGCAGATATAATTAAATACAACAAGCTGTTTTTATATTTGTCGTTAATTCATTTAGTAAATATTATTTACTGACAATATTAAGCTTTACTGTTTCTTACATTCTATGAAAATTCCTAGAAAATACAAAAAAGGCAGACGTATATTCTACACAGTTACACGGAATAATGACAACAAGAACGAAGCAGGTGTAAAAACATATGTAGACAATGAGCGCGTCCATTTAAAGATGAGAAGACGCAAGGCGTCGTTTTGTGTAATTTCTGCTACAAGAAATTTTGCAGAAGTAATCCTTTGCAATTTATAGATATTCTTCAGCACTGTGAGCAACCAAATGTATACACATACAATACTGCGTAAACACAACAATCAGTTTATTCTGCAAGTAAGTTTTATATTACTATCGGCTATGTATACCTTACACATGTTTCGCAGTAAGAACATGCATCGTTAGACATTAGAAAATATATTTATTAAAAAGACGAAATGAAAACATGAATACTAAAGATTATCAACAAAACCGACAAAGCAGCTGATTTCATAACCAAAAATTACGACAATCGAAATACAAGTCGTTTATTCGTCAATAGATATTTGACAATGCATGTTTACTACGTTATTTAAATATTTAAATAATATATTCTCACATATACTGTAAGTGTACATATGTATATGTATATATGTAGTGTGTGTATAATACAATTACAATGCATATATGTATACGTATAGTGTATATGTATATTGTAAGTGTACATATTTAAACTTCTTTACAATTTATTTGCAGAAGAAATTTTCCTTTTTGCTAGTACATCTAATATTTAATTACTTAAAGAAAATTAAAGAGCACCATAAGTTACTACAAAGTAAAAGAAAGATTTGATTATTATGTACAAAGTAAAAGAAAGAAAGTAAATTTTATATTAATACACATACATCATTTAAGCAAAGCCAGATATTTTAGATAAAATAATGTAATTGTTTAGTTTAACAATCAAATATAATAGTTTTTGTCCTCACGAGATATGCTTAATCTCATGATGTATATAGTTTGTCCTATTTACTCTTATTTATCTTTGACCATCTTTCTATATATACCAAAAACAATATATTTTACGTATAAGAAATACCGGAAGAGCAGACAGGAGCTGTCTCAAACAACGTCCAATAAGACCATTGATATTGATAAATGGTTAGGTATTTGGCGGAAATAGACAATAATCATGACAGAGATGGAATTACAATTGGACATACAGGCAACACACACACACACACACACACACACACACACACACACACAATATCAAGCGCCCACAACACGTCGGACCAAGTGAAAGTGAAAATAAGAGAGAAAGTGAGAATTTTACTTTTAAATTTCCGAGAGGGAAGGAAGGTGCATCTTTCTTGAAACGAAGTATACGTATAATGAGGAGTCGGCAGCGGCAGCCGTATGACCTTGCACGGTACTTTCTCCTGTGGGGCGTTGACCAGAAGAAAGTGACCAAAGAAAGTGAGTAACAGTGCATAATAACAGACTGCAGTGTTTTGCTTTTTCTTTTAGTTATGCCAATTACGTGTATATAACTCGGCTCACTACTATCTGTAACGGTAACAAAAATAATAGCATCAACACGAGTAAAACGGTTTTATGCGAGAGCCTTCACCTTCATTTGTCGATTTTAATGGATGTGTGAAAGGCGTAACATCGTTTGTTATGGTGAACATAAATAGTAGCGGCTGAGCGTCGCAGTATGTAGTAAGACGCTGCAAGTCTGTTATACAACCGGTCTGAGCTAGGCCCACTGGATCGTAGGCATGAAATCTGTGTCCGCATTAACTGCACAACTTAGAATTAACTCTTTACCTAAACATGATTACAAAATACTATGATGTCACGAACATATATTGTTTTTGTTGAATTTGAAAATTAACTTTATTTTTTCGAAGTGTATTCACTTATGATACAGTGTTATATAAGTTAGAAAAATAAGGTTTTATATCATCTTGTAAAATTTCATGAGTACAGCATTATAGTTACACTATTTTACTCAGATACCTAGAGCTAATCAACACACACAAAGCGCTTTCATTGTACATTAAAATACAAGATACAAAAGAGTAGTATACCAGACGTTTTACCTTTTATCTTGTTACGTTACTCATTGTAGCAAGTTTCTTGGCGTGACATTTTGAATCAAAATTATTGGGCTTAATTGCTCAAGTTTGAAACGAGATGTTTTTTTTGTCATTTCACTTTACGTTTTGATAACGCCTATTTTTATAAGTATGCAGAATTAAATACTATCTTTTTACAGAAATGAGTCAGGATACTCGATCATAAAATATTTGAAGCTCATGAACTAAAAACTGAACAAAAAATTCCAGCAAGAAATGAGTAATGTTTCTTACAGAATCTTATACAAATACATCTTATCAGCATCTGTTAAAGATATATGTTTATACTTAACTTTCGTAGTCTTAAAAAAAAAAATAACAAAATAAAAACTGACGAATACTTTTCCTGAACGGTGTATACTACTAAAATACAAAAATTTCATTTAATTGAAATAAAATTTATTGGCAGCCGAGAAAATTAGTGTTTGATTAGTGTTAGTGATGTAGTGTTTGATATGGTAGGTCAGACACCTAACATGTAGTTGATTGGATACCTAACGTATGGTTGGTTTGATGTGGGACGGTTAGACTATCCCTGTTACACTAAAACAGCTTCAGCTAGCGAACTAATATAATTGCATGTGAAAAGAACAGATTTGGATGAGTATAACACATTCAGAGTTTTCTTTGTTATCTTATTGATTTAAGTAATATTGGACACCTAGTGAGATGCTTCAAACCAACCTTATTAAAGTTATCAAACCTCATGGAATTTTATCTATCTTATCTTATGAAAGTACTTTAACAACTCATGGAATTTTATCTATCTTATCTTATGAAAGTACTTTAACATCTCATGGAATTTTATCTATCTTATCTTATGAAAGTACTTTAACATCTCATGGAATTTTATCTATCTTATCTTATGAAAGTACTTTAACATCTCATAGCATCTGATATTCATGCTATTGAGATATAGCATCTCAATTCATGAGATGTTACCTTCTTATATTCAGGAAACATTGGATAACATTTTGCTGTGTGAAGTGACATACAACTGAAATAATCAAATGTAATTTATTGACAGTCAAGAGAATTGTTGATACAGTGTTTGTAATCTGTGTGTTAATATATAAAGCCAAGTTTTGTACAAATAAAATCTATTTATCTCTTGTAATTGCTTCCTATATCTACACATAATAAACGGGGTGTTGTGTACATGTAAGAACGTCTCAGATGAAGGAGAAAGTCATGACCGAGGTGAATTCGATAAGGCTTTTAACTTACAATGGATTTCAAGCTGAGATGATTTATATGTCACGGTAGAACAGTGATGAAAACAATACAGGTTCTAAGGTCACATCCTCCAGGACAGCGGATTACAACCTTTTTTTTTACTTGCACATCCTTCGTCGTTCTTTGCTACAAATAGCAGTACTGCTCCTTTTTGAAGGAGTGTTTTTTAAATGTACTTATACTTACAGGTTCGTATAAAGAGCGCTTTACAAAATTCAGAGAGTTAAGAAAACAACACAATGTAAATAATATTAGAAACATTTAATATATGTTATAATTAAAATTAGAATTGGCAATACGACCTTTTACAAATTCAAAAATTTCACAGGAAACAATAAGACATTTTCTACACACTTGTCACGCGGTATATTTTTTACTGCCAAGAATACCAACCATACTGTACACCACAAATATGTTCCCTACAAAGTTGAAGGATAATATCCCACCACCAAAACGTGGTAGAAAATTTTACCAAATAAGAATTGGGTCTAAGGAAAATGTATGATAGAAAGTTGTGAGGAAAACTTCGGAAAATAAAGGAAGCGCTTCGAGCGATTAGCCTGGGACAAACAGATAAACACTGCTAATGAGGAGAACAACTAAGAACTTAATGTGAAACGCCAACCGAACTGAAGGAACTGACAATTTCCTAAGAACTGTAACTATACTTAACTGTAAGTGTAGCAAGAAATTTCAATTAAAAATAATAAGACAGAAAGGAATGTATCTTGACAGATTGTCTTAGTAATGGAGAATCGGGAAAGAACTTCAGTTACGGATGTTTCAAGTTGTGGAGAATGTAAAAGAAAATACACAGAATTTAAGTCCCTTGTACAACGAATGATGGACGCACTTTGTCAAGTTATGTATAAGTATATATGCAGTGTGTGTATATTACAATTACAATGCATATATGTATACGTATAGTGTATATGTATATTTAATTATACATATTTAAACTGCAAATATTTAAACAATGTAAAATTTATTTGCAGAAGAAATTCTCCTTTGTGCTAGTGCAACATCTAATATTCAATTACTTAAAGAAAATTGAAGAGCATCACAAGTTACTACAAAGTAAAAGAAAGATTTATATTAATAAATGGTCAAGTTATTATAGTCTGATATTATACGAAGTGTGAAATCCAGGACAAGAATAATAATAATAATAATAATAATAAGAAGAAGAAGAAGAAGAAGAAGAAGAAGAAGGTGGAGGAGAAGGAGAAGGAGTAGAATAGCACAGCACATTGTAAGGGTGTAAGGGTTTTTCTTGTAAATATTCTAAATTCTGTGTAAATTGTAGAAAATATTAGCCTATTACCGAGTTTCATATCGTTATTAATAGACATTCCTTTTATTATGAGACCTTCATTCAAAATCACTGTTTACCATCACCACCGCCGCTGCTGCTGATACTACTACTACTACTACTACTACTACTAGTACTACTACTACTACGGCACTGTACCCTACTTAGACCTTGTCCTTCTATAACTCCTTCCACCATTCATTTCTATAAATCGCATCAGTCTTTCATTCTCTTACTCCCAGGAATATCAATACTTTCGTGACGAGGTTTGGATTCCTTAATGAAGCTGAGAACTATACCGACGGTAGTATATCAGGTCCAAACCGAACGCCAGACGAAGTGTGTCCCGCAACAATACATCTTGTACGACCCAATATCCCTACCCATCCTTACCTATCATTTTTATTCCTTCTGCTTCCGCTTATTGTCAGAGAATGTAGCTTAACATAACCACTAATGCCGATAGACGGGTCCTGAAAATGGTAAGGAGTGTTCAACATCAGAAAAACGGACTTTTAATCTCTAATTCTCTCTAATTCTAAATGTTACCTAATTCTCTCTATAAATGAGAGGATACGGGCTAGTCTCTGGTTCCCTGTTCGGCTCAGAAATAAATGCCCATGGTGTTCTTCATGTTGAATGGTCACAACAGGCCACTAACCTGCTTAAGTAAAATATATATGAACTTATAGAGATCATGTACGGGTCGGAATATGTCGGGAAATATGGAAACATAACACAGGCTAATACAAAGGCAGAAATGAAAATGACTTACAGATGATTTAAAAGTAGCCACATGGAATGTTAGAAGAATTTCTAATAAATAGGTGTAAGTAGTAAGAATATTACAAGAAAGAAAATTATATGTCGCATTAGTAACGGAAACACAAAACAAAAATTAAGTTTCAAAATATGTAGGATATTATTTAATATTTTATAGTGGAATAGACAAAAATGTAAGGGAGAAAATGGAATATTATTCATGATAATAAACGATAACAATAGAAGAATGTTATTATGAAAACAACAGAATACTGTGTATGAAAATCAAATGCGATCGCGGACAGTTGATAGTCGTAGCTGAATGTATTTTCATAGAAGGTAAACAAGAAGAAACAAAGAGGTCATGGATCACACAATTAAAAAGTTATTCTGTAAAAACAGAAACAATGAAATTTTATGAATGGATGACATGAATGATACAGTTGGGAAAGTTCCTATTTCAAACGTAGTAGGAGTATTTGGTGAAGACGCTGTGAAATGAAGGTTTTAAGAGCGTTGAAGATAATCAGTAACTTTTACCGCAACCAAGGTATCCACAAATGCAAGCGGTCAGTAGGGGAGCTCATCTCTTATAGATGTTTTATAATTATACATGAGAAATTAGCAAAACACTGCCACAAGAGTATAGAGGGGATGTTTGTTCTGACCATTACCCAACAGTGTCAAAAATAAAGATGCACACGACATGAAAGAAAAGTAAAACATCTGTAAAACATGAATATTGAAAAGTATACAAAGTATATTTACTTGAACAAGAAATTATTCGGAGATTCTTTCGTTATAGAATAAACATACAGCTGATTAGAATACCTACAAGCAATGATGGAGAAGAGGACTGGTGTAACATTAAACAAATTTTGATACAGGCATCTAAAGACGTATGTCAAAAAGGATTTAGAAGGAAAAGAGGTCTAAAACGTAGAGGGATGAAGTCGTACAGAAGCCGCAACTCAGAAACAAAAAGCACATATTAAATATACCTAAACTCTCCGAATTCTAAAAATGCGGAAAAATATAAAGAACCAAACTTGAACCAAGAATATAAAATATAAAGAACCAAAGCAAACCTGATTGTCAGACAAACATAGGCAATCTTTTGAAACATTCGTTTCAAATTTCGAACAGACGTGCATAGTGTGTAAGATATTTTTAAAGTAATGAAAACGTTGAGTTTTTTTAATCCAATTGGAGAAGATACGTGAAAAGAGCTTTTATTTACAACAAGCTTTGATACAGTATGGAAGCAGAAAATAGAGAAAAAGAAGTTGGTTGGGTAAAACAGCAGCATAACTCTAGAAGTATTACTGTAAGCATTGAAAGAATTGAAGAATGGCAAATCACCCGATCTGAAACATGTAAATATGAAACTTTTGAATGTAGGGCAGCCTATTGTTTCTGCGTCTATTAGACTTTTAAAATACACTTTCCAAACTCGTATGTGATAAAAACAGTACAATATTTTTATAAATAATTCTCAAAAGCGAAAGTAAATTTGCTATTTAAGAAAGGAAACGGGTCGAAAACAGACAATTAAAGAGGAATTTCCATCCTAGATGCAACATACAAAATATACGCTAAAATATTAAATGCCAACAGCAGATGCATGATTACCAGAAGAACAAGAAGGCTGTAGATCATGCATATATGCCCATTTTGTGCTTAAGTTAATAACTGAAAAGGGAAGGCAATTCAATTTAGAATCGCATCTAACATTCAGTAATATAATGAACGCTTTCGATGGGCTAACGTTAAACGTATGCTACTCTGGAACATAATGGAACGAATATCTTTCCCTTCTCATCATCATCATCATCATCATCTTCACAACACGGCATAGGCAAGGTGCTGCCTGTTCCGCCTTCAAAAATCCTCCAGCCATCTCTTCCTGGGTCTACCTACAGGTTTGTATTTCCAGACTTTTTTGGCCAGTCCGGAATCTGACATTCTTTATAAGTGTTCTTTCCACCGTTGTTTGTATTCTTTTAATTTTTCATTCAAGTTGAAAACTTGTAACTCTTCTCTTACGGCTTTATTTCTTAGACGGTCAAGTTTAGAATCTTTTAACTCCTCTTAAGAATGCCACTTCCGAGGCCTGTATTTTACTGTCTTGTTTTTTTCTGTTGTCTATAACTCACATCCATAGGATAGTATAGCGACCGCCATAACTTTGTAAAACTTTAATTTTGTTTCTCGACGTACCTTGTTTCTAAAAATACAGTTGATTGTTCCACAGATCGTCTGAAACTTACCTAACTTAACATCAATGTCATAATTTCTATCATAGCCATTATCATTTTCAAAATAATTAAAGTGGCTCACTAGTTCCGGAATTCGATCACTAATCATTATTTTTGTTCTTATTGGCTCCTTACCCCGGAATGCCTTTACCTTTCTTTTTATAGTAACAAATTTTATATTGTTTTGTTTCAGATCTGATGAAGCTTAAAAACAGATTTCTGCAAATCAGATTCTGTATTTTGAAGTACAAGCACTCCGTCAGTAAACAACAGCACATTCAAGTATCTGTCTCTTAATACCAGGGCTCACTAGATGTTTCCGTTTCCTTATCAGATCGTCAATATAAATGTTAAAACGAGTAGGTGACATTCTCCACCTTTGTCTAACACCAGGAGCATCAAACTGCTGCTGTATAAAACACTGATACGCCCAGTTCTCACCTATGGTTCTGAGACCAGAACCATTTCTAGTAAGTCTGAGTTAAGCCTGCTGGTTCATGAATGCAAAATACTGCGCAGCATTTTTGGTCCAATATGTGTGGGAGGTGAATGCAGGAAAAGGATTAACCAAGAACTGAACATTCTTCTGAATGAACCAGATATTGAGAAAATTGTAAAACTTGGTAGACTCAGGTGGGTTGGACATATGATCAGAATGGGGGAGAATGAAATACCCAGAAAGGCACTCACTTAGATCAGAAAGATCTAAGACACCAGGAGAGTTGGCAGACCCAAACTACGTTGGGAAGACAGTGTGAACTATGATGCGTGCCATATCCTTGGGACCCGGAACTGGAGCAGCTGCACTTGACCGGGACAACTGGCGGAGGCTGTTAAAGGGTAATGGGTTGTCCCGCCGCTGAAGAAGAAGAAGAAGAAGAAGAAGAAGAAGAAGAAGAAGAAGAAGAAGAAGAAGAAGAAGAAGAAGAAGAAGAAGAAGAAAAATTCTAGTTCCATTATATAGGCCTCGTATAGTTCTTATTAGTTGTTGAGCGTATTCCACTTCTTATAATATTTACCACAACAAATTTCTATCTGCTCTATCAAAGGCGTTCTCAAAATCAACGAAAGCTATAGGCCTATGCGTTTCTTTATTGAACTACGATGATTCTCAATGATTTGTGTAATAATAAAAGCATTGTCTGTACAAGATCTACTCTTTCTGACGCCGTTTTTTTTTTTCCAAAATAAGATGCTCGGAAATAGTCTGCTATGATTCTTGCATATATTTTGTGCCCAGTATCAATCAAACATATTCCCCTATAGTTATGGCAGTCATTCCGTTTTCCTTTCTTAAAAATAGATACCATCTGAGCAGTTAACCAATCATGTGGGACCTGTTGTCTTTTCCAACACATATTATACAAATGTCTAAGTTTAAGCAAACACTTGAACAATTCTGCATTCAAACCATCCCGTCCTTCTCTCTTCTCAATTAATTAAAGTTCTTCAGAGTCTTTATTACAAAAGAACTGTTGACATACATAGACTTGAATAGTAAACAAACAGAAGACATTCCTACAAATATAGACATAAGACGTGAGTGCCCCATTTCACCAAAGCTTTTAACATACACATGGACGTCATATTTCGTATATGGATACAGAAGTAATGTCTCAGGAATGTCACTTCAAGGAAAAATAATAGTAAAATCGTTGCTGTATGCCGTCAATAGTGTAATATTACAGAAAACTGAATACTAGTTACAAAAGGCGACCTTTACGCTTAATTGTATTCTATAAGATTAAAGGCTAAAAATCTTTGCTGAAAATCAAAAACTGGTGTTTGTAGGTAAAAATCTGGTTAAAAGGTAGAAAGAGGCGGAAAATCTAATTTTGCAGAAAATATGTCAATTTAATTACCTGGAATGTCATTTATAAGAAGAAAGCCACATTGGCTGGGCTTTCTTTAAATTTAAAATTTAGAAAAATATGTGTAATTTAGAAAAACAGAAGTCTAAAACAGCAAAAAAATGCCCTTGTGAAACAGTAGCAACTACCACAGTCCTACATGCAAGTAAAAAATGGGGCCTCGGTAAAAAGGAAGAGCAGAAAATTTAAGAGGTTGAAATGAAATTTTCAAGGAGTACACAGGAATATGCCCTCCTAGATTGGAAAGGGAGTTTTATTAAGACAGAATTGAAAGTCGAATTTTTGCAGTAGGTTAGGGACAGTATGAGGAGATAATGCAAATATTTGGACCTCTTGTCAACTAACAAACTAACAGTACTAGCCTTGAGATATCAGCCTGTTGGAAAGAGAGTTTTTAGGCCGAGGAGAAGGAACAGGTCAACAAAAGGGCTATTCTTTGCAGCGAAGTAGAAGAAGAAATCAATAATAAATGAAAATGAAAAGAAGGTAACCTAAAGAATTCAAACAACTCAATGAAAAGGCCGATGACTAATATAGCAGAGCACTAATTTCCTTGTCAAGGATACTGATGTCTGCGTTTGTTTAGATTTGAGGATTTGGAAGACAGGGAGACAGGTAAACAAACAGTTAGACATGTAGATAGGTTGATGATTTACAGATAGGTAAATTGATAGTTAGGCCTCTGTATTTAATTTATAATTAATATTTAATATATTTTATAATTTAATATATATTTAATATAATTTAGATAGATATTTGGAGAGAGAGAGAGAGAGAGAGAGAGAGAGAGAGAGAGAGAGAGAGAGAGAGAGAGAGAGAGAGAGAGAGAGACAGACAGAGACAGACAGACAGACAGACAGACAGACAGACAGATAGACAGATAGACAGACAGACAAGAGACGGTGACTGCGCGCGGTGACAACGAAAGAACAGGTCCTTAATATTTATGGGATGTCCACGCGGAGAATGAATGAGCGTAATGCAACTGCAAGGCCATTAATAACCAGTAAATAACTTTCTCCTCACGTGAAGGTGATGTTATCACGACTTATGAGTACGTCCTTCCGACATTATCGTGTTTATGGCTACAAACAGAATGCGTTTTCTCAACAACAGTAAGGTTTTATATCTACTGTTTAGGTAGTTAAATGTTATTTCCTTATCGAATAAATGCACTGAATCACTCTACATGAAAAACATCATAAGAATTTTTTTGTGCAGTGCCTTGTAACGATTTTAGTAATTGGGATATTCCAGACAGTAGGTAGTGATTTTATCGATGTCTCATGTACACTTCATCAAGTATAATTATGTAACTGTCTCGTGTTTTTTTGTATAACTATTCGTTATGAAAACTGATAGAGCCTATCAATGTATCCGTGTATGTTACTTGCCTTAGTTTATGTATGTATGTTCGTATTTACACACACACACGCGCGCGCGCGTACGAAAACAGCTGGAATATAGAGATGTAGGTATGGCTAAAAATTGAGTAGGGAACTGAAGGTGACAAATGAGATTGTTGCGAGTTGTGCCTGAATTCACCGGTGCATGCGTGTTTATATAGGTTACTCGTTACACGGCTAGGATACTGAAGTTTTCGTGTTTTGTAGTTGAAAATTTATAAACTACAGGAAACACACTTTTTTATACTTTTGAAAATCGTCGTCGACGTCGTCACTTCACGGTGTAGGCTTATAGCCTGCTCCGTGCTCACGGCAGCCATCTCTACCCACAGATCGTCGTCACTTCACGGTGTAGGCTTATAGCCTGTTCCGTGCTCACGGCAGCCATCTCTACCCACAGATCGTCGTCACTTCACGGTGTAGGCTAATAGCCTGTTCCGTGCTCACGGCAGCCATCTCTACCCACAGATCGTCGTCACTTCACGGTGTAGGCTTATAGCCTGTTCCGTGCTCACGGCAGCCATCTCTACCCACAGATCGTCGTCACTTCACGGTGTAGGCTAATAGCCTGTTCCGTGCTCACGGCAGCCATCTCTACCCACAGATCGTCGTCACTTCACGGTGTAGGCTAATAGCCTGTTCCGTGCTCACGGCAGCCATCTCTACCCACAGATCGTCGTCACTTCACGGTGTAGGCTTATAGCCTGTTCCGTGCTCACGGCAGCCATCTCTACCCACAGATCGTCGTCACTTCACGGTGTAGGCTTATAGCCTGTTCCGTGCTCACGGCAGCCATCTCTACCCACAGATCGTCGTCACTTCACGGTGTAGGCTTATAGCCTGTTCCGTGCTCACGGCAGCCATCTCTACCCACAGATCGTCGTCACTTCACGGTGTAGGCTTATAGCCTGCTCCGTGCTCACGGCAGCCATCTCTACCCACAGATCGTCGTCACTTCACGGTGTAGGCTTATAGCCTGTTCCGTGCTCACGGCAGCCATCTCTACCCACAGATCGTCGTCACTTCACGGTGTAGGCTTATAGCCTGTTCCGTGCTCACGGCAGCTATCTCTTCCAGGGCCTACCCACAGATCTTCTGCCAACTGGTTTGTAGTCTACACCGCGCTTTACTAGCCTCTGGAGGTCCATTCTGTAGACGTGCCCCATCCACTGGTGCTTTCGTTCTTCTATCTTATGATTGATGGAGAATATGCCCAGTTATAGGTTAATTACACCTTCGATCCCTTAGACGATAACCACTTACTTGCCTTAAAAAAGTCATTTCAGCGGTTTGTAGATGCTACTTTTCTTCTTTCTGCTGTACCTGGAAATTTGAAAATATTGCAGATAATTGAATTCCCATTGCTCAAACCCCAGTATTGGTTTCAGCTTGTTGCCAAAACCCTAATATTCTCATTTTGTATGTGGTATCTGTATCTGTGTCTGTGACGTATTGTAAAAGAGCCTAAGTGCTGAATCCTCAAGTAACTGGCAACAGACACTGGAAGAACAAAACTATACAGAAACCATGAAGATTGAGAAGAGGCAAGATGCTTTTAATAATCGGGACGATGGACTTCACCTGAATCAAGTGTGGAGAACAGTTTACCAAATAGCATGTGGTAAACAACATCATGTACACACAGTAATATTTTGGACCGGCGACGAGGAAAGAGAGTTAGACATCTTCAAATTCCCCTCCAATATCCAGGCCCTAAGAGGAATCCATGTAAAGGGAAGCAAAGACTTACCCGACAGAAGGTGAAAGCAATAATATAAATAGGAGGAGAAGGCGGAAGAAGAACAAAGAGAAGAAGAAAACATTTAATATTCATATTTTACTAAACGATCAGAATTTGTCCCCATTAAATTTTATTTAATATTCATCTTCTACGTACGTGTATTTCATTCGTTCTAGTTAAGTACAGTTAATTTTCCTTCACAAACGTTAGTTTAAGCCTATAATCACGTTGCAGAGGTCGCAGGGGCAGGGTATTGTGACTGTGTGTGCAGCGAGTTGTAACTCATCTCAATTGTAAATATCCATAAACTTTTAAAAGAAATGTTAGAAAACTTGAACTACGTGGGCAAACTCAAGCTATTAATAAATATTTAGCCTTCAGGAGTATATCTCTCTGTGCCTCTCTCTTTCTCTTTCGCTACACCCACAGCGTTTGCGTGCGAGCACGTTCTCACACATACTGGTGCGTACGGGAGAATGATATGAATAATAAGTAAGCATGTGACTGTTCCAATAATAGACTAACATTTCCAATAGAGTAGCATTGCTTATAAAGTTATTTTAAGCTATTGTTTTGTAACAATAAAGTATTGCGTTGATACTTTTATTCTTCCTCAAGTTTCTAGAATATGCTGATATATAACCTGAAGTTATTACACAATTATTAAAATTATTAGACCTACTCTAACTTACAAAGTAATAGAGAAATCAGTAAGACCAAATTATAAAAAAGATTACGTTTATAAACTCACAGATTGCCCAGTAGAAATACTGATACATCTCGAACAAAACTTTAAGCGTCTGATATGTCTGAACATCGTATTCGTCTTCTGGTATTTTAATAAAAACGAAGAATTAAAGTGGCAAAGAACAACAGGCGTTTCTAAGAAAACCAGATAACTGTAAAATGCGTGTAAAGAAAATTCTATCCAAAGAAATATTGCATCCAAAAAGAAAAGTGAATGGGCTATGCTGGAAAAGAAGGGTTTTCTGACAAATTGTAGGCAAAATGATTCGTAACGTATGCGAATACAATGGAACTGCTATTCTGTTGAGAATTGTACCTTATGAGAAAACAGCCTTGAACACTTTCTAAAATTGTATTTTATCCGTGATAGAATTTTAAAAACGTCCAATTTCGAACCACACAAATAACATACAGTTTTTTCCAAAATTGTTTTCAGACTACTTTAATTACATAATACAAACCACTTAATTCTTCATCAGTAAAAAATTCGGAAAGTAGCTGAAACAATTACGACTTGACTAGAGCATGTATGATCTTCAATTTCCAGCAAGGTGATTAATTATTTATATGAAAGTAATTTTTATCTAGACATTGGTATGAGTTTTACGGTTCTTAGAAATAATAATGAGCATACAAGTGTTTTTTGTGTTTTTGCAGACATTATTTTACACGGTGGCAAATTTGAAGTTATTTAATTTATCATAAAATTATTGCAAGTTTTAAAATCATTCGCTAATGTAAATTGTAATTTAATGTTATTGCATTATATATGTATATAATATATTCACTGTATGCCTACATAGTGATTTTTGTGTGTGGTGGTGAAGGGGCATGTTTATGTGCGTGAACGCGTGTGTACTGATGGGATATTGTTATGAGATTTCTGTTTTGAAATGATTAGTAAGGAAACCTATAATGAAAGGTGGCATCACGAGAAACTGTTGCAAATTGTGTACTGTGAATAGATACATGAACGTATTTATGTGTGCAGATAATAGGCATAGCCACAGAGAAAGAGAAAACGGAAAGAGAAGACCAAGAGTGGAATAAATACAGTGTACTGAGAAACTGGTCATTAGAAAGAAAAGCCTTGTCCAGAATACAACGTAGTTTACAGTGGGTGAATGGCCCTGACAAACTTGTCGGTAGAAAGTGATAATAAAGAAGAAGCAGCAGAAGAAGAAGAAGAAGAAGAAGAAGAAAAAGAAGAAGAAGAAGAAGAAGAAGATCCTCACTTTAACTTTCGAAGGTTTTCTGTTTCGAAAAAGAGATGTTGAGAACAGAATCAGAAAGAACAGAAATATACGTCAGTTGAAAATAAATACAATATTTGATCCTTTATCTTTGACGTGTGTAAGTCATTTATACTGTAATAACATCTAACCATCTATAATATAACGCGCTAGGTAGTGTGTCAGTCATTGGTATGTTATTATAGTAACAAGTAAATAAACAAATGATATTTACCGGCATCGAATGTATACCTTTATCCGTTCCTATAGTTTTTTATGTTTTTACTATGCGATTATATTGATATATTTTGTAATTTTGTATACAGATACGTCTATATATTTTGTAATTGTCTTAAAAGATTGTAAAATTTATGTTTATACGTATTTATGATGATGCAATGAATAAGTAATGAAATATATTAAATACCACTACTAAAGATGTCAACATCACCATGGAGACCAGAATTAATT
The DNA here is from genome assembly GCA_034769895.1 of Magicicada septendecula. Taxonomy (NCBI): domain Eukaryota; kingdom Metazoa; phylum Arthropoda; class Insecta; order Hemiptera; family Cicadidae; genus Magicicada; species Magicicada septendecula. The sequence goes on from CM068367.1 coordinate 504,114,078, forward strand.
ACCATACTAACAAGTAAATAAACAAAAGCTATTAGCGGCATCGGAACTGTGCATTTTCCCATTTCTGCAGTACATTTTCGATGTTTTATATAATATGCGATTGTATCGATATATTACGATGTAGACAAGAAGAAGTGTACTAACTGTAAATTGTCCTATTACTTAATGCAAAGCAAAAATACGTGTTGTTTTCATTTGTGAGGTTAGGTGACAACGGTTTTTGATTTAACAGGTACTTTATAAATATCTTCAAAGGCTTTATAAACGGGTACTTTTAAATCTCCAAAGGTTGTTGCAACAACATAATAAGTGTTGAAAATTTGGAGAGAATTTGACTGATGAGTACAAAATTGTTATACGAGCTGACAGAACGCCATATATACATAGACAATCAAAATTATATTAAAATACTTATTAAAAGTCAAATATTCGCGTGCGAAGCCGCGGGTAACAGCTAGTTTATTATAACATATTGTTATATATTGTTTGTCGTTGCATATGTTATTATGTGTTGTATTTATTATTACATATACGCTTAATATGTTATTAATGAATAATTATGTATCTGCATGCTGTGTATTTATAACGTTTGTGTTGTATGGGGCAATTTTTATTTTGCATTATTGCTGGTATTTAAATAAATATCTAATGTAGTTTTTAAATCGTACCAGTTCCCGTGTATTTTTTGCAATTGAAATAAATAAATACCTTTTTCTTTATCCGTGCTGCGACTACGTCTTTGATGTCTTACGACATGTTTCGGGAACACGTTCCCATCATCAGGTAAAATTATTTTTTCTTCTAGTTCATAACGAACGTGTCAAGAATATAATAATTAAAACACATCAACACATAAACACATAACACAATGAGTATGATAGAACTCAGTCCACGTAACAGTGCGCACTGTTACGTGGACTGAGTTCTATCATACTCATTGTGTTATGTGTTTATGTGTTGATGTGTTTTAATTATTATATTCTTGACACGTTCGTTATGAACTAGAAGAAAAAACAATTTTACCTGATGATGGGAACGTGTTCCCGAAACATGTCGTAAGACATCAAAGACGTAGTCGCAGCACGGATAAAGAAAAAGGTATTTATTTATTTCAATTTCACTGCGACTGGAGACCAAATATAATGAATTTTTTGCAATGTTTGTCTTCACTAAGCACATTCTAGTTTAATATATTTTACTGAATCTGTATGAGAACGCCTGTTATGATTTACAAATTCATTTTTATAATTTTTGTGGTCGCTAATGATCGACGCTGTTGCAGCGGCCTTATAAATAGATAAATATATAAAAAAAAGAAAACATCTAACCATATTACCCGGAAAGCAGTAACGTGTACTTATGTTTAAAAAACAGATTCAATAGACATTAACGAAACAGATTCTATTGTTACTAATTTACAATATGTTGCTGATGCATGTAACTAGAAGAACTAAAGAAATGATCTAAAATCGTAAAACAACTTAATAAGACAAAATTTAACTGAAAGGTAACGTCATCCTTTTCCTATAGTATACGTTGAGAAAAATAAACGTCAATCGTCACGTTTACAAAATGTCACCGTTTATTAGATTTAATGTTGTTTAATGCTGTTAATTTAATATTGTCACATTTTAATGTTGTTTTGAAGTGATACATTCCCAGAGGTTTACTTTAATAAATGATTAGTATGTGTAATATAATAGTAGCGTAAAATTATTTTCATCATACATGTGATAAAAAAAATGTGTCAGCCTCTGCTTAGAACCCTAATGGTTTTGAATTCCCATTTAATTGAGATACAGTTATTAATATTTTGCTTAAAAGTATGGAAAGTCATGTACAGTATAGTGAGACGTGTAAGTCAAGCTGTTATTTACTATGTCTTCTTAATCATTTTAAGCTGCCAAATTAAATTAATCTCCACTCAGTAGAACGTAATGAGATATAATGAAATCGTGTGTTGTTGTGAACGCCCATTATAAGTTTTCCGTTATTTGCAATTTTGTCACATTCTGCTTAACACATGATCACGCTTAAACTGTCACTAACGGGCAAGTCTTCAAAATTATATTAAATTATAATATATACATATCAATTTAACATAGTGTAACGATAAAAGCGGAATGTTACAATTATTTCAGTAAAAAACACAATGTTACAGCATTACAATTTTGTACTAAATTATTATATCACAAGAATGAGCGATTTTAATGCTTCACTTTGTATGTACTAAGTATGGTTCACTATTTATGTCTAAGTATGTACTTAATCTGTAATGAAGTGTAGCTACTGGACGAAAGGCAAATGCAGCATAATATTCTCTAACATATTAGCTTGTTTGATTTTATAAATTTTGCACTTTTCAATATTTTTGGACATTTAAAATAGATATTTAAAGAAATAATAATTACACATCATAGGTACTGTTTTGAAATCAAAGTAAATAGAATGTAAAATTTCACTTATACGCACAGTTTTGACAGGTCAGATTTTAAAAATTAACTAATTATTAGGTTAGTAATCACTTTCATTAAATTTTTTTTCAGAGCACAGTTTCTAAGTGAACGTCTCTAGCATATGTGAATAGCCTCATTCATTGTACTATTTAGAACTCTATTGCTTGTACATTCTCTTGCGCCTGCAGAATTTGTCTGATGCAACTCTATTAACGTTAATGTATCGTAATTGCCACATAACAGTACTGGCAAGGAACAGTCTTTTCCTTTGAAGTCGGCTAATAGTTTACAAAATTACGAAGTCATTAATAATTAATAACTTAGTTGTTTATTACTGTTTTTTGTTTATTGCTATTTGGCTTATTGCATTGGTTGTAATTTACTTAAATGAAGTATATGATGTTATAGAAACAACTAAATCAGATCTATTGGAATAGAAATCAACCTTTCGCTCAGAGTCTAATATTATATCAACCTATATCTATACAATCAACACCCAGGTTCTAGCACATAGCCAACAACACACTATAACAAAAAGTTTTTGTTATTGTTTTAGACTGAGAAAAACATTGATATCCCGCATGAAGAATGTCTGTATGTTGTATTCCAGCGTTTCAAAACAGTATCTCATCGCGTCTCTGATGTAAATAATTGTGTCATAATCCGAAAAACAAAAATCCAGGCAATTTTCAAATCAAAAAAACTATAGCTTAGATTTGAAAATTAAGTTAATTTACTTCTTTGTTGAACATTGCTATTAAAAGTAAAATCTTATAAAATATTCATATATTTACATTTTTTAACAAATTAAAAATATTTTAAATATCTTATTGGACTATAAAAAAATTAAAAATGAATACGATTGAATAAACGTTTTTTAATATACTTAAAAACGTAGGTTGTTGTAGGTTGTAGGATATTGAAAGTTGCAGCTGAAGGAAAAATAAAGATGAAATGAAAGATGACCAGAAGGCTGGTCTGAAATCTGAACGACAACACAGAGAAAGGCTGCTAAAGAAAAGCAAGACGTCTTTCTACACGGACGTCTTCACGTAGTAACGGTGCGGTGTTGAAAGTGTTCAATCTCAAATGAGATTAAGGTGGTTTTGATTTATTAAGTTTCGTGACTTAGAACTACTAAAAAGAATGTGCAACTCATCTGTAACGCAAAGAAGCACTGCGAATACCCAGTATTCTTGTAAATTTGGACTGTTTTTTTAATGTATACTATAACGTCAAGACGAAAACTAATTTAGTTTAACAGTCATCTTCTTCAAGCATTATGAAAGTATTCACATTATGTAGTAACCTGTACTAATGACCTGTTCGAATGAACTGCAAACTGTGAACGGTTTCAAAAGAAAAGTTTATGAACAAATATTTGATTCACGTAAGTATAATTTTGTTTTTTAAAGGACCAGATAATTACGGGTTTTGTTAAAGAAATTACGTGTATTAGAAGAAATAATATTTTAGTAACCTCTTTGATAACCATCAAATTGTATATACGTTAATTTTTCCAATTTATCTGTTATACAAGAGAGATAAAACATTCGTTAATAACATACGTACATATATTACAAGTTCAATACCTACTGGCTTACAATGTCTACAGAATTTTAAAGGTTAACACCAAAAGAACAATGGAACCTGCAAACGACAATGGGAGTTTTTATTGTGTACAGAACACTTACAAACAATACTGTAAATGTTTAAATTTGTGATTTAAAAAATTGTTTTACACTTGTTAGAATTAACAAACACTTTTCCAGAAAATTCTTCACGTATAACACGTAAGTCAATTTGTTGGTGTTGTTTTCCTAACCTGTTGTTTATTTGTACTTTGTGATACTAAACCTCTCAGTCACAGAAATCTCTGTCAAACAACTTTATTGCCAAATTTGTCAAAAAGGCTTATCGAATGTAATAATGTTACTGTAATTTAGTAGTTAACGAAATACAGTGTAGTTCTCGTGTCTCCTTAAATCTATTAGATAAAACGTTGCAAGTTCATTTCTAATTTAATACTACCCATCGAGTCGCGTAATAAATTCATAAAACTGAAATAAGTTTTACTATTTAGATTCACGTTCCACTTATTAAAAAATTCTTAAATTATCGAAATTAGAAGGTAAAATATTATGCAAAACTGCTTTTCTTAATTGAGCGTTCCAAGATAAAACGGATTGGATCCCAATAAAATTTTAATAATTAATTTGAATGCTAAAAGCTTTGGAACATATTAAAACATAAAATATGTAAATGATTAAAATGGTGGTATAAAACATCTGGTCTCATATTTTAAAACACGACACAGTCTGCAACTTCTGAGAACCAAAAGCTATCTTTTCATTGCGGATAATTTTCTTTTTTAATGTCACTTTCTTTAATTACCTCTCTAACACAGCTTTCGTACAAGGGATACAAAGATCTTGTAGCATGATTTGTAGCTTTCACAATTTGGAAACAAAAACAAACTTCTTGCGCAACAACTACGCGCGTGCTCCCGCACGTAATAAAAATTGTCTCGAATATAAAATTAAATTATATGAACGTCATAAATTTAAGTAATGAAAAGAAGTAACTGTATACGTATTTACAAATGATGTTTTTGAGAATAAAAGGTTGTAGAGAATTAGTTTCACTAGCCGTATCGTTGTGAATGGATTAGTAGAGAGCAGTAGTAAGGAAGGCATTATGTTAATGTTGCTCTACCGTGCGCGTTGTCGTGGGCACGACTCGTGACTCTACCGTTTACTATTTTGGTTCACTTTCACTTATACGATTCTTAGCCTGTACGGCTGCCAATTTTTAAAAACCGCTAATATTGTGATAACAAGACCACACTCGAATGCTCGCATATACTCACACGCAAACGTACTAACGCGGACGCGCGCGCGTATGCATACATTCACAATCTCTCTCTCTCTCTCTCTCTCTCTCTCTCTCTCTCTCTCTCTCTCTCTCTCTCTCTCTCTCTCTCTCTCTCTCTGCGCGCAGATATCCTTCTGTTATCAGATGCCTGACTAGTTTGATGCGGTTCTCTAGTTCCTCCAACCCTGAGCGATCTCTTCATCTCCGAACACCTTCGTCTCCTGTACATCTTTCATCCTCAACAATTTGCCTCATACACTCCACTTTCCCTGCAGTTTTTGCATTCACTACACCCACCATCACGTATGTCGTTAGTCCTCAGAAGAAATCGCTATCCTCAGGATACGTAAGGTTCTTTAATATAATTCTCTTGTCTTCTGCATACAACGCCGTTGATCTATGAAGAATCATCCGTCTTTAGAGGAAGTCTCCTATCCCAAGAGAATGCCCTGTAAGGTCTACCCCGTCCTCCGCTCCCGAAGAGACATTTGGTACTTGATAGATTCAGACTATTATTCGGTCTCCAGGTCGGAGTTGGCTATCGTACAGTGCCTATCCCGCGATGTACTTTGGGATACTTTGGAATACCCCTCTTGAATACTTTCCTTCGTCTAGGTATGAGATCCAATAGGCATTTCTTCTCGCCGCCAGTACTTTGAGGGACTACACGGGTGTAATTCATACTAAATGTAGTATGGATATACCTCCGAATACTAAAATATTATTTTAGTTTTATGATTAGATACGCTTTGAATGATTTACTTAGCAGGCTACAAGCAACTACAAAATAAGCCTTCATTATCTATCAAATAATACTGGATTATCGTGTGTTTAATATATTTGGAGATGAGTTACATTTGTCACTCTTACTTGTTTTGTTGTCAATAATTATAATCTAACAATTCTTTATCAGTTATTAATCGTTGTCCTCATGACTAAATAGCAATAAATAATTAGAACTTTTCTTCTCGATGTTTTACCCAATACAGATTTGTCAGTTACTAAATCATTATCATTAATATTTTCATTGAAAAACTGTAGTTCTTATAAAAACGCGTTTAAAGGTTTTATTTAGAAATTCCTACAGATAACATAAAAAAGTCTCATTTCTCATATTACATTAAAAAGAACATGTGTTTATCAAAATTTAAATCTAATCACTTTTACTGCGAAATCAACCGTTTTCTTTTGCGCCCAAGTATCTAAAGGTTAGCCTATACATAACTGACGAGAATTTAGAATCCAAAGAAAAAAAACGACAATGTATCATTAATGATATGGTTAATAAATATGATAAAACGTCTATAACTGTGTTAAGAGATTATATTTGATTTTGTTAGTTAATCTGAAATGTTTGTTAACAAAATGAAATGCCGGGTGTTCAATTTCACAGCTGATTCAGCAAATTATAATTAACCTTTCGTAAAAGCTGCCGAAATTACAAACCTTCGTCTTAATATATACCAGTACATAGTGGCAAATAGTTTGCAGAAATGTATGTCGACTTATGTGCATAAAAGACAACAACGTGCCTTTAACACTGGTCAAAACCCATTCTAATTGCCGCAGCTGCTTTAAGATCTCTACAGTTACGTACCGGTCACAACAGCGCATAAAACCTCATAGTTACAAATAACTATTACCACACTCAACGCAGAGTTGTTGCCAAAAATTACACATTAGAAAAAATAAGGGAAAACATATTTATTTCTTTGTTAAACATTTCGGTAGTAAGTAAAATTTTACAAACCATTTCAATATTAAAATTATTAAAATATTTACTTACCTTAAACCTTATCTTATAAAAGTAGTAATTATATACAAATAACTAAAAATAAATAAGGACAAATAAAATCATTTTTTCTCATGACGCATTAAAAAACGTAATTTATGCTTGTGTATATGGAAAACCGCGGTTATGGATACGATGAGATTTTGAAAGTTGCAGCTTAAGAAGAAAGTAAGATGAAAGACAGGCATGAAAATCTGATCAACAGCGTTGAGGAGGATGTTAAAGTAGAGTAAGTAGCCAAACTTAAAATATTTTAACGATGAGGGGTTTGCGAGGATCGGTCAATAAAGTAGAACACAAATTTTAAATTATTTGTGTCGACGTTCCGACAATATTTATTGTTATCATCAGGACTTGTGATGAGAAGAGAAAATGTGTCCGCATAAGAGAAAATATCAAAACAACAGATCAATTAATTGAGTGAATGTGTTTATGTATGTGAGTGTGTGCGCGCTTGTGCGTATGTGTGTATGTGTGAAGGAATTGTAACTGTTTAACATCATACAAATAATAGCATTCATTAAATATTGTTTTCTTAAATACATCGAGAAAATTATAATATTCCAGTACACAATTCATACAATGTTACAATTTAAATTATTGATAAAGTAAAAGTTCCTTAATAATATTAAATATTAATATTACATAGATATTAGACTAATATTAATATTTATATTAATTACATATCAATATAAATATTATTTATATTTATATTAATTATTTATATTAATATATAAATATTGCTAATATTTATATGCAACAATACATATATTTGCATATTTGCCCAGGGCGGTATGTTTGTAAATATTTAGCATAGAAAATATATGATGAAGAATTTTTAACAATATTATGCAGGATATGATTTAAAACCTGAACTCCGTATCTTTCAAGCAAAGAAATAGTTCAGAAAGTTACCGATCAAAAGACATCTATATCCTTAGGCAACAACATACTTACAATTAAGCCTCTTCTAACCAAATACAAGAGACTGATTTTATCAAATGTGTGTCCTGTTGTTCCCCACAACGTCCTCGAGGACGAACTTAAGAAACATGATATACGGTTGGGATCGGCAACTTCATTTCTGAGAGCAGGTGTCTCTGAACCGGGCTTCTCCCATGTTATGAGTTTTCGAAGGCAAATTTACATTCACCCTGAAGACGTTTCTAAAGTACCTCCATCAATAAGAATTAATTATGAAGACACAGTTTACTGGATTTACCCCTCAACAGATATGATATCATGTTTTCTCTGCAAGCAATTAGGACATTTGGCAAACAATTGTGACAACAATGTACACAAGACAAACGATTTAGAAGCGGAACAGCATGCTATACTTAATAAAAACATTCCGAATCACAATACCATACCGGAGCAAAGTTTTTCCGCATTGAAAAATCCTGTAGGAACTGTTAAACCGTCACTAGAAACAAGTAAAAAAACTAAACACGAAGAGAAATTCCCTAGAAATACAACAAAACGTACGTTTTCATTAACAACATCAAGTGCTGAAGAAAATCCCGCCGAAAATTCACCAGGTTGCCCAGAGAATAACATAATAACTGAAACCGGTAACAAGAAACAAAAACAAATAGTACCAACATCTTCTGATTATGTAAGTCTTGATCCTCTAGACAATCAGCTTCAACCGCTAAAAAGATTACTTACGAGTGAAAATAATCCATATATATTAAACTACAATCAGCTCAAAACATTTCTCGAAAGAGCTAAGGGAAAATCTGACTTGCATGAATTAACACTTGAATTCACTGAGAACATCCCAGCATTAATTTCCTTACTCAAGGCCACTTACCAGCGTCTTACGGAAAGGAAAATCAAAAGCAATTTTACGAGAATTATAAACAAACTTTCAATAGGCATCAATAAGGAATCTGAAAGTGACGCATCGTTACGTTGATGAAACTACTCCCCCCACTTCAATTCTTCAAAAAATCAACACTGCTTCCCACACCTCATGAAACAACCCATCTTACATTGGAATATCAACGGGTACTATCCACAAAAAGAAAACTTGGAACTGATTATCAAAACATTTTCTCCTGACGTTATCTGCCTACAGGAAACTAATTTTAAAGAGAATTACCATGCAAAAATAAAAAATGCCTCAGCTACTTTCAAAAACAGAACCAACTGTCAACACGCTAGTGATGGAGTCGCCATATATGTTAGCAGCAAACTCAGCAAAACAAACGTCGCAATAAATACTGATATTGAGGCGGTAGCTGTGTCTGTATTACTCCCTATCGGTTTGTTGACGATTTGTAACGTTTATTTACCAAACTGGTACAATTTCTCTGATAATGACATAATGGGTATTGTAAATCAACTACCCAAACCTTTTCTGATAGTAGGGGATTTTAATAGTCATAGCTGTATCTGGGGTTCTTACAAAACAGGTAAACGCGGAAGGGTCATCGAGAAAATAATACAAAACACAAGCCTTGTAATATTGAACAAAAATCATTATACTTAAATATGTCGTACAACAAATTTAACTCGATTGACCTCGCACTTTGCAGCCCATCTACTCAGCTGGACAGTCTCTTGTGATCTCTATGGCAGTGATCACTTTCTTATTTTCTTGGAAATGCATCATAGAGGCCCTAACCTAATACACCAGCGTAAATGGAAATTCAGTAAAGCCAATTGGGAAAAATACCGAAACATAATCACGGAGCACTTAAGCGCTCTTTGTGCACATGAACCAGAAAAATTAACAGTTAACAACAAAGTTGAGATAACTACTAACTTAATACTGACTGCTGTTAATCAGAGTATTCCAAAAACCACCAATAAGGGTACCAAGTCTCGAGTTCCGTGGTGGAATGAAGAATGTAAGGTGGTCCATCGTTTAATGCGTAAATCTTATAATACTTACAGAAGGCATCCAACTTATGATAACCAGATAAAATACAAACGATATAGAGCGAAGGCTCGTAGAACCTTCAAACAATGCAAGAGGGCGGCGTGGACTTCATATGTTTCATCCATCACTAATCAGACACCGACCACCGATGTGTGGAAGAAACTTAAGAATATAAAAGGCCTGCCTCACAGTATCGAACGGGACTAAAGTACTAACTGCAGAAGACGGGACGGCAATTTCACAACCGGAAGACATTGCTAATACATTATCTGCAAAGTTTGTTAAAAACTCTTGCGTCACCAACTACGACCCAGAAATCAAAAAAACATCTACATTTCGATAAATAAAATCACGAAAACAAGCGCAGTTACGGATCTCAAAATTAATCACCTTATTTCTCTAAAGGAGCTAAAAAATGTTCCGTCGAAATGTAGAAATTCTAGTCCAGGGCCAGACGGTATCCATAACATTTTTCTTAAAAATCTTCCTGAAGCAGCACTGACATTCCTTATACGTTCGTTCAATGGTATATGGTGTTCCGGAACATTCCCTGATAAGTGGAGGGAAGCGATAGTTATCCCACTCCCTAAGCCAAATAAAGATCATTGTAAACCTGAAAACTATCGTCCAATTGCTCTTACCTGTACTTTATGTAAGTTAATGGAAAAAATTATTAACAGAAGATTACAATGGTACTTGGAGAGTATTAAGTTCTTATCAGCGCATTAGAGCGGTTTTCTAAAAGCTCGATCTAGTTTAGATCACTTAATAAATATTGAAACAAATGTCTGCGAGGCCTTTATAAATAACGAACATCTTGTTGCCGTCTGCTTAGATCTGGAAAAAGCTTATGAACTAGTGCGGAAGGACCGAATTGTATACATTATGAAAAATGTTGGAGTTACGGGATATTTACTTAACTTTGTAATAAACTTCTTACAGCACAGAGAGATCCGGGTAAGAGTGAATGGCATATTATCAGATAAATATAAAATCTCAAACGGAGTGCCACAGGGTTCTCCACTTAGTGCCACTCTCTTTTTAATTGCCATTAACGAAATTTCTTCTGTAATATCAAAGCCCATCCAAAAATGTCTTTTCACCGACGATTTAACGCTTTTGTGCAAAGGAATCAACAGCCAGTCCACTACGGATGGACCTTATTAAATCAATCGCATCTTGCAACTGGGGTGCCAGCAAAGACGTAATCATGAACACCTACAAAGCCTTTATAAGGTCAAAAATGGATTACGGAGCAATAATATATGACTCAGCTAAACAAACCATTTTAAAATCTCTGGATATTATACATACATCCGCCCCACGCCTGGCCCTAGGAGCGTTTATAACTAGCCCGATTAACAGCATTCTAGCCGAGTCTCATGAATGTCCGCTTAGAATAAGAAGAATAAAACTCTGTCTGTCATTTTCCACAAGAGCAGCTTCAAATCCTGATAACCCTGTAAATCTGAATGTGTTCTCAAATAGGAACAGCGACAAATTTGCTAAACGCCCAACCCTACGCAAATATCTACCTACGCAAATTAAACACTCATTTTCCTTCTGTTTTCACCCAGCAACATCCACCAGAGCCTCCTTGGTGTCGTAAGCCTCTCAAATTTGATAACATAATCTCAGAATCCCCAAAAGCTACTACAACTCCGTACGTTTTCTTGTCTAAGTTCTACGAAAAACTTGATAAATACACAGAATACACCACAAAGGGGTTTGTTCTTAAATATTGATAAAAAGTATTTACTTTTATAAGGAGTTTGGAACCAATTGTACTATAGATAATAAGATTAAAATATATTTATCTAGTACACATATATATCTGTGTAAATAAAATTTGACGCGCACGGGTGCGTGTACTTCCGTGTGATTTACAATGAAACAGTCCGCTTGCGTTATTTAATGGCGTTCACGTTTATCAATATTTGAATACATGTAAGGCGTGTGTGAAACATAGTTCGATATTCTTTAATCTGTACCTCACAGTTTATTGCGAGTGTAGCAGATATGACACTACAATAATTTTTCCAGTCAATTTTTCAGTAGCAGTGTTTGTATAAATAGCGCCGCACGTGGTATTTATTATAACTACCACCAAAAAGCGCAATCAGCAAACAAGCCCGCAGATGGGGTTTTTCAAATTTGCGTATAATAAAACAACAATATTATATTCTCATTATATTCATTATACTCTAGCGCAACAGCTAGAAACTCATTTAGCAACAATAAAAATGCCATCAGAGATGTGTATAGAGATGTGTGTGTGTGTGTGTGTGTGTGTGTGTGTGTCGGTTATAACACGTCACTCACGTGTGTTTGACTATAAAATTACGTTTATTTAAATGTGATTACAAAGGAAAATTTACAAATAAGTTAAGCCTATAAATTGTAACCGACTCATTGTCTACCCCAGTTTATTACTGAAAGTATTCATAACTCTATGAATCGATGAAGTAAATTTGTCGATAAAATATTTACGATAAACACGTTCGTACTCATATGCTTTCGGCGTCTGATATATTATGATATAACAAAACTGTTTTGTGTTAAACAGTCACTGGACTGCCTAGTTTAGTGCCATATTGTACTACCATACTCATGTACAATATTAATAGACTTAGTATAACTGCTAGAAACGTGTATGTGGGACGAGGCTCGTGCGCAAGTGCCTTCATTTCATTTAACTTTGACTTTCAAGTTTTACCGTCTCTCCTGAATCAATGAAAGACAATGAATTCCTACAATGAATTTCTTTAACCCCGTCTTGCATTATTTTGCTTAAAACCGGTTCTCCCATGACTGAAAGTCTCAAGCAAATTAGGGGGATCATAATGTGTTTTAAAATATACTAGTGCAAAGCAACACATTCTTCAAATTGATCAATATTAACACAGCTGCCGAACCTGAGGTAAGTAGTGACGCCTTATCACTATGGAAGGCGTAGTAGTGATATGGTTTCATACGGTTTCTGACCTGAAAATTTGAAAAAAGATGGGTCCCAGAACTGAATTTTCGGTATTTTTCTAGAAAAGTTTCGTAAACCTAAAAAACTGGTATTAAAGAAAACTATTTTAGGTTTGATGTGGAAGTTGTGAAAACGTGATAGGTTCCAAACATTAGGTTTGTTAGGTTTGGCATTTATTTAAATTGCCAATAAATAAATGTAATGTTGTAACACAATTTATAAAGAACTTAATTCTTGTAAATTTTATTGTTATATCTGAGAAATCTGATCTGAGACTTTGGGGAATTCTGGAAATATGAAACCATCAAACTTACTCTTTAATTTAACTTCCAAGAATTTCAGTATGGTTCCATTTTACCCTTGGAGCAGAAATGAAGACGAAATATTTCGCAAGCTATAAATTGAAAACAAAGCGTTTTCGAACCTATATTTACATGCAATTCCTTTTTTATTTGAGGCTGCATAATGCATTCCTGAAGCTGAAGTATGTCCCATTCCCCATGGTACGTTTTGTATAGTCAGCTTTATCTCTGTTAATTACCTTATCATAATAAATTGTTTCAACATTAATCCTTGAGCAAAATTGCTACTATGTTCTTCAGTTTTAACATGGTGCTACTGTTGCAACAGTTCTTTAAAGAAATTGAAGTTATCAAAAAGCAGAATAAATGTTATAAGTTCTTCCACAGTACCGCCACTGAATTTTGTCGGCCACTTATATTTTGAATGAATAAAGTGTTTGTGTGGGCGCGCGCCTGTGTTTATATATGTTTATTAATGTTAATTTTAATCAATTAATTAATTTAAAAATATTTTAAAATATGCCATCTAATATCAAATGTGGTATTTGTGGTCGGAAATAATTAATTAATTCGTAAGGGATTTCACTTTGATAATAATCCTAATGTCCTTCCAGAAAGAGAGTTAGTTTTTAGTTTTCAATTATATAATTACCTTATTATCCACTCCAGTGATACAAAGTTTCGTCAGTTATGACGTGTTTCGGGACTAAGTCCCATCCTCAGATAACACTTAATTCAATAAATTAATACATTAAAAATCGCAACCATGATACTGGTCAAGTCAATTAAATAAAATAAATAAAATTGCAAATCGCATGTGATATGTTTTACTAACCACGGCCGGAGCTCCCGCATGCGTTCACCCCCAACCGCGATCGTCACGCGACTGGTCAAAGATTAATCCAAACCGATTGCAGTATCGAACAAATAGTTTGATGCAAAATTTATCTGGTCATTTAGTAAACTGTTTTTAGTGGTACTATTTTTTATATAATACTAGTCGCGTGACTATTTTTATATAATATCAAATAGTACCACTAAAAACAGTTTACTAAATGACCAGATAAATTTTGCATCAAACTACTTGTTCGATACTGCAATCGGTTTGGATTAATCTTTGACCAGTCGCGTGACGATCGCGGTTGGGGGTGAACGCATGCGGGAGCTCCGGCCGTGGTTAGTAAAACATATCACATGCGATTTTGTAATTATATTTAATTGACTTGACCAGTATCATGGTTGCGATTTTTAATGTATTAATTTATTGAATTAAGTGTTATCTGAGGATGGGACTTAGTCCCGAAACGCGTCATAACTGACGAAACTTTGTATCACTGGAGTGGATAATAAGGTAATTATATAATAAGTGATACGGTACGCAAAAAATAAGTAATTTTAGTTTTCAAATCACTGTAATGTTAATGGACCTATGTCACCGTTTGAGTAGAACAATTCCATCGTACAATTCAAAACCTGATGGTCTAAGTTTGCGTGTAATCATAATCTAGGTATTACAATACCCTCTTAGGAAAATACTCCATCAATCCGATAGTATCTAATTGGGTGTTACCATCAACTCAGATTAAAAATGGATACAATTTTATGCGTAAGCAGTAACGTTTAATTGTTAAAAAATATATAAGAGATTTTCAGTTTCCCTTAGTCACTTCAGTATGTCACATTTAAAAGATTTCTATGTATGCATAAAAGGTAGGTAAGTAGTCACAAAACGTAGATAATGACTCGTCGGGAAAAGACACAATGCGGTAAAAGAACAAGACTTTATCAGATTCTCACGCTGTATGACATCAATATTGTAAATGATTTACAGCAACACATGTCACGAGGATATCTGATTTTAATTACGTGTTTTAGAAAATTGCTAATCATGTGAACGAGTTAATGATTTATTGTTACTTTACTGAGATACGGGATTGTACGGCATTAAGCTGTGACAGTCGTAATTACACTTTTCCATAAATCTTCATATCCTTTTCCACTCTCCCTTTTAGGTATATTGTCTATTACGGAACCGACGCTTTCCTGACTGTTACAAGCTTATGTAAATCTCCAGTTTATGTACAGGACTTGGGCAAGTTAACAGTTATTGTCCGATCAGTATGACTGGACCAACACTATTTCCGATTACTATTAAATCCAAAGTAAGTTTATTAATCTTCTATTTTAATATGATGTTAAAAAGAACTACCCGGACTACCATTAACTGTCAATATGCGTGCACATCTGCAACCCTTTTCTTTGCGTAAGACCGTATCACCACGTCCAGCTTACGAAGGCGTTTGGTTGGCACCACTGCCCAAATCTCATTACCGTTGAATAGTGTTGGCATAACAGCTCATAAACATTACATAAAATCTTATAAACGTCGTCTAACCGTGTAGACACAATTGATTTCATATACCTATTTATTAACTTAACCAATTTATTCATGACACGTCTATCGTAATTATAAAATTTCTGTCCCCAATATAGATAAAATTATTAAACTGTACTCATCAGAGAGTGATTTTCTTACAATTTTATCATAATTTTAGTTCTGTTTGGGTTTTGTTTGTTAAAACCCAAGGTTTTTGTTTTCCATATCTTCAACCGATGTTCTCGCACTCTTCATGGAGCCGACACAGCTCCTTATGAATCTAATACGTTAACATCCAAGATTACAGCCTTTATAAGATTAAAAGGATTTTCCTTTCATTAATAACTCTACAGGTTCTTTTGTCGTAGTCAATATACTTCCTAGATGTCTACATAAACTTCCTCAATGTCAATAAATCCAGCACATGACTCACAATTAAATTCTATAAATTTTAAAGTGATTTCAACGACTAAAATGGCAAACCGCGTCGACATTGATAAGTATTGATACCTACAGTATTATTAATGGCAATTGATGCCTGCCTCTCTGCTGTTTTCTACAGTCTGTAGTCTTAAATAATTCCGTTAACTGTTCTAAACTTCAATTTCTTAGACCTCTTACATCAATTTCAAGCATTTTCATCCTACCTTCCTTATCTCCTGTTGTTTCTACAATATTCCTGGTATTTGTTTTATTTTAACTGCATCTCTATCTGTCTAAATAAAATTTTCATTTTTTTCTCTAAAATTTTGTTCACGAAAAATCAATGTCACATGACTTACAGATCTCCCTAAGGTTCCTGATGAGCTAACCACACCATGTTTTTTGAAGGATTTCTTTCCTGCCTACATCCAGGTATGTCGATTTTTTTCAATAGAGTTATTGATATATTTAATGAATTCTATCAATATTAATAGAATTAATATAAATATTAATATTAATATTGTAGCATGACAGATTATCCACTTCAAAATAATGAATGAAATGAGATTAAAAAAATATCAGTTAAAATAACTATCAAAGAAAAATCCAAATGAAAACAAATAAGTATCACAATAAAATACAATCGTAACTTGAAGAAGTAAAAATACAGAAAAAACAACTATGCAACAAATATGTGTAATGAAAAATAAATTAAAAAACTAAAATAAAGTAAGGAAATACCCAGGTAGGATAGGAGTAAGTAAGGAAGATACCCAGAACGAACCAACGTACATAATAAAACTATACTGTAGTGAAGAAACCAAGAATGAGAATCGGTAAGTAAGACAAAACACAGAACAAACCAAAATACCTAATAAACAGGAATGATCTTGAAGATACAAGATAGTAGGATAAGGAGACTACAAGAAATACTCAAAGGAAACCCAGTAAGGAGAAAACAAAAACCCCTAAAGAAATTAAATGTCACAAATGAAAGTATAACACCCAAAAACAGAAACTAATGTAAAATAAATGTAAACAAAAGAGTTTAGAGTTATAAGTAAAAGTGCACCCATAAAAGTTATTTTATAATGAATAAAAACAAATCTTAAGAGTCCTTCATAAATAAATTTCTTGATAATATACAACTATAAAACTGATTAGTGATAGTATCAAGAAATAACAGGGGACAAGTGCAAGTTATTATATTATAGTAAATAAAATTCAAGAAGGTGTATTAAATGCTTAAACTTAATAAATGTGTACCTTTAAACAACTTTAAAATTTTAATTTAACTTCATAAATACTATTTGGCAAATAGTATTATGAAAAGCAAATACTAAGGTTTCTAAGAAAGTGCCACTCTTTATCTAAAAACATTCACTGAAATGAGAAAGATAAATAGAGAGCAGGTAGTTAATAAGTGAAGTGACAAGGGATACATCCCTAATATAAAATAAAGACAGATAAGACTGCACAAAGGTAATTTTAAGGAAGTTTAAAAAATGAAGGAACAGATGTGTTATGTTTCTAGTAAATAAGTAAATGACTCTATACCTAAATGTTGGAAGTAAAGTTCAATGTTTTATTATTCTAAAAGTTTTATTATGTTTAATAATGGTAATCAAGAATGAAATGTCTGAGTGTGGATACCATTCTTTTGTTATAAAGTATTTATTATGTGTTACTAGAAATAATCATGACTAGAATGTCTGAGCTTAAATACTACTTTTTAATGTCAAATAATTGTTATGTATTAATAGTATGAATTCAATACTAAATGTTTTTGTAGTAAAGTAAGGAATTGTTAATTAATATTGTATTAGAATAGAAGGTCAGAAGGGGTATAAACAAACTGTATTATTCAAAAACTTTGTATGTAAAAACAGATAAAATCTAGGCCAAATGGTAAATCTCAACTACATTATAATTGATGAATCAAGTCCAGTAAACTAGTTAAACTGATGAGATTTATGTAAGGTAAATCAGTCACAAAGTAATATAATGTAAATTATACTTTAGAAAGATATGGTAAAAAGATAGGAAGAATTAGAAGAAAAAATGCAAATGTAATAAATGAAAATTCAAGGTGGGGAGTCACAAATTAACGAATAATAATTAAAAAGATAACCATTTAATAAAATTACAAGAAATTAAGGGAAGATAAACATTTTATGTCAATCTGAGATTTCGTACAATCGTAAATATAACATATAAAATTGCAAAAATTTGGAGAAGGACAGGAAGTAAATTTTAAAACCTACTTTTTCAAAATGAAAGAAATATAGCATTTTAGATAAAAAACTTTGTAAAACTATCTTATTTGGTACCAAATCAAGCAGAATGAACTAAAGAAAGAGATTATGTATTTAGTATTTTATAAAATTAAATAATAGCAAAAATATATTCAGTAATATAATGTAATTTTCATGCATGTAACGGAAGCCAAACAGATTTAAAACAATGTATGGCTAATATTAAATTGGCTAAGACGTTTTCAGGAGACGAAGGAAATTAGAACAGTTTATTATTGGACCTTGTCGAGCACACTTGAACGAGATTTTTGCTTATATTAACAGACAAATATATATATATAGCAGATAGTCTCAGTTAATATATAGCATATTATATATAGCAGACAAATATGGCGATCGGTCTGTAAGCCTAGTCTACAGTGAAAAATCATAAATTTCTAAAATTTGAACTTAAACCTCAAACTCAGTGAGAACAATTAATACCACAATTAAACTAAAGTAATACGGAACAGTAAAGAAGTGAAATAATAAATGAAACCTATAAAACAAGTAATTCTTAATAACGAGACGAGTAGTGCGAGTTTCAACCTAATTGACCGAAGTGAATTTAAACATTAGCACACACATTTTGTCGAAGTGAATCGCAAAACACTTAACCAAGACCACTCCACTAACACCAGAAGGAATAATCTCAACTGCGGAGACGAGGAAACATTGAAAAGGCAACATTTATTGGAAGAAAATTTCGACTTCGCTTTAACAGAAGCAGTACGGAAGCCGCCATCTTAACTCCCACAATTCAAAGCGAGCTTTGCCTATACGATCGTCCAGACTTCAATGGTTCGAAATTTAATCTTTAATAAACATTATATATATTAAATAATAACGTTGTAATTTTTAATTATTAAGCTTTTTACATGTAAGTGTTATACTTTCCTGACCTTACCCTTCTCTGACTATATAAAATAACCGTTCAAAGAACCTAATAATTATTATAAAATACAGATGTAAAAATTAATCGACGGCCCTGAGAAACGAGTCGATACTACTGTTGAATAATCGATTAACACTCGATACATTATACAAATTGTTAATAAATCTAAAATTTCTGCAAATTGGTTTCTATTTATTTATAAATTTAATAAATAGAATTAAAAATAAAATAAATTTGAGAACACGGACTATCCGAAAGGCGGCTTTTACCAAAGTGGAAGGAGTATACCTAGTTAAGAAGAAGAACCGTCTATCGATTAGTGCTGGCGACTACACAATTAACTAAGAAATTAATTCTAAAACTCAAAGTGATACAGTACACTGGAAAATAAATAAAAGAGTTAAATTTTTACACGAAACAATTACGAAATTTATTTACTAAATACCGAACAACAAAAACAATTAAACAATATTTTTCACAAACCAACCACAACTGAATTTTTTAATTTTTGTTAACAAACAAATTTTTATTTTTGTAAACGAAATAATTATTATATTGTTACAAAATATATTGAAACGTTACAAGTATTATACACAAATACATTACCATGTACTCAACGAAACTATGAAGTGTATTACACCGGCCAGGCCGCAGGATTTTTTTATTGTCGTTGCGTCAAGTATATGTAGTTGCACAATAAAAAAATAATGTTCAAAGAGGAGTGAGATGTTGATGACATGAAATAATTAATTAAAACCGTTTCAAAATAATCATTCTATGATTTATTAATATTAATAGAAAATATGCAAATATTAAAATTTCGAATTATAAAAATAACAAAAAATATTCTCTTTCATAAGTTTACAAAAAATACAGTACAACCTTTTATGCTGTTCATGACATATAAAAATAAACAACCATATAATCTTACTAGCTAAACAGACATGTTAAACAAATTATCTAAACACTTTTTATTTCAGTGTGTCTGACTTTGACTCCAATTTTAAATAATAGCAACTCATTTACAAACAAAAAATAATATTAAATCTCAAGATTAATACTAATTGTTGATATAAACAAAATAAAAAATATAACATTTACTTCCAACCTATGATTTACTTCTACTGATACACCCAAATTTTAACATACAAAGGAAGATTAGTATTTTTTAAATTTTCTTGTTAAATTAAATTATTTTCTTTAACTACCATTTTAATTTATGTACAGTGATTATATTTAAAACTATAAGTCTTTACTGTTCATATATAAGTTTCTTTTTAAGAGTTCTTTCACAAACAAAAATTATAATTGTTTATTCATCACCTGCGTACTACCGACGTTACCGTTGCGCGCGCGTGTGTGTGTGTGTCCTGAATCCTGAGATGATGATGATGATTATGCTGATGCTGTGTTCTCTGTCTCTACGGTTTGTTGTTTGTGATGGTCCAGAGTTCCTCCATAAGTCTTGGTGTGTGTGGTAAAGATGTTCGATCGGTCGGCAGACCAGCAACGTGACGTTGTGTGAAGATATCTAGAGTCTTTGCGATCGCCCCAAAATTGCCGGTGGTATTTATACTGGACGGCGATCTGACAAGTCCAGGACTGTTTTCGACCTGTTAGATATTGTCACTTCGTTAAAACCTGATTACAGACAAACCAACAATTCGTACACAAACACATAAGCGCTGTATTCACTCGCGGGGCAGGTGTACGCTTTCTGACAATTCTTAGCCTACATATATACTTGATATGTAGATGATGGGCTATATGTATCAAGTAACAAAAATACAAATGCAGATAACATATTAAAACAAATCAATAACATACATACAAAAATACAATTTACAGAAGAAAAAGAAAATCATAACAAAATCAACTATTTAGACATTACCATCACAAGATACAATAACCACCTACAATATGCAATATACAGAAAACCAACTTCCACTAACATCATTATACCTAACCATTCTGACCACCCACCAAAACATAAAATGGCAGCATTCTATTCACTATTTATCAGAATGTACAAAATACCCCTAAACAAACAAGAAACAGACAAAGAAAGAAATATAATATACCAAATTACTTCTGAAAATGGATATAATAAAAATACTGTAAACAAAATAGAAAATAAAATAAAATAAAAAATAAAAACTGAACAATTAAGAGTTAATCAAAATGAACAAAACAAAAATAATAACAACAATAAAAAGTGTTCCACATTCACATACATAAATAATAAAATGACAAAGCTAACAAAACTGTTTAAAAACACAGACATTAAAATAGCATACAAAACTAACAAAAATTATCTACAAAAACTAAATAACTCACACAACAAAGATAATACAACAACGAATGGTATACACAAAATTGAATGACAAGATTGGAATAAATGTTACATAGGACAAACAAAAAAAAAAAACTTAAAAATCGTTATTTTGAACACCTAAACGCATACAAAAAACCAGAAATATACAAATCAAATTTGGCCTTACATGCAATAAACACTGGACATGAATTCCCAGACATAACCAACATGACACTAATAAAACACATACCACACAAAGGCACCATAATGAACGTTTGGGAAAATTTACAAATATTGTTATATTACGTGTATACGGAATGTGTTGAGCCCCGCGTTGGGATCGACATATGTTATATTACGTAGATCTTCACCTCTTGAAGTATACTATTATATTTAATTCTTGTTTATTTATAATTAATTAGGTTGAAATCTTTTACCTAATTAAAGCCTCAAACGTTGGTTTAGTAAATAAATAATTAGTTTATAGTATTGCTCGGGTTCGCTGAGTTCGTAATTGAATTTGACCTTCACTCGTTGCTAAGATGAACTTACGGTGTGCCTTCTCACTGAAAATATAAGTATTTGGTTATACAGATACTTACTATAATGGTGGTTTACTAGTAATGCTGATGGGTATTGCTAGTCATAAAGTTAAAATTATTCAAACTCACTTGTTGCCGCCACCATTGCTGCCAACCATGGATGCCGTTCACCTAAGCTGCAACGTCTTAGTCTAGTAAAATAATTAGTCAAAACTCTTGTATGGATTATGAATTACTTTTATTCACCGAACTCATTTTTTAATTACAATTAACATACAATAATATGGTTTAATTTCCTTTAAATTCAGTGTTACTGATGGACTCTTAAAAATGATTATATCCCAGGGTTACAAGTCTGATTGAACTATTCGTCACTCTGGACGCTAAGAATTTCGTTACATTATTTAATAAATAAAGCAGGTTCTTTGAGACTGCAAGATACACATAAACTAAAACAATGCACTACTATCATGGTTTAGTAGTAGGAGAGTGATAACATTATTAAAATTCCTTAACGAATAACATAAAAAGTGAACATGTGATTATCATTGAACTTTGAGGTTAAACTGGTTTCATTGGAACATAACTTAATCAACTTTAAATAACTAATATTTCTGTACCGATTCTAACATCTTCGTACAATACGGTTATGAATGTAATCGAGTGATAAACTTCATTATCTACCTTCTTAGATTGAATAAAACAAAGTTAACAGGTATTTGGATACACCCCACTCATAGGGTCGAGAAGTATTACACATTTAGTAATAATCTTAATTTTAAACACTACGTAATGCTTATTCTACAATAGGTAAAAGTTTTCTTTTAAGTTCATCATCAACTGTTTAATGCCTCTTATGTCGGTAAGTCCATTGAGTTACTTATAAAATTATAGTTTGTTTACAATTAAATCTTTCACTATTAATTGTCTGATTTAATGGTTAAAGTACTTTTCCAATCTTGGTTGGTTAAAATTGATCTAATTATGTTTGATTATGTGTGATTTTGCGTTCTAAGTCGTTCTTGGAGTATCACTATTGAACAATTTTTATTCGAATTAAATTATTTTAATAATTCATTATCGCTCACTGCCTATGCGCACATACTCCGGATTAGAACACTGGTTAAATAAAACTTTCACTCTGTTTACATCCGACCTAACCTCAACTTCGTGTTTCGAGGTTATAATGCTTTGGTCAGCTGCCGGCTATTAATTCAGCCTGCGTGGAGTTCTCGTCGGAGTCTCGAGATGAACTGATGATCTTACATGTGTCAAAATCTGATTGGTCAATTGTTGTAATTTTTGTGTACTTTCGGCATTATTCGGCAAAATAGACGCTTTCTTGGCGTCATCTCGCTGGGTTCGAGATTACGGGAAATTGGTTCCCCATTGTGCGCCCACGGGCTTGTAATTAATTATTTTTTTATAATTTAAATTGTTCACTTATAAATACACTAATCCTTTTTTCATTACTCCCGTCGTTATTGTCCTTTTACCACGAGTATTTCGGTTACCCACACCATATGACTTTGATAAGGATTAACAAAATAAATTTATTACTATTTCTTACGATCTATTTACATATCTTATTTTCTACTTTATTCTATTTATTAAGTCCATTCCTTGATAAATTCTTATCATTTTTATTTATTTATTAATATATCACACCCTCTCATTAAAGTTTCAGGTGGTAATTCTTTAAAAATTGTCTCTAGTAGTTTAGGCCTACTTCACTATTTTTACTATGTCTTTGTCCCTTTCTTATATTAAGGATTCTTATATTTATTGTATTATTATTATTCACTTTTGTTCTCTGTGATAGCTTATAATTACTGTATAGTAGTATTTTACATAATTATTTAACTATTATCCATAATAATTATACTTCTTGTGGCTATGGTCTAATTATAATACTTGGTCTATGGCCTTGCTAATTGTTTATTATTCATTTTATAATATTATGGGCTTCTAAACCATATTTTCTGTGGCCTATTTATACTGAACTAATCATTACAACTTCTGATTATCTCAGTATTAGCTAGTATTGTCTTATTTTATTTTATTTACATTTTTCCTCAGACTATCATTCAGTATTCTTGAGTGTTACTTTTTTTCTTATTTGACATTACACTTTTATCTTTTGATTAGGTTTAGTTTGTATCAGATTTATTATAGTAATGTTAATGCTTGGCATTGTTTTGTTATGCTCTAGTATTTTGACATTTGTTGGTACCTATCTAATGCTTCCTGCATCTAGTTTCAGCTACGAGTTACTTATAACATACATCATTAGTATTAATTTTATGGCAATAAACATTGATTTGCCTTACATTAGTAGTATTACTTCTTAGTTAATGTCGTGGACTGAGTCCCTTTTCTTTTATAATCATTTTATGTGTGATTATTATTGTTCAAGGTGCCAGTACTATGCTGTACCTCTTTAGCATGTTAATGTACACTTATAATGTACACAAGTCCTTTTATATTATTTATTTTTGTAAATGGAATACTCCTTATAGTCGCTAGTTTGCTTACATTACAATACATTCTAGTATAAGAGCATTCCTGTTATAGTTTTGTGCAATTTTACTTGAAACTTGCTGGTTGTTCAGGTTATGTGTCCTCACCTGGATCCCCAACAATGGTTGAGCCTTACATTTTGTTTTTTATATATTGAATTGAGTTATTTACATTTACTTAATGCTAATTTTTATTATTTATAGTTATATTTTTCTTTTTTGTGACTATCTCAACATTATTGTTGATTAATACAGTCTCTTATAATTTTATATCTACTTTACCATTTGAACTAGTCTTTTGGACATCATTTAGTGGTTATTTTTATACATTATTAATTTATACATTTACAACTCTTATATTCATTCTTCCTTTTATTTTCTATCATCATTGTTTTACCTTTGAGTTCTGGTTATACTGTCAAGTCATTGAAGTTAGTTTATTAATAGTTTGATGTCAGTGTCAAGTCACAGCATAGGGTTTTAAATCAACTTTTAAATTACTTCTATTTTCTCTATCATTAACAATACTTTATATTCTCATGGTTTATTTTATCCTTGTCATTATTAGTTCCTTCTTGTAGTTGAATTCTCTTTATTTTCCCTAGTCGCATTGATTCTATTATTATCCTTAATAAATCTCTTCTTGTTAGGGGTGTTGTTGTCTTTTTCTCACTGTCTGATCTATTGGGTATTTGGGTCAACGTTGTCTTGTCTTTAGTCGTGTGTCTTCGTTTCTTCTGTAATACATTACTTGTTAATTAGTATTTATTTTATTCCCTTATATTAGTCACAATTCGTCCTACGTTCCTTTTCAATGTTCCCATTTTGTTGTTTATTTTGCTTTGGATTGTTTATAATCAGTTTGTTTTACTTTGGTATTGGGTTGGTTATATGTACCGTTACAATATACAAACATAAAACACAAAACAAACTAATACCTGATCAAATACAAATCAGTACAAAAGATGACACAATTTTCAAAACACTCAACATCGGAAATACACAAAATACTAATACATACACCACAATCACACACAATAATACCAATTTAAAGTACCAGAGGCCAACAGGAATCCACAATAACAACAAGCCAACACACAAGTACATCACCAGACTCAATATCACGAAGGCTGAGGATGGGAACACAATGGTTCCCGAAACATGTTCCTAATAAGGAAAAAAATATCTTGAGGTAAAGTCATTATAAATATTAAATATATATATTGTAGCATGACAGATAATCCACTAAAAATTAATTCCATTAAGATCATAAAAACAATTAAATTACAATATAACTCAAAGAATTTCAAATGAAAGTAAATTAAACTTCAAAGAAAAACACCACAATAAAAGGAAAAAGTAATTACATAATAAAAATGCAACGTTAAAACTCAAGTAAATAAATTAAAAGAAACTCATATAAAAAATCAGGAGATTACCCAGGAGATTAGGAGCATGTAATAAAGAAGATAACCTGAACCCAAGAAGGAAGAATGAGATTAGGAGCATGTAATAAAGGAGATACCCCGAACCGAAGAAAGAAGAGGGAGATTAGGAGCATGTAATAAAGAAGATACCCTGAACCCAAGAAGGAAGAAGGAGATTAGGAGCATGTAATAAAGAAGATACTCCAAACCCAAGAAAGAAGAGTAAGTTTAGGAGCAGGTGATAAAGAAGATACCCCGAAACCAAGAAGGAAGAGGAAGTTTAGAAGCAGATGATAAAGAAGATACCCCGAACCAACCAACGGACAAGATAAAACTAAGTACCTTGGTTTACCCAAGAAGGAAGAAGAGAAGAAAAGAAGATGTAGGATGGAAGAACCACAATAAATACCTATTAATAAACCTATTATTAACGATAATGAACCCCAAACCAAATATTAATACCACCAAAGAAAGTATAACACCCCAAAACCTCATAAAAATTGTAACTTAATTATAGACAAAAGTATTTAGTAGTGTGATAAGAAGTGCACCAACTAAAGTTATTATATAGTAAAATAAACAAATCTTCACAGTCCATTATGACTAAAGGTTTGGTCTGAGAATATAATAAAACTCAAATATAAGTCAGAACCAACAGTGAATGTATACAGTGGAAGTGATTTTAAATATAATAAAATTCAAGTTAATGTGTAACAATTACTTAAACAATGTGCTATTAAATAACTTTTATATTTTATAATTAACAAGTGATGAAATATTGAAATGAAAAATATTTCTAATGTTTCATAAAAGAGGTCACTTTTTTATCTCAAAACATTCATAGTAATGCCAATAATAAAGAAATTATGTGGGGGAATAAAAACAGTAACTGTGGATTAATTTGGGGATACAGTATAAACAGAAAAGACTGTGATTTACTTAAGTTTGATAAAAAACTAATAAATGTGAAATGACTAATTATGTTTAGCCTATGAACTCCACTTTTTAAAGAGTTCTAATAGAATAAGATTAATATTTATTGTAAGATGTTTTAGTTACATAACAGTATGCATACAGATTAAAATGTTTATGTATGGATGCTGCATCAGTTTATAAAATGTTTAAAATGTATGTTAAAAATAGTTCCAACAAACATGTCTAACTTTGAAGACTGCTAGTTAATATTAAATATTATTTTTTGTATTAGTAGCATGAATTATATGCTACAGGTATCAATAGTTATGTAAGCAATTTTATTTAATGTGATGTTAACTTTAAAAAGTCAGAGGAGGTGCAAAAATAACTTTATTTGAAAAAACCATATATGTAAAATACTAACTTCTAGGCCAAATAATGAATTCCCAAAAAATTAATATAAACTAGTTAATTAACCAATGAACCATGTAAACTAATAAGATTTATGTAAGGTGGATCGATAACCAACTACTATAACTGATCCTATACTTTAAAAGAGTAATATAGAAGAATGTCTTAAATTATTAAAAATTTTCGGAAGGTAATAACTAAATATTTTAAAGGAGAAATAGTAAATTCATGATTTATCACTAAAAGACAGTTCAAATGTTAAATTTATAAGGCATTAAGGAAAGCGAAAGGTTTGTGACCATCTGAAATTTATTATAATTATATTTATAACACCTAAAATGGCAGTAATTGTGTACAAGAACAGGAAACAGATTTTTGGGCCTAGATTTCCAAAAAGACAGAAATATGGCAATTTTAACAAAAATCTATACAAATATGGACTATGACATATCAAATTAAACAGAATGAGATAAATAAACCAATTATGTGGTTAATAGTTCATGAAAGCAATCAATAAACTAAAAATATTCTATATATAATGTATATTATATTCACATAAATAGGAAGTGAAAATTATTTAAACAATACTTTTCCAATATTAACTTGGCAAGATATTTCCTAAGACGAAGGAAGTAAAACAGTTCAGTATGAACATTCAACGTGAACGGTTGATGCTCGATCGCGTTAAAAAACCGTATAACGAATTGTAATGGCGTACAAAGTCGAAAATAAGTGAAAACGAGAGTTACCTAAATTGACAATTTTTAACTTAAAATCAGTGAAATACACTACCACAACAGTGAAAACAAACGATACGCAACACAATATCAGTGAATTAAACCAGTCAAACAACCTAACATTAATAATTCACATCGTAACAACTTCTCGATTCTTGGCCATAACCAGAAAACATTGAACACATCTAACATAAGACAATTAACACCAGTGAACACTGAACACTTATCCAGGATACCAGAACAACACAATAGACAATATACACTATTACGGAGACCAATAAAACAGTTGTGAAGGTAATTTTATTATCAGAATTTCCAACCATCAGTTCACAGTAATATGCTACAACAAGACGTGCCGCCATTTTGAACTTCCCATGATGCAAAGTATCCGCCAGCAACGAATTCGTCCAGTAACCAATGGGTATAAATTGTGTATTATAAACTTTATATATTATTAACAAATTGTCATTTATTACTTCTTAAGACTTCTTTTTGTACATGTTATACTTTCTAGGCTTACCCTTCTCTGACTATATAATTATAATCGTTACAAGAACCTTTCTGATATTTATATAAAAATAACCTGTAATTGTAATATCGACCAAGCCCTGTGAAAGAGTCGAATATTTGCTCAACATCGGTTTTAAATCGATCTTTTATAAATATTATCAATAAATTCAATTCATTCAACTATCATATTTAAAATTATTTTACATATTAGAATAAGAGTTTTAGTTAATTAAAGGACTTACTGGGAGACGACAAATATTAACGGAAAGTGATATACTGGAGCAGAGCTGAAAATCGCAAATCGATTATTGTAAGAAGACAATCTGATTAACTCCAGATTCATTTAAGGTCAACCAGAAGTGTAAAAATTAACCAAAATAAACCCACAGAATTTTAAAATTTTAACCAAAACGCAGAACCAGGATTATTTCTAAATTATTACAATAACAAACAAACATAAAATTTTTTTTGGAAAAATTTTTTTTAAATAAAAATTTTGTTTTCTTTGTACAATACGAAGAAATATTTATTTGTAACAGCGTGAAACAGCGTCTTGTTACAATATATATATATATACTGCAAGGTAACAGGTTCGAGCCCATACCAGACTTGGAGAAAAGAATGCACAATTAGTGAAAATTTAATACATTTATTGCTCTTTCTTGTACTCTTAGTATTAAAATGTTCTTTAAACGTTTTATATACAATTAACTTATTGTTGTTAAAAATTTTACTTGAAATGTCTTTTAACAAATCCTATCTTGCTTTACACAGTTTTATGAATTTATTTAAATGTTCAAAAGTCTTTTTTTATTAAACCAAATTATTTAAAATTTAATGTTCTTTAAGTGCTCTTTAAAGTTTCACAATTTGAGAATGATTTAATTTTTGCTTCCCTGTTTGGTCGTCCTCTCAGTCCTCCCGGTCGACGATCTCGATCCGGCCTCCAGCGATCCGTCGTCTCGGTCCACGTTCCAGCAATCGCCTCCAGGTAGTGCCTTGCATAAGGTCTCCGTATTCCAGTCGCTACGATCAGCAAACGATGCCCAGGAACGGTAGTTGAATATCTCAGACTCCGTGCTAGTTTCCTGTTGACAATCGCCGCTCACTCGACTCTACGGACCCAAGGACGTCTGGAATTAGCGTTGTCTGGAATCGCTTCCCACTGCGACCACCTTCGCTGACGAACTTTCAGAGAGACTACTTTCAGAGAGACTTCAGAGAAAGCTCAGAGAGGACTGCCTCCTCCTTTTATAACGCAGCCGAATGTAAAGCGCTGCGTTGCTGAGTGACGTCACCGCCGCTATGCGCGTAGGCGTCGTTTAAATTACTTTAATGTAATTATTATCGGCCACGTGTTTCCAACTACCTCTGTCTTGAATGTTCTAGAACACACCTTGTAGCATATGAATATATTTCCCTAACATTCTATTCGTTATTCACATTACACAACACTTCACTCATATGTAAAATTATATTTTCATTGTCTTATTTTCTAATTTTCTTCTATTAATTCTAATTATTTTATTAACACTAATTATTTTCAAGCATTCATTTGGTCATTGGGACACTTATAATAGCTGATATTCATTACTCTTTATATTCACCTATATTGAGACCATTTGTCACGTTGCAATATATATATTGCAACAGAACACAGGATGATAAGATATGCTGTGTATATCAGAGTACATGAATGACGAGCATTTTCTTGTTTAAATTTGTTTTGTGTAATATTTTTTCTTTTAGTCATAAGTTTTGTATTTAAAAATTGATAAGCATATAGGTTACACCAAACTATTCATAAAAAGATGTACTGTATTGTCATGTATTTTTTGTATGAATTGGTGCGCGTGTGCGGGTGTGATAATCTGCGATCGCTATAGCGGCAGTGGTAGTTAACCGATTTACATGAAAATTTGACAAGGAATTATCTAAGTAAATAGCTTCGATTTGTGTATACTCTGAGGTTTGTAACTATTTTAGAAATATGGGTTTTTAAGTAAAGAAAAACTCAAGTGTAACTCTTATCAATGATAGGGTAATAAAATTTGTAGATAATTTCCATGCAGGACTATGCTAAATTATACAAAGTTTTTTATGAAATTTGTGTATCTGGTCGTTCCATCAATCATGTGACTTGGGCTTGGCCTATCAAAATACACCAAATTCAGTGAGATTCATACGTTGCAGAGCTAGGATGAGCACAGTCTGTCTGTCGACGTTGCTAGGGGAAGGTGTGCCCGAGTAAGAGAGTTGTTCTCTTACAAACGTAGAAATATCTTATATAAAATAAACCATAAACCTTACAATTCTTAACGAAGTTTTGCGGTAAGAACCAAGAAGGAATAGAGGAATATTTTATATAAAATAAACTATAAACCTTGAAATTATTAACGAAGTTTTGCAATAAGAACCGATAGGGTAAATAATTAAATAAAAATTTAAAATATAATACAGTGCTGTTTCGTGTAAGTTAAGATATCCGCTTAGGGAACTTAAAGACTCTACAAGATATCGTGGAAGCAGCAAAGATAACTACGAGACTGTGAAATATCGCCGCTGGAGCCGCTTGCTGTAGAAGAGGACGACGAGACGAAGAGGACGCCAGGACGAAGAGGACACCAGGAAGGAGGGACAGGAAGAAGAGGATGCCAAGACGGGACCGACGAGACGAGAGGAGGACGTTGCAGCAAACAAGTAAAATCGATTTATATTATCGAACAATACAAACAATTAAATATATTATCAATACATGACAATTTAAAATACATTATACATCTTTATAAATATTTGTATATAATAAATAATTTTTCATCTCCTCCATAATAGACTTGTATCGATTTTTACACACTCACAATATCCTTATTAGAATAATAAAGTTTGATCTGTTGCAATATATATATTGCGACAAAACATATGTTAGGCATAGTAATAATGGGACAATATAGTCAGTTATCTGGAGCAAGGTTGTATATTTTAAGACAACATTTATTATTGTTTGTAGTTTACAAAATATTTATTTTATTGCAAAATTGTCTCTGACATCAGATTGATCTGATTTTAAAAAGAAACGTCAATTTGTTACTTGGATGTTGTTTTCGTGGGTTGATTCGTCTTACTGCCAGTCCTGTGAATCGCCGCAATCTGCTTCTCTCTCGTCTCCTCCTTTCAGCACACTCCCGCCTCGCTGGAGCTCCTCTTGTACGCGCGCACGCGCCGTCACACCGGTAATCAGTCTAATCTTATCTCAGGGCACAAATTGGGTATTAATTTAATCTTACTTATTTTTGGTGCTTTAAGCGTGCACCTTCCCGCGTCTTGAGGTGTCCTCGCGATCACAATAGGAGTATCCCGGATGGATAAACCTTCCCTATGCGGAAATCTTGACTCACGCGATACTAGCACTGTTTAACAGTATTAAATAGCTTATTTTTTTTGTAATAATGAGTTCGTACCCATTCAAGGTATCAGCAACGGGTAACTCATCGCTAAATTGACCCTGATCACTCGTACAAAAGCACGTTTCTGTTCGAAAAACTCGCACAGAGAGCACGTCTGTAATATTCGAGCAGCAGGATGGAATTAACTAGATATTCGTCGGCGGAGACCCAATCTTAATGGAAATTGGGGCCGCTGATTGGTCGAAACAGCTATCACGCGATTGATGGCTACCACTGATAGACGATTTCTTGAAACGATTTGCAGATTTCTGCAGAAGCAGGTATAGATTTTATCTATGAATTTTCTGCCTTATAAAAGATAAGGACTTTATAGAAACTGCTTTTTACTAACAAAATCCCTATTTACAAACTACGTAACAAGTCTCTGACACCCAGAAAATATAGCGCTATTTAAGATGCGTGCGGTGTCCAAATCTCAGTTCGGTACGTTCATTTATACTTGAGCTATTCATAAAAAATACGACTGACACGCGCACTCGCGCACTCGCACCTTTAACTCGCACATGACATGATCACAAATACATTTATGGGCATTTTAATACATAATAGTCTTTTACCCAATTCTTATTTCAATACTTACATCTAATTTACATATTCAGACAAAAATCAAATTTTAACATGTCTATAACGTCATAACCTGTTATAACAGCATGTAGTCCTAGCTACATTTCCCTTACTGCAATGTTCTATTGCACTATATATATATATATATATATATATATGCATTTTTATTACTAAATATAACTTTTTTAAAACGTAATTATGTAATTATTTTATTATGTTATACTCGTAACGTTTTAGGGAAAAAATTGCATGACCAACGTGTTTTCGTGAGAATCAAACAAGCCGGCACATTTTAAAGGGAAACGAAGAACACCAATAAGAGTGATGTGTTCTGAAAAGATGATTTTTATTGTTACATTTTAACATATATTTTCTAATTGAACGGTTTGATGAATTTCTCGCTTAACTGAAATCGGTAAGAAGTTTATTGATACACGTAATTAAAGCATAATATACGTAGCCATACTTTCAGACAGGTCTGTTCCTGTTTTAACCCAAACAGAACGACATACACACGGCTGTACTGAGCTATGTTGTTCGGTTAGTTTAACCTACAAAGGTACAGCATAGCGAGTAGGCTATAATGCACGTGAAAGTTACTGGTTGGCAGGAAACAGGAAACTCGTCTCTGGCAGACAAACGACGCACTATCTTCACACAACCAGTTTTTGCTATATTCCTTCAACGTATGTTCAGAAAGTATTTTTTTTTTTTATTAAAAAGTTACGTTAGCTTACTCATATGATATTATGTCCCATTGCATTACACATTATGTATCTTCAATCGTGTGATAACTTTTTTACTTTATTGGAATAAAAATTATGTGTATTTGCCCTACTTATACATACTAGTAAGCCCCCTGAGCTGCAAAACTCGCTCACTATTTTGAACGAAATAAATTTATTATTTCATATATTTTGAAATTAGATAACTTTCCAGTCACGAGAAAACTTACAAAAATCCCGATTCCTCTACTGTTTCTGCGGTAATATAACAACCGTAGAGCATACTGTTATACAATAAACACTAAAAATTAGAAACATTCGGATTTGGGTTACAATTCCTTTTAGTCCGACACCCTGCCGTATGTTAAAAACTTTCCCAAATTTGTTATCTCTTTTTTGGACCCTGGAGTTACAATGTTTTGAAATTTCTAAAACTTACACTACATTCAGATTTTAGTTAAAATTATCTTCAATTATTACCCGACAAGAATTTCTGCGATTTTATTAACATTTTCACCTACTTCCTAGGCTCTGAGTTCTAAAATTTAAAATTTTTAAAAAATGAACATTATATTCAGACTGTGGTTAAAATTGCCTTTAATTTGATAACCCTTATGTGCTTTTGCATTTTTTTATAAATTAGACCACCTTAATTTTTTGCCTCCCGCCCCCTATTTTAATCTCAAAACTAATAGAGTTCTGAAAAATAAAAGTGTAGAGTTATATGCCAAATTTTGTGAAAATCGGTTAGTACTTTCAAAAGTTGTTGTGAGACATACACAAGACAAGTGCATAGGTAGTAAGTTTTATAGTCAAACACACGATATATATGATATACAGTCGCACATATATGACTATATGTGTGATATATATCGTGACTATGTACGTGTGTTTTATAGTCAAATAGATAGACAGACAGATAAATACCAAATGGTCGAGTTAAAACTGAGATCTCGCTTAGCTCATTCAATAAATACTTCAGGACAATAATAAACACTTTCGGCTAAAGATTAGACTGTCTTGTTTTTTTAGCAGATAGATTAGTCATTAATACAGCGATTGTACTTTGTCAAAGATACAATTTGCCAAAGAGGAATGAATGTTACTGTAGCTCCATAGATTTTCTATTAGCCGTCAGAACAGATCACAAAAATATGGTTTTAAGCCAAAGCTCTAATACAGTAGATATGCTTATTGGAATAATCATGTAACATCTACCTACGTTATTGAACATTCGTTTAGTTATGGTATGAGGTATAGTTAGTTATATTAAGTATGGTATTAGTTATACAATATACGTCATATAGCCTATTGTATGAGGAAGTAAAAAGTTGATAACTTATGTTTACAGCTGATCTCCCCAGGAAGCTACATTCAAATTCTCTAAAAACCTAAAGTAAAAAGGAGCTAAAAAAATTTTTTTGATTGAAGTCGTTAAGTCATAAGAAGGACTCAGTTTTCATCTCTTGCCAAAATCTGGATGCGATCATAGTTTTGCACAAATTTTGTTCAGTTGAATTGTGTTTTCCACTTTATGTCAAGAGATTTTAACACGAACATATTTTACTTAAGAACATTAATTCTACAACGGAATTAATTGTAAAACCACCGAGGGTAAGATAGAGTCGACATTTCCCAGTGAAATATCTGGAGATAATTGAAACCTAACTAAACCCCACGATTACCAAAACTTGTCTCCTTGGTTAAGTGTTATTAGATAAAATTACCTATAACATATTAATGTTATATTTTATTTTAATTTTGTATAGTACTGGTTCAGTAAGTTTCGTAAGGGTTTCTTTTCAACAAAGTAATAAAAACGGTTTCTTATATTCTTAATGTCTTGGCAAAAATATGTAGGCTACTAGTTTACTCTCGTCTTTGATTAGAACCTGCCGCTCTGTATTTTTCGTAATGTACAAAGCCAGTATAGGCTTATAATTTCTGTACTGTACGATTTTTACTTTCTTGAAAAACAATTAAATTTTTTGTACAATTACATTCAGTACAATTAAATTTACAAAAATTAAAATTTTTTGCCTGCCATGATGTGTTGCAACGCACAGACCTACAACACCACACACACGCACTAAATAGCACTTTATGTTTGCGAGAGACAGTGAATCTAAACTACTTGAGATTTTACTGACTTCTTAAGCTGCGTACGATAGCTGTTTTTATAGTAACATGAAAACTAATAGTTTGGCCTACCGACGTAAAATTCATTTGGGGAGTGAATTATGTTTTCTTTCAAGTAGCCTCTTTAAAGTTATTATCAAAATAAATCGATGCTGTTAGTAGCATGTGAAAGATAATCTAGTAATGAATAAGTTGTGTTTCTAGTACATGAATTTATCTTTTTGAACATGATTGTTTACGACAAAATATTTGAATAACGCCAGTTTTTCATAAACCGTTGTATTAAACGATTCAATGTTTAAAAAAAAAAACTTCATAAATGTCACGGTCTCTTAAAAAATAATCTAATAATTTCTTTGATTTTACGTATTTTTAACATATATGCAATATGACTTAGAAAAATAATGTTTCTCTTATGTTTCATGCCGGATATTAGTTAATTTTTGTTGTATTGCGATGTGACATGAAGAGAATCAAATTAAAAGCAATTACCCTCAAATTTTATAAATTCCCAAATTTTAAATTCGTTTCTAGATTAATTTTGTAAAAATGTTTTCTTTTGATGAAATTTTGAAAAAAGTGGTTCTTTATTCTTTATTACGCTTAAATTAACGGTGTTGACTCAAGAATTTTTACGAAAATTTCATGACTAAAATTTTAGTAACGGTTTTATTTGTTAAATCGTAGATCACGATTTTAGTTAAGTGAGGAGGGAACAAATCTCATGTAAAAATACTTTTTTCCCTCCTATATTTAATAGCTTTACTAGACTATATAAATTATATATCGAAGATCGCAAAAAATCTACCATGGCCGCGAATTGACGTTTAAAGAACTTCAACTTGCGGCTCTTGAATATAAATCAGCTTAAGGTTTCTTCTTTTCATGGCACCGTTCAATATTTTTACTGTACTTCTGTGAATTGCACATCAGTTCCCTTACTAACCAGCCGTCGCGTCGTGCGAGATCCGATATCTATTAAAACAGTATTGTATTAATTTTCTTTGGGAATTTAAGTATAGTGCACCTCGGAACTCCTACTGTCAAATAAATAAATACTACTTTGGCTACTATTACACTTTGTAGACAACCTCCCCTTGTAGGCCTAATAGTAAGCATTTCCTAGACATTAATAATGTTGCACACTATTATAGAAAAAACTGCCGATTAGCGCTTAAAATGATAGGAAAATGATTTTCCGATCTAATGATGAACTGTGAAGCTTGAAAGCGCTAATCGGGAATTTTTTCTACAGTGGTGTGGACCAGTGTTATTTCTGTTTGTGATTATAACCATTAGCACAACTTTATTAATTAAATATTGTAACGAAACAAAATGTTACAAAAGAATAGTAAATAATAGTGGAATCCGATCCAGAGAGGAACCAAGAAATAATAATTGAAAGCAAATTAAAGGAAAACTATTTGGTTTGACTTATATAATATTATCCAGAAACCCAAAAATAACCCAGTAGAATAGGGCAGTAAACAGAAAAAAGTGAAATAAATAAACCTAGTAGGCCTAATCAACTTACCCTGAATAATAATCCAAACCCAATAAAGAGTACCTAATCCATATAATAAAATTGTATTAATTATAATCATATAGGCCTATAATCAAGGAAAGGAAAAGGGACACAAACCTTTAAAGTAATGAGTGTGGTCATAAGAAATAGCGACACAGACTACCGTTAAACAGTGTAATTATTTTTGATGGAAGTGTTTTGATATTATTAGACAGAATTTTAGTTTATCATACAGACAATAGTTTAGCAGTATAAATAAACTAAAACTGTCAAAAACAATTATTATTATTAAAAGTTTTGTTATATGTTATAAGATTTTATGTCACCAGTTAATTTATGTAAATATATTTATCTCAGGTAGTCAAAGTAGAAATTACAATCAATCATAACAAATTGTTCTACCACATATCATAGAAATTCAAATTAATAAGGTTTTACAGTTATAAACTGAGGCATGTTTAGTATCAAATTGTTTATAATTATCTAATTAATAATTGTATAAACATTGCATATATAATTAGAGTATAATAATAAAATTATCTATTAAAGGTAATTTATAAAATATAATGTAGGTAATGGGTGTTGATCCTATAACATTTAAACTGTACATAAATGACCAATCAAAATTTAAGAAATTTGTATGAGTTAGGTAACTAAAAGAAAGAAGAAATAACACTTAATTGTTAATTGTGATGGAAAGCAGTTGAATAGTGCGTGTCTAGAGGTAATTAAAAGTATATAAAAATAGATGACCCGTGTGTGAAAGAAGATCTGAAGGACCATCATCGAAGATAATAATCCTTCCACTACCATTTTCATGAACAAATAATACACACAATCAAGAAAAATATTCAGAAACGACCAGGAACCCTTCAGCAATATCGTCTAGATGTGTAAAGTATAATTTGACAATATTTTTTTTCAACAAGGAACAACCACTAGACAATATAACAATTTACACTAACACTAATCACTAGTCAACATTTTAAAGTGCAACCAAATTCAATATATAAGCTAACAGTGATTACAAGGAAAACATTTATTGTACACATTAATAAACTACATTATTTTCTGAGACGGACAAATTGAATATCGTCAAACTTGTATGTAACTGAATATATAATATGAGTAAATTTTTAGATTATAAGTAATATATTGTTTGTAAAGGTACTCTCTATTATTAATCAACATGCAAAGGAACTTTTCGTAGCAGCCACAAGAATTCCCACGAAATATATTAAAATTATTTAATTATAAATCCTGAGATAAATATCGACCCTGTGACAACTGTATGTATCGAATGGAATTTTCCAATAATTGGAATTTATGTTACAAAGATTAAATCAATATGTTATTAAATCATATCCATGAGTTATTATTCCATTAAAAAACTATCAGTGTTATAAATTGGCGCACCAACTAGTGAGGCTGAAATTAGGGAATATTAAGTGAAGAAATTGAATCAAGCAAATTAATTTCCTAATTTTTAGCTGGCGACTGCTATAAGTTCCAAGAAATTGTAAAGATGTGTAAGAGGGCTACGTCATTGAAACGGACGAAGGAGGCAGAGAAGGAAGTCAGGATGGAAGAGAAAGAAGTAACATCGGTGGAGGATGTAGAAATGGTAGCAAGAAAGGAAGATAGGGGAGACCCGAATCTTATAAAATTAATGGAGTTAATGAATAGTATGAGTGAAAAAATGGACAGAAATAAGGAAGAAACGAATGACAATTTTAAGAAGCAGAAGGAAGAAATGAAGGAAGATTTGAAGAACATCAAGGAAGAATTCACTGAAAACTCAAAGAAACAAAATGAAATTTTGAGTCAAAACTTATTAAAACAAATGAAGGAAAAATTCGATAACATCAAGGAAGATAACAGACAAACGAAGGAAGATTTGAAGAGCATCAAGGAAGATCACAGACAAACAAATGAGAAAATTGATAATATCAAGGAAGATAACAG
Source organism: Magicicada septendecula (assembly GCA_034769895.1). NCBI lineage: Eukaryota > Metazoa > Arthropoda > Insecta > Hemiptera > Cicadidae > Magicicada > Magicicada septendecula. The sequence continues at coordinate 504,153,112 of CM068367.1, forward strand.
ACAAACAAATGAGAAAATGAGTGAAAATTTAATAAAACAGATGGAGGAGAGATTTGACCAAAACAGAGAAGACACTAACGAGAGTTTAAAACAGACAAAAGAGAAAATTGATAGTATTAAGGAAAGTACTAATGAAACTTTAAGGCAAACTATAAGTGAAAATAATAACCAAATGAAGGAAGAGTTCAGACAAATCAATGAAGAGAATTTAAGAAGAATTAATGGTAGAATTGAACAAGTCAATGATACAATTAACCAGAAGATGGACAAAATCGATGAGGAAAGGAAGCAAGAAATAGCTGACACTAATGAGAGATTGAGAAAAGCTAACGAAACCATCATACAAAATAAAGCAGTGATAAATACTAGAATAGACCAGGTCCAAGAAAATAGTCGTATTCAAATAGAAGGAATACAAAAGGAACAAGAAAATTTAGTGAATTTACAGAAACAAACCGGAGAAAGGTGTGACAATATTAACACTACGGTGAATAATTTAACTGGTCAGGTACGCCAAAATCAAGAAGAAATTGAGTTAATTAGAACCAGACCAAATAATATTACTCATGTTTCCACAAATGAAACCAGAGAAGGAATTAATTTCAAAAATTATCGCAGAAACCCCATGGAATTCCTGGCCAGAATTGAGGAACATTTTAATAAACATCGAATAACTATCTGGAGCTCGATTAGAGAGATGTTGGATGAGCATTTTAGGGAGATTACGGACAACTGGTGGACAGCAACCAGGAATGAGATAGTGGACTACGCTCAATTTAAAAAACTGTTTAAAGAAAAATACTGGTCCGAAGCTATACAAAATATTATAAGGGACAACATTTGTCAGGGAAGATATGATGGAAATAGAGGTACATCTCCAACTACTTACTTCTGGGGAAAGGTATGTTTGGCGAGACACCTAGAGCCAAGAATACCAGAAGAATCCCTAGTAACTAAAATGGCATACCATTATGACACAGGAATTGCCAGAGCACGCCTGGGAAGCCAGATTAAAACGGTCCACGCAATGGCTGACTTATTAGAAAATTATGAACACGAGGGTTACTACAAAAGAAGCAGACAACGAACGGATCAGTGCAGTTCAAAAAATAATAACCATGGTATGAATCATAATCAATATAATAACATGAATAACCCGAATAGTTATGTCAACGATCGTAATTACAACCAAAATTTTACCCCAAATAATAACCAACCAGCAAACTTCAATCGAAACCCAATTAACAATAATGATAACAACAGGCCCAATCAAAATTACCATCCGGGTAATAGAAACAATAATAATTATAATAACTACCGAACAAACCAAAATTATAATAATTTTAGGAGTAACTCAGGAGTTAATAACAATAATAATCAGGGTAATTATAATAATAATCGTTCGTACCGACCCCGAATAAATTACATCAGTGCCGTAGAAGGGGATTACTGGAGATACCATCAACCTCGGAGGAACAGTTTTAATAACAGTTATGATCAAAGAGGAAATCCCAGAGGGATGAGTCACCATTATAACCGAGTCAGAAGTAGAAGCCAGGAGGACTTCCGAGAATCAAGGGGAAGTGAACAATTAGACAACCGAGAGGTTGAACAACCAGGAACCAGCACACCAGTCCAGGCAAATCAACAGTCATGCCCGGAAAATAATCATGATAGCCTTAATTTAAACGGAGTGAGGCAGTAATAAACCCTCGCGACCCCTTACTGCTACTAATTACTGGGTACAATAACCACCAAATTCAAAAACATAGTAATAACAAATTACTACCAACTAATTATGAAAAACTAATTATGGAAAATAAACGAATTTTGAAGTACAAAAACCACCAAATTCAAAAATATAGTAATAACAAATTACTACCAACTAATTATGAAAAGCTAATTATGGAAAATAAAAGAATTTTGAAGTATAACAATAACCAAAGTTTAAGGACGGACAGTCAAAATCTTACTATTATTTACAATTATTATTTGAAAAATCTTCGAGAAGAACTGTTGGAGGAAACGGTGACAAGTAGAATCAACCAGCATAATGAAATTTTATACATAACCGCTCAAATTGAAGGAATTCCTACACGAATAATGATAGATACTGGTGCAAATGTATCACTTATTAACGACGCTGAACTGGAGAGAATACAGAAACAAAGTAAAAATATAATACCTACCTTACCTGTCAATAATGTTATTTTAATAGGTGCCACTGGGCGTCAAAATAAAACAGTGAGAAAACAAATGTCATTGGAAATAGAAAGCAAAGGTGTTACAATTAATATTATATGTTTGGTCGCAATCGGCCTACCATTCGAATTATTAATCGGATGCGATATGCTGAGGAAATACTCAGCCATTATTGATTTGAGCAAGGAGAAGGTGTCCTTGAACTCAGAAGGTGTTATGTGGACGGCAGAGTTAATAGGAAGCGATGGTGCCCCTCTGAACCGTACCCATCACCAAGTTAGGGAATTAAATTTTTTAAATAATGACACCCAATGCAGAAAAATAATCTATAATATGACAAATGAAGACCTGTGGAACAGTAAATTACAGGAGATAAGAGAGTTTATACACCAAGGCACAAATAATTTGACAGTAAAACAAGTAGAAGATCTCATTATAATATATAAGAAGTATAAACATGTATTTTCAGAAAAACCAGGAAAAGTAAAAAACTATCAGTGTAGAATACAATTTAAAGAACCAGCAGAATTCCACAGAAAATCCTATCCTATACCATATTCATTGAAGGAGGCGGTTAGAGCTGAAATTAATAAAATGTTGTTAAATGATATAATTGAGCATAGCCAATCACCATATACTAGCCCAATAGTAGCAATTCAGAAGATTATAATCAACAATCCATGAAAAAATATCATGAGGAAGAAAAGTCAAAATAACATAAGTAATTATGTCCTCACGCCTAATGAAGTGTTCAGAAATAATTACTTCTGAAGGGAGGCAATTTGTAACGAAACAAAATGTTACAAAAGAATAGTAAATAATAGTGGAATCCGATCCAGAGAGGAACCAAGAAATAATAATTGAAAGCAAATTAAAGGAAAACTATTTGGTTTGACTTATATAATATTATCCAGAAACCCAAAAATAACCCAGTAGAATAGGGCAGTAAACAGAAAAAAGTGAAATAAATAAACCTAGTAGGCCTAATCAACTTACCCTGAATAATAATCCAAACCCAATAAAGAGTACCTAATCCATATAATAAAATTGTATTAATTATAATCATATAGGCCTATAATCAAGGAAAGGAAAAGGGACACAAACCTTTAAAGTAATGAGTGTGATCATAAGAAATAGCGACACAGACTACCGTTAAACAGTGTAATTATTTTTGATGGAAGTGTTTTGATATTATTAGACAGAATTTTAGTTTATCATACAGACAATAGTTTAGCAGTATAAATAAACTAAAACTGTCAAAAACAATTATTATTATTAAAAGTTTTGTTATATGTTATAAGATTTTATGTCACCAGTTAATTTATGTAAATATATTTATCTCAGGTAGTCAAAGTAGAAATTACAATCAATCATAACAAATTGTTCTACCACATATCATAGAAATTCAAATTAATAAGGTTTTACAGTTATAAACTGAGGCATGTTTAGTATCAAATTGTTTATAATTATCTAATTAATAATTGTATAAACATTGCATATATAATTAGAGTATAATAATAAAATTATCTATTAAAGGTAATTTATAAAATATAATGTAGGTAATGGGTGTTGATCCTATAACATTTAAACTGTACATAAATGACCAATCAAAATTTAAGAAATTTGTATGAGTTAGGTAACTAAAAGAAAGAAGAAATAACACTTAATTGTTAATTGTGATGGAAAGCAGTTGAATAGTGCGTGTCTAGAGGTAATTAAAAGTATATAAAAATAGATGACCCGTGTGTGAAAGAAGATCTGAAGGACCATCATCGAAGATAATAATCCTTCCACTACCATTTTCATGAACAAATAATACACACAATCAAGAAAAATATTCAGAAACGACCAGGAACCCTTCAGCAATATCGTCTAGATGTGTAAAGTATAATTTGACAATATTTTTTTTCAACAAGGAACAACCACTAGACAATATAACAATTTACACTAACACTAATCACTAGTCAACATTTTAAAGTGCAACCAAATTCAATATATAAGCTAACAGTGATTACAAGGAAAACATTTATTGTACACATTAATAAACTACATTATTTTCTGAGACGGACAAATTGAATATCGTCAAACTTGTATGTAACTGAATATATAATATGAGTAAATTTTTAGATTATAAGTAATATATTGTTTGTAAAGGTACTCTCTATTATTAGTCAACATGCAAAGGAACTTTTCGTAGCAGCCACAAGAATTCCCACGAAATATATTAAAATTATTTAATTATAAATCCTGAGATAAATATCGACCCTGTGACAACTGTATGTATCGAATGGAATTTTCCAATAATTGGAATTTATGTTACAAAGATTAAATCAATATGTTATTAAATCATATCCATGAGTTATTATTCCATTATTAAATAGATAGTGTTATAATATTAACAAATTGTTTAAACTCAACTAAGTAACAGTTGGGTGAGTGTGTTGTGAACGTACTCGTATGTGCGGGCCCGTAAGCGTAGAATTTTCTCTTTCTACCTTCCCCACTTCTGACGTGCGTGGATAGTGTATCAGTTATATCGTCACTCTGTAATTATGGATTTTACTTTCAAAGAATTTTTGCCAACTGTGACGTTAGGAAACTCAAGGCCGCTGAACTTCCATTGAACGCATTCCATAATACTTTGTATGGTCACATAACAAATCTGAATTCAGTGAATAGACCGTGGATAACAGTAGTTACATGCTTGTCAGTTTTACACTTAAATTATCAGTAAAGACTTTGGAATAATGAGACATCTGTTATGGACAGTCAGTTTAGATAATGGAAATTAAAATTAGTCTGTTAGACGCGTCATTATTGAAATTTTTGAGGATGTTTCAAATCTTAACTTCACGTAATCTGAATAGTAGTGCTCTTCCTGGAAATGATTTCTTAAAAGTATCTTCTCAGCAAATAATCGTAGTACGTAGAAACGACAAAGACATCATGACAATTTAGATCCAGCCTCAATTCACCATGATCCACTTCCCAAATAATTAGCTCAACTTTTAGAGAGCTTGTCTCTAGAACGCCTTTTCAGAGGCGTCTCAAATAGCACGAAAAGTTTGATTGAGCCCGACAGTTTTAGTGAGAAGAGCCACTGGAAGTCCGGGCTTGGGCAATAGCTAAACCCGAGATGGCCTAATAGTCGGACGGACTCATTCGGTGTAGGAAGTTAGACTACCATATATAGAGGTGAGTTGATTGTGTTGTTGAGCTGACATGAAGTAGATTTTCCGACCTCAGAAAACCGACTTGGCCTGAAAATGAACAAATTTGGCAATCAATGAAATAAGAATAAATTTAAGTATAATAAATAACTTTAATGAAGAAAGTTGTGTTAGTGGTTGAAATCGCAAGCAGAATGATAGTGGTGTGCAACAGTGATCATTCTGCTTGTAATAATAACTGTTACCGTAATTTTGATTTTAAGCAATTAAAAACGTTAAAAATATACGTATAACAAAGGAAAAGTGCTGTTTAAATTATGGAATTTCGTACAGTAATTAGGACACGAAAATTTATCTTTCGCCAGTACGCGGACTCTCACAAACCTACTTTTCACGTTTTTACATTTTGCATTTCAACAAACACAGGCTAACGACTTCCTAATTACAGTAAAGTCGTTGTTACGTTAAACAAAATTGCACTGTGTCTTTCAGTCCATCGTGTAGTGGAATGTTACTACTTAAATCAATAACATAATAATAATAACAAACATTATTCTAATCGTTTACGCTACGAGAAGTAAATTATTCATATGGACTTGTTATTTAAAACTTTGCATATGATTACGTTGCGTAATTTGAGAGATTGTTATTAAGTAACCATATTTTGTAAAATTTAGGCAAAAAAAAAAGAGTAGGATTTGATCGGTAGTGTGGAATTCCTTAGCTTCAAAAAGGCATATACGGTGAAACTAGTAGAGGACGCCGTTGTGTAACTTACTTTGGTCGCGATTTGTGGGTTCTACTGACTGAATATATTTTAATTTTAGAGTTGCATTGTTAATTACATATTTATATATTTCTTCGAAGTAGTTAGGTCCTCATGTATGGGTACTGTTACTCGTTACGTCTGCTGTTGATACGGAGACAATCTTCCGGAGACAGAAATTTCTCCCGATAAAGACCAGATCAATTTATTTATTATTGTTAATGGTTCATTACATAATGTTTCGACAATCTTCAGGTTTTTCCTGGGTCATTGACGTGATGACAGTTACTGAAGAGTTGTGAACAAGTGTGGTCCATACCGGAAGTGAGTTTCACATCCGGATAAGGTTACCGAAAGATGAGGCAGACTGCAAATAACAACAAATTATTCAAAAGAATAAAACTTTCTTTTATTGTACGCTGCATAATTTCTAACAGTTAGTAATTTTAGGCAAAACTTGTATTTTTAAAATTATTGGAAGGATAAAAATAATAATGCTCTGCATACGCATTTAAGCTAACTCAAAAGCTGCGTGCTGCACTAATTCGTTATTTAACGGTTAATTAACTGGAACGTTTCCATTGTTCGACCGGTTGATGTCGCCGTTACGGCACACAACAGTTGCTTGTTGACATAACCGACAAGAGGAAGAGGCAAACGAGTACCGGTAGTTTCACAAGTTCGGTGTCTCGGCTATTATGCAATAGTTACTTACGACTAGGTCGTAAATAAACAGCCTCTAATTCACGTGTGTTAATGTCTTGGCTAAAACGAAAAGCGTTGTGCGTTTGTGTATGCGGCTAATCGATACGTTGGAAAGTGGCGTTCAACAGGTTCCGAGCGTAATACTTTGTTTACATTTCCTGTGAAATGTGGAATTATTACGCCAATTTAACATCAGAGAAAGGAGAATGTGTAATTGAGATGTAGTTTCTTCTTTCACAGGAAATTAACTTTATCTGATCAAAGGAGTGTTCATAAACATCAATTTTATTATGATTATTTTTCGTTGTTAATAGAAAAAAAAACAAAAAAGGTATATCTGTATAACTAATGATTTGAAATATGTAAGTATGTACGTAATATATTCTAATATTTATAAGGCCGTAGTTTAGTGTGTTTCTAGTTTTTGAACTGTTCCTAGCCCGCGGGCTTAATGTTCGTAAACGAACAAGAAAGAAGAGACAATGTATTTTATATGTAGTATATTGGGCTTTGCAAGTAATGTCAAGTAAATCTAAGCAATTACAAATGTTTAAACGGATAAGATTAAAACCTATCCGTCTACCACAGTACACACGTGTTTCAGAAAGAATGAGGTACCATTTCGGAAGGTATTCTGGAGCTAAAATTAAGTCCCCGAGAATACTTTCTTCACGAGTTACGGCTTAAGTAATATGTCTTTACTAAACAACTTGGCACCGAGTTATCTATTAAGTAAGTAATTAGATTCCTTATTGTGCTAAACTTTTTTGACGGAAAAGATACGGACAAGGGGTCTGCCTTCCAACTACCAGAATAAGTTAAATTTAATCTGTTATGTAAAATCTTCAGCTGAACTTGACAATTAAGAATGAAAGAAATGTGTTTGAAGACAACAGCGAATTTCTCAATTGAATTTCTTTTGAAATGAAAAGGTAATATGCACTCGTATATCGTTGTAAGGTATTTTTTTGGGTAAAACAAATTGTCAGATACATTCTGATGATACTAAATTCCGCAAACTACTTAAATCTTTTACTTAGCGAATTCGTTGCATGTGCTTCGCCGGTACCAAAAACTTACTGATCTGCAACAAAAACTTATGATCTTCGAGAAAGAAATAAAATTATCGTTTAAAATAAATTAAAATTGTTTTCATTGTTTGTTAAATCGTTTTATTATTTAGCGAAACACATAATATAGGAATGTTTTGTATTTGAAAATCGTTGGCACCTGGGGGGTACACGAGTGACTGAGATTCTCGCGGTGAACGTTTCATGACGTATAATCAAAAGGCATTCACTGACACGCGTTGAGGTTTCTCTCATTATGTCCACCGAAACAAACAGATCCATCGACACGGTCCTTAAGCACATTAATCTACCGCTGTATCTACTTTTACCGCTGCATTGTTAATTGTTATTTTTTTAACGAGTCACTCGTCATGACATTCGCACCAATTGACAAACTTCTTCTTTCTCCAAATGGTAGTCACAACCATTTGTGGAGTTATGCTTCCTCCTCCATTCTGCTCTTTCCTTGACAATTCCTGCCACTTGACAAAAGTTTATGAATAAAACGACAACTAAGTTAGTTCCCCAATTTAATGCTGGAGACCCAAACTGGATTAAAATGTTAGGGTAAAGTATTAGTTTACTCAACCCACCCCATAAACTCGACTACGCACTCTGTGTGTATATATTATGTACTGTTTGTGCTAACCCAATCACAAAGTAGAGTCAATAAACGTGTGATTACCGAACACATGCAATTCAGCAGTGACGAATAAGGTTTTAAATTCGATGATATTGTCATTTTATATTGTCCATGTTCCATAAGGAAATGGAAGTATGGTGGTGGCGAAAAAAATCGTGTTCGAGATAAGGGCTGATTCTGATTGTACTACCCTCAAAATATGAAGAAAAGTCATTTTTCGAAAAGTGTCTTCGTGTGTGTCTGTCTGTGTCTGTGTGTCTATGTGTAGAATTTTTTCTATGGCAAACAATAACTGCCGCAAATTCAAATGAGTCAAATAATTTTTTGCATACATGCCTGAATTGTAGAGGACTCAAGGCCTTTATTTTGGTGAAGATTGGTTAAGGGGAAGGGGTAGTTTACCTGCAACGTTTTATGTTTTAACAAGAGTAAAGTACTTAATTTTGATAAATAAAGTATCCTGAAAAGAAGGTCATAATAATCCACTGTAGAAAAGTAGATGAAATATCTATAAATGAAAAGGGTAGTTGAAAGGGGGACGGGGTAATTTTCTATAAATGAAAATGATAGTTGAAGGGGGAGGGGATAATTTTTTATATGTGTACTACGTTATCGGCAACGAAGAAGTAGTTTGTTGTTAAAATTCCTTCCCGGGCTGTTTGGCCGTGGTCCAATGTTTTCTGCAAAACCAGAAGTTTCGGCAATGCCATGGACTGCCATCATCAGTGAAAATCGAGTGCGCTAATGTGAGGTGGTATACGTTAGTGACCACAGTACTGTGGTTAAGGCTGAAGCAAGAAGTAGAAAGCAGTAGTTCCTGTGGAAATATTTCATTTCGAAAATGATTTTAAATATAAATCTTAGAACATGGAAGTCATGTATGGTTCTCCATACCGATATTTTTGATACTGTTATTTTTTGCACAGTAAATTTTATTTGCGGATTATTTTTGTACGCTGCCTTTCAATGCAAAAATTAGACGGTTAAAATTATGTATACGTATATGACATGTATTCCCACTACTACTGTTGCCAGGACCCGAGTTCCCACTACAAGAACAGGCTACTCGTGCCAACGGCCTGGCTCACGGTTTGTTATCATTCCAGGTTTTCGATAACTGAGCTTTGAAATGCTATACTAAGGATGGAACATGCTGTTGTTCGTTATTATACTAATGACGTATTCTTTGTTGTTAATGTTCTTGGTTTCGTTGTTGCTTTTATCTTAGTAAGATAATTACATATTCCTATATATGTAATGTGGAATTATTACGGCAATTTAACATCAGAGAAAGGAGAGGTGTAATTGAGGTAAAATTCCTTCTTTTACAGGAAATTAGCTTTATCTAATCCAAGAAGTGTTCATAAACATTAGGAACGCTTTGCTCTGTTAATACTCTTGCAACACACACACATAGATCATACAACAGTAGGACTGCATGCACGCGCCATTTGATTGTCCTGTTCATGAAGATGTTAGTCTATGTAAACTCGATATTGCCACAGTTAGCTAATACTCAGTAACTGTAGCTTATCACCTACAATGAAGCCGACACTCGCGTCGTCGTCATTCTGCTGTCAGTTTAGGCCTTTGTTTAAGTAATACAGGAATGTGTCAACAACGCAACTATGTCTGTGGAGGTAACAATTAATTACAACTGTTAAGAATTGTTCTAATAGCCGACGTTGACGGTTTTAGTGAGACTGTTGTTTGTGTGTGTTTGTAAATAAAACTTTGCTTACGATAATGGTTAGTAATTAATATATACTTAAGAAATTTATAACTTTATACAATATTTGTTGTTACTGTTCTCAGAGGCTTCGTGAACAGTAACACTGCATAATTAAATAGTAATTGAAGTGGTATTAAGTGACTACCATTGTAGAAATTTTCGTGTGACCATCACCTTGTTCATCCTTTCTCATACACTGTGAATCTTGTTCACAACGTAGATTTGAAAGTAGTGGATAGCAGAGCGTTCTCACTTTTATATAAAGAGAACGGTCACAGGTAACGAGCACAGCTAAGTACTTTAAAATAAATTATGTTATTATTGTACATGTAATTAGAATTTTAATTTAGTACTCTGCTGACTTATTTAACAATGAACTAAAGAATGCTCAATTTATTCATCTTAAAAAGAACCCAATTCGTTACTTCTGCCTTTTCTTTCCTACTGCTTATGATTCCTATGTGTTTCTCTGTCTACATGTCACCGTCCATCTTTAAATCTACATTTAGTCTGTCTGTCTATCTGTCTATTTATCTGTCAGTCTATTTGTTTATCTGACTAACTTTCTCTTCCCCCTCTCATCTTTTCCCAATTAGAGCAACGGATTTAACAGGATTTAACATCACAAATTCGACGTATACAGATTCTGTGTTAAGAGCATCGTTTTTGGAGAAACGTTTGAGACATGTAAGTTCAATAATTTTTCGCATAATGCTTCTTGTAATACCGTAATTGCCGTATAATTTTAAAATTTATACAACTTAATAAATTATAAAAATAATAAATAAAAAAATAAAGTTTTTTAGAAATTTTTGTGAGGTACTATTAAAAATGAAGAGAAAAGGTTACAAGTTGTGCCAAGAAACACATTATGAATTGTAGTTCACACTACTTTTTTTTTAAATGTAATAAATAGAAACCAGCTGCCCATCTAAAATTTTAGAATGTCAATGTCTTTGTGGTTAAAATTATAAATAATTGAAATAAACACGTTTAAAAATGTTAAACTCTTACGTCAATTACTATGATTCTTAACATCATTGTTATTATTAACAATATTTAATAGATTATATATTATTTATAATGTTGAATATTATTTAATGTGTACATTATTAAATAATATTGTTTGTAATTATATATTGTAACAATACTCTTGGAGCGTTTATACTGATTTTATTATTATTATAATTGATTATTAAAATTGTAAGTTACTGTTGTAGTTTAAAGTTTGTGGTTTAAAAGAGTATTAGACTCGCTATTAGTTCACCGTATTTACCTCCCCACTTACCATCCGTGGATAACTTCACTCTTCTCGGTGGCGACTTCTCTTACTGTAAACACACTTGACATACATAGATATTCCTTTTGAATATCGAAAAAAATGCACATAAACAATAAAATAATTCAAATATTCAATTGTAAGTTGAAAAATATCAGTAATTCAAATATTACCGCCACCTTATGAGATAATTGTTTCTAAACAAAAAATAAACTGTTGCTTCTATTTTATAGAAATTAAAACTCTGTGTCCACTGATAATAAACTGAGGATTTATTGACAATGTTTAAATTCATCAAAACTCTTTTAGAACAATTAATGTGACATCTTCATAAACAACAACAAATTAAATAAATATTGAGATCTCTACAGCTCAAGGCTGGTAACACTGTTGTAATGTACGATAGTATTGTGAACGAGGTTAGGTTCACTTTAGTTAATTATATTACCAATTTGCGTGAATTCTTTGAAGACACATGATACCAGATACAAAGATGTGGTTTTGAATAACAATGTTTACTTATCTACGATTATGAAAAAGAACAAAAATTTAAAATTATTAATCTTGATACGATAGTCGATAATATCGTACTATCGTATGTTATGCAAAAGTCTAGAGAAGCTAAGGTCAACACGTGCTTTGAACGTTGCACTGTTAAAATATTATTATTAATTCATTAGTTATCAGAACCATGTACTGGAAAGAGAAAAAAATCTAAAGAAAAAAACTCTTATTATTGCTTTCATTTCATACAAATCATTTAAGAACAGAATTGTTTCTTTGTGACAAAAATATATGCTTCGGTTCTAGGTTAGTTTGCCTAGGAAAAAGTAAGTGATTATTTATAATAAGTAATGTTATCTGTAAGATTCTTAATAATATAGTTACAAACACTTTATTTATAATTCATATGATGTGTAATTATCAGTCATGAAAATATTCGCACAAGAAAATTATTATTTATTAATTCAAAAGTTATAGTCAAGTAAGCGACTATATTCACATACTATGAGCGGTATCTAAGTTTAATTCCGCCGTTCTCAATTATTCTTTAAATATAAAATAATTATTTTTTAATTAATTATTGTCATTAGATTGTGCTACAACTTGTTTATTAAATTCTGATAATTGTCCATCATTACTCATTAAAGCACTCAAGCGTTACTTGACTAGTGCAGTCAAAACAATAACTCTCGTTCGTCAACGAGAATTATTCCTTTTGTCATTTTCTTTAAAATTATTAAAATATTGTACTCCCTGGTTATATACACTGAACATGACCCTTATTATACACTGGTCATGTTAATTCACTATTCACTTAATTCACTTGACACTCGGTAATGTGGTGTTTAGTATAGGTTAATGTCTGTTTGTGTATTACTGTAGGTGACGCGCACATTTCAAAAAATATCTTGCTGACTTTGACATAGACCTCTCGCCGTGAGTGTTGTGGAACGATTGTAACATTTCGCTAAAGCGTCTCTTTCCTTCTGGTCATTTTAAGCTATTTGATTGGTTCAAAAGGTCATACTCTCAACCCCAAAACACTCTGGTAAAATAAAACTTTTAATTTTTAGCGTCTCTAAGCGTGGGTTCGAGATTATCTCTGACGTATACATGGATACTCAAAATTGATTGAAAGACTTATAATGGTCATAAGTTTCTTATTTTTTGTCATAGGGTCATTTGGATAGTGGCATTAAATCGCGGACACTTGTGGCTTTATTTTAAGTCTAGACAAGCACTAATTCCGTTCATTATTAATTCACTTGATCATCTTGAAAACTCATATGGTGGTTCTTAATGCAAATAAGTCTTTTTCACCATATTTCGTTATAATTACACTTTAATACTTATTACTAAACATTTTGAGTCCATTTCTCCTTCATGTTAGTACATAAAATGGTTATATTTATAGTTTAAACAAAATCTGTTAATGGCGTCTATACCAACTATGTTCGATTGTTTACATTTACTTGTAACGCCATTATTCCTTATTCTATTACATATTGACATCATAACACTAATAAGTATATTTACTTACATTTGTTCATACTTTATTTTGCTAAAAATGTTATTTTGTATACACATATAGTATGATCAAAATACTTTCTGTTCTCATCTCTCCATTTTGTCACTTATTTAGTTATTTTAGTACACAAGGGATATATTGTTAGTAATTAAAATAGTGTACAATTGTTGTACATGGTTCAATGTATTCATTAACTTTTTGTTATCTGAAAGCTCTCTAAGTTATAGTATGGTGGTTATTTACACCTGGTTCTATGATTGCAGTTAGTTAGTTTATAATATTTCAATTATTAAACTACTAGTATTACATTTGTGAGGTGTTCTCATAGCAGTATTAGACATTTCTCTAACTACTGGTAACATTTGTCACACTCTTTTGATAAGTTTTGATAATGTTTTTTGACTAACTCTCTTGTCACATTGGGGTTCTGTCTATTTAACTTTATGATATTGTATTCAATCTGATTCATTTGCTGTGTCCTTCAGTACATATGGTATTCATTGGTTTTCATTTTTATTCTTATTTAGTCTCTGTTTGAAACAATTGTGGATAATTGCTTGGTTTAACTAATGTACATGATTTTATGTTATAGGTTCAACTCTTGTGAGGTTATGTGTCAGTTGTCTGACAACAATGTGCTACATACTTTTATGCAGTATTTAACTCAACTATTGTCATCTCATTATGGCATTCTACTACAATGGTTTATTATTAAGTTATACACATTTTTACACTATTTGTTGAAACAATAATACTGGTATTCTTAGTCTAATTATGTTACATATTTTGGTGGGTTGTACCTAGTCTTTGGTACATTGATTGGTTTATACTCAACAAATTAGCTTATTTGCTACTATCTGTTTTGGTATTCATTTACATTTTGTCCTGTCTTGCTATGGCATTCAGGCACATTTCATGTTAAGGATTACAAAGCTTTTATTACTAATCCCTATGAACAATTAATTTACTGTTCTGTCTCATATTTTTTGGTGGTCTTACTGATTATCTATGTGATTTTACAATCTTGATTAAACTTGTTACACTAATTGTCTGTGCATTTCACTAGTTAATCGTGGATTCCTTCACTTATAATGGTTAATCACTTTTCTCCGTTATAAACATTTTCACTGGTATTGTTTGTGCTGTTTACTTGGGGTAAAATGGTTATCATATCACATGTTGTTACACTTATATTAAGTATTCACTGTCATTGTTCGTGATCACTTATTGATGCTCAACACTGGTTTCTTTGTTATTGGTATTCGAATAATCATTATACTTCTTCTGGTCACTATATTGATTTTAATTCCTTGTATATCTTGTGAATGTTGATGTCTTGTACTGTTCATACATAATCTTCATTCTTCATGGTACATTTCTTTTCCTCTTCTTCTTCTTTTCTTCTTCTGGTTAGTTGTTTCTCACTGTCGGTGTTCTCCTTGGTTACACATTATTTGTAATAATCCACGTTCCCTTAATATTGTCATACTCTTCCATATTTTTATTCATGGTTATGGTAGTCATTGTCCCATATTATTTCACACTAATCAACAAATTCGTTTGTTTTATCACCATTGTGATTGTACTTGATTCGTCTCCTTTTTATGTTAATAATTATTTTCGGCATATCCCCTCACTATTTTGGATCTATTGGGCCTGGATGCTAACGTATTATATTGGCTCGTTGGTATTTTCTCTCTCTTTGTTATACTCGATGATATCCTTATTACTCTTCCTTCTTCTTCGTTGGGTTGTTTCAATATTATTCATTCGTAGATACACACTTTATTTATATTCTCCTGTTCCTTCTTTTATGCTCGATGAAATATTTTCATGATATCCTTTTATTTGACGTATTAGATAGTTATTTTATGTAACTGCTAATTTGGTACGTTACAATATATATATTTATATATAAAATCTAAATATCTAAACATCTTTCTTCTTCTTTAACTTCCTTGTTAGGACCCTATCCTGTTCTATAACAACGGTCCTACATACTGTCACACCACCTCTTCCACGGCCACGGATGTTCCTCTTGGTGTTCGGTTGGCTATCTCTTGCCTTTTTCACTAGCCTTGTGAGATCCATTCTTGATATATCTTAATTCTATATCATTGTTCTTCCCGCAGTCGAAGATTTAGTATCTGTTACATTGCACGTTTCTCTTATATTATTGTTTGACAACCTATCGTACCTTGTCTTTCCTAGTACCCTCCGTAACATAGTCATTTTTATAATTTGTCGTTTTCTTTGAGTAGTTGCTGTATCTGGCTTGGTCTCTGATGCATATGATATTACTGGACGTATTTTGCTTTTTTAAACCCTAGTTTTTGCTTCTTGTGTGAGGTGTTTATTATTCCATATAAGGTTATTCATGCATCCAGCAATTTTCTTGCTTTCTTCAATTGATGTTCTATTTCTTCATGTCCTCTATTGTTATTTGTAAGCCTTGTTCCTATGTAGCCTGTCTGCATTACCGGTTCTATTGTTCTGTCATTTATTACAAGCTTACACCTTAATGGGTCATGTGAAATTGTAATTGATTTTGATTTCTCTTCCGCTGTCTTCATGTTATATTTCTGGAATGATTTGTTAAACTTATACACACATTTTCATTTCCCGCTGTTAGAATAAAGTCGTATGCATAACATATAATATTAAACACACTTCTACCCATCCTGTATCATCTCATATGCTTTACCTCCTTACTAATTTTATCCATAACTATATTGAACAGTGGGACTTAGGGAATCTCCCTGCCTGATCCCTTTTGTTACAGGTATATGAACTAATAATTCGCCATTGGCTATTAGTCTCATTGAAGTATTCGTGTAGATCTAGCTTTGTGGTGTCGATTGGGACTCCTCGTTGTTGTAAAATCTTTAACACGTCCGACACTGAGACCCTATCAAATGCCTTCTCGAGATCTATCAGACACATAAAAGCTGGTTTTAGGAACTGAATGCATTTTCTTTTATCTGTTGAATTACAAATAATGCATCATTACAAGACCTTCCATTTCTAAATCCATGCTATTCTTCTTCAGAGTTAATATGTTGTAATAGCTTAAGCTTGTCATTACCTTAAGTGTCGTTTAGTAAGTAAGTTGTCGTTAAGTGATCCCTCCATAGTTACCTGGTATTTTGTTATCACCCTTCTTGAAAACGGTATCACTATGCTTGTCTTCCAATCAGATGGTACTCTAGATAATTTAATTATCTTGTTAATTAGTTTAGTTATTTCTTCTTCCAACGCTGCCCCCCCATACTTTATAATTTCATTGTTAATGCCATCTTCACCTGCTGCTTTCCTATTTTTCAGTTTCTGGGTTATGTCTGTTACCTCTTGTTGGGTCACCACGGTTCCACTTCCTTGTTGAACTTGTGTTATCGTTGTCTCTATCACATCATCTTCCACTGTGTTAGAAAGATGGGCAAAGTATGTAGCTCATTCTGTTAGAAATATTTTTTGTGTCTGGAAGTAAGTTCTTGTTTCTTTCCTTTGCTTTCTTATTATCTTCAAATCTGTTTTAATATATCTATCATATTTAATATTACTAAGAACGAATAATTCCTTTTTTATATTTGGAAATAATTAGCCAAATTATTCAAATAATTGCCTTATCTGTCAAGGCATTATCTTTTTATTATTCTCATATACAGAAAATAAAACACATTACTGTAACTTCATAATCGCTGTCTAAAGTTATTATATTGCTATTTTAGTTAAATTCGTAATTATACACCTTAAAATCACCTAGGCACCTGATTTCATACAAAATAAACGTCTTTCTAATTACCATGTCTACGTAATCAGCAATCTCGAAAACCCTCGTATTAATTGACTTTCGTATTAATTGAAAAACGTTTTCATATTCTAAACAAGTTTTGGGTATTTAGAACCACTGTGCGGCGGTAGTTTTGGGGCGCACGTATAAACACACACACGCGCGCGCGCGCGCGCAGAGTGAAACCTCTCTGTCATGGATTTGTCTGTTTTATAAACAGACAAAGTTTTATACACTTACTGCATTTAAAATTACACAACTGAATAGAATTTTTATGTACTTTTAATGTATTAATTATGTTGAGCACAAAGAAGTAATACGAATACTTATTTACTAATTTACGAGTACTTATATGTTTATATAATAGATATATAATATAGTATACATAATAGATTATTGTATCCATGACGTACAGTTGTTAAAGTATGTGTAAGTTAGATGAAAGCGATTAATAAAAATTCCATGGACGTATGCAGAATTTCATTTCGGATACGTTCAACAAAAAGTGGAGGGAATATATATTATGGTCTCACATGTTCTAATAACACTTCAGTAGATATACCACACAATTAATTATTATTGCTCATTATAAAATAATATGTAGACGTAGTTTAAAATGACAATAAAAGAATAAAGTATTACGTTTTTAGCTACCTTAATGACACCTAAAGATTAACGATAGATTCACGTAACAATATTTACTTAATTATTTTATTTTTCATGTTAGTTTAATAATATTGTACGATAACTATGGATATTCAATATCAGGCTTACCGCTGAAATTAGTTTAGGTTGGGTCACGTTTAGAGAACCTATAATTTTTATCATAAAGAATTTTAAACCGTCCTTACGTTTAAAAGTTGCATTATTAGTCGTCTTGTGCTTCCTAAAATGCCTTACTGATCAGAAAGTGTACATCAGATCTGGGTTATGCGTTAGAACTGAGATTCAGAAAAAAAGGATTAAAAACTGTGAGTAAAAAAGTGAAGCACTAAAGAAAGGCCAAGTGGATACGCGATCAAACATGAATAAATGGAATCTCTTAGAAAGTTAAGAAAATAAAGGAGAATCACATGTGTTATATGGCTATAATCCAGGTCTCGGATGTCGGATGATCACAAAATTTCTAGATTGGTGGCCATGGATTTTAATGAAATGGCCACGATGGCTGTTTTGAAATTTAAAGAAATGATCTGTACGTCTAGAACAATGTACGGTATAATAATTGATGGAAAATTATTAGGGAGGCATTCAATTATTAGTAGGAAAACGATGCAATTTTTTTGAATACCTTACTACAGAAAGTTTGGTTATTACAAATAAAAAAACAATTTTACGGACAGATAATAGAAATAAACCACCTGGTTTATAAAATGGTTTATACCAGGTGCTTACACCTGGTTTATAAAATGTGCGTAAGCATTATCCATAAAGCGTTACATGCAAGTAGAGAGAGGACAGAAGATAATTAAGAGAAATACACTCAATAGCGAAACTAAATAATAAAAAATGATAACATTCTAGAATCTTTTGCAGAAAGAAACATGAAAGATTTAAAAATATTTCTTACCATAACACTTCCAAGAAATCGATACAGATAAGGAGTAAATCTACTGTTTGGGATATAGGAAACAAGTAATTGTGGAAAAACAGTGACTGAAAATTCTTGAAAAAGCAGAAGTCGAGGAAGAGCCCGTCTACGACAGGCTTTTTTGAAGAGTATCAGTTTGTTTAGTAGAAAGCTTAGCCATTTGATTTATATCTTTACGAATGACTTTGATGAATCACACACGTTTTTTATAAAACTATTACATGGATTGTTAAAGATTTCATGTGTGCTGGATGCATTGCGTGTATATGTGTATTACTATAAAATACGAATTTAATCAGTTTCGTATGGAGAACTGGGCAGACAAATTGTGCTATGCCTAGTAATTGTGATTATAAGTATTAAAAAAGTGTAACCGTTTTAATTGGGACAGTGTTAACTAAGTGCATCCAACGGAAGACCCATTTAGTTTCATTAAATGCAAAAAACACGCTCTACATATCGTTTGTTATTGTTGACTGCAGTTTAACTGTAAATTGGTACTTCACTAATGGGAATGAAGTAATATTTAAACTAAAAAGAAGAAACATCTTCTCACTCTTCTGTATTTTAGCAGAAAAGGTATTGGCTTTATTCAATACACTGAACGTGGTGTATGAATCAGGTGACAAAAAACACTGAGACAGCTATCTCAGTGTCGGAGAATATTTCCGTTCACCCATTTTCATGAAAGGAACCGGACGAATCAGAAATAATTGTTTACTAAAAAAATGGTTATTAAAAAGATCAGGTGGGCAAGGTGTTACGTCACACAAAATAAAAGAGTTATTTACGGTGTAATAATGAACGAAAGCTTTTTCGTCCGGAGTCAGAAGACGTATACATTCCGGGTGGTCAGTCTTGAAATCCTCCGCCGAACGTTTCATCTACGTCCATGATAGCCGTCAGTTGTTTTCTGCCTGCTGTGACCTCCATACAGAGTTCACTACCTGGCCCGTTTATATCGCTGAAGGTGATATAAGCGTAGAATCTTCAATTTAGGGTTTGTTTCTTTTTAGTATTGACTAATTAAAGCGATTCTTTTAAAGTGAACGAATATCCGCTGGTACAAAATGTGGTTCGAAGTTTCAAGAAGAGCGTGTTAAATGTTGACATTTTTTTATTGTGATCAAATTTAAAAAAACTAAATATTTGTCAGTTATTGGGTTTTAAACATGATAGATATCAGTTATCCTGTGTAAACTGGTAGATTTATGCTTGGAATTCTTAAAATTTTATTTCTCAATAATATTGTGCGATACGTGATTGTGAATTATTCTTTTACTGAACACATCACGGGGTGACGCTCGCGTACCTGATTGGATTCTTAACATTGATTAGGTTCCACTACTGTTCAGATAAAAAGTAGTTAAAAGTACGCTCTTGAAGCTTTGACAAACTGTGTTTCTTCCGTTCTTTAGTTTTAACAATAGGAAACCAGGGCACTAAGAAATAAGATCGAAAAAACTGTATCTGTTAGAAATTCGGTGCTACATTTAAGATACAAGTGTCAAGGAGCATCAACGCGTCAGTGCAGACCTAAAGGATTAAGAGGACGCTCTCTGAGACGTTGGAATGACTAAATCCGCTACGTCGCTCGGATCAGTGACAAGTTGTTTATGCTGTTATACAATGTAAAAGATCACATCTGAGAAGCTGAGAAGAAACTCATAAAAATGATCGGACCGACTTGACCCTGTAATATTTTGATACGGAAATATCAGACAAATTACTAACAGTCTACAGACCTATAAACCTTCAAAAGGAAACAGGAATTTAATCTTACGTTTGTAACTATTTATTATGTTTTTTTACGTATTTTAAATAACGACTATTTTAGTTTACAGTTCTGTGATTACAACTGCGTACCATCCATTATTGACAAGAAAAATCTAAGAAATAATAACATATAGCAAACATTTAGACTCGTCAGGTAACCGGTTTCTATTATGAAAATGTGTTAGTAATATTCTTCAGAGAACAATAGGAAACATGAGCACAAGGAATAAAATTGAGCTATGCATTTAGCAAAGTGACTATATTTAGAATAAAAGTGAGCATGAATTAAAAAAAAGATCAGGAAAACATTGAAATTAATTAATTCAGATTTTGTAATTAAATATGTGTTTGAGTTTACTACGATAATATAATATAAGTGAAAATAATTACGGAAGTCTAAATATTTCATAAAACCTTAGTATTACACACTACGACGGAAAATTATACAACATATTCATTCGGTATCCTTAATAACATAATTGGAGGCTTTCGTTTAACAAATGTATTACAAAAAGGAGATTGAAACATAAAACGGAGATACCTTCTATCGCTGAACAGCAGCAGTTCCAACGCTCTCACGAAAAATCGTGTTGTGTTCGTAATCGCTAGTCGTGACGATTAGATGTGGTCGAGTCTGAAATCATACGTGACCGCGGCGATCCTAACCAATGAAATGTAACCCCAGCACATTGTTTGTAAACAATATAGACGATCTCTATTAAGGATTGTGAAACCAATAGAGCGAAAACATCTGACTACTATTGGATTACAGTCAACAAGATCCCAATTTAATGTTTCTAATAAAACGAATAATTAAAAAGTGAGAAAAGTGTGCTATAAAACTATAAATTAAAAATAAAAAGTAAAAAAGTAAAAAAAGTGTTAAGTAGTAACTAAAGAAAAGAATCTATCGATTTCTAAACTTGAATATTCGTGTGTACTCTTGAATTGAAAATTAAAAAAAAAATATTTTAAAACAATAACACGAGAACAGTAGGTGTGTTACTTAAATATAGTAGTTTACGATCAAGATATTTTTTACTTCCTTAAAATATGTTTGCTCTGACATCAAGCGGTTGCTCATTGTTATCCATGTTTTTAATTAGTTATTAATAAAAATAACTAATAATTTATAAAATACTATATGTTTTAATATGCGATGAATAATAAAATAATTCTGAGTATATATATATATATTTTTTTTATATAAGTAACTCGATGTTTCTTGCAGTAATTATATAATTTGTGATGTTTTCAGTTTGTTTCTTCTGCAAGCAGTATAATTTCGTATATTCTTTTTAACACCTGACGCACGTTTCACTGAAAAGTATCAGTATCATCAGAGGTTTCTAAATAAATTAATAACAATCGAAATAATTCTATTAATATGAAATTAACGAATAATCGAATTTGTATCGATTTTAATGTAAAATAAAATAACTGATAATCGATTTAGGTCGATTAGTTAACGATTGTTGTAATGTTTATTTTCTTCAGCAGCTGTTTTCTCGGTTATATTTGAAATTTTGTTGTTTATATTTTATTCATTTTTATTTTTTAGTAAATTTATAATTTTAAATAGATCGTCTTGTTTTGTTTTTATTTGGGTTTGATTTTTAATTAATAAATTATTGTTATTGTGTTTGTAAATGTTAAGATTTTCCCAAATATTCATTTTTTGACCTTTTTGTATGTTTTTAATTAATTTTATATTTTCAATGTTTGGAAACTGGTGGTTATTATTTAGATAATGTGTGGCTAAATTAGATTTATAAATATTTAGTTTCAAATATGCATTGCGGTGCTGAACGAATCTATCTCGTAGTTTTTTCTTCGTCTGGCCCACGTAAAATGTATTGCAATCTGGACATTCTATTTTATATATTCCATTTTTATTGTGAGTATTGGATTTAGTTTTAGGTTTTATTTTATTAAAAATTATATTATCTGTATTATAAGATATTTTTAAATTAGTATGTTTAATACACACACACACATATATATATATATATGTATGTATGTATATGTATATATAACATAACCCCAGCTCTTTGTAAACAGTACAGAGACTTTTTGCTAAGGACCGTGAAACCGATAGAGCATTTTGTGTGTGTGTGTGTGTGTGTAATTATACACTTTCTGTTAGGCTGAAAGATTAAAGAATTAGTTTTTAAGCGAAGTGACAATATAACAAGGTAATCGCAAAACCACAATAAACTGGAAAAATTTGGACACGTAATTTTTGTTACTATGTGTAGACACTTTTCCGATTGTCTAGACAAACAGTTGATAAGGGGCAATAGTAACTTTTTAAATTTGTATTTAGAAGCAAAGAACTCTATTAAATTAATTCTGCTGACATTTATCCCCAAACCACATGTCGTAAAGAGTAATGGCGCAACTTATGCTAAACTATGATTTCTTTTTTAACATCAGTGTGAAGATTAGTGGAATAGGAAGGAATGGGTCGTAACTACTGGTTTTACATAGAAGTTTTTACTGTAATGGTTTCATGTTTCAAGGTCCAGGCTCCGCGTCGTTGGTTTGTCTATGAATTGTTATTGTTAATATTGGCTAATTAATTAAGAGATGCCCTACATAATTATTAGTCGTTATTAATTATGATTTAAGGCTGTTTTAATTATTATAAATACATAAATGTTTATTTATTATATTAATCATGGCAATGAGCTTTGTGAGAACAACTTCAATGGCAATGCTTAAGTAACACGTTTTCCCCTGGATACATCAATTGAATGATTTAATGACACTAACATCAGACTGTTCATTAGTAGAGGATCTTTAGCAGATTAGTTTAGTCATCCGTAAAATGAAGTCTTAGAAATCGGTTGTTGTTTTCAGGACATTGTATTTTGTAAACTTTTTCTGCATTAGAAGTGTTGACGCCCTTTTTGGAGAAAGGTTAAGAGCCTGTGAGCTTGTTCTTGTGCTACGTAATCACTTTTTCTGTTCATGAATTAACATTTAGTTTGAAGGAAATATTTCATGGCAGATAAATCAACAGACTATCGGCAAATGTCTGTCTGTTTTGTGCCGACTGGAAGTAGATCGGAAGCTGCCATTTAGGGTTAAAGACACGCGATAAGTGTTCCTGTTGTGTGAGTGAACTTGAACTAGCTCGCCCGTGGCATTGACTGAGCTGCATTCCGGTCGCGCGGAAAGTAAAAGTTGTACGCGTACTCCAGTGAAACTGGACCAACTGATTCTGTTGTGAAAAAACACCGATCGACGGTCGCCGACTGTTGTGTGATTCAGATGTATGTCGCACGTGCTGTGTTTACTTCCACATTTGTCTGTAACATCTAATAAATACAAAGCATATAAAAAAATTTTGTCGTTTTTTAGTTAGTCATTCATGAAAATCATTTTTAGCTTGTGTTGATATAGCATCCATATTTACTCGTTTACAAATTACAACAGGTTATTTTATTATAATTAATTTACAGTTATGGCAATAGTTTTTTTTGTATTAATAAATATGGCGCGCAAAATTATATTCCTTTTCCCTTTTTGAAAATGAAAAGAACCTTTATAAGCAAAAAATAAAGGAAACATTTCCTAATGATAAGGGACTGATAAGGTCTCTCCAGAGCTACTGTAAGGCGTACGGGGCATTTCTAAACATTTATTTCTGTACTTACCGGATTGTCAGTCGATTTTGAATATAACACGATTCTCAATTTGGAAGGTGATTTCAGCAGAAAAAGTCTACTTAAAAAAATAGTGAATTTATGTTGTCAAAGAAGTACCATCCGTTTACTTACTGTTGATATACAAATACTTGATGAATAACTGTGTACATGTGCATAATATTACGTACGTATCTAAACAATTATACAGAGTTTGTAAAACAATTAAAAAAGTATAAACACAATAAATAATGAAACTTACTGTTCAGTCACTTTACTGTTGTCACTCTCAACACTATTCGAACTCTCGTTGTCTGTATCACTTCCATAACTATTCTCCCGATTTATCCGTAGCATTGGACGAACAACATTTTTCAAATTGTCGTATTTTTCAGGTTACATGAGATGCCAAGACGTCTTAATCCATTCATATAACTATCAACTTTAGGATTTTTTATATTAGCTTTGGAGAAAAGCGTATAACAACTACATAATTAGCCACAATACTCCAAATTTTGAATGAATTTTTAACTGATTCATTAAAACCGTTTTTTGTCTCATAAACAATTTTTGTTGTTTTCAGCGACGGACATTGGCTTCTGGTATATCAACGGCACGACTATACATACCAACCATTAACACAAAATTTTCGTCGTAGCTGTGTCGGCAAATGACACGTTAAAACGAACTAGTTCACGTAATTTAACATTACGCGACATCTCAGTAGTAATTTACCAACAAATTAATGTACACATAATCCTAACAATTTCAGAGTACACATTAGACTACTAACGGAGAACAAGCGGAGAACAAACGCATAAAAAGAGTGAATAATACTACAGAGATAGGATAGATGGTATTACGGAGATCACTTTTTTTGGACACCAAAACAATTTTCATGTTTCGGTTCGTATGTTTTGAGAAAGTGTCAATATTCTCTAAACAAAGAAAGCAAATTCATCTCTAAACAAGCCAGAAACATTATGTACGTTTACAGTCTGTGATTTCCGCGTGGTTTACGTTTTCCGATTAATTTACCTTTTTCTAGTAGCTGCATTGCAGTCTCTTTGTCTGATTACATATCAAACTGATTCTAGATATTTTAACACTAGGGGATATCTCAACGTAAAATGGAAACGAAAACTATTATTTAACAAAAATATATAACCTAATCTGACCTAACCTAACTTAACAAAGTTATGTGCGTAACACGGATCTGCCATTACCTCATGGAAACGGGCTTGGGGAGTAACAGTAAAATGAGCAACAACTACTGTTATTTTCATAGGACCCATACTACTTTGTACAAATTCATTCCTTTGTTAGTGAATATAAGACGACTTTATATTTTAACATATCGAAAAGTTCATAAAAAAAGTTGTCTACGATCGGGTAATTACTGTTTATTATCATGCTAGGACATTAGCCGAGAACCATCTCCCCATTACCTAGTAACGCGACGTGGTACTTCTGATTTTTGGAAGAAGTTTTGTTTTCACTGAAATGGACGTTGTTATCACTGAATTTTTTACAATAACGATATTTCCATTGTACGGTTGACAAGTAGTCATCATCAGAGGTACAATAATCAAAAATAAGAAACATCAAAGCACCAATCCAAGGAAAGTACCTAACCATTTGTAGGGGAAGGTGTTGTAAATGGGCGATTTCTATTTTTTGTAATTGAGCATTTTTCTGCCGTGTAGAGGGAAGTGGAGAAACTAATGGTCTGTACTAAATATACAGGTATTAATAATTTTCGAAACTCTGTAGCTTATATTAAATCAACTTAGATTATAACTTACAAATTATTAAGTTTACGATTTAGAAAATCTTCGAAAGATGTTTTACCTTCGACCGAAAAAGTCGCAGTAACTTGTACTATAGGCCTACTCCCTGGCATAAGGCACAATTTTTATTCCACCAATTTAATTCTGTTTGTATCATTTTTGTTTAGTTAAATGTATCATTAAGGCAAACTATTTTTTTATTTTTAGTGCCAACACATGAACTTCCGTAACCTTTATTTTCTTGTAAGTTTCACACCTCTGTATGATGTAAAGTATTCGTTTTCTATGTAGTTAGGGTATTTAAGCTATTTGTTTGATGATTGCACAAAATATTTTTGTTTTTTTTTCTAGCTTTTTCCAAATTAGCAACTGCCTCCCAACTTACAGTTCATAGTGGACCAAGCTACAACTACATGTTGCACCTTAGGTCATACTGTAGTCTCCTTGTTAACTGCTTTTTATGTTGTTTAAAATAAAATCGATTTAAAAATGTATTTTCATCCTTAACGGAATGTGTTTTGGAGTACTTTAGATAAAAGTGTCAGAACATAAAAAATTAAATAATTCTAAAATCTGTCCCAAGGTACAACACTTTCCGTGCACTTATTTCGAATTGATGGACGCTGTTATGAATGAAAACTTATTAAGTATCAAACTACATATTAATATTGTGTTTGTTATTGAATGCTAGACGCGAATCGTCACTGCATTACTAAATATCGGTATGGAGAACCATACATGACTTCCATATTCTAAGATTTATTTTTAAAATCATTTTCGAAATGAAATATTACCATAGAAACTACTTCTTTCTACTTACTGCTTCAGCCTTATCCACAGTACTGTGGTCACTAACATATACCACCTCACGTTATCGCACTCGATTTTCACTGATGATGGAAGTCAATGGCATTGCCGAAACGTCTGGTTTTGTAGAAAACATTGGACTACGGCCAAATATCCCGGGAAGGAATTTTAACAAAAACTACTTCTTTGTTGCCGATAACGTTGTACACATATATATATAAAAAATATCCATAAAATTAATGGCTTGTATAAGTTAATGATTGATCTCCATTAAGTAGTGCTCAAGTTTCCAAAGTTTTAATATTATGATGTCCGTAATTAAAACATCAGAGCAGGTTTAGTGTGTATAAGGGTTCACCGTGGACAAAAATTTTCAACATTTCCTATTGAGCGTTGCTTAGAATAAATCTGCGAATCTACAGTGTACGTTTCACAGAACAAACACGCGGAAAAGAAGGAGCGCTCCGAAGTCACTCATGGACCCTCAGCATCTTGCAGAGGGTTCATTCCCTAAAGACGAAAAGTCTGTCTATGAATCGTTCCTCTGTAAACACGTGCAGTTACACTGCCCAGCGATCCACAGGAAGCAAATCGCTATCCACGCTGGACACTTTTTCGGCTTGCATGCGTTATGTTGGTATGGGTTCGGCACTTTCCATTTAAAAACCGTGCAGATGTAAGAAAATAAACATGAATGAGGCCAGAAATAACGCGAATTGTGTGTGTGTGTGTGTGTGTCTTCCCTGCCTTTTTATTGCGGTAGTGATAATAATAAAATGGAAACGTAAACAGTACATAACTGAGTTATGCTTGCCTGCCACGCACGATATATTTTCTCTTATACATGACTAGCAGAATACCCGTGCTTCGCTACGGAGTTTCACGTTGTACGTAATGAAAATGTTAGTTTAATTAATAAAGTTTAATTAAAGTAGGCTTCTTAAAAATAAATAGCTGTTGCCCACAACTTCGTTCGCGTGGTCTTCAATTTAATGCGATAATATATTTAGAACAGAATCTATTCTATTGGGTTGCCATAGTAACCAGATCTAATAGTTTTTAAGACCGCAAAGGACCCCCCAGAGGATCGTATCGAAAAAAACACTTGTCCTATGTTGTTCTCCCTTTGCGTAAAATATTTGTGCCAAGTTTGGTTGAAATCGGTCCAGTGGTTTAGGAGGCGACGTGGAAGACCCCAAAGAACCCCCAAAAGGACCCCATCGAAAAAAACACCTATCCTATGTTGGTTCTCCCGTTGCGTAAAATATTTGTTCCAAGTTTAGTTGAAATCGGTACAGTGGTTTAGGAGGAGATGTGGAAGAAACCTTCGCGGACGTGCGCACAACAACTCACCGCAGTTTCATCGCAATCGGATGAATGGTATAGGAACGCATACGGGACAAACAAAGAAACATTCATTTTTATATATAAGATGTAAACTATACCACTTACTTGACATAAACCGTGATAGCTAAGCTAATGTACAACATATATTGTAACGTGCTACTTTTATGATGTGGTCTTGTAAATTTTTATGATACACCTTAAGTAGTATGCGTCACTTTTGAATTATACTAACTGACGTTTTAAACGGTATAAATAAAGGATTTTGTTTATCTTGTTTTACACAGTCTAAAAGAAATCGAGAGTGTGTGATTTGGGGTCAAGGAGGTAATTTGTTCAGCCTTATACAGAAGAGAGAGTAAGTATCATTATTGCCCCTCTGTTGTGACGATTTTTTCTGTATGTTGTGCTGAAATTTTCATTAACTACCCACTACAATAAATTATAACTCGTTATAATTCAATATTAATTTTCAATAATATTGCTTTATTGATTATTGACTTTTGTCTCCAGCCACCAAAATATAGGTATCACAATTAATCTTTAAAAAAAAAAAAACATCATCTCGACTTTACCGAGTAAACATAGATCTGTCTAAGGAACAAAACATATATGTTGTTATTTAACCAATATTACGCTATAATAAAATACATCAGTTATTACATAATTCTTAGTAATTCCCCAGGGTTCAGGGTGAATTTTTTGTGTTATGAGAGTGTCAGAAATGGCTAATTGCTACGCTTTACAAATATCAAAAATTAATAAATAATTTTGTTTATTTTTCAAATATTACGTAGTTTCCGGAATTGCCGTAAGAGAGCAGCATGTATTTGTTTACTTTTGAAAGAAACATATGATAAAATGAATATTTTTTGTTCTATTTCACTGTTAAAAAACGAGTTTTCTTCTGGAGTTATTACGAAAAATGTTTATATTACCTCGCTCCGTGTTGTCCTTACTGGATTGAAGTTTTATTCTGTGATGAGGTACGTCTTGCGTTATTATTTCCTTTTCGTTTAGAGTATTTTCTGATTGTCTACTAGAAGTAGGCCGAACTATATTGGATCCTCAGAATGGTTTCATCCACTGGTTTTTAATGTATAACACCATTTAATTTGGATTCCTCAGGTATAATTAGTTAGTATTCACTTTGTTTATTACTCTGGCGTGAATTTCGCCTCCTCCAACGTCCAAAAAAGGTTATTTTTTTATAATTTTTGTCGCATCGTTTCTTCAACTCTCCGGTTTAGTTCAAAATTTTTATTATATTATTTAACAATACTTGTTATTTTTCATCACTCTTAGTAACACATAGTATTTTTATTATGTAGGCAGTTTGTGATTATTATAAATTTATATTTTATTTATGGAAAAATAATTCCCTTCCATTCCGGTTTCTTTACAAATTTAATTTACATAATATGTTTTGGTTAATTTTTTTATGACATTGTATATAAATATTTTATCATTTTATTATCCTTAAATAAATTTATATATTATTTATTTAGTCTCGAATAGTGTTCATACCCGGTACTACTTCCTGTTGTCATTTCCTTCAGAGGATTATTTTAATTTTATATTATCTTTGGTAGTTAAAATTTTTATGTCTTTTAAAATTAACCCTGGGTTTTCTTACAATCTAACATAATTATTTGAAACAATATAATATTAACTTGGGTATAACAAATTGTGGTTCATACAATATAAATTACAATAAATAAATAAAATCACAAAAATCAATTAGTATTATTACATACTACTTCCATAGTTTTATCCTATCCAAAACATACAGCACAGTTTAGTAATACATTGATTTCTCTTTGGTTTTTCACCTCAGTGGGTACACTAGAACTCACTTCGCACTATATACCACTCGAATTGTTTATTATGTGGAGTGATATAATTAAATTTTGAGCGAGCTTTAGTTCTACCCATTTCTGACTTTTATTCTCATGATTTACTTTATTGGGACCGGGTTATGTACCGTTACATAAAGCCCCCCCACTAGAACAAATTTATTTTAGTTCAACTCGTTGATAGAAATAAATTGTTGATTTGTTCAAGTCTCCTAATGGTCTTGACTTTGTTTTCATAATAGTGTTTCATTTCCGACTGATTATACACTCCCTTTATTTTATTATTGGTAATTGTTTTAATTTCGTAAGTATTATTACCCTTCACCTGGGTTATGAAGTAAGGGCCAGTATAAAGTAGCAATAGCTTCCGTGCGATACCCTCTATAGAACTGGGTAGTTGTCTATTTTTTATTAGTACTTTATCTCCCAACTGGTATGTATCCAATCTTCTCCTTTTTACCTGATCCCTTTTTTGTTGAAGTTCCACTTTATGTAACACTCTGTTGTGCATTTCCACTTGGTCGAATTCTACTCTCTCTCCTGGAGGGAAATTTATCAATGACATAATTTCTCTTGGTGGTGGTTTATCAAACATTATTTGATAAGGGCTAGTACCGATAGTGTCATGGTATGACCAATTAAGAAAAGTCTCGGCTGGTTCAATATACTGACTCCAGTTTTTATGTTCTTGATGACAATAGGTGCGTAGAATTCTGCCAACTTCCCTTAATACACGCTCAGCAGGATTGCTACTAGGGTGGTACACGGATGTCTTGTACGTTCTTATTTGCCAATTTCTCAATTCTTCCTTCCACCTTTTCCCCCGAAATTGCGTTCCATGATCCGTTATAATCATTTCCGGTCTTCCCACCTCAGGTAAGTATTTTTTTATAATTACTTCTAGAATTTTCTTCGTTGTAGCTCTACTAATAGCGTAGAGTTTTGTGTATTTCGTATAATGATCAAATAATATGATGATATATTTATATTTATGTCTTCCTCCACTTCTGGGAAAAGGTCCGCAGATATCCAAAAAAATCTTTTCAAGTTTTTTATTAGATGTTATAGTAATCATGGTGCCTGTTTTCTTCTCATTATTTACTTTTACAAGCTGACAAATGTTACAGGTTTTCACTATCTCTCTTACTCTTTTATTTATAGCTTTCACGTAACAATGTTCAGATAAAGCTTTAATAACCTTGAGTGATCCCATATGGCCATACCTTTCATGATAATCCTGAATCAATGCTACTTCTGTTGCTGCTGGTACATATATCTTCCAGACATGATCCTTAATGGTAGGACGAATAAAAAGGATCTCTTCATAAACACAAAAAAATTTCATTATTATAGGGTCATGTTGTAATATTCTTTCCTTAATTTTTGTTAATTTATTGTCACTTTGTTGATCGATTTTTATTTTATTAATTATATCTTGTAACTCCTTTGCCATCTTAATTATGTGATATATTTTTCCAATGCTTTCTGGTTCTATTTCACAAGTTCCTTTTTCAAGGTTAATCCGGGATAATCGGTCTGCTATTACATTCTTCTTACCTGGAATATATTCCCAGTCTAAATTATATTCTTGAAGTATTAATGCCCATCTAGTAAGTCTGCCGTGATTAAGTTTACAATTCTTTAAAAATGAAATTGATCTGTGATCAGTTCTGATAGTCACTGGGTATCCCAAAATAAATGTTCGAAATTTTATACATGAGAACACAACACTCAGCAGTTCTTTTTCAGTTACTGTATAGTTTCTCTCACAACTGCTTAGTACTCTGCTTGAAAAACTGATAACTCCATGATTGCCTTCTTCATCTTCCTGATATAGCTCACTCCCAAGGCTAATGTTACTAGCATCACAATTTATGAAAAAACGTTTATTAAAATTTGGGTGATGTAACATGATGCAGTCAAGAAATTTATTTTTTACTATCTGGAAATTATTATCTTCACTTTCTTCCCATTTCCACTTGTTTTTCTTTGAAAGTAAATATTGAAATTGAGCTGTTATTTCTGAATAACTCTGTTGAAATTTTCTATAATAGTTGCATATCCCCAAAAAGGATTGTAATTGTTTCAAGTTTCTGGGTTTGGGAAAATCTTGAATAGCCTTTATTTTTTCAGGAGATGGTTTAATTCCAGTAGCAGATAAAATGAACCCTAAAAATGGTAGTTCATGGGTGATAAACTAAGATTTATCCAGTTTTAAAGTTATATTGTGTTGCAAAAGTTTATCTAACACTGTTTCTACTCGGTTACAATGCTCCTCCCAAGTACAAGACGTAATTAGTATGTCATCCACATATATTGTAGTAAAATCTAAAACTTCCTTACCCAAAATTTGGTCCATGCATTGAATGAACACAGCCACAGAATTTACCAATCCAAAAGGAAAACGCTTAAAATGATAATTTCGTCCTTCGAATATGAAAGCAACATATTGTCTGCTGTTAGGGTGCAATTCTATTTGCCAGTATCCACAGACTGCATCCCAAGTACTCATGTACTTGCATCCAAAAAATCTCTTCATAATCTCCTCAATCTCACCTGGAGACGTGCGATCGTTAATGAGCATTTTATTCAACTCCCGAGCATCGAGACATAGTCTAACTTGACCATCTTTCTTCGGTATAGCCACCAATGGGCTAGTATATGGAGAGTTACTTCTTTCAATTATGTCTTCTAATATCATTCTTTGAATTTCTTTCCTTGCTGCCTCTTTCAAAGCTTGAGCAATAGGGTATGATCGTTTATTAAAATTTACATTTTCTTTAAATTTTAGTTCACACAAGAAGTTTTTACCTTTCCCTGGTGATTCTGAGAATACTGGTTTATATTTATTATAAATTTTTATAAGTTGTTGTTTCTGTTCTATACTAATTATTTCCGGTGCCTGCCTATTCTGAAACTCCATTATTTCTTCTATCTTCTCTTTCCAAATCTTTGATTCTGTTACTTCTATATTATTACCTAGGGTTAATCTATTATTCTCCCTAACAAAAAATGAGCTCGGACACTGAGGGGCACTTTGGCTACCAATTATCTCAGCCGTTAACTCACCATTTTCTGTGCTCAAGGTTACTATACCCCTGGCCAGATTTATAATTGCAGTGTGTCGCCGTAGCATATCACACCCTATTAACACCCTAAACGGTAGCCCTTTCGCTACTAAAAATCCCATAGGTATTCCTATTCCATTAGTGGTAACATTCAAAGACACTTGTTTTTTGATTGTTTTATTTTGTTTCCCGGTAGCACCAACAATTGTTAAATTGTTAATTGGTAAAGTAGGTATTCTCTCAGTAGTTAACTCAGTAATACGATCTAATTCTAATTGATCAATAATTGAAATATTGGCCCCTGTATCAATCATGGCCTCTGCTGACACTCCATTTAATTTTATTTGTATATAGACTATGTCATTGTTTGGTGATGACTCTTTGATTACTCTTTCTTCCATTAACTCGGACTGTATATTTTTTAGAAAATTATTTCTGATAATGGTTATTGGTTTATTCAAATTAGTATTATAATTGGGTGTATGGTAAATTCTGTGCCCTGTTGTTTCTAGCAGTGACGGGCAATCACATCTTCTCACTGCTGGTACCCGTTTCCCCTATTTATATCATTACTATTGGTTGCTTCAACATTTTCATTATGTTGAATGTTGTTTATCGGTATCCTTTCTTCATCCCTCTCTCTGGACCTAGGTTGGTCGATGTTCATACTCCTTGGTGGACCTTCGTCTCTATGATAATAATCCTGTCTGTAATTCGGTCGATTATTATTAGACCATCTTCCGCGATATCTGTTATTGAAATAACTTTTGTTAGCATGTACATAATTAACTCGGGGCCTATTTTCTCTTGGTGGTTCATTCCTCCGCTCCTCGGTATTCCCTGACCTCCATCTACTTCTCCTATAATAAGATTCCTGTTCATAATTTTCTAGCAGCGTTTCCATGCCTCCAATAGTTTTGATTTGTCCACTCAAGCGTGCACTGATGATCTTTTCTTCAAAATGATACGCCATTTTGGTCACTAGACACTCTTCAGGTATCTTAGGGTCTAGATACTTGGCGATACACACCTTCCCTAAAAAGTAAGCAGTAGGTGTTTGTCCCACTGTACGGTCATACCTACCATGACAGATATCGTCCCTAATAATGTTTTGTACTGATTCTGACCAGTACTTAAGTTTGAACATAGTTTTGAAACCCTCATAATCACACACCTCGTTCCTAATTGCTGTCCACCAATTATCATTGATATTTTTGAACGATTCGTCTAATAGACCTTTTATCATATTCCATCGATTCTCCTTTGATCTGTTCAAAATTTCATCTACTCTCCCTAAAAATTCAAGTGGGTTTCTGCGATAATCCCGAAAGTTTACACTTTCCTTATTGTCTGGATAAACATGATGACTGCTGCATGCAGATCTAGCACTTATTCTATCTACATCACATTGAAAATTGGTTTGTATTTGTTGCAAACTATCTAATTTCTCTGCTTGGCTATCACATTGATTTTTTACATTCTCTACAGTTTTATGAAACTCTGAAAATTTACAGTTTAGACTGCTTTTAATGCTATCTAACTGGTCATTATTTTCTTGTCGTATGGCCATTACACGATCTTGGTTATCTTGTTCTTCTTTTTCCATTCTTGCCTCAACTCCAATTTTAATTAGTTCCATCTTCTCTTCAGTTGTATCTAATCTTTGGTTAGTTTCTACTAATTTCTTCTCTGCCTCTTCCTTATATGCCTCTACTCTTTGGCTTAACGTATTATTCATCAGTTCAATTTTACCTTCTAGATTTTCTCTTAATTCTTTATTGAAATTCTCCATCTTACCCTCAATTTGTTTTAAATTCTCATTATTCTCTTCAAATTTTGCATTCATCTCTTCTCTTTGGCCTTCAACCGCTTCCTTCAGTTCATGGTATCGTTCATTCATAGTTTGTTTTAAGTTTTCCTCCTGTTTCTTAAAATTCTCCTTATTTTCTCCATTGGTTTGTTTCAAGGCTTCCTCCTGTTTTCTAAAATTTTCATCTATTTTGTCAAATTTTTCCTCCTGTTTCTTAAATTGTTCATTAGTTTGTTTATTCTGTTCCTTAAATTGTTCTGCCATAAATTTCATCAGATCTTGCCAATTAGGTTCTTCTCTGGCCACCACTTTGTCTGGTTGGTCCCCTTGGGCATCCTCTTCCACTATTTCCTTTTCCGTATCCATAACTACTTCGGTTTCTTCTGTATCACTTGTCTGTTGGTCCATTTCACTGTCCGTGACTAACTCTATTTCTTGTTCCTGTCCACCTTCTTCAATCTCCTTTTCTTCTGCCCTCTTCTTCGATTTTCCTCGGGTATTAGGCATTTCTTGTTTTCTCATAACTGCCAACGATAATTAGATTTTTTGGTATATTTTTTTATTAAATATCAAAATTCTTTTCTAATTACCGCCCTTTTACGTTGAGCGCCATTTCTGTAACGTGCTGCTTTTATGATGTGGTCTTGTAAATTTTTATGATACACCTTAAGTAGTATGCGTCACTTTTGAATTATACTAACTGACGTTTTAAACGGTATAAATAAAGGATTTTGTTTATCTTGTTTTACTCAATCTAAAAGAAATCGAGAGTATGTGATTTGGGGTCAAGGAGGTAATTTGTTCAGCCTTATACAGAAGAGAGAGTAAGTATCATTATTGCCCCTCTGTTGTGACGATTTTTTCTGTATGTTGTGCTGAAATTTTCATTAACTACCCACTACAATAAATTATAACTCGTTATAATTCAATATTAATTTTCAATAATATCGCTTTATTGATTATTGACTTTTGTCTCCAGCCACCAAAATATAGATATCACAATTAATCTTTTAAAAAAAAAAACATCATCTCGACTTTACCGAGTAAACATAGATCTGTCTAAGGAACAAAACATATATGTTGTTATTTAACCAATATTACGCTATAATAAAATACATCAGTTATTACATAATTCTTAGTAATTCCCCAGGGTTCAGGGTGAATTCTTTGTGTTATGAGAGTGTCAGAAATGGCTAATTGCTACGCTTTACAAATATCAAAAATTAATAAATAATTTTGTTTATTTTTCAAATATTACGTAGTTTCCGGAATTGCCGTAAGAGAGCAGCATGTATTTGTTTACTTTTGAAAGAAACATATGATAAAATGAATATTTTTTGTTCTATTTCACTGTTAAAAAACGAGTTTTCTTCTGGACTTATTACGAAAAATGTTTATATTACCTCGCTCCGTGTTGTCCTTACTGGATTGAAGTTTTATTCTGTGATGAGGTACGTCTTGCGTTATTATTTCCTTTTCGTTTAGAGTATTTTCTGATTGTCTACTAGAAGTAGGCCGAACTATATTGGATCCTCAGAATGGTTTCATCCACTGGTTTTTAATGTATAACACCATTTAATTTGGATTCCTCAGGTATAATTAGTTAGTATTCACTTTGTTTATTACTCTGGCGTGAATTTCGCCTCCTCCAACGTCCAAAAAAGGTTATTTTTTTATAATTTTTGTCGCATCGTTTCTTCAACTCTCCGGTTTAGTTCAAAATTTTTATTATATTATTTAACAATACTTGTTATTTTTCATCACTCTTAGTAACACATAGTATTTTTATTATGTAGGCAGTTTGTGATTATTATAAATTTATATTTTATTTATGGAAAAATAATTCCCTTCCATTCCGGTTTCTTTACAAATTTAATTTACATAATATGTTTTGGTTAATTTTTTTATGACATTGTATATAAATATTTTATCATTTTATTATCCTTAAATAAATTTATATATTATTTATTTAGTCTCGAATAGTGTTCATACCCGGTACTACTTCCTGTTGTCATTTCCTTCAGAGGATTATTTTAATTTTATATTATCTTTGGTAGTTAAAATTTTTATGTCTTTTAAAATTAACCCTGGGTTTTCTTACAATCTAACATAATTATTTGAAACAATATAATATTAACTTGGGTATAACAAATTGTGGTTCATACAATATAAATTACAATAAATAAATAAAATCACAAAAATCAATTAGTATTATTACATACTACTTCCATAGTTTTATCCTATCCAAAACATACAGCACAGTTTAGTAATACATTGATTTCTCTTTGGTTTTTCACCTCAATGGGTACACTAGAACTCACTTCGCACTATATACCACTCGAATTGTTTATTATGTGGAGTGATATAATTAAATTTTGAGCGAGCTTTAGTTCTACCCATTTCTGACTTTTATTCTCATGATTTACTTTATTGGGACCGGGTTATGTACCGTTACAATATGTATTAATTATACACATAAATGTTCCTCGATATACACTCTATCTATTGGCGAAAACTTGAATAAAATCCGTTCAGTACTTCCTGAGATTAGCGATTTCAAACACAGAGAGAAAACGGACCGACTTTACTTTATACTATGTACAGATTTACATTAAAATGAAAAAATTATAATTTTATTGCCTGGCAACAAAATTATTTTATTTTCAACAATTACCATTGTTCCAAAAGTTTAAATGAATTTTCAAGTACTTTACTCTTGTTAAAACGTAAAACGTTACTGGTAAACTACCCCTTCCCCTTAACCGATCTTTACCAAAATCAAAAGACCTTGAGACCTTTACAATTCAGGGACGTATGCAAAAAATTATTTGATTCTGTTTGAATTTGTGGGTGTTATCGTTTGCCATAAAAAATACGCTTGATAAAAAAACGTTGCAGGTAAACTACCCCTTCTCCTTAACCGATCTTATCCAAAAACAATAGGTCTTGAGAACTCTACAATTTAGGGCTGTATGCAAATAATCTTTTGATTTTGTTTGAATTTGCGGCTGTTATCGTTTGCCATAGGAAATACCCTTGTTAAAACATAAAACGTTGCAGGTAAACTACCCCTTTCCCTTAACCGATCTTCACCAAGAACAATAGGTCTTGAGAACTCTACAATTCAGGGCTGTATACGAAACATTATTTAATTCTGTTTGAATTTGCGGCTGTTATCGTTTGCCAAAAAAAAAAATTCCCTTGATAAAAAAAAACCGTTGCAGGTAAACTACCCCTTTCCCTCAACCGATCTTCACCAAAAACAATAGGTCGTGAGTACTCTACAAATCAGGGCTGTATACAAAAAATTATTTGATTCTGTTTGAATTTGCGGCAGTTATCGTTTGCCATAGAAAAAAAATCTACAGATAGACAGACAGACACACAGACACACAGACACACAGACACACACACAGACACTTTTCGGAAAACGACTTTGTTTCATGTTTTGAGTGTAGTACAATCAGAATCTGCAATAATCTCGAACACGATTTTTTTTGCCATCACCATACTTCCATTCCTTAAGGAATATGGAAGTAAAAACACTTGCAATAGACTAGTCTTGCAACACTTTTCCAGTCTAGTGAAAAGTTTACAGCTTTATACAACATTCTACAAATATTGTAGTATACAACGGTCTAGTAAATGTCGGTGAAGTACAACAGAAAAAGCTGTAGACACATTAACATCTAAATTTTATTAAAAGATGGCTGTGATGGATTGTTAACTTTTGACTTTTGAATATGAATCTAACTGGCAGACTTTTGCTATCACAGAAAACTATACAAATTCGACGTTTCCAAATACAGGCCACCAAAACAATCGAAAGCTGTCTTCAGGCTAATTATAAAATAATACATGTAATGTAAGAAATAATAATCTATCAACTAATGACAGAGAGTCAATAAATTGTTACAGAGAGAGACATGTATTAGAGATGTGTTGAGTTAGAGAGAGACATATGTTAGTTTATAATTAGCCTGAAGACGGGTGCCGATTATAATTTTTTCTGTGATGGCAAACGTTTGTCAGTTAGCTTCAAATTCTTATATACAAATTTTAAATCACAACGATTTTCAGGTATAATTGGAACACATTTATGGTTTCTGTATAGATAACATCCGTTGTTAAAATACATTACAAGTTATTGCAAATATAATGATTTATTAATCTATAGGACGACATGGTTTTGAGTTGGTCTAATTGACATCAGGCTTGTCAGTACAAGGTTGAAAGTGTTTAATGGAAAGTGAAATCGAAGTGAGAATTTAATAAGCTCGTGTCATGGCTGAAATATGATGTTATCTCTGCGTCATTTAAAAGTAGCGCGGAATGTTTGGTAGTTAGCATAGCTAAGGGTGTAATTACATATAGAAATTTGTTGAGAGCTACTGATAAATTGATGCAAAGTATGTATTAATTACAGAATTCTTAAGGACACGACCGTCATCCGGTTAATTATCTATCAACGAAGCCTGGTATACGACATTATAAATTGTTATTTTTTGTGATCATACCTCAGTTATCTTATCACATATTAGTTAACAGCATAAGTGTAAGACAATTTATGGAACATTAAGTCACAAAGATATGAGAATAAGCTCGAGACTGTTGTGAGTTAAATTGAAAGCGATGCTTAAGCACTCTTATTGCTACTTTATTAAAACGAACTTGTACGTAGCTAAAGATATGTTAGCTAAAGATATGTTAATATACAGAATTCAGTTGAACGTATATTCAACAAATCATAATCACAACTAAATAGTTGACCATATGAGATGGCAGTATTCTGAAATGTGTGTAAAGGTATTTTCAAATGGCCGTGTCAGTAAAAGGGGGATGGGCCTTCAGTTCCTGTGTAGTGGTCTAAATCATTCTGATACAAGCATTTATAGCTCTCTCATGTAAACTGTTACAAGTGTAACATGAAGCAAGTGTTATCAGTTGTAATTAATTTTACATCTCGCATCAGTGACATGTTTCTTCACATAATTAAACAAAGGATACACTGACAACAGAATGACGGATCGGCTTCATCATACTTTGAGGTTGATGAATAGTAATTGTAGCAACTAATTTATCAACGTAGACTCAAAGACTTAACAGGTCAGAACTGGAGGAAGGGGAGCCAGCTGGCACGCATAGGGTGAATCTTATTCAACAATGCACGCCTACAACTTGCACGAGTATTACGCTTTATAACAGTTTGACTTTATTCATTCATGTACTTTCCCCAATTAAATTAATTATTTATTTATTTATTTTGGTCACAATTTCAAGTTACGAAATTCTTTCCACGTAATTAACTGGGTCTACTGTACACAGGAGCATTATTATTAACGAAGTTTTTTTTTTAGTTTTTTTTATTTTTACCGGGACAACAGCCATACACTACATATACTATGCAGATTGAATAAGTATAATGCAGGATTATTCAAGAATCAACAGGTCTTGGATTGTCATAATACAAACCTGTTAAAGACTGATCAGTTGACCAAACATTACAATTCATGTATGCAAGTAGGTACCTGCATATAACTTCATACAATGATATTTCAATTTATACTGACTATCATTTACGTATGTTTTGCGATATGTAAGATATGAGATATGTTATTAGCGGTAACAACAATCTCTAAGGGTAACGGTAACGGCTAACGATAATCTCTTGTTAAAACTTGTCAATCCAGTGCATAGGTACAATGTAAGGAAGTGGTCCACTTTTAAGAACACATTATTACACTTAAGGCTTCCGACTGCCATCCTTTTGACCGATGCAGTATTACACTGGTCCTTAGCAATTCTCAGAACAACCGGACTAAAGCCTGTTATTTAAATAATGTAAGTATAATGATTGTTTAGTTTGTCACCACGGACATTCCACTATAGAGAAACTGATTAGATCGATCCACTAATCTAATGCCATTCTTACTTTGAATACATATTCACCTGTGTACATGTATATAATACCACACCTTTTCGTAATTAATATTTGTTTATCAGATTATATATTATACCCTTGATACATAATCTGAATTATACGTCATCTACATTATAGACATCAATATTAGATTTGTTAGACATTACTCACTTACTTACATTACTTTTATGATACAATAGATACTTTTGTGATACTCGAGAACAATAGAAACTGCACTGCCTGTTTGAGCAGAACAGACAAGGTGCCAAAAGAGTCCCAAGTTGTCTGAATTGTTGGAGAATAACTGATATGATTTACTGTATAGCTATGAAACACGCGGCCGTACAGCCCTTATATTGTTCCAAACATGTTTTGTACCAGCTTTGCAGTAACTAATACATCCGGCTTGACAAAACAGTTTCCGAAGTTCTTCCATTACAAACCACATAACTGACTAACAGACCTGTGTTCACGACATAAAGAATAAAGAAATATTCTTGTTTTAATTGTTTACAAGACAAATTCGCCTTGCATTAATTTTCGAATAATGGAATTTGCTGGTTATGTAGTCAGTTGTCTTTGATGATCCAAGTTGTATCAGGAGGTCACTTAAAGTATTAAAAATGAATTCAGCTCGTCAGGTTCATGTTAATCTAGGTTAGTAGGACTCTATATTTCTAAATAAGGAAATTTCTAAAATTCAAAATTCTTACCATCGACTCAGAAATTACCTTACACGATTTTACTAGTTTGAGACTTCGCTTCGCTTTCTTGTGGCACCAGATCTTCTGGCCAAATACGTATCGTCATCCCCAAGCTTTTCTTCTAAACGTAAAGGCGTCATTCGTCGATAGCTGTTCGCCACGGTTCATCCAGAAATACCGTTCTGCAGACGCTTATATCAGAAGTTTAATCAATTTTCGTTCATAGTCGGTAAACAAATTTCAGTATGTATATATATACTTTTTGCAACAGTCTCTTTCTTGATGTATATAATATATTTAATATTTATAATGAATTTACCTCAAGATATTTTTTTTCCTTATTAGGGACATGTTTCGAGAACCATTGTGTTCTTATCCTCAGCCTTCGTGATTTTGAGTCTGGTGAAGTACTTGTGTGTTGGCTGGTTGTTAATGTGGATTCCTGTTGGCCTCTGGTACTTGATATTGATATTATTGTTTGTGATTGTGGTGTATGTATTAGTATTTTGTGTATTTTCGATGTCGAGTGCTTTGAAAATTGTGTCATGTTTTGTATTGATTTGTATTTGTTCAGGTATTAGTTTGTTTTGTTTGTTCACTATTTAACAGAATGTACAAAATACCCCTAAACAAACAATAAACAGACAAAGAAAGAAATATAATATACCAAATTGCTTATGAAAATGGATATAATAAAAATACTGTAAACAAAATAGAGAATAAAATCAAATATAAAATAAAAACTGAACAATTAAGAGTTAATCAAAATGAACAAACAAAAATAATAACTACAATAAAAAATGGGCCACATTCACATACATAAATAATAAAATGACAAAGCTAACAAAACTGTTCAAAACACAGACATTAAAATAGCATACAAAACTAACAAACATTATCTACAAAAACTAAATAACCCACACAACAAAGATGTTTATTTGTTAACAAAGAACACAACATTTGTTAACAACCAATGGTATATAGAAAATTGAATGCCAAGATTGCAATAAATGTTACATAGGACAAACAAACAAACAACTAAAAAGACGTTATTTTGAACACCTAAATGCATACAAAAAACCAGAAATATACAAATATAATTTGGCCACACATGCTATAAACACTGGACATGAATTCCCAGACATAACCAACATGACACTAATAAAACACATACCACACAAAGGCACCATAATGAACGTTTGGGAAAATTTACAAATATACAAACATAAAACACAAAACAAACTAATACCTGAACAAATACAAATCAATACAAAACATGACACACAAAGCACTCAACATCGAAAATACACAAAATACTAATACATACATCACAATCACACACAATAATACCAATTTAAAGTACCAGAGGTCAACAGTAATCCCAGGAACCCACAATAACAACCAGCCAACACACAAGTACTTCACCAGACTCAAAATCACGAAGGCTGAGGATGAGAACACAATGGTTCTCGAAACATGTTCCTAATAAGGAAAAAAAAATATCTTTAGGTAAATTCATTATAAATATTAAATATAATATATATGGGACTACCAAGTTTCAACATTAAGTTATAACCATATTGTTTTCCTTTAAAAGTGCATTCTTGGACGTTCGTCCTAATAATGCGGTTTGTTGGCTATTCAATAATTTTTCTAAACAGTAATTCATTTCCACGCACTGCTCCTGTTTTCCTTGCACTGTAACGCTTTCTACCCTTAAGAAACATATATAAGAACTTTGGTTGTTGATCTTCACCAGTACCTAACTCCCAGATACTTTCAAACAATTTATAACAAGTAAACATTCCTTATCTTTTATTACATTATCTCTAACTGATCTGTAAATTGCTCAAGATTGAGTGAAATGTTGATTTCACTGCAGGAATTATCATCCCAGAACGATTTTGACTTTTTTTATAACGTTACTTTATTGAAATATTTGATTTTACATTTGAAATTGTCGTACATTTCTGAGGTGTCTTCTGAAATTATATTTATTCGGAAAGTTAAAGTATGAACGTTGTAAAACTATAAACAGCAGTTGCATAAGGGAGAAAATAAAATTAAGTAAAGTAAGAGGTACAAAAATTTATAGACATA
The DNA here is from genome assembly GCA_034769895.1 of Magicicada septendecula. Classification (NCBI taxonomy): domain Eukaryota; kingdom Metazoa; phylum Arthropoda; class Insecta; order Hemiptera; family Cicadidae; genus Magicicada; species Magicicada septendecula. Next base: position 504,196,917 of record CM068367.1, read on the forward strand.
GGCAAACAAAAACCGCACAAAACAACTCAACAACTCATTAATATAGAAATCTGTGTCACACAATAAACTTCTCAAAGAAATGATGACTTACGTGAAAGCCCTAGCAAACGAAGTACAAAAGACATATTACGTGACGAAAGGAAACAGTTGAAAACGTTTGAAGCTGGAACGGGCAACATGCCTAAACCTAGAAAGCAAGAAAAGGAAGAAGAAGGAGAAGAAGAAGAAGAAGAAGAAGAAAAGAAGAAGAAGAAGAAGAAGAAGAAGAAGAAGAAGAAGAAGAAGAAGAAGAAGAAGAAGAAGAAGAAGAAGAAGAAGAAGAAGATGATGATGATGATGATGAAGAAAAGGAGTGTGAAAAAAGACGTTATTTCTGATATTAAATTTATGCATTTGGAGAAATGAAATAGACACATAATGGCATTACTACTATATTATTAGAAACAACGACTGTAAACATAGTCAAGGGTATGATAAAGTAATGACGTGCAACAGGAACCGTAATACCGATGCATTTCTAAACGAGTTTTTAATTAATATTTCATAATACAACTCTTACTCACCACACTATGTGGATGTTAATGTTATTTTTGTAAGAACAATAATTTTCAACTCTTAAATTGTTCACATAGAAAAGGACAGCTGTTCCTTACCATTCGCCTACCGTTCTGGACAGCTGTGCAGAATGCGCGAAACATAGGCGACACGCATTCTTAAATTTCCAAATATCCATCGTCATCTGCTTCACAGACAAGTTATCGATGTATTCAGATTTTGTATAAGCTAGAATGAGCCGAAAGTACTACAGAAAAAACGGATTGGGCGTTTCTCGATCAACCTGTTTACAAATACTTTCACCTACCGCTCTTAGATAGTTATAACGTTATAACTCTACATCTGAACAAATCGTATTTCTAAAACGTCACACACACACACACACACACACACACACACACACACACACACACACACACACACACACACACACACACACACACACACACACACACACACACACACACACACACACCTTTTTGTACACTAAGAAAAAAGTGATATTCAAGTCATGTATTTATTTTGTTTACTATAACAATTCAAAAAAAAATTCTCACTGATAGTGATATATCTATGGTCGTTGTAACGGCAAGGTGTATAACCTTTCAGATAAATCCCACATATCATTAATTTAAGTAATTCCTGGGCACTAAGCAATTAGTGCGCATTTAATTTTACTGCACATTTGATTTTACTACATATTTTCGATGTGCTAAGTGTGAATTACATCGCGTATTTGTCTAGCTCATTACATAGAGTACATAATATTTCTTAAAACAATATGATACTAAGCTAATGTAACACTTGGAACTCAACTTTCCAAGTTTGTAATATTACCTAAGTCGGAGCATGATATTTTATTATTATTACCAGTTTTGTTAGGTATGTTGTCAGTATTTCTTTAAATAATAAATTTCAACCGATGTAAGAATTATTAAAACTTTTTCATTAAGGTTTTACTAAAACAGCCTCCATTTTATTACAATATAGCACGCATTCTGACAAACATAGTCATCGTATTTCTATACGGTGTGAGTCGTTAATGAAGAAATCTCCATGTTGTGTGCAAAACCCGTAATTCATTGGTCACCGGATTTATTCCCTCCCTAGTTAATTGATGCCAAATAAATTTTAGAGAGACTAATATTAATGTTAGTTTTAAAGCCACCAATTACAATTATCAATATCGTAAAAGTGGACTATTATTAAAATAAATCAGTGAGAATTAAAATTAAATTACGAGTAGTTACAGATTACTTGTTATGGATTGCATTAAGGAGTTAATAAATTATAAATTTAATAATTTATTTTTGGAAGACACAAGTCTAACAAGGCCTAAAATTGTGAAACCAACCTTTTTGTCTCTAAAACCTTTTCAAGAAACATCCATGGGCGATGTCTTAGTACTAACGAAGACTACATCGTTGATTGAGTTCACTTGAGGTATATTTATTCATCTGAGATATATATCTGCAAACATTTGTAGGAAAAGCAGGCCAGAAAATTTACTTACAGAAGCTTAAACGGCATTGTAGATAACAAATCATAAACTATTAGACTAAAAGGGTAACTATTAGTATAAATGGTAGCTAAATACGTAGCACTAATTAAAACATTTGAATACTTATATAATAAAAACTATAACAGAAGCTAAGATTAAATGCAATAAAAAATAGTAGGCGTATCTTACGTGAGCATTTGCCACTATTACTGCTAAGGTCAAGAACAACAGTTACATTGTTCACTTTAGAACAATTGCCACTACACGTCAAGTCAGTTATGTAGTTCACTGAATGTATCTCTGCGTCACTGATACAGACTGTGTTGTTCACTTAAGTTCAATTGTCAACTCTGCACTCACTGGGCAACAAACCCATTCATTAGGTAATTCATTGACTATAATTGCTACCAGTACTAACAAAGACGGAGAAGAAAGTTTATGGAAAAATGTTTGCTCAAGTTCTTCAGCGTGAGAAGAAGAAGAAGAAGAAGAAGAAGAAGAAGAAGAAGAAGAAGAAGAAGAAGAAGAAGAAGAAGAAGACGACCATTTAACGTTTCTACTTAAACGGTATTTATGATAGTTCTTATAGGTCTGGGTAATCGCTAAATACTCCAATAGCGCTAATACGGTTTTATATTCTGTTAAATTAATATTAGATATCTTGCCTTGATTTCTCTTCTTCGATGTTTAAAACGAGCATTCAACGACCACTTGATTACTTGAAAACTACGTGGTAGTTGTGAGTCGAGCGAAAAATATCAAATAATATGGGTTCTCATTTGCATCAAAATACGTTAACTCAAATCCGTATTATCTTGTGAATTTGTTGTAAGCACATCTGACCGATCGTAGGGGAAGGTCCACAATTGATAATATCTTTATGCTAAAACAAATAGTGAAGAAAAGAATTGAATGGTATAACATCTTTACTTACGTTATAACATCGGGAACCCGTATTAATTGACTCTGGCCAATTATACAGGCTGCCTTCGTTGTAACAAGCTGAAAATTAATCAAATCACCAAAACAATTAATATAAAAGGAAACTGGGGAGGGGAGACTGCTGATTTATGCACTCAATTTAGCATGTACTAAAGATGACATCTCTTTATTTATGACTGTTAGATTATACATAACATATCAAATTTTAACTTACAGTGAAAACGTAAGGGGTTTTCTACATTAAGATTTATAATACAGTTAGCGCATTTTACCTCGGATCCGAGTTTCTATATATTACTTAGGAATTTCAAGTTTACTCTACTCCATTACTGAATTACTTTATTACTCTTTATACCATTTGAGGAATGGTTTCATTTAGTAGTGAGATGTTCCAACGCTACATCACACGAGTTATTTTACAACTTATGGTTACTGAAATTACTTGTTACAACATTTATTCATAAACTTTAGAGATTGTCATTTTAAAGTCTTTTAGTTTACAATTACTTCTATTTAAAAAAAAATACATATCCACGGAAGACCAGCTTCCGTGCTACCTCTTAGTTAAGTGTTTTAGTCCATGCCGTCCACGCGTGATTCTTCCGCACACTCTAGGTAGAGGGTTGTCATCGTGGTCGTCTTCCTGGTGAAGGTCCTTGGAGTCAACTAATGGTAGAGAGAGTTACGATGTCATGAAGTCGTCCTGTTCCTTGGTGGTTTGGCAAATACAGTTGAGGTCTTCGTCTTCACATTTTACATTTGGTAATAGAACGGTTGTATTTCACTTTACATATACAACCCTAAAATAACTTTAACTATCTTTCTAGATGTGAGATGTCACCTTTCGCACTTAATCTTCTACATTCTTCTTTACTGATACACACTACATACTCGTTACATAACTCTTCACACGGTTATTTAACTTAATAACAAAATAATAAAACATATTTTGTGGTAGCGCTCCGTTCTGAGCTGCTTTCTGGCCGAACGACGCATCTCAAGTCTCTCTTACTATGTTAGGAATGGTCAGTTAATCGCGCGGAGTTTACGCGTCGCAATAAAATAGTACCACATTTATCGTCTATTTAAAGGGTTAAAGTTTGACCTTTTAATTATCCAAAGCTATTCTTAATTACAGACTTTATTATAAATAATAATAAGTCTGTGGTCTTGTTTATTTATTTAAATATATCAAATTTACTAGTATTATTAGTTTGTTTAGGGGTCGGTATTCAAGTTAATTCCGGTTAGCGCATGTCTATGCAGGGTTAATTAACAAGGTTTTCCCTATCTGTACACTCGTATTCCTTTTTATTTTATTATTAAAACTCTTTATTAAATATTATTATAATTTTATGATAGCGATAAAATTTAGTTTAAATGTGCGATTTTATTAAAATTTAAAATTTCTCAGCTTTTACATTACCTATTTATTAATTATTTTATTTTTTATTAATGAAATCGTCACAATGGCATATGCAGAGTCACATCTTGCATTTGTCGACTTTGAAAAAGCATTTGACGGGTTGGATAGAGCGACATTATGCAGGATAATGTAGAAAAGAGGATACCCTATTTATTTATTAAAGCTAATTAAAAGTTTATATAATTGAACGGAGATACGATAAACACTAACAGATTATCAGAGTTCATTGGAATAACCCAAGTCGTTTGGCAGGGTTGCAGTCTTTTCTCATGTTTTATTTAATATCTATATAGATGATGCCATAAAGAAATGGAAACTGGTCGCCCCCAAAGGATTATTCTTGGGGAAAGGATTTTATTTAAATATTTTAATGTATGCAGACGATCTTGTAATCACCCAAGAGAATGAAAATCACCTCCAACGGTCGTTGTTTTATCTTACTAACGTTATAAAAAATACAATAAAACCATTTTCTTATCCAAAACAAAAGTTACGGTTTTGGACCAGATCATATTAGAACAAAGATTGTCATACAGAACTCGCCAGTAGAACAGGTACCAGAATTCAAGTATCTAGGGTGGAGCATTACGCATCAAAATGATAAGGAGGTTGAAAGCAAAATTAGTTTCTTTCATCCGCTTTATGGATGTATCATTAAACATTTAAAGAAGAAAACAATAAAAGAGACGGAATTGAAATATTATAATGTAATGGCCATACCTCAACTACTGTATGATAGTGAGACTTGGATTAGTAAGGTTAAAGAAATGTTTATAATACAAGGAGCGGAAATGAGGTTCTTGAGGGGAGTAGAGGGTTGTACCAGGAGAAATCTTATCATAAATGATCATATTAGAATGGAGCTAGGCGTAGCTGAAAGCTTAAATCAGAAAATCTCCCGGTACAAAACGGAGTGGCGGTTACACGTAGAGAGAATGGATCCAACTAGATTTCAAGAAGATCCCTTGACTATCATCCAATGGGGAAGTGTGGGAAGACCCCGTAAAAGATGGTTGGATGACTTCCATTGAGACTCGAACAGTCTACTAGCCTAAGCCGTAAAGGACGACAACGACGACAACGTATCTGATCGTAACTGCTACTCAGTTTGCTTGTAGTATGTAACTTTGTCTGGAATGTACTCTAGCATGTTATTTTTTTCAAAGCAGTATTACTTGAGTGATGTCAAGTTAGGAACAGGTTGTTTGCATTAGTGATAAAATCTTCACAGTTGTTTATCTTTTTAATTACTCACAAGAAGCCGCCGAAATGTATGTGTGTGTGTGTGTGTGTGTGTGTGTGTGTGTGTGTGTGTGTGTGTGTGTGTGTGTGTGTGTGTGTGTGTGAGTTCGTGCATGTGTTAGATATAAAAGAATAGGCATTATAAAAAAATATTATAAAATTATAAAAAATAGGCAAAAAAGACCAAAGACAGACAGCTAATGGTTTTCGCCATCGCCACTTTCTACTAGAGCAAAAAGAGGCGTGACTGGTTACTAATTTAATTAATTAGTTAAATTTAAGAAACATAAGTGAAAAATTAGTTACACAAACAGCACATTGACCTAATTATTTTCTTTAGTAGTATTTTGTTATTTGGTGTTCTTTCATTACTAATCCTTTATTTATTATTTAATGCATGTACTTTGGTAAACCAACTGTGAATATATTGAAGATATGTAACTCAAATTTTCAATGGATTTGAGCCTTTGTTACAGTAGTAGGGAATGTGTAGCGATTTCTGGAGGCAGAGGCCGAGGAGGAGTCGAGGGGCTCAGCATAATTCAAAAACAAATGACAATGGTAGAGAAGTGCTCTAATGGAGATGAAACATTTTGCCAGTGAGCTGCAGTTCGTACTTACAAAATTGCATTATTTTTCTATCTTGTCTATTTCATACTCCTTTACTAAAACTCTATTCTAAACTACTGTGACTGATATTTAAAATTGTTAACGTTTTAGGTGCCACTTATTACTGATAAACTTATTGCTGATGCCAGTTCTGATAATTTTGCAACATCAAATAAATTTTAAATTAAACTTTCAAATAAATTTAAGTTTTATCTTGTACTACGTCCATTACTTTACTTAGCTTTTGTCACTTTCATAAATATTTACTTTCATAAATATATCTATTTATTTACTATGTTTTCTTCGTGACTTTCGCTCTAAAGTTCGGAACAGCCATAATCAGTGTATTTTATATAATTAAAATTCTTGATTGTTATAACATTCGAATTTCTCACTCTTTTCAAAGTCGAAAACAAGGCAGTAATTACACATTTTTTAGTAATTAAATTATTAAAAATATTTCAATCTAAGAAGAGAAAATAAAAATTCACTGACCCCAGAAATCGTTCAACAACCAAATCATGCGTGAAATAGAAATTTTTAATGGTATTTATTCCATGAATGAACTCCGCTTCTTCAAAGTGGAATAGTAAATTGCGTTGGCGATCGAAATTATTCAGACCTGACCAGATTTGCCTTAGCCCGCTTCCGTAACATTTCTCCTGACTATAACTGAATGAATAGCTTTATAGAATTGACAATATTCATAAATATTATAATAGAAGCTATCTATGCAGTACATTGCATAACTACGTGTTTACTATTAACAGACTAGTATAACGTATTTTGCAATAGAAAACAAGCGACACGAACCGTGTTACGTGACCGTGATGACGGACCGTGAGAAATTCACGTGATGTCATGCTGGAGAATCGGTACGACTTTCACAAGCCAGCGATGACCATTAGACGCGAGACAGGACGAACGAAATTTCACTCTACGGACTGCAAATTAAACAAGCCACTTATAGTACGAAAAAGTGTAATTATACCTAATTTTATTATTCGTAACACAGATATTGGCCCCCACACACACAATCAACTTGTAACATCACACATTCCTAGTACTTTTTCACCCCAAGCATAAGACTTCTTCTTTACTTTAGACCCCAAACATTGCCAGTTCCATTCCTACGTTTGGATCATCCCACATTGGCTCACATATATAGGGCCTACCTAACTCTTACAGATACTGTTCGCGATCGTACAATCTAGTCTTCTGATTTTTCCCCCATACCGCCTATATGAAAATACTTTTCTGAAGAGAAAATTATTTATTCCAATGGAGTTATTAAAGACCTTTAATTTATGTTTTCTTATCTTTATAATTCGGAGTTTCTTTTGAGAATTTGTTCTTAAATAGTACCATGAAATAGAATTTGATGTTTCGTAGAATTTCAGTTTTGTTTATTCCCTAATTGAAACATTGTGTACTTTCTTTCAAGTAGGGCTATTCTAAAATTTACTGATTTTGCTAAACTGATAAAAACAAGATAGTTTACGTAACCCGCACATTCGAAGTAAAACTTCTTTTGTTTGATAGCACTACGACTTAAATTTACTAGGTTTATTTTTTGCGCAAGATTTTTACAGGCTCTTTGAAAATCTTTTATCAACGGATTCGTAACTATCATTATTACTCGTACTATGTAAATGTGATTAGAATCCTCATACTCATACTTAAAATTTCCTTATAGACTTGAATTGGACACTTAGTATTTTTTTGACGAAGATCCGAGACAGCCACTTTTCCTGTAAGCAACATCAAAACGTTTAATGGTGCGGTGGCATTCCTCGACGATTTTAATTCCAACCTATTAGGTAAACGAGTTCGTTTGCGATTGTCATTTTTACTTGTATTAGTGAAGTGTTTGTACTTTCTTTTATTTATTTAACAGTTTTACATTCCTCTGGTCAAACTTACATAAAATGTTTAACTGATTTAAATTTCAAGCAGAATGATCACTGTTGCACACCACTATATAAAAATTATCCCGATTAGCGCTTTCAAGCTTCACAGTTCATCGTCAGATCAGAATTGAGACAAACAACGTGAAAAACAAACCCTTCACCTCCATCTCCCCCACCCTGCTCACAACAACAAGCTATAATTCAAATGTCCCTTCCCCACCCCCTGAGCCCTGTCCCTACATCTGGACAGTTACATATTTTTCTAGCAAATTCCTTGTGTTTCAGTGTTGTGTGTGTGTGTGTGTGCGCGCGCGCGCGCGCGCATTCCTTTTAAACCTAACCGTTTCCTCACCACACACGTGGAGAATACAGGTATGGGAGAAGGTCTGTGTGTTTGCCTGTAGTAACTTTCAAATTTTCTTATAAAATTAAATTATTGACTTTAACTATTATTTACATTTAAAATTTTTAAGTCTTACTATTCATGTAAAATTGTCTTTCTGAAAGTTCTTTTCACAACAAAATTAAAAATATTTAGTCATCACCTGCATACTGCTGCCGTTACCGTTGTGTGTGTGTGTGTGCGCGCGCGTCCTGAATCCTGAGAATTTTATGATGATGATGATGATGATGATGATGATGATGCTGTGTTCTCTGTCTCTATGGGTTGTTGTTGTTGTTGTTGCTCCTGAGTTCCTCCATACTTTTTGTGTGAGTGTGGTTGTGTGTGTGTGTGTGTGTGTGTGTGTGTGTGTGTGAGTCCATTTCGATCCGGAACGGGCAGCGTAACGTCGTCTGTAGATTTCTTGAGTCTGAGAATGCCCCAAAATTGTCGGTCGTATTTATACTGGACTCAATCTAACATGTCCAGGATTGCTCTTGACATGTTAGAAATTGTAACTTTCATGCAAAGCGTCCTTTTAATTACGAATCACTTTTTTGTTCATTTTAGCGATTTCGTAAACACACTTGTAGCATGCGCGATGTCATTGTTGGCGTAATTTTTTTCTGTTCACGCACATATAACACACATGTTAATTACTCTTTAATTACACACGTAATTAACATTAATTACTTAGCGTCTTTAATATTGAAAATTTCTGCAATATTTTTTATATCACTGCATTCGTTAAGATACCCTTAATCCAATGGTGTTTTTATAATTGGCGTAAGTTTTTGCTTACAGGTTTAACACAAGCAATTCGTTTATTATAATCCTGTTAAGAGATGATTACAGACAAAACAATAAGTCGTTCGCATCACCCCATATTTTCATGGCGTAGCGTGCTCACACACACAAACACACACACGCTGTAACTTACGCTACCACAGCAGGTGTCCCTCTCGACAGGTTAGATATTGTCAATTCCTGCACAAAATTGTATAAAACTGTTCCTTATTCTATTTATACTAATTACAATATAAAACATACCGCCCTGGGCAAATATGCAATATATGTATTGCTGCAATATATTATATATATATATTGTAACGTGTAAAAGGGTTTCTCGTATATTTTACAGCCTCACGTTGTTGGCATCAATTCTGTAACGTCTAAAAGGGTTTACTACAGGTTATTTAATGTGTATACTTTGTTAATAGTTTATAAGGATGAGTATCTGTTCAGGGGAATGTTTGTTGAGCGCCAATTTGCAATCACCGGTTGCAAATAAAATTTATTTATAAAATATCAATTATAAATTTTTATTAAAAAAAAATATTATATGGTTTCTTTATCAGCTGTAATTAAATCTCTTTTAATCTTTTCTTTCAGCAATGAATGTGATAACTTGTGCTCATCAAAACAGATTTGAAAAATCTGCCATGACTTTCAAACGATGAGTGTTGCCAACTTAATCTAATTACTGAAATCAATTCACAGTACCAGATATCTTGTTTAGTATATCATACCCATTTTGTATTCATGAAATAAAGAAACGAATAAATTTTTTATCTGTATTTAGTAAATTCAAATCCTTTATTTATTCTTTAACTTGTTTTAAAAGTCAAATATAATTCTTAACAAAGTTTGGCCAGCTGTATTTTAATATGCTCAGAGTGGCAGCAGTAGCAATAGTAACTCTTATACCTCAGAGCATAAACATTTCATATTTTGTATTTAATGAATAAAATACAAATATAATGTGTTAAGTTAGGTTCTTTTGGCTACGATATAAACAACAGTTTTTGTAGGGAAAGTACCAAAATACATGTGATTAGAAATAGTTACAATATGCCTTAACAGGATTATATAAATAGTGTAACAAAGTTCAGTGTTTAGGTTATGTTAGTAAATGTTTTTTAGACTTAATTCGCTTTAGATTATAGTAACACTATACATCAATGGTTTTTTATGCTTATGGTAATACTATTCATTAATATTGTTCTCAGTGGAAGTTCAAAAATGGTTTTTATGAAAAGTGTAATCAATGTCTTTGAAACCTATAGTCTAGGCTTAACAGGGAATGGTTCAGATTAATTTTATATCAAAAATACTTCTCTTCCTGTGTCAATTGATTCAATTTCTTCAGAGATATCCTGGTTTAATTCTGTAGAGTCCTGTAGCACTTCCTTCTTCTATTTTAATCTTGATGAGGATAATTATTTAATTGTTTTATTTAGATGCACTGATATAAAATGTCTCATAATTTACTTTTGTCACTATGTGTTGTTTAATTCAACCTTTCTCATTCAGATTCAATAATACAATTCCTTTTTATTTTATTAACATATTAGTTGCTAAGGCCTATCTCAGCTATCTTATTGGTTTCCAATGTAACATTTTTTGTCACCCTGGTGATATCATAGTAATAACATAAACAAACTCTTACTATTTTATCTGTCATTCTCTTTAAAAGGATATACCTTTTTATAAGAGCTTTAATCTTCACTTTATTGGTTTCTTTGATCTTCTGATGAAACACTGATCATTTTGACACCACTCTTGACTATCTTCTATTCTATATTTCTTGAGTTATTAATTTACACTTTTTATTCTATTTGTTCGAAACTTATTTATTATTATTTCTTTTTGTACTTTTCACTTTCTTAAATTTATTTGACACATTTAGTAATCCTTTAACATAACCTGACATTGTTTCACGATTATTTTAATAGAAATTCTTATTCATATAACTTAACTGTCTAAGCTCAATATGCCTAGTTTTACAAAAATCTATGACTATTATTTTGGTACTTTCTTGTTAAGAAAAACATTAGTGTTATTAACACTATCATATATAATATTAATTAATGTGACCCAAACTAATTACTAACAACTATTAGTAATATATTATAATTCCCCTTAACTGACTATATTTATAAATTTACAGTCTGCACAAATAAAACAAAATTCCACAAGTAAGTTTATTAACAGTGTCCTTCTTACTTATCATCATTGACATCATTTTAACCATGATAAACACAACTATCACAGTCTTCGTTAACATACATTAAACAATTAATTAAAATCATATTCAATCAAGTATTTCTTTACTGATTTCTTAAAAATCTTATGTTTCTTGGTACTTTTTATTAATATAATCAAAGTATATTTATGTTAAAAGGGCATGGTAAAAATGGCATGTAACAATATATATATATATATATATATATGTACTAGTTATAACGACCCACCAGGGCACATTGTATCAAAAAGTACAGCCCTAACCACAGTAAATACTTCATTAATGAACACTTGAATCAATATGTGGTAGTAAGAAGTATGTGGCAAAAACTTTAGCCAGGTGAACGGATGGTAGCTGATTCGAGACAACTGTCGTACAAACATTTATTTAGTCCTTCTATTTGTAAAGTAGAACTCGTATCTAAATAAGTAAATAAATAAAAAAATTGTTAATTAGTAACAATGCTTTTATACAATAGAATGAAACTCTTGTTACCAGGGATATGAAAATTTTATTTTAAATAAAGTGGTGCCGAATACAGATGATTTTATGTCGAGCTATATTTAAATTATTATATAATGCCTGTAGTTCGTAATTCAAGATTGTTTGAGTCCCAACAATGAAAGGTAAGCCTGTAGCACTAACACAAACCATATTGATACAACGTACTATATCCTATTGCTTCCTTTGTGACACATAATGTTTACCGCTGGTGCTACACTAGGAAAACTAGGAAAATATTATTCCTGTATAAAGGTGAAGTAGGATATGCAAGGCCTAACGTATTGATAATTATAATAATCATAGTACTCAAGTCCTACAGATATTACTGGTTCGTTATGTCCCTTGCAAGCGCTACCTGCGTGGTACATATGTACATACGTGGATGTGTGTGTGAAAGTCATAAACAGCAGAATTTTACTTACTCCTTCCTCTGTTTGTATCTGTTTCAGAAGTGGGATTACCATGGTTTGACAACTTTTGTGCAGGCTCTACGAATTATGAATTTCGAACTGCAGACGTGACGTAATAATTTGAATGCATCTGGAGGAGGGGCTCGATGATGGGGACCCCAGGCGCCCAAAGAGGCGTCCACTGCTAACTAAGCGGGGGCGTGCGATGAAGGGGACCCTGGGCGCCCCGGAGAGTCTACAGACGCTCAGCTCGAGATTCTTAGTAAAACTTCTCCTGACTGTGACTCCATTCATTATTAACTATATTTATTTGGTTGTCAGAATACATTGTTTTCATGTGGAAGGTGGTAAAGGAATAAGCATACATAACATACACTACACGTAGGGTTGCAGTATGTTCTTCAGCGTGTTTGTATATGTGTTTACTTCTGAATAAAGTTGTTCTTGCTTGTGTTTGTATATGTGTTTCACTTCGATACAAAGTTGTTAGAATTATTACAAAACAGTTATTTATGTGTTTTAATTTTCTGTAGTTTTCACAAATTATTATAATGGTATAATTGGCGAGATGACTTAAATTTTTTATGCCATATAGAGACGTAACAATGGAAATTATTCGTACATGTGGTAAACATGTAAAAAACTAACTGATGTGGAATTGAACTGGGAAATAAAGGAAAGCGTGGACTACCTAGAAGGCATGGAATAATTAGACAGGAGGTGAGAGTGTTCAATGAACAACGAGAATCATAGGAAAGGATGGAGATGGACCATTGTAGAAGGCTTAAGAAGAAAATCATTTCTACTCAGGCAGAAAGAGCTAAAGGAGAAACAAGTGTTACGTATACTACACGAACTGAGCCTCAGAAGTGTGCTACTATCGACCACGAAAACATCAGTTTGCCGTACTGCTGAAATTTGTGAAATGAGGTTTTGAGGTTTAATGGCAATAATTATGTTACTGTGCCATTAGTCTATTCTACCCCCTCACCCCCCCCACACACACACACAAATACACACACAAGTCTAAACTAGTAGTTATACGCTTTGTGATAACTAAAAAACCAAGCAAGTCTCCTTATTTACCTATCAGCTTTAAATGAAAGGGCTATAGAACACCTCAGACGCTAGCAATAATATGAACGAACACAAACTAATATGTTAGAGCAATTCACTTTCGTCTTCTAGCATCACTGGCCATTATTTTATAAACTGTTTAAATCATATGCGGACTCCCAAATCGCAGGACAGTAGTATTTTTATAGGTTCTATTATATGACGTATAACTAACAATTTTTAATTCTTAATCTGCTATTTTTAATTTTTACGGTTTATTTATCGTAAATTAAGTTTGAAAAAAAGGGAAATGAATGGGTTTGTTTCTTCTAAATCGGGCCAACATTTTGATTTGGTTTGTCTTAAATTCAAAAGGACATAGCCGTATTGAATTTGTCATCAAACCAATTTTAATCTATATATTTGGAACAAATTAATCAATTTTCAATGAATCGATTAACAATAAAAATTGTTATATTTTAATGTACACATTATTATTTAATGTAATTGAGTAATTAATATAATGCAATTGTATTCTTGCACTTTACGTAATGTCAAATAATAGTCTACTGTTGCTTCTGACGAAACTTTTTCCTCTGTAGTAATGTACGTGGTCTTTTCTGCATTCAGGGTTTTTATTTATTTTTTTTAGTAATGATTTTTCAGTTTTAAAAATAAAAATCGAATAAAATTTCTTTGCAGGTAATTTTACATTACGTCAAATGTTGACTTCTATGTAATAAGAAGTCTATACACGTACAGTATATTAGACATACTACCTTCTATTAGATATACACGTAGTCTTCTCACACGTACAAGTTCATTACAAAAACCAAATATAGTTATAAGCACCATTAAGGAGAAATTCATATATTTTGTACCATCACGTCTACAACCTATTAAAAAGACATAAATTGTGTGTTGTTGTCAATAAATCTTGCACAACTGTGTATGCGTAAGTATGAGTATACCTATACCAACAGGCTGTCATAACAGATACATTATTATCACAGCCAACAACAGCAGGAAGTGATGGTAATTTCTCCGATTATAGTTGGACTGAATTCTAATATAACCGCGTACGCAGCCATGAATTCATGAGTGGCTCCGTTTGATTGTAGCCATACTGATATTGAAAATAATGTCACATACAGTTGAACATTGATGGCATCTACCATTATGTAATGAGAACTAGTTGTTGCGATAATTTGTTAGAAAACAAGGGACTTCCCTAAATTATTTTTATGGCTTGGCGATATAAAATATTGCTTTGATATTTTGCCATTTTGTGAGCAAATTATTTTCCTACGTTGTCATGTTACTACTATTAATACGTATTTATTGTAATTTTTTTATATTGGTGGTTCTGATTTTTGTATAACAAATTGTAACATGACAAGATCATCCCATAAAAAGAACACGAAATAATCCTCTAAATTAGCAGTAAGATATGCCCACATGCAAGTTTTATTTAGATAGAATAAAATTTTGAAAATCAGGTGAAGATAATAAAATATAATTATTTAGGAAAAAATGATAGTTTAAGGAGTAGAGAATGATGAAAAGTAAACATTGTATTAGGTACATGAAAATAAAATGAAATATATCTCTTAACTAACTGAATAAGTGACAATGACAAGACTTAACCACTATGACATACCCATATTCTTACCCAGTAGAAGAGATCACATAGATTTACTATGTAGATAGAATAAATTGTAAATAGTAAACTTGTATAATATAACTTTTAATATGTTAGTAGTTAATAAGAGAACAATTGTTAATGTATTAATATAAAGAAATATGTAGAGGTCTGCGAACCTAAGACAGACATTGTTATTAATCAGTGATTAATGTTATTATAAAAAATAGACAAATGTTTTTAATATAATAATTATGAGCAACGTAACGTTAAATACATAAAATAACAGTGATTAATTACTAAACAGTGCAAAGTGAACCAGTTTTAGTGATGTAAAATTATGACGGAAAATAGACCTTTTATAGCATTAACTGTGAGTGACACAAATTATATAAAGTAATAATTTGAATATCAAAATAAACTTAAGCAATACTTATAATATTTTAAATTAGTGGGCTTGGTCTATAGAGATTAATTATGTTAAAAAGTAACAAGAAAATCCAAGATTATAATAAATTATATTTATTATAAAGGGGTAAAACGACCCTAAGGCCCACTCAGAGACATAGTAAAGCCAAGAGCTTTATGAAGTAAATCTGTAAAAGCAAATACAGAGAAGAAAGGATCCTTTGTTAGAATTAATAAAAAGCAAGATTGTGGTAATTGACTGTAACAGTTTTTAATGGAAATAATATATAATATTTAAATAATCTGAGAAAAAACAAGTCGAAATAGCAAGAATAGTAATTGATATCATACAAAATGATTATATTGAAGAGTGATTAAATAAGATAACGAACTAACATTGAAAGAATCAACGACCAGTTTGATGAGACCTTTCCTATACATACAATTTTGGTTAGGCCAAACACAAGCTTCCCATATTTAAAGTTTATAAACTTAAAAAGAACAGAAACAGTGAAACTACATATCACAAACACTATAGAACAATCACTTGTAAAGGACACAAACTCATTTAATCAATATAAAGTGTTAAAACAATATATTTTGTCTTAAATATGTGTAGGCTAATGAATTCTGTTTGTAAAAAACCATTATGGCGGAACTAGTTTATTTTATATTTTTTTATGATAAAACAAATTGTTCCACTTTTTTAAATTTTAATGTGGTATTCTAATTTAGTTAATTTATTTTCAGTTGTTCTTTTGTATAATCACAAGGACCCACCACTATAAAATACATACACATCCAACAGAACATTTATGTACATTATTTATTTTATATTTTAAATATTATGTTCAGACTAAATGGACATATGACTTTGAAAATATGTTAACAATAATTTTTATTTTACCCTGAGAAAAAAAGATTTCATGTACCGAAGAGCTACTGGAGAGCATGAAGGTAAATACTGTAAATAAAATTTGATGATGTACAAGGATTGAAAATCATAATTTAAATAAGGAAATAAATCTGATTTCATATAAGCACCTGAATAAAGCATTTTTATTTATTATATCACAATTTAAGGTGATTAAGGCTGTTTAATTTAAAAAAATCAATTAAGTAACATCAAATCACATCACATTATGTAGATTTCGGCTCACACAACGTGGGGCAATCAATACCATAGGATTCAGAATTAACATAATAAAATACACTTATGTACCTAGTGTTACAAATATGCTATATTGGAAATGATCTTTTGCCCTATACATCTTCAATGATACAGAAGTAAAAGATTTAATAATCTTTGTTCTGTGTGTGTGTGTGTGTGTGTGTGTGTGTGTGTGTGTGTGTGTGTGTGTGTGTGTGTGTAAGAGGAGGTTTGGAATTGTTGTAACATTTAGTTATGTCTGGAGACGTCAAAAAATATAAATTCCATTGGCTTAATCTCTAATATGGAATCGTCTAATCTGTAATGTGGAAAACAAAATTATTGGGTAGAAAAATGATAAAACGATGGGTATAGCTGACAACCGTGATGATGTGATTAATCTATGCAGTTTAGTATATACAAAGCTATTTTGTATATCATAATGGTATCCCATGCCAAGAAGTCGAGGAATAAAAAATTAATAAAACAGAACGTTTTGGTTAAAATTACTTCCCGGGCTGTTTGGCCGTGGTCCAAAGTTTGTAACAAAACCAGAACTGAAGTTGGCAGTCGGTGGCACTGCCGAAACGTCTGGTTTTGTTATAAACTTTGGACCACGGCCAAACAGCCCGGGAAGTAATTTTAACCAAAATGACTCCGGCCGTGTAAGTCTTCGTACCACAAAACATAGAACTGTTTTGTCTGACACTCCGTGACGAATAAACTTTTGTAGAGGATAGTGAACCATCGATTCGGCACCAGAAATTAGGACAATATAGAGGAGAACAAGAGAGCGGATCACTTGAATACCTATGTTGACGAGAAACGGTTGTATTTAGGAACCGGAAGACTGAGTAATACGTCATTAACAGATACGTTGAAGGTTTATATATTTTATCAAGATGAGTTCTGTCTGCGGATTTTACAAATATATTGTTTTTAGATAATGAACTTGTAATTTTTTGTTATGTTTAACCACTTGAACATCGATAAATATATAAATATTCTTTCATCGATACAATAGTTGGAGCGAAAAGTTTGTTTATAAAATATAACATCCGTCATCAATTAACTATCTACTTATATTAAATGTATATTTATTAAACATACATAATTTAGTATTTATTTTTAACATTCTTTACTTATTGCTTAATATTCTATTCTAATTGGATAATTTCAAATGGCATTAAAATTTGTAATTTCGTCTGAGAAAAATCTATTGTGGCCAGGTCAAACAGCTTTCTATGTCTACGCCTATGTATTAAAGTTTCTAAAAAAAAATTGTAAAATATGAAAAATATGAAAAAATTAAAAATTTTAAGTAAAAAAAGGCATATAGTCTTATTTTTCCCGTCTCTTCCTGCCTAAAACAACACATTTCCTTCCTCTGTTGAATGTATGTTTTTTACGTTGATACTCTTATACCTACAATAGACGAGTTTAAAACCTATTTTTGTGTAAGCGGACACGAGTAAGCCAGTATATCATTGGCTCCAGTGGGCCGGAACATGTAGGACACGACAAGCTGTATTGTCAAAATTATCAGTTTAAGAAGAGAGAAATCACTTTTCTTGCTTAAAAATTTTTGCATTTTCAATTTTACTCAGATCTTATATACATTTATAAGACCTGATTTATAAATTATTCTTATTTAGTCTAACATATTTAAAAATTTTAAATAACATAATCGCATATATATAAATGGGCTATTCAGGAATTAATCTGATACAAACAACCTGGTTACCATAGCAACCAGGCTGGTTACAATATATGCGCAATAGCGATAGTACCCGTTTACATTGTTACACGCAAAACCGCAGACCATTTGTTTATTTCTTTTCGAATGGTAAGCGACTAGACGTAAAGCCTGTCATTGCCACTTCCGTCAGCTACATTGTACGTGTAGGTATTCTCTGAAACGTCTCATTGTCTGCTGAATACACTAAACTGCTGGACGGCGAGGACGACGAGGTTGTCGGTCGATGGAGAGTCATGATTGTAACCGTCCGGCCGCTGCCGGGGCTTTCCGGGACCGTGCCGTGAACGACGGTTGTCCCGACCAATCACTGAGGATCAAATGTAGTACCGAGTGCCGAATCGTAGGTCGGGAAGATTATTAAGTTGCGACCCTGTCGTCGGGGGTCACCACCATCACGGGAGAGTTCCCGTACTCCAAGAGCTCGGGAAGTTCACGAACTAGCGGAGGATCGTGCGCGAGATCTATTACGCCGATAGACCAAGTCCAAGCTAGTGTGCCATCATGTCAACAGGACAAAAGTTTGGCCGGCTACTCAGCGCTTTGATACCAATGTGCATGTCATTAATGGCGTCACACCTTGGCTGCAGCAATTTTCAACGTTGTAGAAGCTGGTGCTGCGGTATAAGAAGTACGTGGATCATGATTACGTGAAAACGCAGTACATATATGTATGTAATTTTTTATACAATAAAATATATTTTTTTTTAATCATCGAATCGGAGGTAAAATTCTGAATAGCCCTTGTAAGTTGTTATTAAATGCTAACAAGTTTTCAACCTTAAATACATAATTTTTTATAAGACTAAAAGTAGTAAACTCTTTGAATGTATTATGAGAAGCTTACTAAATGTGGTAAATGACTGTTGCACTCTAAGCAAAGAGTATGGTTCACTTGCGTACAGGTTGTAAATTCACTTCAGTGTTGCATGTTTTTCACTTTAAAAGGGAACATTTAGAATAACTGTAGTTTCTTGTGTCACTACAATTACTTAGATTGTTATTAAATAGCAGTTGTGTACCTATTAAAGAACTCAATCTTTTATTCGAATTTGTTAATCCAACTATTTGGACAAAGTTGAGTTGACGCTTTTGAGACATCAAAGAAGATGCTGAGTCATAACAGAAATATGATAGAGGGAACTGACGCCTACAGCTTAACCTTGGAAATACATACGAGACTGAGCTACATTGGTAACTACTTACTCCTGTGATTATACTGAAGAAAAAGATGATATTTGATATGACAGGAATTATGATACGATGTTAAGTTAGGTAAGTTCCAGATGATGTGTGGGACAATCAACAGTACTTTTAGAAACAAGGTACATCAAGATACAAAACTAAAGTTTTACGAAGTTATGGCACACTCTGTACTGTCCTATGGGTGTGAATTATGGACAACAACCAAGAAACAAGACAGTAAAATACAGGAAACAAGCCTCGGAAATGGCGTTCAAAAGAGGAGTTAAAAGGTGTTTTAAACTTTACCGTATAAAGAATGAGGCAATAAGAGAAAAGTTATAAGTTTTTAACTGGAATGAAAAATTAAAAGAATTCAAACAACGGTGGAAAGAACACTTAGAAAGACTGTCAGATTCCAGATTGGCCAAACAAGTATGGAAATACAAACCTATAGGACACAGGTGTGTGGGTATACCCAAGAAGAGATGTCTGGAGGATCTTTGAAGGCGGAACAGGCAGCACCTTGCCTATGCCGTTTTGTGAAGATGATGATGATGGAAAAGACAATTAACTATCACAGCGCTAGAATTCCTACCTCAGACCAACGTGGATAAACAAAGAGAACTAAAATAATTCTGGCTGATGAGTTATAACTGTAATTATACGAGATACGAACTCGTATAAGCTATAAGAGTAAAGTACGCATCGATTTTTTAAGTTCACATTTGACGCTTAGAAACAATGTATACACGCTTAATTTAAGCGTGTATTTAAATTATATATATAATTTATATATTGTATATGTAACACAGATTTCTACGAGTTTGTACGATAACTTGATGCTAGACCGTCAAACGTCTGTAACGGAACCAATGACTTCAACGTGTTTTAAAGCAGCGGTTTTCATTAGTGAATATACAAATCCTGTTCTGCAATAAAAAACCCGTTTTAGTTACAAAACAGCTGCCAAAAATGTTTGTTTCCGCATAGCCAATTTCACTTTTTAATAAAAATATTTAAGTAACTTGTCTTGTTATAAGTTTATTGTATCACACAAAACTAGCTGATAAACATATTTTCTTAGCCAACTAAATCTTAATTCTACTGTTTGCTGTTGCATAGTGACAGTATTATTGGTGATTATTTTAAACAGACAATTTTAAAACTCAGATAATTTTAAGTAAGTGTTAAGTAGCCTTTGATGTTTTACAAAACACGATCTGTTAATTATATGTTTACAGTAGTACTTGTAATTAGTAGTATTACTATGTACTATTATTTATAGTAATTACACTAGTATTATTATGAATTAATAAGCAATGTACATTTTCTAAAATACAACAAACTTTAAATTGTGTTAAAATTATCTGTGTTAATAATTTTCATATTAGCCATGATAATATAATGGCTAAAATGTTATTAGTGTTGAATATTATAGTGAAGTACTTCCTATAACATTAATATTTATTACTTGCGAGAGGAACAAAATACTTTTAAATGACTAATATTATATTCTTCACCGTACCGTGCTGAACGTAATTTGCAACTCACGATTCTGTCAACAATTTATTCTCTACACGAATATAAGTAGCATGATTTTAAAATTTAATTTAAAATTTGCCGTGAATAATTTGTGCAAATAAATGTTATTTCTGTAAATCTACCTTTAAAACTACGTAAGTTTACTACATTATGTTATATACTCTTATAAAAAAAGAGTACTTTTTCATATCTATCAGGTTGTCGCTCTCTTTAATAATGTATCGTCTATATTCAGTGGTCCTAGACCAATCTAATAATGAATAAATTTTAATTATGTAGGAACTAGATAAAGATTGCAGATTTCAGATAAATTACAAAACAGAATAAACATGTGCGTAAGCACATAAAAGAACAGTAGGTTTTTTTTTTAAGCTATACATGATGTTTGTTTTTAAGTAAATGTCCTGATGAATTTTGAAACTTTAAATTTTATCTTTTTATCAATTAGAGTTACTGTTACAACAGCTGTGACACTCTTCGCTTATAAGGCAACGATCACAGAGTTTATAAAGTACCTTCAGAAACATTTCGGAAAAAATCACGCAAAGTTGAGGAGACGACAATTGTAGGCATATTCCTGAAACTTTGGCTTAGCAACTTTACTAAGTTAAATGTCGAAATCTTAGCTACACTCGAGCCTGTGATTTGGCCTCCTTGAGGCACCAATCGTATGAGAAATAAAGCCTAAAACTTAAAGATATGTAAATGTAAATGTTACTTTTATATATTCTCACATTATTCTTGTTTTTAATAATAAATAAATTATATTGTTTTCTTCTTATAAAAATATGTTACTACATTTCTTTATGTATTAACACTGACAGTTTCTAACTGTCACTTAAGAACAGGCTATATTATATATAAATTATATCATATAAATATATTTTTGTAAGAAAATTAAATATAAATATATAACAAAATTATAAGTATTTCGCCAGTGACAAAATCAGTGACTTCCAAAATAACTGGTATCATTTAACTCCATGTTCCTGTAGGCCTACAACACGTATCTGCGTGGATGGCTAAGACTAAGATGTAAAGTTGTTAAATACAAGATCGCTAGAAGAAATTAGTGGAACACGTGCGGCAGTCCGCTAGAGAGACGGGACGCTGAAATGAGCGGAACAATATTATATCATGCTCACGTTCCAGTTCTCATGTCGTTCTTGTTATGAATCAGAACAAATGGTAGCTCATAATTCTTGAGCTGATGTTTGTAATATTCAGTGTTAGCTTTGTTTCACTCTACATTATTTAATCTACGTTTAATCAGACGTAGTAAATACTTTTATATTTAAATATTTTTTCTTAATGAAATAGTCTGCGCACGATTAAAAGACGCTTTCGGACGAAGATCAGTAAAACTTTCTTTGTTGTTATGTTGTAAGCGGCGTCTAAACATTTCACTTTTCAGCTGGAATTTCCCCAATTATCCAGCTCATTTTTTCTTTTCGTTACTACATGTGTTTGAAAACAAATCTTTGTATCAGCATGTTTATTTTTTAAACAATGAACCTGGCTACTGATCTAGAAGTCCCGGGTTCGATTCCCGGGCCCGCACCATAAAATCAAGCTGCGTTTTTCAGCCCCCAGGACGACTCAGCCTGTTGAAAATGAGTATCTGGGATAACATCCTGGGGATAATAATGGCCGGCTGAAGCTGTAGTGCCACACTGATTTCCTTGTATGCCGTACGGCCCACATAAGGCAGCCTGCCCTGCATTCTCCTAACCTGCTTCGGTGGTACACATGAGAGCCATTATTATTAAATTCCAATGAATTGCCTTAAATAGCAGTAAAATTTCAGCCTTTCTTTGGAAAGACAAGGGAAGTAAGTCACAAATTAATCATTCACATTCTTCAGTATGCCTTTACACGTCGATTTCTCTCTGTTTTCGTCATCAATAACGTTGTACCTTCTTTTTTAAAATTACTCTGGAAAAAACTAGTAAATAATACTTTTTTTCATAATACTTTTCCTAAATACCACTATTACATTAACGACTCGGAACACTAGGTTTTTTATAAGTAAAAGCATAAAGTTTTACCTTACAGCCTGAACCGGTTTTCTCCTTTAAAAGGCTTCTTCAGAGGCTGCCGCTGGTAGCGCTGTCCGTCTTGTTGTGGGTGACGGAATCGAATTTCGAAAGATCAATGCTGTGTGTGTGGGGTGAGATATGTTCGAATAATGCGTGCGATTTGAATTGTGTCTGTTCGTTTAGGATGTCGTTTTTATTTGTTTTTGTGTGTTTGTACAATTCAAATCGCACGCATTATTCGAACATATCTCACCCCACACACACAGCATCGATCTTTCGAAATTCGATTCCGCCACCCACAACAAGACGGACAGCGCTACCAGCGGCAGCCTCTGAAGAAGCCTTTTAAAGGAGAAAACCGGTTCAGGCTGTAAGGTAAAACTTTATGCTTTTACTTATAAAAAACCTAGTGTTCCGAGTCGTTAATGTAATAGTGGTATTTAGTTAAGTAACGGACACGTCATGGACAACGAAATCCAAGAATGCTTTTCCTCTTTCAATTGTTCTAATATTACAAGATAATTGAATTACTTACATTAGAGGTTGAAAACAGCTTTAACGGTTAACGGTTTCATTAATAACAAAATCAGAATCCGCGTTTATTTTTATCTTAGGCGAACTGTTTCGCCTCTTTGATTCCAACCTGAGATGCAGACTAAAGGGTTTATGTGTTGTAGTAAGAATATAGTTTTGTTTATAAATACCAATTGTTTTAATAACGAATTCTAGTAGAAGCAATTATTACAAAAAGTAGTAGCCAATGTGAAATACAGTAATGTAAAACACTAAAAATAACTATGTGGCATACCACTCTACCAGTAGTAAAAACGTTATTTATTAAGTGAACAAGATTCTACTCTTCTTCTTTTTTATCCAGCCCTTGTGCTTCTCAGCGTCGGGTTAAAACGATGGTCTCGTTTCTTCTCTGAATCATCTTACAACAATGCAGGTGATTAGCCCAACGATGGCGGCTTCATTATCTCGGGACAACTGGTCGCCTGGATAGTAGGATCTTCCTTCCTTCACGATCTACTACAGCCTATGGTCGCTACTACTGAGACGTCGTGTTGTTCTCGGTCATCAGTCTACAAGGGATTACTACAGATTTTATCTGTAGACCACGTTTTTAAAGTAAGAAAATAAGTTAAGAAAATTAAATGAAAATTAAAGACACCCTAACTCAAATACACTAGTAGCATCGGAGTTAGAACAGAACAAGAGTCGGTAAAAGGAGAGTACACAAGAATGACTAAAGAAACCCACCCGAAGTAAGTTGAAAAAGGTGAGAATTCAGCTAGGGCACATCGGTTTGCCAAATCCGTATACACAGGATATGGACCCCCGATGGGGATTTTACTATTGGAAACCAAAAAGGTACAATTTCTGCACATAATATTTATCATTTAGTTTTGCACTTCCATCGGTCACGTTTACAAACCTGTCACGTATCATAATTATTATCAGTATAAAGCGAATTAAAAATGTTGAGGAATTGTGAAATTGTCACGTATTTAAAAAGCATTACTTCTTGCAGGGATTATTCAAATAGTATAACTTCCGAGAATCAAACACTGTCGAGGTTTGTACGATACAATTTATAAAAGCATGTTATTTTCATAAATAATTCTAATAATAATAACTTTTATGATCCCTGAAATGCAGAACTCGATCATTAATTAGATAATTTTTTAATTATGGCAAAAATGATGAAAACCCCGATACGTTTATTTCTCTTATCAGGTAATAATGTAACCGTAATATAGTTATCTCTAACAGTAATATAACAATTGTAGAGCACAAAATCATACAATAAACATTAAAAATTCGAAACATTCGGATTTGGGTTATAATTCCTGTTAAAAATTTTTGATCTCTTTTCTAGGCCCTGAGATCCCAAGTTTTTGAAATTTCCAAAACTTAACACTACATTTAGATGTTAGTTGAAATTCTCTTTAAACTTATGTACCCACACATAAATTTTTGCGATTTTATTAAAATTTCCAACAAATTTGAAATTTAAAAAAATGATCATTATAAATTATGCAGATTGTGTTTAAATTCCCTTTAATTTGATACCCTTCATGGGGGAGTAAAATTCCCTGCTTCGGCTCCCCAATTTTTGAGACGGGTCAATCTAAAAAACAATAGAGTTCTGTAGGGTACAAGTTATGGACACGCATGCCAAGGTTTACGTGAAGGAAAACCTTTTGATGCCTTCAAAACTTATCGTGAGACGTACCCCAAATACACAAATAGATAGACACAAATAGTGTATATAGATAGACAGTCAGATAGACAATTACCAAACGGTGAGTTAAATCTGAAACTTGCTTCATTAATAATAATAATAATAATAATAATAATGCTTCTGTGATGATGCTTCTGTAAATCATCATCATCGTCATAATCACCAGTGCCATATCAAACGCCCAAAAAGTTTTCTTTCCCTAACTCAGTTTTGCCTTCATTTCCGATGTCTAATTTTATTTTTTCTTGAAAGTGAACAATTTTTAGGAGCATTTTCTTTACTTCACTTTCTGTTGAGAAGTTTTCTTCATAATATACAAAATAATGTATAAAAACTCTTTCGAGTAGGTAAGTTACGCTTTCCCAATACAGTTTGAATTTGTAAGTTTGGAATATCCAAAGTAGACCTCCGCTCTAGACGCATCTCCAGACAGTTTGTATTCTTCTTCAGTAAGAAATCTAGAGTGTCTTCTTGGCATATAGACCTACTCGTGGTGAGTATGAGCACATGCATAAGCGATCTTTCGATTACGCTGTGTTCACACAGCTAAGTTTCACTACACAAGATACATAGCTTACAGCTCTTCAAGCCTGTTTATGAGTTCGTCAGATACACGTCATAAGTCTCCTTATAAAAGTAAATCTTCTAATACAATAAATATTTAACTGCTAGAGTGTATTTATTTTTTAGCGTAATGAAATACCTTACTTTTCTTCTAATGTTGGATATCATAAATGTGTTTCCTTAAATTTGCTATCCTAAATAATTGACTACTATCATTCATTTCAATTATCTGCGTTTTCGATGTACAAAATTCTACTATAGTAAAGGATGTACTTAACTGTGATGTGATGTGATGAATACGAATGCGGAGTAGGAAACGAGTGCCAGACAGGTCTGAAGTGGGAAAGAAGAGGAGAGAGCGCGAAAATTATTTTAACAAAATTTTAAACATATTTTCTCTAAGTGAAAACAATGTACGTAATTAATCCGAATAACCTGTAATCAGTGCATAAGAAAATGAGTCCAATTTGCTGTAATCCTGCTGTTTGGCAGACGGATCCCATCTTCATTAATTAACATACAAAAGAAATGTTTTCATGTATTTCTGATCTAATAATTCACATCTCATTTAAACCGTTAACTAATTTACCCAGACACAAGCACGTACATGCGCGGGCAGACAAGCATCTTTGTAAGCTGTGCGCTCGTCTGCAATGTCACGCGTGCATAACTAAACATTATCATGCTGATTTTGTATACTACTGGTAAAGCGTAAGACAGATGAGCTATATAAGTACATCATATTATTTTAAATCATATAAAATGTGTTTTATAAAGTAATTACGATCTTAATTAGAAAGGTGGAGGAGAAATTATTATCGCAGTACAGACTCTTGTCTAATTTCTTGTCTATGTGTAATGTCGTGGTATTAAATAAGAAATCATAAGAAAGGTAAATAACCCTTAACTTGTAGATCGACTTACATGTTCGTAGCTGCAAAGACAAAATCCCTTAGTACTCATACAACGGTAGGTGAAACAATTGAAAAGCATGAACACGTAAAATCACAATGTGTGTCCCTCAGACAGAATATAAGCTACGAGCTTATAATAAGCAAATTGATAATAAATGACGGCAATTATGTAACTTCCTGAAAAGTAGTTGACTGTTGTAACAATATAAATTTACAATAGGATAAGGTGTATGTAACGTTACTCCAGACACAACACTGCATATAGGCCTATTTCTTACCAGCACTTGTAAAACAATATTTACCGATTCATTTTAAACTCGCGACCACTGCGCACATTTAGGCCACATAAAAACTTTTTAAAAATATATACAAAAATATTCACACATTTAAGTAGAGTTAATTTTTAATAATATCTTGTTGAACTGTTTTCTCGAATTCACACCTGCGTATACTTCAAATTTTATTCACTTGGTGTTCAGAGAGGTGTAGAGAGAAATGGGTTTTACATAGTAGATAAAAACACAGGTAAAATTGTAAAAGTAGTAAATAATACAGTTGAAAGGGAGCTTAGGGAGGAGTTAGAAATATTGAAAGAAAGAGAAAAAGGGTTAGACAATTTAGTGAATACGAAAACTAAATTTGATAATGAAGAAATATTTTATAATATAGTTAAAAAGTAAAAGATAGAGGACGGATACATAAGATTAAGAATTAAATTGCATAGGACTAATTGGATGTTTTCAAAATAAGGGTGAGTGACCGCGCCCACAAGTGTGAATGAGAAAGGCGGTACAGTGATAGTTTTAAAAGGAACACACAGACACATAAACACAAGGGAATGTGCTAGAAAAATATGTAACTGTCCAGACGGGGGTGACAGGGCTCGTTATCGTTGTCGATATCTGTAAATATAAAGGAAGAGAATTAATTTTTTCGAGAAGCAATTCATTAATTAAATTAATATTAACAACTTGAAATAATCAACTAATGTAGCTTTAGATTTATAATTTGTTTGATACCATAGTAGCACTAAGTCTTTATGGATGTGTTATGACGACTGCATACAGCGCGCGGCCCGCAGGAAGTTAGTGGTCAGAAAACCACTAAAATAGTCCTAAAACTATAAAATCCCGAATCAAAATAAAATATGAACTTCTTACTACAACTTTCCCGCTGGAAATTTTAACTGGCTAAAAAATAAAAATCTTTCTCGCTTACTACTTTTGTATGTTTGGTTTTTGTACAGTTAAAAATACTTTCCTGATGTAATACGAATAAAAAATATTCCACTTATTTCACTTAGCCTAATATTTACTCTGTAGTATTCCCCGAACTGTCCCCCAAAGTACTGGAGAGGATGGGAAAAGCCCTTTGAGTCCCATACCTTGAAGAAGGGAAACTTCCAACCGCACCTCCACGTGGTGGTGGAAGGGCAGCTTATGGTGGTGAACGCGGCTCAGGAGACGGAGTGTCAGCCGGTATAAGCTGTCCCCTCTAGCTTGTGCCAACGGCCTTTTTAGGAGGGCGGATGAGCGGGTAGAGGTACAGGGCACTCTCTTTTCTTTGGAATGGGAAACTGTTCCTAAAGACGGATGAACCAGAAGGTCAACGGCATGGAATGGTGTACATTAGCGGCAGGATGAGCACTGCGCACCTAGTGTGGAGGCGAACGGCTGCACACATGGGCTGAGTTAGATATCCTACTGCGACCGGGCAGAGACCGCTCGTTAGCCAAGGTGAAGTGAGTCTCTAGGGGAAGAACAGCCCAAAATCAAAGTTCCTGGCCCTCCAGGTTGGGGGTTGGGCTTAGGGTAGACAATAATATTGTGATGAAAAAAAAAAGGAATAGCCGGGCGGATAGAGAGTTGGGTAAATCTTCTGAAGGAGGTTGGGGCCCACAAAGGGCTGTCAAGCGAATGATGATATCATCTTTTAAAACCATACACTATATATACAGGGTGATTCACGAAGAAACGGAAATACTTCGGGAGATGAATCTACATCGAAAAATAAGAAAAAAGTTCATATAAACATAGGTCCGGAAATGCTTAAAAAAAAACCATTTACTGTATTTGTCCAATAATATTTTTATTTGTTGGTAATCAAAATTTGTTGGTAAAATTATTAACTGTTTTTTATTCAACTTTTTTGCGTTTACAAGATCTTTTTAATTATGTATTTATTTACTTTATTTTATTGTTTTATTTGAAGATATTCTTGAACATTACAAGTATTATTCTTTTAGTATAAAAATTAACGCATTTTTCCAGCCAAGTTTCGGATATTTTGATGTTAATAAAGTTTATTTTTGCAACTTATTTTTGTTTTGTAGTTGACTTTATTTACATCAATTTTCTCAGAATTAAATTTTCTACAAATTTAGTTCAAAAGAATTAGGTGTTTATTACCCATTTAACAATGTTATTGTACGTCAAACATAAAAAACGGGGTTTTCACCCCAATTTATTTCCGTTCTACACCAGATTTCTCAAAAACTATTGCAGATATAGTTCTGGGACCTGTTTTATTCGATTTTTCAGGTCAGATACCTTAAGAAACTATTACTTTCACCCCTTACTTAACGTCCTAAAAAATTCAGGACGACCTCATTTCACCTAGGGAATTGAATTCCAGGCGAAATATTTCGCTAGCTGTAACTCGCTAACGAAGCATTTCCGGACCTATGTTTATATGAACTTTTATTCTTATTTTTCGATGTAGATTCATTTGCCGAAGTATTTCCGTTTCTTCGTGAATCACCCTGTATATTAGAGATCTATAATTATTAACATTTCAAGAAAGGCGAAAGGGGTGTAACAACAGTCAAATTGTACGTTTGCTAAGGACGCGAGACACGACACAGTCTTGCAACAATGTTCCTGAACTCCAGTCCCATTCCAGTTTAAAACTATAGCTGGACTTGGGACCAGCAACGGCCCCCCCTCCAGAATACTCCAGCGCCGACAGGTGGACAGGAACACCCACTTTGGGAAGATATGGTTTTAATTGTTCAATTCACACAGATGCACAGACGTACAACGTGTTCGCGCCCCGTATTCTATAGTTTCCCATTCAGTCTCAAGCACTGTGTACGAGCACCGTACCATGGTCCACACCGACGCCAACGCGATGTACATTATGGCGAGTGCACGTATGAACACCTTTGAAGATTTCTAACAACTGTGTTTTTAAGAACACATTCACGGTACAAGCTCACGAGACACGAGGCAAGAGACGTTATGGAAAGTTATGGACTTATTTTCATGACGAATTCCATAACTCATTTATTTATCGAAAGCCGTATATTATATTAAATCGAAAATGTGCAGCTCTTTACATAATACACATATATCAAATTATATTATTAACTGTCAAAGAAGAGCCGCCATTTTAAATTCGTGACATGACGTATAACGACATAACTGTCAAAGATAGCACTTCAAAACACTCGTTCACAAATATTAGTAGTTTGAACATTTGCAGTTGCTGTTCCTTTATAAAGTTTAAAGCCTGCGGATGTGTGTCGATTATTAAACCATTTTCTCCTTGACTATTGAGACAAGTAGATGGACGAATTTAATTAAATATAACACTATCATAAGTTCATTTTTTACCCAATTTAAAAAATAGTTGTCATCCTTTAAGACTTTTCCAAACAGAAAGGGTCAGTTATTGTATTCTAAATACAACTTAAAAACTGTCTATTTACAGCAGTTACACGCCTTTTATTAAGTACTAGGGAGAGTCGGCGGATAACGTGGTGTAATTAATAGCTCGATTTAACACGAAAAAAATAAATGCTTCTCAGAAGCATGTGTGCACTATGGACGCATTTGGAGCGTGCATGCAAGTGTGCTCCTACTGCGCATTTCACTTGATTTTATAAGTATTCTTTTATCTAGGCTCTGCTATCAGCAATAAACGCGGCCATTGAGCGTGTAATATGTGTCGAATTAACCGCTTCAAAGCACAGTAGCTATTTGCTACAACACAAACATGCATACATAAATAGCAAAAGGAGGAAACCCGTTTTCCCGCAATCGTTATAATTTAATAATGTTGCTAATTTCTTAGCCTATGATAACCATCTGATTAGAATCACTAAAAGTCTTGTGTGTATTTGTATGTGTGTGTGTGTGTTTGGGCTATTAAGAACGTGAAAGTTGAGGTAAAGTTTGACGTAAATATTCATAAAGATATTAAAATTAAAATGTTTATTCACATTTCTCAAAATTTAGTATTTTATTTAATGTCTGTATTTTATTAAAAGTAAAATTCAGGTATTGCACAAAATTTCAAATGATACCTCTTCAGTATTACTACGCTTAGTACGGCAGTCCATCTTCAGTTCCTTGCAAGCGATATATACCTACTCTTAATTTTTTCTAAGCTTCGTTTTCTGTATATGTGTAACGTTAGAAGCAGTCGATATCATGATATATCTTGACGTTTCTTTATGACTTCTTTCTAAGTATTGTGTGTTATTACATTCACAGGTATATAGCGATAGTCACATGGTTGACCTAAATCGATTAATCGAGTGTAAATGCGCACATGAGTGATCTATATTGTAAATATCTGTGAACATAGTGTTGTCCTGACGTTTGTGTTGAAACATCTCTATCAGCACATTCCAAGACGGACAAATATCCTACAGAAGATCTCTATGATGAAATGATAGATTACCAACTGTAGGGTCCCATACTAAGGCGAAGTACTAAATGGACACAAACATGAATTTAATCGATTAATTTACTTCAGCTTAAACAAATTTATATTAGAAAGAAAAACACTAAAGATAATGCGAACAAGACTGGATAAAATACGCATTTTGCTGATCTGAATTCTCGAAATGTAATTCAAAACGTTATAATCAAAGTATTTTCCTGGTATCAAAACATTTTCATGTCAATATTCGTCATTATTTTTCAGTGATGATGTTTCACTGTATATTATTAAGACAGGTAACAAAATGTGTGTGAGCCGTGGGAGTGTATAGGCTACAGACTGTGAGAAGTACGCAGACTTGCTGCGAGACACCAGCGGCGTTGTGTTAGTGCGTGTAATTGTTTCTATTGTAATTAAATGCCGCACACACGTATGGAAAGTTGCCGCACTGCATGACCCGCGTTTATGGCCCATAACATACGTATATAGCTAACTAGCTAACACTGTTTAACTGTGAACTTTCATTGTGATTAAACAACGTTCACCATGGGTTTACGAGCGCACCGATTCAAGGTTATTTGTAATTCACCTTTTGAATCGTTGTCTCCGTAAACTCACTTTCATTTCCAGTCTCCCTGCTTCCGACGTTACGTAGACGTCTGTGTTCATCGGATGTTCGACCTCGCCTCGCCCCCCTTATCGACTCTTCAGTCTTGACAATTTTCCCCTTTCCTATCAAAGGTCAGATTTAAACATCATCATTAAAGTAATCTTCTCTTAAATATAATTTAATCTACAATACTATTCTGTATCCAGTGCCGGCCGTAGATTCTACGGCCTCTAGTCAAATGTTCTGTGAGAGCTCTACCAATAATATGTTAGCCAACGAAAAATATTAAAAATAACGTGTAAAAGTAATTTTTATAATGCCTAACCTATAATGAAAGAACTGAAGCTTATTGATGAAAATCATCCGAATACACAGCGTTATACAAAAGGTACACCACACAAGAAAAGGATCTTGTATTATATGAAAAAAATTAATATTCTGTCTTCAGTATTAATTGAAATTAATACTATAACAAGCACCTTAACTAAAGTCGCGTGTAAGAAATAAAGGAAACAAATCTGTCTTCCAATCGTGTTGATGCTCATGTAGACGTTAACTTACAGTACGATGCTTAAAACCTATTATGACATTCACTCGATATATCATTCATTACTTAAATTGTTTTTTCGATATCTAATATTCTGATAAGCAAATCGTAAAAACCTTAAACAGCTTATCTTGTTTCGCGTCATCTGTGCGGTATGATACGAAGTGCCTCGGAGTTCAATTTAAAACAAGACTCAAATTCTGTAGTAGACTGTTGGCATACTGTTAATTACTTTCGATAACAACACCGAAAGGCTGTTAGTTAAAGTGCGTAAAACGGCTAGCTAACAGCCTACGACAATTTTGCTTAACAAAATGATAACATGACGGGATTTACGGGCCCTCGACATTTGTCGGGAGTCCTCCCCTTATGGATGGGCTTGCTTGTACGCAGTAGGCGTGTTATCGTGCTGTACAATCATTAGGAATAAAGTCAGAAAATTCACAGTTTAACCAAATGATGATATTACCCACGAAGCTATAGATCAAAAGAGAGTTTAATTATAGTTAGGCGGATTGAACGTTTGGTATCTAAAGGCGCGCTTACGAGAAACGCTTGAAATTCGTTGTTAGTGAAAGCAGAGAGATCTGGAATAATCACCTAAATAGGAAGAAGGTCAGAAAATTGCTTGAGCTAGCTTATGACTGCATACCTAAACAAGGAACTAGTTCAGTACATCGAATAAATGAATGAATGCATTTAATGAAGGAATATTGGGGGCTGAGAAGGATATTACCGCAAGCCAAGTCACTAGAAGTTGCAATATTTCTGCGATCTGTATAGTCTTGTTTTTCTTTGTTTTGCTTATTTATTCAAATTCATACTTTCTCCAGTTTTATGTCACTGATGTAACAATTGATATAAATATTTCCTAGCGTTGAAAATCCTGCTGTTCGCATAACCCAGATAGTACCATGTGGTTTGAGTTGTCACATTATTTTAATAGAACAACTTAACCGGTTCAGTGTGTCAATGCTGTACAGTTTTAACTGTAGAAGTTTAACTATTCAAATCATAGCAAATATTTTTTTGTTGTCAATCAAAATTTAAAAAAGTTCTCTACACTTTACATAAATTTGTCATATATGTTCAGTGCAAACAATATTATTTCTTAATATTTATGTGAAGCATATAATACTATAGGCGTTTAATTCTTTTTATAAAACCGATTAAACCTAAATTTAACATGTTAATAAATTAACTCAGACCTGTTAATAATACAGCAGTTAGTGGCTCATCGTATCCGGCCGGCTCGATAAAACATGTGGATGATCATAATTTTCATAATCAAAAATATGAAAGTACAGTAAAATTAAAAAACATGTTTAAAAATCGGAATTTAGCACATGAAAATACGATTTTGGTGTCATAAATTTATTTTACTTATCGTCTTGTATATTCAAAAACGTTTTGATTCATGTCAGTATTTTGGCGCTCCAGGCCCATGTAGCTCAATACGAAATACTGACGTAATGTGCAAAATACGAAGTGGTATCCATTAATAATACCTAAAGTCTTAAAACACGTACATAAACACTTCTAATGATAAAAGAAACCCACTTTACCCACGTGAATAAAAGTACCCACTTTTAAGTATATTTCTAAAATATAAGAGGAAGTAAAAAAAAACACACATAAATGAAAAATGTAAACATTATTTGCTGAAACCAAATACTCGTAATGTCAGGTTAGACTAACACATTATGTGAATTCGACTTCTCCTGTTTAACCTTTGCAATAGGCCTATATAGGCTACTTCTTGTCACATGTATTATACCTTCTTACTTGATAATACCTTAAGTATCTTTTGTAAACATAATGTACACAAAACGAATATTGATATAAATTACATTGCTTGATTATTTTATTATGGAGTCTATTGTGCAGTTTTCTACGTCCGGGACTTATTGTATTATTTGCACCACTGAAGGTGTATACGTATGAGCATAGGTGCATGTGACGTCCACGATAAGGACAGGGCACAGGATTAAAGCTCAATGTACACATAGATGTGAAAGAGTACGTGATTAGAAAGATAAGGTTGTCCATTTTAATAAGTTTGGCAATTCCCGATTCCAGCTAAATGTTTGCGATATTCCACTTTCTCTTGATTATTTAGACCAGGGTTTCCTCATACACCAGCTGTTTAAAAAACGTGTGTGTTAGACAAATATTGTTTGTACGAAACGCATACGTCATTTACGCTAGTTGCCAGCATTTCTCAAGGGATAAAAAACTATAATTTGGAGAGAAACAATAGAGGCTATCATTAATAAAGTCAACAAGGTATGTCTAACTAGCCGTGTTGTGAGCGCGTAAGAAATCCAACACCAGCTTTGGACAGCGAACCTCTCTCTCTCCTCCTCCTCCTCCTCTTCTGACATCACCGCAGGTAATACGTAAAAGTCAGCTCTGCCCTCTAACACAAGGCTTACTTTTACTTTTCGGAAACTGTCAGTTCGCGCAGAAATACCAACTTTAAAGCATCTCGAGTTCAGTATGAGTATGTCGAGTTTTGGAAAGCTTTCTTGCCGCTAATGAAGTGAAAGAACCCAACCAGCTGTTTTGTTAATTAAGACGTTAAATGGATGTATTGAGAATATAGATTAGTTTTTAAGAAACCGACTAGCGTTAGTTTTATGTTGTGTGTGTGTGTGTGTGTGTGTGTGTGTGTGTGTGTGTGTGTGTGTGTGTGTGTGTGTGCGCGCTTTTGGCCCACAATTTTCTCTGGCAAATGAACACGAAGATTTAATTGCAGAGCAGTAGCGCATGACACACAAAGACTACTACATAAAAATTAAAAACATAAAAATAAAAAAAAATTCAAGTCGGCTACTGAACTTGGTACTTACCCGTTTAATTTGATTTACCACGTTCAGTTTCATACATCGTTTGCCACGTAATGAACAGTTTTATCCCTGTGTAATTAACAATGTGATTGTCTCTCTCCACACCCTTGTTCTAGTTTTTCTTAGTCCTTCTTGTCCTTATAATCTTCATCTCCACTTTGTGGATTAGGTAATTTGCCTATTCCCGCTTTCTTGGTCTATCTACATCCAATTCCTCTCTATTTATAATTTTAATTTGGGTAGATTCTTCCTCCAACTCCCTTATATGCTGTACGTGATGTATTTGCTACGTATGTAGATTCTATCACGTGAATTAGTGGAATGGATACTATTTTGGACTTGGACGTGGATGGTTAGTGTTTCTTCTTAAAAAAGGCCAATCACTTTTTGGTCACATACACTTGAGATAAAAACGCAAAAGTGTACCATGAACAAAGTCTTTAACTGTGAACAATCCCTGAACATGATATATTTGTACATGAACTTACCAAAAAGTCACGATTTCAGAATAAAGCGACAAATCAAATTGAAAGCTATTTTATCAGAATACGAAGCTCCAAAACATTATACAGCTGCGTGAGTGAGGTCAAAGTACTGTATGTCACATGTTCGTAGTTACGAATACACAGAGAGTATACTCAACCTTGCATTTGCTATCTATGTGTATAGTTGGATCGTTATGAGTGCCTTGGAAGTTACGTCTATACTTAAGGTGGAAAAGGGTGCTATATTTATTTCCGTATATTTACTACGTCCAATTAACTCCGTAAAGTGGTATAATATAGTAAAGCGCATAATATAGTTAATTTTATAGCACAATACTACTAAAATAAAACTACTTTACAGTTAAGATTTATTCTATGTAAGCGCGGGCAGCTTATCCACAAGACCGGTACTTCGTCCTCTGCTTTGCAGGTTTAGACTGTAGTTCATGCTTGTCTCTGTCACCAGCGTCGTAAAAATATTAAGTCTGTGCTTGCAGAAACTTACCTATAGCCGTCTATTGATGACGTCACACAGACGTAGTAAACATATCTATGCACGTGGGGAATGCAAGGCCTCAACCAACTCAACCAGTTCCATACAATTTTTAACTTACTTGGATTGGTAGACCCAAGTGGATTGCATTTCCTTTAGTCACAACAATAACCATTAACCGGTTTACAATTATGACGTTGCCTTGACTATTATGTTCACTGCACGTAACTTACTTGAATTACAAGTTTACTGTTGCAAAGCAGATTTGGTAGTCTGTCAGTTTGACTATTTACGAGTGTAGCTTATATTTATTGTACGTAATAAAAAAGAACTGGATAACAGTATTAATTCTAATAATATGTATTTTGTCTGTGTGATAATCTTAAGCACCAAATACAATTTTTCTATTCTCAATTTTTTCTTTTCCTTTTTCTTCTTCTCTTTGTCACATACTTGGTTAGCCTACATTGTAGCGATTATCGCCATTTCTCCATTAGATAGCCTCAAAATAAGTAAATTAATAAACTACTATTGCGAAATATCGCGCTTACATCTCCAAACCCATAACTCGACGAAATGTCTATTGATAATGTTCAATGTATACCGCATTACTACACGTATTATTAAATGAATCAGATTGTATATGACGTTAGTGTTGGCTCTGTTTGTCAATACACACTAAAATGATGACCACTGATGACCAATGAAATTTTAGAAAATATTTTCATCATAACCATCATCGTTTTCTTCTTTTAAATTTTTGGGCCTAAAGTCTGTTGCATCTTAGGCAAAGTACACAAAACATATTACATTTCTCTCAAAAGTTAGACTCTTCAAATAACTGGGCTCATAGTGAGGAGACGGTGAGTAGTTGGAGTCTAGTTACTAGCTTCGGCCGGCCAAACTGTAGTATAGTGTAGCGATCGCAGTTAGATTGATTCGACCTTGAGCGAATGAACGCTGTGTCGTCGGACATTAACCGCCGCGCCGTGCAGAAACAACAGATTAGCCTTATGACTTCAGCTTGATATTAATTTTTAATGTACAGTAATCTACACGCTTTTTACATAAAATTGGTTAACACCTTAATCTTAAAATTCAACAATTTTTTAGAAGAACTAGAGCACAAAGATGTATAAAGTTTAGTTAGATGTAGTCTATATTACAATCGAGAGATTTTTATTATCGTCAAAGATTAAGACATGATTGTTGCTTCTTCACAGCAATACTAACACTTATGCTTTTCTATCGCTAATGCTAACCAGACAAACATAATTCGAATTTACATTCAACATTATATAATAAAAGTTTGAAGATTAACGAAGAACGATTAAACTCAAAACAATAAGGATGTAACTACAACTTGAAATGAATTTCAGTATTAAGTTTTTTCTTATTCAGATGAAACCTACTCTGCAGTGAACTGAAAGAATATTACATCAATAAAATGGTAAATATATATTGTTATCAAAAAGAGAACAGGAAGCTTAGGGACGAATGAACAATGCCAGTAGCTAATGTAGTTTAAGGAAAGACATGCTGTAGAATCGAGTTAATAACAAAAGAGTTATTTGAACAAGAGCTTTCTGAAGTAGACATGTAAGTAATTATTTAGGTTTCTGAGTGTTTAACAAAAATGTTTAGCTATGACGCTATAATTTGAATGAAGTAACAGAGTCAAAAAATAAAGACTGGAAGCTGCCGAAATCAATTCTTTAATGCTGTAACTAGAATAGGTCTAAAGGAAAGTGTGCAGTGTTCATAAAATACTGAAAGTAACCTATTAGCAGCAATACAAAATGACGCAGGTCTGTAATGTTAACCTTCGGGCTATCTGGCCGTGGTCTATCTTGCTTACTTTTCGTCACCCTTCTTCAGGGCGGGAGCTAGCTGGAATATGTCACAATAATGGAAGGTAGCTAGTCCCTGCTCTGAAGACGGCTTCCCCGCGTGCTGCCGAAACGTCAGCAATAAGACATTTCAACCTCAGACCAAGGCCAATTAGCCCGAACGTTTTATATGCAATAACCAGTAACGAAACAATAACAAGATGTGCTTAGAGAAAAACCTGAATTAATTGCATGAGTACATATGCAAGGTAATGCAAGGTTGACAGAAAAATCATTAAGAATCATTTAGTTTACGAAAAGTAAATGAGGACAACATTAAAAGCATACACATACCAGAAAAAGCACACCACCGAATCTTTGAATGCCCATGGAAACCGCAGCTGAAACATGCATATGTTTCATATGCAAGGTAATGCAAGGTTGACAGAAAAATCGTTAAGAATCATTTAGTTTACGAAAAGTAAATGAGGACAACATTAAAAGCGTACACATACCAGAAAAAGCACACAACCGAATCTTTGAATGCCCATGGAAACCGCAGCTGAAACGTTGGACACTTTAACGGTATTTACACACTGAATAGCCTAAAAAATTTTAACAGACTGTAAATGTGATAGCTATGATGAGTTATCTCAGTCATACTGTAAATGACTGTATGAGGAGACAGCTAAAACAGTAAAATCAATTTATCGAAGATCGTTTCGGAAGTTTTAATTATGAATTTAATTAATAATTTGTTATAACTAATAACAGTTGTCATGCAAGTAAATGTTTTGTAAGGCATGAAAACAGGTATAAGTAAATAACCCAAAATACACATTACACAGCTACTGTGTGGATTCACTTAGAATTTAACAATAGGTATATGAACTGATTTTTATTAGGAAAAGATTTATAAAAATAATTTTTTCGTTTACCAATATTTTTTAATAATAAAAAAAGATAAGCATGCCTTTTGTAATATTTTTAGGTTACTATTATTGCAATATTTAATTTCATGATTATCATGTATGTAACAATTTTACTCTCTTTTCCATTAAAAATATTTTAATAAATATAAATATAACCTTATTTGCAGCCACAATAGTTTTAGAAATTACCACCACCACCACCATCAGTATCATAAGAAATGCAACTAAAGGTGGTTCTAAATATTACATAATATTAAATAATGAATAATGTAATAAAATAAGTATTATGTAATTAAAATAACACTCTTTATAATGTGTCGTAAGTTGTTATGTGATTCATTTCAAAAATTATTTCATTTGGTTGTTTCAAAGATATCGCATCATTTTATAGTTTACTAAATAAATAACGAACCCAAGTCAATGAAATCCGTCAAATTGTAATTGTAATGGACAGTTACGTAGACGGTAAGGTGAGTGAGGGAGAAAGATGTAAGAGATAGGGTGAGAGAGAGTTGAGTACAGACAAGTTCAGATCTTGTCTTCTTCCTCGAAGAAAGTGGTGGAGGTCATGGTCAGCGCTGCATCAAGGGTAACAGCAACAATATATATAAGGCAGTGGAATGGAGCTACACATCACACACTTGCCTTGGCACAGTGATCGAGATGGCTACTCGTGTACTGGTGAGTTTCTCATCTAAACGTGTTTCAAAGTTATTTACAATTATATCAACACAAACATGCAAAACACATATACATAAACATAAATATAATTTAATTCTATACTTTAGGTAATAATACAGTTTTATATTAACTTATTGAAAAGTTAAATACTCAGTTAACTCGTATAAATACTATTAAGTTATAAACGATTCCCAAAGTTGTTTAAACATTTGTGAACGTAATTATAAATTGGAACAAAAATTTGTAACTTTCGTAATAAGAAATTAGACATAATATGATAATTCATAAATTTTTAAGCAAATTAAACCATTAAACAAATAAAAAGAAGAAATTAAATTTTATATTTAAAAAATTAAAATTTTATATTAAAATTTTATATTTATATTAAATTTTACTTGTTTACTAACAATATTCCATAAAATTGAGAATAGAATTAAATTTTTAATATCATGTGTTATTAACTATGTATTCAATAATAAACATTTACTGTGTTACATAAGCATTTATAATTAATTTCTCAGGTATAAAACTTAAAGACTTTGGAAGCTACAATTAATAAAACTGAGCACCGCTGTACTCCTGTTATGACACTGATAAATTGTTTATGTGTTTATAAAAGTCATAAAAGTGTTTATAAAGGCGGTGTGTGTGTGTGTGTTTTGTTCACTTTGTACTCATGTTTAATACTACGTTAGTATGAAACCTGTTTTTTCAATTAAAACTAATTGTCACTTTAATAACAATTTAAAATATCGGTATGGAGAACCATACATGACTTCCATGTCTCAAGATTTATATTTAAAATCATTTTCGAAATAAAAATGTCCATAGAAACTACTTCTTTCTACTTATTGCTATAATAAGTATATAGTAATGTACTTGCTATAGTAATATTATTGCTATAATAATATATATAGTTCCCCTTCAACTATAATTTTCATTTATAGAAAATTACCACCACCCCGTTCAACTAGCCTCTTCATTTATAGATATTTCATCAACGTTTCTACAGTGGATTATTATGATCTTCTTATCAGGATACTTTATTTATCAAAATTAAGTACTTTACTCTTGTTAAAACATAAAACGTTGCAGGTAAACTACCCCTTTCCCTTAACCGATCTTCACCAAAATCAACAAGCCTTGAGTCCTCTACAATTCAAAAATATATGCAAAAAATTATTTGATTCTGTTTGAACGTGCGGCAGTTATCGTTCGTCATAGAAAAAATTCTACACACATACACACACACAGACACTTTTCGAAAAATGACTTTCCTTCATGTTTTGAGGGTAGTACAATCAGAATCAGCCGTTATCTCGAACACGATTTTTTTCGCCATTACCATACTTCCATTTCCTTATGGAACATGGAAGTAAAAATACGACATATAGGAAATTTTTAGTTACAAAACAATAATGCAATTAATTAATAATAACAGTAACAGCAATAATAATAATAATAATAATAATAATAATTATTATTATTATAGAATAATATTACGCTTGGAAAGTCATATCAAATTACTGATAAACAGTACTTGTTTGTAAAACTTACCGAGATACCTACAGCTCACAAAATAAATTTAATCTCTAGAGTTTTCCTCATCACGTATTTCTAAACTATAAATAGAAACGAGAAAGTTTTATTAAAACAAGTAGGCGTGCGCATGCACGTGTGTGTGTACGTATGTGCACGCGTTTTTATGATATCTATTTCTATTACAAACATTTCAAGTGCAAGGTAACTTTCATGACTTTTACAGAAATTTCGTATTAAGCTGGAGTTTAAAACTGGATTACTCATACTGGATACTTTTGTTCGTTGTTTTGCGGAGTTTGGATTAACTGAACAAACTATAATGCTTAAAGCGTAGTTCAGTGGAAACCGGGTTAATTAACATACTTTACTTAAGATTTCGTGAATACACAATTAAAAATTGGAACGGAATTTCAAGTTTTCACTTGAAATAATTGAGAAACAGGTTTTCAGCGAAAGCGGTGTTCTGGTCTGTTCCCCCGTAGCTCTGTTACTTATCGTGAAGGTCATTATCTGACCCCTGTTCACGTACTTTTCATTTATGGATTCAACGCACATTGTGTATGGAAGTGTGTGTATGTGGTATGTGTAAGGGGGAACAGAAGTACTAGCTACTGTGTCTATGTTACCTGTTTTTAAAAATTAGAAAATTAGATATTTTTATGCTATCCACGTCAGTCAGAGGAGTGGTTATCACAGATCGTCAATTCAGATTCAACACACTGTGATACACACGTTTCAGTTCTTAATTAGATGTGGTGTCAAAAATCGTGTTTTGTTTTACATGATTCAAATTAGGTTTTCCATAACTAATCACCATTCTAGTTTTTATCATAACTGATTGCGACCATAAGTTTCGTTATTTCATCCAGTCATATTACAAATTTGATTTTTAACGTCATGTTGATATTCAGTGTTTTAATTTTAAAACTTCTTAAACAAATTATTTGTAAACTTATGCTTTATTTCAGTATTAATTCACACATGTTATTTCAGACTGTAGCTAAAAAATAAATACACTTTTTTTATAATTTTATCAAACTTTTATTTGATACAAAATTTTGTTTTCATACAAGGTACATTCCGCGATGCTTTATTCCGTATTCTACACGTGATATTATTAAAAACTTTCTTGTGCTGAAATCAGCTTTCTTTGTTTCATTCTTAGTATCAGCTTCGTTACAAGGCATACCTAGATGAATATTATTACAGTATATGACAAACCAGTTGATGTGACTTATATGATTAAAAGAGTATCGTGCAAATGTCTCGTAAGCTGTGTCAAAGCAGTTAATGTATGTACAATCACTTGTAAGTTTCAAACTCCACAACACTCTTTATCTCGAAGTGCATCGTCATTAAGAACTAACATGAGGTCTCGAGTAAGAAGGTTCTCCTCAGCCTGTTTAAGATTCTTTGTCCATCCTGCTCTAAGTTGATCACGATATCGGTAGCACCGCATTGGGTGTTATTTTGCTCCCGGAAACGATAATATTACGTGTCTTATATTGGGAAGACTTTCAGGAATTGTTGGGTACAATACGAAATTTTTCAGGAATGTAATTATAAGCGACTTCTATTTTTCACGTTAGAGTCAAACATGTCGGGACTTCCGGAATTTTAGGCTTTACGATTTATATTTGGAACCAACGTAAAACAGTACATACGTTCTATAACGTGGAATATCTTGTAAAAACATGAAAATATTTGTGCATGCCATAGTGGTAAAGCGCTTTACGTTCTGAAGGAGAGGGTCCCATCGCGCTTGCTGACGTCACCAGAGCAAGCTTGCAGAAACTGATGTGGTTGTATAGACAGCTGATGTGGTTGTATAGAGACTGCTACTTTCCCAACATAGAGGATTGTTCTACAACGATTTTTATGAATTTTTTCAAGATTGTTGTTTATACGAATGTTTTTGACTCCCTGCTGAAGTTTGCGGAGGATATCTTATTCATCTCTATCTCTAAAAGTCTGTTTATCAGTAACATTATGTGAAAGTAAAATTGTGATTGCTGCATACGTAATAAAGTAATACTTTTGCATATTTATTTTCACACACACACACACACACACACACACACACACACACACACACACACACACACACACACACACACACACACACACACACACACACACACACACACACACACACACACACACACACACACACACACACACACACACACACACACACACACACACACACACACACACACACACACACACACACACACACACACACACACACACACAACACACACACACACACACACACACACACACACACACACACACACACACACACACATCGTGCCAGTGCGTAAACGGAACAAAATAGATTTCTGTGTACTACGTACATATATACCACGTGAAACCCTCAAAAGTCACAGAGTACAAACATTTCTCCGTTGCGAGCCTAGTATGTTACTCAGATGTAGTTCCGTATTTACTTGTATTCACACATAGATATAGATATATACAATACGGTGTGCACAACGTACACTCGCGCGCTCCCAGTTAATTTATAAAAATATGCAAAACGTGATACAACTGTTAGCAAAAGAAAGAGACAAAACATTCTTACTGCTTGACTTCAGCGAGATTCCTAACACTGGAATCCAGTATCAGCGTGCTGATGAATTTTATAAACGCTATGTGTAATTATAGCCTATAAAGCGAAATATTTCATACAACAATAAAATTACGCGATTTTTAGTACAACCATTTTATCAAATGTAGTCGTTTTAGTAACTATAAACAAAGCAGACGTTATATAGCGTAATCAAAATAACTGTGTTTAGATGGCTGGGGGGGGGGGGGAGCGAGAGCATTGCTTGACCGTGGAAATGCAGTTAAGTGTAAAAGCTAAACACATGACCAAAAAATTAAATATGTTTATAAGTATATATTTACAAAACCGCACATATTCGCCACAAATGATTAACTTTACCAGTAGCTACGGTGAATCCAAATTTCCAAATCTGGCGTTGTTTAGGCGAGTGGAACACAACACAGAAGATCAGGGGAGATATTTGGAAAGGGTCAGGAAGGCTAGAAGGGGCCGGTGAAAGAGACGGAGTGACTGTACATTTTGATGTATGTGATCAAAACAGAAATT
The DNA here is from genome assembly GCA_034769895.1 of Magicicada septendecula. Lineage (NCBI taxonomy): Eukaryota > Metazoa > Arthropoda > Insecta > Hemiptera > Cicadidae > Magicicada > Magicicada septendecula. The sequence continues at coordinate 504,241,684 of CM068367.1, forward strand.
ACGTGCGTTCCCTACAATAAACTGAAACACATTCACTGAATACTTTCTCCTTACGAATTCGCACGCAACAAAAACGTATAATGGCGTTTCCGATAGAACTTTCTTGTATTGTAATGTTACAATGCCTATAGATTGACTGATTACTTATTGCTAAAATCAGCGTGTCTGGTACGTGATGCACACACACACGCACACATTTTCTGTACACACGTGGAAAGTTCAAAAGGTTCCATGTAATGCTTATTTCTACAGTTGTTCCTGAATGTTGTGTTATACAACATAACAATATACTTTGTGTTATAAATAATACAATGTCGTGTTATAAATAATTGCAATATACTTTGATTTTTAGTACAATTTTTAACACAAATGTGGTACATACGTACGCGCTCGTGCGCTCGTATGTGCTTATTACGAGAATAATGCGTCTAAAGGTTTCGTTCTGGTGCCTTTATTCTCTAAAAACTAATTAAACGAAAACACCTAAAAACTGAAAGGGTACTGTCAATGCACGAACGCTCCCATGCGGAACACTCCTTTAACAATTTATTAAATGAACATAATTGATTATTGTTTCAGTCGTAATTTTAAAAAAAACAACAGTATTCGTGGCATACACAAAACGTAACGATCTATGCGGATAATACCTTGTATGACGATGCGTTGCACTTTTTTGACAAATATTTAAAATTCGTGTCCCGTGGTTAACGGAACTTCAAATGATTACTTCCAAACTCAAAATTATAATTATTTCATTAATTATTATTAAAGTTATTTATTACTTGGTCACTAATGATAGTGATGCCTTAGAAAAGTCAAAGTATAAAATCTGATAATAAAAAATATTCAGTAGACAGTAGATATGGTGAGATACTATACTGGGAACGACATGTCCAAAAACGTGCTCGCTGACTTCAGATTTTCGATTATTGAATAATTTTGGTGTAAACGCGCGTTAGCGGATCCTTTGTGGTCAATGTTTACAGTGGTCATTGATATTTTTTGTCTCTTAAATTTGTCTCAGGAATGGCTAGTGTTGTTTGCTAGTCTGGAAGTAATGTTGCTCAATGATGTCTTTAGTTTTTCAGGTAGTCGTCTTGTAATGTGTGAACTCTTTTTTACTAAATCATGTACCTGTGTTTCAGATATCCAGTGTGGTGCTGTTAGCCAGCGTTCTGTTGATCGAAGCGACCATCGGAGGACACGAACAGTAAGTTCTTTTAATAATATTTCGTACGTATGAATTATGTTAGTTGGACGTATTTATTTATGAGTAGTCGTGTAAAAGGACTGTTTTAATTTATATTTACACACATTCACCTATTAACCACCACTCCCCCTTCTCTCTCTCTCACACACACACTCAAAATAGAATAAATCAGTTTCTTTATTTGGTTACCTAAAAACATAACCACAGATATTGGTGTGCATAAATTGTACGTATCTGTGCACAACAGTGGCTTGAGGTTCATTTATAAGTCAATTTGTAAATTACGAATGTTTGTGTTTAAAAATATGTAATTTGAAACATAAATAATATGCATAGACGGATACAGAAGGAGAGAAAAAAAATAAATAAAGAGAAAGGGGAGGAGAGAGAGAGAGAGAGTGAGAGAGTGAGAGAGTGAGAGAGTGAGAGAGAGAGAGAGAGAGAGAGAGAGAGAGAGAGAGAGAGAGAGAGAGAGAGAGAGAGAGAGAGAGAGAGAGAGAGAGAGAGAGAGACTCCATAAATATCTTGTTAATTGTTTATGAAATAACGAGCATAACAGCATTATGTTCATATGTTTTAGTGTCCACATAAAAGTTCACGTACCTCATATTGTCAAAGAAGTGCACCATGTGAAGAAGATTGTTGAGCATTTAGAAGATCATAAGCATCATGAAAGTCACCACCATGATCACCAAGGAGGTGGAGGAGACGTAGTTAAAGTCGTGACGGGCGGAGGAGGTGGAGGATTTGGTGGCGGTTTCGGCGGAGGATTCGGAGGACACGGAGGAGGCGGTTTCGGAGGAGGTGGTGGTTACGGAGGCGGAGGAGGCTTTGGAGGAGGACACGGAGGTGGATTTGGAGGCGGTGGCGGAGGAGGTGGATACGGTGGCGGTGGATTTGATGGAGGGCACGGAGGTGGTTTCGACGACAGCGGATTTGGGGGTGGAGATGGAGGGTTTGGCGGTGGACATGGAGGAGGAATTGAAGACAGCTACAGTGGTGTAGACAGTTACGGACACGGAGGAGGCGGAGGAGGAGGAGGTGGTGGTTACAGTTACGGAGGTGGCGGTAGCTACAGCGGTGGAGGTGGATTTTCGTCTAGCGGGAGTGGTGGATATGGTTTAGGAGGAAGCGGAGGTGGAGGCGGAGGTTACGCCGTACATGAAGGATCAAACGATATTGGAGGTGGACAAGAAGGTTACAGTTACGGAGGCGGCGGCGGTGGTGGTGGAGGTGGATTTGGAGGAGGCCATGATGGAGGTTTTGGTGGAGGATTTGGCGGTGGAAGTATAGGAGGAGGATTTGAAGGTGGAAAATTTGGAGGGGGAGGAGGTGGATTAGGTAGTTACGGAGGAGGTGGCTACGGTGGAGGATTCGGCGGAGGTTTTGGAGACATTGGTGGCGGTTTTGGAGGTGGAGGCGGTGGCGGCCACGGCTGGGAAGGAGACAAGAAATAGAATAATATAGAATATACCACGGACTGATCATCATAGTCATACCTTCATCACGAAATCTTCATCACCTCGCACCAAAGCTATCATATTATAACAACCTTGAGCCAAGTACAACTTCTCATTTCCACCTCTACAATTTCATCGTCACCAAATAGTTAATATGGCGTAGTGTAAGAGAGACCTGTTGAGTGTTGTTAACGTTATTGTTGACTATTATTATTATTATTATTATTATTTGTTTTTGTTAATTGTTATTGTAAATACCTCAAACTGTATGAATGTGAAATAAATGTGTGTTTATAATATTTGATATCGTTCTGAAATAAGATTAAGGATGTCAAAGCGTCCCTCATACGCCTATACATACATTTAAAAATATAATATTATCGACGAAACAGAAGAAATCAATTTGACATGACCACTTATAGTGTTGTGTTTATGATACTATTAAACGTAACTTTAAATGAAATAATCGAAGTTTGACGTCACAAAGTATGTTATTCGAAGGACACATGCATATATATGAACTTGTTGATTTATTTAATTAAGTAATCACAAGCGTGGAAGTTTGTTTTTTACATTTGCTCATACATTTTGTACATAAACCATGCATGTACTACCAAAGTTGTTTTTGTAATTATACGTACTTATTGTTTGTATACACTTACTAATAGGTTGTATACACTGAATTAGTAATCAATTTGTGCCATTATGTAAAATCAAACACACACACAAAATGTAAAGAATGTTGTTGGTTGTAAATGAGTTTCTAATACAAAGAAATATTATAAATTTAAGATCAAATGTATGCGTACACCAGAAAATTAGGTGATTAATAAACCAGTCGACAACTACAAAAATTTAATTCACCTACAAAACATTTTGATCGTAACTTGGAATTCACATGAATTTGTACATTTTTGTTTAATATCTCTAAAAATTGATTAAATTTAATAATTTAATTTAATAATTGATTAAGGAACCTTAAGTGTGGACTAAACGTATGCAGTAATAAAAATAATAATAATAAAACCCTCAATAACTACAACAATAAATTTCCTCGAAATGATTACGATAAAGGAGAGGTTTCGAAATGATTAATGACCGAATAACGTTGCATTTTCTCGTTTTGCCTACTACTCAAGACAGAACCAGATCAGTCCAATTTTGTCCCTCATTAGCTGGGGCAAACAATATGCCAGTTATCTTAGCTTGACGTAAAGACGTAGTAAAAGATGCCACTTATACGTGAAATTCGCAAAACCTTTTAGTCCGCGTCCTGCTGACTTTAGAAACGGTTAATCCAAAGGTGACTTGCTTGGAGAAATATAAATATCGGTATGGAGAACCATACATACATTTAAAATCATTTTCGAAATGAAATATTTCCATAGAAACTACTTCGTTCTACTTCTTGCTGTGGTCACTAACGTATACCACCTTACGTTATCGCACTCGATTTTCACTGATGGTGGCAGCCGATAGCACTGGCGAAACGTCTGGTTTTGCAGAAAACATTAGACCACGACAACATAGCCCGGGAAGGAATTTTAACAACAAACTACTTCTTTTTTGCCGATAACGTAGTACACATATAAAAAAATTATCCCCTCCCCCTACAACTATCATTTTCATATATTGAAAATTACCCTACTCCCTTCAACTACCCTTTTCATTTATAGATATTTCATCTACCTTTCTACAGTGGATTATTATGACCTTCTTTTCAGGATACTTTATTTATCAAAATTAAGTACTTTACTCTTGTTAAAACATAAAACGTTGCAGGTAAACTAGCCCTTCCCCTTAGGAATTTTAACAACAAACTACTTCTTTTTTGCCGATAACGTAGTACACATATAAAAAATTATCCCCTCCCCCTTCAACTATCATTTTCATATATTGAAAATTACCCTACCCCCTTCAACTACCCTTTTCATTTATAGATATTTCATCTACCTTTCTACAGTGGATTATTATGACCTTCTTTTCAGGATACTTAATTTATCAAAATTAAGTACTTTACTCTTGTTAAAACATAAAACGTTGCAGGTAAACTAGCCCTTCCCCTTAACCGATCTTCACTAAAATCAATAGGCCTTGAGCCCTCTACAACTCAGGCACATATGCAAAAAAGACACTTTTCGGAAAATGACTTTTCTTCATGTTTTGAAGGTAGTACAATCAGAATCAGACCTTATCTCGATCACAATTTTTTTCGCCATCACCATAATTCCATTTCCTTATGGAACATGGAAGTAAAAAGAACTGCCGATCTCTTTCTTGCAAAAGCCTTCGTCATAATGGTTATAGGACATCCTTATTCTTACATCTATGTTTAGTTGATCCTCCTTCCCAGGTAACACAGTTAAAATTTTAGCTAGACGTAAGTTATTGTTTTCATAACAACACCAATAATAATAATAGAGACAATACGATATAGTAATTACGATTGATGATGAAACTACGGAATGACGGGGATTATTTGTTGATAATGACACCTAATTACAAAATAATATAGCTAATTTAAGAATGCGATGATAAAATTGAAAACCGACTGTGATTAATATTCGTGTTATTGTCTTTATTCAATTCAATAGCAAGTAAAATTATAAATACCTGCTAAGTGTTAATGGTAGGCATAACAAACTTAACATGATTGCCTGATACACTGGTGTTTATTATGCAAAGTGAAAGTAAATGAAGATGGAATGTAAACAACAATCCCGACGATAATAATCAGTGCGAATAGGAGGATGTAGTAGTTTCCTGTTTTATTTAGTGTAATTATTCAACTAATTACTGGCTTACTACTGGCTGTCTGTGCACAAAGTAAATTGTATGACCGTCGGTTTCTGTAGCTCCTACTGTGTCCCTGTGCCCTTTCTTTATAACATTTTTTTGACTTTGTGCTAGGATTTGGCATGAAACGTGCTGTCTCCATATTCAGGTAAGTCAGCTAATAAAACAGTTAGCATCACATTTGGCGATTCTGAAAAAGTCGTTTGTAGTACAAGTGTCTGTTTGTATGTATCCTATCGACGAAACCGCGTGACTATGGTGTACGTGTCATTTTGCTGAACCTACATGAAGAAAGATCTCCACGATCCTTTAGATTTTGTATTAGTTTATACTCTAAGGTATGCGTGTAATCGAACACGTAGGCCTACATAACACTCAGAGAACAGGTCAAAATCGAGATAATTTTGTAAGCTACAATAATATTCGCTTACTATATACACATTGGTTTTTAAAGGTAAAGGTACCGTATTGCGGGCTTGTGGTGTTGTGTGTGTGCGCGCCCGCCCCTGGGTAATTGACAATTAACGAGTTACTATTCCCTTCAGTTTGGTTCAACGGGTTTACGTGCACCGGAATAGTGGCTCGGAATCATATAGTGGCCCGGTGTCATTACTTGTATAAAAGTATGAAAGTATAAACTAATACAAAATCTAAAGAATCGTGGAGATCTGTCTTCATGTATGTTCAACGAAATGACACCTACGCCATAGTGGCCCGGAACGGTGATAATCATAAATCAACAAAGTACCAAGTATACAATTATTCACGATCGCGCAAAGTAAATCTTTTTCTTTAGTTTAAAACTGAACGAAAAAACAATATTAACGACCCCGACACAATATTAATGTAACCAAAACATTGCAGAGTCCGTCTTCACAGTTTTGATAACGCATCGAAGCCCACGAAGAGTTTATGAAAATGCAGCCAGATGGAACCACTTCCTTCTAAAGCAACGGAATATGTTAATTTGGCTACGTAACATTGTCTATAGTCGGCTAACTGGGAGAAACTATATGAGATCTGCAAGGTCGTTGATATCAGTGGGTATCACTTCCTATGAATTTACACACTCACACAAACAACTTTCTTGCCTTTTCTGGTTTCATATTAAAATGGTACGTAAATCGTATAACGTTTCGACAAAAGGCTGTTGTCGCCACATAGTAGCTACATGGCAACTACAAAAATTATGTGTGTGTGTGTGTGTGTGTACAATAAAAAACCGTCACAATAAATGTGACATTTACTTAAATAAGTCAGACATTTTCATTTCATAATTTTCATTTTTACAAGCGTTAAACGTAGTGTAATTTTCCCTCTTGTTAATAGCATATACAAATGTTTCTCTGTAGGTTTTTGTCTCAGATCTTATTATTACTAAATTTACATGATGTAACTAAATCCACGGTTTGTTTTTATTAGTATAACAATAAATATTAAACGATTTAGTTTACTATAATTTACTTTTAATATAATGAGAGAGCCTAATACAAAAATAAGAAGAGTGCTTGAAGGCAGAGACAAATAAACTATTCAGTTTATTCGCCAGACAGTTTTACGAAAAAACCCGATGAATATACTAGAGAGATAAATAAATTTCCTGGAACTAAAATGTGTCACACAATCAAACATGAATTCCGTCCATTGTCTGGTAATGAATACATTTATCAAAGCACAGATACAAAATTAAATTATAACTGTGGCGGTCCGAGGTAGTAGAATTATTAGAACATTTGAACACGACAGAATTTTTGAGGAACCCAAAAAACTCCTCCCTGACTTTAGAACTCAGCTTTAGAAGCCCAAACCTTTCATTATTTTGATGTCAGAGACAGTGATGTGTAAACAGGAATCGAATTTAACTTTCGTGTCCTGTTTGTGAAGATTTCGGAGATTTCACTCCGATTTATGTAACATATGATATTAAATGTACTGTTGTATTTTATGAAATTCGTTTGTAAAATGTGTAGGTCAGTTACTGATTGACCGGAGCAAGTTGTCAGTTGAAAATCGGCCGTTTGGAATTTATCTGTTTATCTGTCTGCCAATCTATTTTAGGCATCATAATCTCACGATAACTTTTTATTGCACCAATCGATTTTCGTAAAACTTTGCATCCGTATCCACTACCTGTACTGCACAGAGCTCTATTGTTTTTGAGATTGATCCCGCCAAAAATAGGGAGGCAGGAGGCAAAATCTGGAAAAATCCAAATATCCATGTAGTGTAATTAAAGATAATTTTAACCACAATCTAAATATAGTATTTAGTTTTTGTAATAGTATCTATCAGATAATTGTGGTGTCTAACAGTTCCCAAAAAATGTACCAAAAGCTTGAGAAAATCACAAAAATCCGTACCAATTATCGAATTAACAAACGTTTGACCAAAATCTAAATGTAGTATTTAGTTTTAGAAATTTAAAAGTTTTAAAAGATTAAAACCTGAAAAAAGGTATAAAGAATTGTATAAGACTTTAAGTATCCATCATACCGGGTATCAGCCTAAAGGGAATTTTAACTCATCTTCGTATGTAGTTTTTACACTAAATATTTTTTAATTTTAGGGTCACACGGATCAAAACTTAAAGTACAAATTTTCAAGAAATTGTAAAACCCAATGTGGAGCACCAAATTGTAAGAAATTTTATTTAAAATACGAATTCAGTTTCTTTAATAATTTGACAAAATTAATATTTATTATCATCACTTGTAAATTTTGGACCGCTTTGAAGAAGTTTATAAGCTTTTGCAAATAAAACTTTCACAAATAAAACTTTCTGTACTGTCATCAGTTACATATACTTGTTTAAAATTATTCCATACAGGTCTATGAAACATACATAAACTAAAAGGTAGAACTAAATTATTGGCCATTTTAGCATTTAAAAAAAAAAAGGAATAACCATTGTCTGTTTTACAAATATTATTTTACTAAAAAGAAAATAATAGAGTAGTCGAGATTTTCGTATTTTTCTTTTAGTTTTTTAATGCACTTAGTGAGATTAGAACATCATTCTCCACTGACTTTCCGTAGAATGGTGAAAAGTGTCCAGAATATTCAAGTTCCTTGCCGACTAGTAGACAATAAATCGTAGTCAAGGCAAGATTTCATTAGAACACTATACATGTTTCAGACTGATGACTATTTCTTAAGCTTTAAAAATCAAAGGAGGTTGTCTATTGGACTGACAACTCTACCCCTAATACAACTACTGGTAGCTGGCCAAAACTAATGATGCCTTTATTAGTAACAGCAAACAACATCACATTTGGCGCACCTGATTTACCGTGAATACTGTGGAATACTGTCGGAAACAGTAGTCGCCATTCTCGTTCGAAAAGTCTGGTTATACAGAAAACTATTAATAAACAAAAGCATGTACTTGTAGAGGATATCAAAGTACTTAAGATACCTCTATGTCAGGATATATATCACACGTCTTCTCCAGATTAAAGAAAAAATCGGCGGGGGCTGTGTCGGAGCCACGGCCGCAAATCTTCAGAGCGTAGATTACGTCTGTGTGCTTTAGGGTTCCTAATGTGTTATGAATAAAATGAACAAACATATATTTAGTTTTACAAAGTACAAAATTTTATTTGTAAAATCATCACACAAGTTAATTAGTTGGTTCAAACAAGACTTTATTTATAATGGGCCTATGATAGGAGAAGTAGCTGCTATAAGGTAAGATATCAACGCTGATGTTTCTGGTGAAAGTCAAATCGATGGTGGTGTTACCCAGCGTAGTCGGTGGCATCATCAGAAATACGTACAAACATACATTTTATAATCACTTACGACAATTACAAAATATATAGACGTATCTGTATAAAAAATTACAAAATATATCAATACAATCGCATAGTAAAAACATTAAAAACTGAAGGAACGGATAAAGGTATAGTTCCGATGCCGCTAAATATCATTTGCTTATTTACTATTTACTATGGTAATTAATTCTGGTCTCCATGGTGTTGACTCGACTTCAGTATTTATTTCCTTGTCTTTTAAGCGTTATCGGTAAATCCTCTGACGTTCGGCATTGGTCATTTTGGGTTTTTTGAATTCCCCATGATTTTCTCTACTCTCCTGTATACGTTTACGATACTTTTGAGCACGTTTAGCATCCATATACCGCGACATTTTGTTCGAACACACGATTTTTACAACTTGAATTACGATTATTCAAACCTCTTAATAATATCACCGCTATTACGGTACACTATGTAGATAGTACTCGATGAGACAATTTTAACGACACCTCACTCAACGTTCTATCGTATCGGAAACCGGAGAAATACTAATTTTAGTGCGCACCGAGCGGCGCAAAACATTCCAATTTCTCCCCCCGCTCACCCCGCTCTGGATGATGCAATAGCCCGCTTATATTGTGCTATTTATTATCTTTGTTCCTTTATCTGTCGAATGGTACCTCATATAAGCGTGAATCTTTTGTCGTTTAGATAATATTTCAATTTCAAACGTGACGTGAAAACGTAACGCTCGATTTTCTGGTTGGGGGTGCCTATTGATGGCTTGAAAGGTAAGACGTATTCTACGTCAACAGCGGCCAGTTGCGATAAAAAACAACTCTTGAAGATTATTTGATTATTCGTGATTAACTGGTCTTGACGGACAACACCTCTGAAGTATATTTTCTGACAAGACCAGTTAACCACCTCTGAAGTATACATCTGAAGTATAAGTCTTGAAAATAGTACACCGACGCCGCTCAAGTACTCAGTCAGATTACACTTCGGTTGACTCTTTTAGCTTATGCAAACAGATAGTCAAAAGTCATGTGGTAAATGGTATGTGTTACCACGACTGATGATATTCGCTGAACTGAGAGTGTACATAGTGTTGGGAAACATTATTCCACAGAAAGTAGATTGAAAAGATAGAGTAGAGCGAGTTCACTAATTCAGCCAGTCGCTAACCATTCGGTAACGTCTGCCGCGGGGACGTTAAAACTGTGAAACGTCTTCACTAGAAAATAGAGAATTGAAATTAAATGTTTCAAATATTGGTATTGGGAGGCAAAAATGTGAGAATCTTCGGACAAGTTCCAAATAACTACTAACTATTAATGACATTCGAAACATGACAAAAATGGCTCATTAAATTTATTGAATCAAAATCTATTCTTATTAATTCCATTAATAGACGTTTTGATCATACACTCTACCAGTAAGTACAAACTACCAAGTAGTACCGTATGCGAACATGATCAAATGACTTGGACAGTTATCACTGATGTTAGTGATATTACCGCCAGTCACAATGATTGAATTATAGATAACGGAAGGCTTAGTCCTTGCTAACAAACAGACTTTTCCCTCGCCGAGTATTTTTCATTTAAGGAAGTGAAACCGATCTTTTACTGTTAACGTCTTCAACATTATGTTGTCTGTACCCAAATAAAAGTCTCTCCTCGATAAATTTATTGTTGAGATAGTTCTTTTACACATTATGATAAAAAACATCCGTTCCTCAACATCCAAACAGCTTGCAGCTCGAATTTTTTAACATGTCACTGTATCAGCAAAACATAACAAAAGACGACATTTGCCCTATGGAAAAAGACGACTTCTCATCAATGCTGCTGTGTTAGCAGAGACGTCTGTTCCGTTTACGGTGAATCTGAATTTACAATGTTAAATTTTGTGTTATATTACAACATTCAAATAGCTTTTAACATAATATAATTTGAATCTATGGCCACAATTCTCACTTCTCCACTCACGACAGAGTAACATTTTACCTCTGGAACTCAGCGTGGAGATTACTTTCTGTTCTTCTGTTCAGGAAGACATGAACATTATCTACCGGTGGAGGGGCGAAGATGGAAACACGGAGGAGCTGCTAGTAATACTCACACGTATGAAAAGCGTTTTGGATACTTGTGAAAAAATATTTTTTGATATTAACGTTGCAAAAAGTTGAGCTTTGTTCAACATTGGGCGAGACGTACATGAAGTTCCTGCCTAGTTTTGTAAATAAAGGAAGTGTATATTTACCAACGCATACATTGTAAATTGATACGTATTAAATGAAGTTAATCTTAAAATAGAAACGCAAGCGTAACCAAATGATGTCAGGTCACAGCAAATTGTTACTTCAAACTCAATTTTGAAGGGGGTCAGATGCTGCAGACGGAATAATTTTCAGTGGCACATTAGACGGCTTAAAATATGAAAACGAATTTAAGTGATTTAGATAAACGGTTTAAATAGAGACTTAAGAAAATTAATTAAAAAAATTAAAGTTTAGATATGCCGTAACTATTAATGTATTACATGAATAGTATATATTTGCTGTCTATAGTACCATACGCTCAGAAGGGCATGTAACGTTGAAAGTGACAAAACTTATAATGCGCGACTGACATTGAACAATTAATGAGGTAAGAATCACATTTATGTGAACGCCAAGCACGCATTTTAAAAAAACACACTTAGAAATGTGAGTATTTAAAAAACTGTAAATCAACATTTGACAATTTTAACTTGAAAATTTATATTTAAATAAAACATAAATATTTAAAACATTTAAATAAGTCATTCACATGAAATATAACTTTTGTATTAACTCCAGTTACATAATGTTGCATAAAATACTTCAGAAGCAATGCGTACTTTTTTATAAGATTTTAATCAGAATAAGTATTACGTGAAAAGAATACTAAGACAATAAATCAAGTTGTTTCTGTCGTTTGTACAGTTGTCACTGTAAATTGTGTTTCTCTAGACATTTAATCCGTTTTGAGGTAGTTATGTTGGCACGCTGAGTTATGTTATATTAGGCTACTTTGACACAGCACTGTCAAAATGTTGCTAACCCCTGATTAATGTAATTCTTACATAAGTTTTAAGCTTAAATATAACTTATATTCACTTTTCATGATTTAGATTACACATACAACTTACATAGTGTGCTAAAAGTTAATAAACGCAGTTCATTAGATAATTTGTTTATTGGTATTTCAATCTGTTACCTCCAATTTCTCTATTTGAACGTATCCTTATTGCTGTACAGAATTTGAAGTTAATCGGTTGATTAGAAGGGATTCTTTACAGATGGTTTCAAATAGAACAAAGTTTCATTTAGGGGACTTGTTAAGGTAAAAATCAAATTTTCTTCAAACAAATGTTTTTATCTATTATTGTTTTCTGGTTATTTCTGAATATTTTGATATATAATATATAATAGTTTTTAGGTTTTGAATGCGCTTTATCAAATATTTTGTAAATGACTGTACACCGAATTTTTGCCCTTTGTGAGCAGACAGTGTTACACAGATGTACGTTACATAGAATATCTTGGGGATATTTATGAAGATGTAACTATAAGCAAACTAGAATGTATAGGTAATATCCAGAAGCGCATGGGTTTTAGGCTTCACAAGTTAAAAACAAAATTGAAAGGAGTAAAATTGCCGGATGGAAAGCTGCTTAGTGGTAAGAATCGGTTGACGGAGGACGGTTAACATCGACCTACTTCAAAATTATATGGCCTCGCTATAAGAAAGAACACCCACAGTCTACAAGCAACAAAGAAAGCTGTGTGGGCACTATTTTACTACAAAATTTCTACTGGTGAAATTTCCTCAATCCTCATTGTCTTTGTCCTAAAGGACACGATTCCTGGTACAAGTATCAGAAATCAGTAGTTTCAAAAGAGCCAATCTTGCATAAAAACTCTATTTCTGTGGTTGTTATGGGGGCTATAAAACCAGTGTTCAAGGACTTAAATGATGAAGTCTTATTGAAGAAGTGTTTACATGGGTGCACCCAGTGTAAACAGTCTCATTTGAAACCGACTTCCAAAAATTGTTTTTGTTGGCATAAAAACACTCTATTTTGGTGTATATGATGCTATTGCTTCATTTAATGATGGGAATATTGTAAATTGCCAGACAGTGAAGCAACTGAAGCATCTGAGAAAAAAAACAATTCAAGCCATGAAGAAAGCTGATAAAGAGTGTGGATGCTTTTCGCAGAAAGACAAGTTCAGGAGGTACAAGAAACAGCAAGCCAAGCAAAAATACTAAAAAAGAGGATAGCAGAAGAGGAGCTTGAATAATCTAAAGATAATCCAAACTATTAGGCGGGATCGTTTTAAAGTTATGTATGAATAAATTACGGTTTTATCTTTAAAAACGTGTTACTTGACTTAATTGCTATTTTCTCAAAATCACTTTTTTCACTTTATGCACACTTTTTTCAGGAATGGGGTAAGATAGAGCCTTGAGATTTTTAACACATGCAAATATGTTACTGTAAACAGTTTAACGTGAGGGTTTCTTAATATTCTTATTAGCTGAAGAAATAAAAATAAACCTATTTTTTAAAACGTCTTTAAAAAGTGCTATAGAGAAAAATTATAAAGTATGTAAAAACGTTTTTTCTTTAATTCCTTCTGTTAAACCACATATAACGTCGGACAATGAAACCCTAAAAATTCCATTTTAAAATACTTCATAGTTATTGAGAAAAGTGTGCACAAAGTGTGTATATTAATCATACGTAGGATAGACCTTAACCAAGTCCTCTTGGCAACCAGCGTAGGATTACATTGATCACCCAATCAGATCTATCTGTACACTATGTAAATTATAACTAGTGTTGCTACAGTTCTTTTCTTGATAAGTACATCATTAAATATATAATACTATTTTACATTCAAGATGTTTTTGCGTACATGTTCGGACATCAAACCGTCTGCCCATCGTCACCAAACTTTGTTTTTAGTTTTGCTGAATATTTGTGTACTGGTTAGCTACTGCTATTAGTTCCTGTTGGCTTTTGGTCGTTTACATTGGCGTTATTATGTATAGATGTGGTATATACGTTTGTATTTTGAGCTTTGTCAATGTTTAGTGTTTTAAAAATCTTATCGTGTTTTGTGTAGATTTTTATTTGTATTAGTTTGTTTTGTGTTTATATATCTGTTAGTTATCCCATATTTTCATTATAGTGCTTTTTGTGGAATATGTTTTATTAGTGTTACGTTTTTGACGTCTGGGAATTATGTCCTGTATTAATTGCGTGTGTGACTAAATTAGACTTATAAATGTTTGATTTTTGTATATATTTAGGTGTTCAAGATAACGTTTTTTCAATTGTTTTTTTTTCAGACTTTGTAATTCCATTTTGTACATTCCATTGTTTATCGTTTCGTCTTTGTTGTATGTACTATTTAGTATTTATATATTATTTTTGTTTGTTTTGTAAACTATTTTAATATCTGTCATTTTAAATACTTTTGTAAGTTTTGTCATCCTATTGGTGTATGTAGTTTCAGTGTTGTTATACGTGCGACACACTATTATTATTATCCACATACGTCCATGGATCATTTCTTTCCAGTAGACCAAGTGCACTAATAGAAAATTTTAACTACAAAAAATTGAGTAGGCTACGTTATTATTGATAGTTCAACATTATTAATTCCGTGTTAGTTATGGAAAATGTTTTAAAAATAATTGTAAAAGTTTTACTACTTAGATGGTGTAGACAGCAAAATTCAAAACCTTTTAAATGACTACAAGAATTTATTTTACATGATTTAATTTGCACCGTGAGTTCGAGACGCTTCATTCGGATTTATATTGTGTACAATATGAAGTTGTAACGGACGTTACGGTTGAAGATGTGTGAAGTGAAACTGGTTCCAGTGCAGTGTTATTGAAGATGACGAGACACTTATGATTATATGATTTGCAGAATACATTACGTAAATAACTGACCTGCTGGCAAAGTTATAGCAATCGTGACCTTGCTAGTTGATGTCAGCATATGATACGTATTTAGGTTACACGTTCGTTTCATTAATATTTAATACCGAAAATATTACGTGTCCGGTTTAGTTTCGAATATTGTTACTAATTCGTAAACTTATCAATTTTTCGTAATGACGATTCAGTAAGAGATAGATAACGAGCCACTGTGCCAAACGTACAATGCTAAACACTGTGTCTCTCTCTATTTAATGGCGTATAAAAATGTGTTTAAGGTATTACGCTAAAATTATCAAGTTAAGACACACGTATATACTTTTGAATTAATCTAGACAGTGCAGGAAAAGATTTAGTAAAAATATAAAACCAAATCAGTCACGGCGAACAGTCCACCATGGAGTACGAATAAACGAAAACGGAGAAAACTGAGTACTGTACTTACGAATATTCTTTGAATGGTAAGGAACACGGTATCACATGGAACGGTGTCATGGTCAGTAACAGAGAGGGATGAAAAAATAGTCACTGTTTTAGAGATGTACCTGTAGAGAAAAAATAGAATATCTAAAAGAAATCGTGTACGCAGTACGCAACGGAAGCAAACGGATTGGTAGGGGTAAACGGAACAATAACAAAAACAACTTATCTGAAATGTCCCGTGCCCAAGAATGTCGAAACGTAAGACTGCCCAAGCAAAGCTAAGACTGGTAATCACCGGACTGGGACTGGAGATCGACCACGGGAGTGTTAAAGTTCTAAAAGCTTTCGAGCGGGAAGGAATATTATGAGGAGTAATATAAAAATAAAAGTAATATAGGAAATTGTAAATAAATAAAAGCCTTGTTTCAGCAAGAATGTCATTAAATGGAAACAGCAAAAAAACTACAGTATTCAAAATGTGAAGCAATAAGCTTCAGTATCGCGTGTTATGATACTATGACACTGGGAACTTAACATGATGACAAACCTTGATTTACGTAGAAGGCGGAAGGCCGTTAAATCCAGGAAGACGAATTCATAATTCTACATGGAACTGTTCATAATTACTGGATATTTCTGAATAATATAAAACCATAGAGACGTTTAATGACATGTGTGGAACAATAAGCAGACCACTGAATGGAAAGGTCAGAAGAGGTACTCTTTTGTAATTTTATAAAGTGATGGCAGTGCCGTGCGACCTTTATGGCAGTGAGACTTGGACACCGAGCGCAAAGGCCCAAAGCCGGATACAGGCTAGTGAAATGAGATTTTTACGATCAGTACTAGGAGTATCACGGAGAAACCAGCTAAGAAATTATAATATAAGGGACGTCCTTGAAATATACAACCTACACAAAAGGATTAAGCAATACAGACAAGGCTGGACAGATCATGTTGAAAGGATGACCATAAGAACAGGATACCAAAACAAATTTTGGTTTATAATCCGAAAGGACTCCGCCGTTTTGGAAGACCAAAGAAGAGATGGTCGGACCAAAGAGTGCGCAACGGACCGTAAAGTCCACAGCTTGAAGAAGAAGAAGAAGAAGAAGAAGAAGAAGAAGAAGAAGAAGAAGAAGAAGAAGAAGAAGAAGAAGAAGAAGAAGAAGAAGAAGAAGACTAATAATAATAAGTAATAGTAGTAACAATAATGGCTCCTTTTTTACCGCTTAAGCAGTCTAGGAGTTTGGTAAGGCAGGCTGCTTTACGTGAGCCGTTCGGTATACAGTGTGGCCGGCACTACGCTACAGCCACCGTTATTAGTAGTGAAATGTAAAAACTTACTTGCTAGCGGAACTCATTAATATTTAAAGTTCCAAAATATCTCTAGGCAAGACGTAAACTTTATCTTGCAGGTATATTTAGTTTACATTGGACACATTCCACGTCTGTTAAAAAATACCGGGAGAAGAGTTATTAATGTTATTTTACTTTCAGTGGCTACAAAACTTTCGGCTAGTCTACAATAACGTATCCTCAGTGGCTAAACTGAGACTGACAAAACTTTCGGCTACTCTACAATAACGTATCCTCTGTGGCTAAACTGAGACTGACAAAACTTTCGGCTACTCTACAATAACGTATCCTCTGTGGCTAAACTGAGATTAACACAAATGAAACATAGTGCGTTAAACTAAATAAAACAATTGTTTTTGTTAATAATAAAAACCACGAAACTTATGTAGAACGAATCATTTTATGTTGAAAATTTTTTAATCAAGCATTTGCGATTTTAAGGTGCTTCTTAATTTTATTTATGGTTAACGGAAAATTGTTATTACTCTGTAATATATTTTTCACTGTCAACACTCTTATAATAATCCTCAATGAAGAGGATAATTTTATTTATGTAATTCAGTATTTTGAGTGTAATTATTGCTTTCGTAATTACACATTATGTTTTTATATTTTTGTAGAGAGGATTTAGGAATTACAGAATCAATAATAATAAATGTTTTTACTATTTCCAGGACAGAATCATGTTGCCGGAGTGTTCGAGCCCGTGGGTGTGCTGCAGTGTCCGCGATGACTCCTAGAAAGGCAAATGGTATGTTGTAAACTGAAACTAATACCGCGTCATTCTACGGTAACAAACGTACACTCTGAAACAAATTATTGGCAGAATTCTGCTCGATTGAGTAAATTTAATATTTTCATGAGGCGTGTCGTGAAACGCGTTATCCAGTGTAGGAATTCTATTTTGGAGAATTTAACTCTTTACGACAGAAAATACTTTACTTCAACTGTGCAGTCGTTTGCGTAAAACAGGCGATGTAAATGTGCTTAGGAGAATAATTAATCCGTGGTAGTAAGGTTTTATTTTTGAATCAAATAATAATTATCTAAAATATTGGGATTTATGTTACATTAAAAGGGCAAATCTGCTTGGAGCAACGAGGAAAGTTTTTTTATTAGAAAAACAAACAAACAAAATCTGGAGAAAGGTTCAAGAAACGATGTTTGAACTATATTTTGCTGGGCACACCGTGTTTGTAAATCTCCTACGTGGGTTTTGAAAAACAAACAAACAAAATCTGGAGAAAGGTTCAAGAAAAGATGTTTGAACTATATTTTGCTGGGCACACCGTGTTTGTAAATCTCCTACGTGGGTTTTGAAAAACAAACAAACAAAATCTGGAGAAAGGTTCAAGAAACGATGTTTGAACTATATTTTTCTGGGCACACCGTGTTTGTAAATCTCCTACGTGGAGTTTGAAAAACAAACAAACAAAATCTGGAGAAAGGTTCAAGAAACGATGTTTGAACTATATTTTGCTGTGCACACCGTGTTTGTGAATCTCCTACGTGCGGTTTGAAAAAAAAAAACAGTATAATTATAAATGGTTTGGTGTTTAATTAAATAATTTACTTAAGTTTTCATATTCTTGTCATTTCCATGCGAATACCCCAATGTTTTAAATTAAATTACGTGGAACGACAGGAAACAAATGTGAAGTTTCACATAAACGTAGACTTGTTATCACCTGGAGTTCACGTGATTAACCACTGCGTAATCACAGCTGAGAAGTTTCACTCATATTACAATGAATAATGTGTGTTGGCTGACGAATCAGGAAATACTCACACCTAAACGGTTGCTTAGAAATTCAACACGATGCTGCATTAAAACTTTCAGCAGTCATAAATGTTTAGTACATGCATTACGAGTGACAGCACATTCAAACAGAATAAATATCGGGTACATTAGTTAGGGAAAAGAAACAAGTTGAATGACCAATGTAATTAACGACTGTCTAGATATGCTTGCGTTTTATTAAGCGTTAAGTTTTTCTTGTCTCTAAACTAAACGGGAAATCACGTAACGATATGTTCCTGTGTGTTTTGTTGTCTATGTGCGTGGGCACTGCGTTCCAACACACCACAAAGAGAAATATTCCCGGTAGGTCTGTTAATAAAAAAAAGATACAGTAACGTTTACCAAATGGTAAAAGCTGAAGAGCATGATAATGTCTTTCAGCCGCCAGCTAAACGCAACATTTGCGCAAAAGAAACAATCAGTCAGTTAGTAACTAATAATAATGACGTCATACAGCGTTACATGTTACAGAAAGTTTCAAACGATCCAGTACAGACAAAAGAGCATGTAAAACCAAATTTATTCTCACTAAAACGTTTGCTAAACTCAATGTCAGCAGCGATTATTTCTGTCTTGATGCGTTTACATATCAAATTTCTAGACTGTGGGGAATCGAAAGTGTGGAAGCGTCACGCAATGATGACGTCATACAGCATTACATGTTACAGAAAGTTTCAAACGATGTCAAGCTAAAAGACATTATCATGTCAAAAGGGTTTAAATCTGTAAAATGATTCTTTTTTTAATAATTTTAATACTGCGGTACACCGGGCATAGATGATTAAAATTAAAATTTAAACTATATACGTATCACTGCTTATTACGACTGAACAAATTAAAGGCACCCCGAAACCGGTCAATTACGACTGAACAAATTGAAGGCAAACCGAGCCCAGCAAGTCACAACCAAACAAATTAAAGGCAGGCTGAAGCCGAAACTGTTTGTTTTGTAAACAGTAGATATCGTTTGTAGAATATTAGATCTACCAGCAATATATTCTATAACAGTAGGCCTACGTTCAAAATAAGGTAATACACAAACACTAATCAGTTTATCTTTAATTATCTTTTCTTAACACAGATCTTTAATTATCTTAACACAGATTTAATTATCTTTAATTTTTGAAACAATCTCGTTTTAATAAAATTTAGCTTATTAAATAGACATTACGCAAGATGAAGAAGAATTTTTTCATTTACTTTATAACATCATAATTTACTCATAATATTTTGATTACGCACACAAAACTTTATACATTGTGAATGGAACACGATGTGTACGTAAATCGACGAAACGTCAGACACTAAAGTGACCATGAAAATGTGAATCATTTTAAAAATGTTTGGTTATAAAAATGTATACCCTTTCTTTAGCAAAAAATTAAGTGATATGGATGTCCTTGAAGTTCACTCGAGAATGACTAATATTTGTATTGACTAATATGTGCACATATTTGAATGACTAATATGTGCAAAATGCTGTGCACCAGTAAAGTATCGGTGGACTGTCACTCACATAAGAGAAAACGTTTACTGCAAACATTTTGTAGCATTTACTGCAAATGCACAATTTATTACAAGACAGTCTAGGTTACTCTTTCGTTCCGTGTAACATGTGAAAATACAGATTAGTTGAGGCAAGTAAAAAGCAGGTTATTAAAATTGTGTCAAAATAGTTTGTGCGGCCAATACTACATCCCGCCACTTTAAACAGACAATTATTTTGAATTTTAATAATGAGTAAACGTTTAACTTAAGCTCCATGATTTACTGAGCCATCACTGAGGACGCTGGAACATTAAATGAATGGCTATTTATTTAAAAATACACTTATATATTTAAAACTCAGTTTAAAGTTACTTCTTAATATATATGAAGTATTTTAGAATGGAGATTATTGTCGTTATTGTAATAACAAAGACTGGAATCCTGTCGCTTTGAATAGATCGTCAGAATTATAGTTTTATACGTTTAATATTTTGTCGTACTTCATACATTATTTATGTTCAAAGTAATCGATTTGAATAAATATGTAAGGTCTCGCAAGACAACGTATTTTAATGCTGCTATTCTGCGAATTCATAGTTCACTTCTTTGGAACTCAAATTCGTTCTTACAGTTTGCTTACGTACTCAAGTTCGTTCGTTACCTTTGCTCTTATTAAGGATTTGCTTCATCAACAGTTGCAGTTAGACCGTTCAAATCACGTGTAGCTTATTATGTTAGGCTCATAACGATTTTGGTAATTATACGAGTGGTTTGTGGCATTTAGTATTGGATGAAATGTATCTGGATGACTAACGTTCATTATTGTCTGTTTTACACATTCTGTAGCATCGGTTTTCTGAATCCAATAGGTTCGGTCTGTTTTACACATTCTGTAGCATCGGTCTTTCTGAATCCAATAAGTTCGGTCTACCATTAATTTGTTCGGTCGTAATTTGCTGGGTTCGGTCTACCTTTAATTTGTTTCATTGTGATTTGCTGGGTTCGGTGTGAATTTAATTTGTTAGGTCGTAATTCGCTAAGTTCGATGTGCCTTTAATTTTTTTGGTCGTAATTTTCTGGGATGGCATTCCTTTAATTTGTTGGGTCGTAATTAGCTGGGTTCGGTGTGCCTTAAATTTGTTGGGTCGTAATTGCCTGGGTTTTGTCTACATTTAATTTGTTAGTTCGTAATTTGCAGCAGGGTTCCGTCTGCCTTAAATTTGTTGGGTCGTAATTTGCTGGGTTCAATCTGCGTTAAAAATTTTGGATCGTAATTTGCTGGGTTCGGTCTGCCTTAAATTTGCTGGGTCGTAATTCGCTGGGTTCGGTGTGCCTTTAATTTGTTGGGTCGTAATTTGCTGGATTCGGACTTCCTTTAATTTGTCGACTCGATATCCACTAATTAGGTCTGGCTTTAATGTTTTAGTTTGTAATATACTAGCTATATGTCTAGCTACTACATAATAGGCCTATGTAGTAGCTACATAACATATTATATTCTTACTCTATTTTTACTGTTTTTTTACTTTTTGTACATTTTTGTACATTCAGTACATTTCTGTAAACTTAAAAAATTTTCACAGTGAATACGGTGTACATATAATTTTTCACTTCCTTTTACGTTTATTTTTGCAAATACGCTGGACACTCCAATTTTCTCAGCTGTATGTTGCATATTCTCTACATTGTCCAGGTAGTTTCGTATTTACTGATGACCGTCGCGTTTAATACGTTTCTTGTTGTTTGCGTTCAGTCACTTCACGTATTACATTTTCAGTCAGCTTCCTTAACATACAAATTTATCGGTGGTGAGGTGGTATCCGACTGAGTTTAATTGTTGACACTCGAATCTACCTTTGTGGGATCTCAATTATTGTATTTTAGTATTAACGTTTTAATCTCAGTTGTAGCAAAACCAACGTTTTCGTTTTCTGCGAACCAGTCACTATTAAATCAAAAATAATAAATAGGCCTATAATCAGTGTACTGTGCCAATCGCTCTTCAACTGCATTGATTTTAATGTGTGGTATACCGGTAATACTAGTAGAGGCATTTCTAGCAAAAGAAATAAATTTAATCTAGTGTTCGGGAAAAATAAAAGAACATTCAAACATTGTCGGTGGGATACAAAATTACATTTCTAATAGATTATGGCAGTTGCCGGTTTAATATATGGCTCTATCGGGTCGGACGTATGACAACAGAATTCCCAAGCAGGTCTTCATATACTCTATACATACACATGTTAAAGAAGTGCTGGTGGTCAGATCAGTTTTCATGAATCCGGGACAGGTTTTTGGCTCAAACCCTTGAAGCTGAAGATGATGATAATGACGTCGGTTTTAACTTCCCCATGTATTTCCGTCTCTTCGTACATTGATTCACCTTCATATGTTTGAGATTGGAACTACATAAAAAATATACCTACCTCGGCTAAAAAGTTAACTTTCTGAAGACTGTGATGTACTAATGTGTTCTTAAAAACTGTGACACTGTCCCGACATTGTCTCTGTGAACCAGTCAGTTTGTCCGTTAGTAGAGTCGTCACAATTTTCATTCATTAACTGCAGCTTATCACATTCAATGTGTTCATTGACGTGTGTTCAACTTGTCGTGCTATCGTCATTCTGCTGTCGTTTTGAGTCTCTATTTAAGTGATGTGCAGAAACATGCCACCAACATGGTTGGAAATAAGAAATTAATTACGGTTAACAGGCCTAACAATTCCTTTGAGCACAGACGTTAACAGTAAAAAGAGCTGGTTGTAAGTGACTAAACACGTATAACAGCGATTGAGTGTACACTTTAGACGCTTGGGTATTTTAACACGTGTTATTCCTGCGCGCCTTTCTATGTGGTGTTACGCGTGATAACTGTTTATTGTGATTATACGGAGACTGAAGTACGAGTACATGACTTTGGCCTGCTTGGCAACAGTTTTGAAGTACTGTCAGTGAAAGCGTTTTAACTGCGATGACACTGGCATCACATTGTCTGATCGTAGCCGTAATTCTCTGTTATGGTTGTTTCACAGACACGCGCGCACACAAATATACAGATACATATATATAATAAATAAAAATTCTGCCCGTCTACGCGTGCCCATAACGCTCCGAGGCACGTACAG
The DNA here is from genome assembly GCA_034769895.1 of Magicicada septendecula. Classification (NCBI taxonomy): domain Eukaryota; kingdom Metazoa; phylum Arthropoda; class Insecta; order Hemiptera; family Cicadidae; genus Magicicada; species Magicicada septendecula. The sequence goes on from CM068367.1 coordinate 504,265,091, forward strand.
ATAGCACGCGTAATCGTGTCTAAATTACAAAACATAACATCTGGTGTTACGTTACTTATGTTACACCTGTTGCATTACGTTACACTACTTAGCACCAACTATGTTATATAACCCTCGATTTCTTCTTCTGTTGTCTACGGATCTGTTTCTGCTCTTTCGGTTCAGCGTAGAGTATGTTAATAATATCTCCTCATGTCCTAATATCTTCTTTAAGCATTTCAGGTTTCTTAAAGATCTCATGTCTGCGCATGTGATCGTGTACTCATTAGGCGTAATACTGGACTCCTTTAAGGCATCCGTTTCTGACTTACACTAGAGTGTTACTAATCTGTATACAATTTCTGCACTAGTTTTCAAACAACCGCTGCGTCAAGAGTTTTATGAAGGCCTTCTTAAAGACTTAAAATCAAGAAGCCCTACTTTAAAGGTGTCTTGCTACAGGCATGATAACTATGACTAAAGTAGGCCAACTTGTTAATGAAAGGTGGTGTTCTAAAGTGAATGCGATTAGACTTACGAGAAGAGGCTGCTTTCTGTCTCCTGCATCAATACTTCACGTTCTCCATGTTGTGAGTTGCATACGAGCCTAACAAACCTCTCCACATAAAATGTTTATTATTTCCGTTAACTGTAGATAGTACCGGACAGATAAAGTGGTACCCAACTTTTAAAATAGTTTTGTGAAGAAAAATATTTATATGTTTGGCCACACAAAATTTTGTATCATAAATGTATATATATATATATATATATATATATATATATATATCATATATCGGCATTTTATGGATTTCAAGAAGCATTACAACGAACAACAATTCCACAAACAGTGGAGAAGCTAGGAACTTGTAACACTAATGGTAACTTGACTCCCGTCGAGCAAGAATCTTGTTTAATATATGCATAGTAACAAACTTATTCAGTATTTTGTTCAGGAGGAGTTGTTAACACAAGTCGCATGACACATTTTCGTCATCACAGGTCAAAATAAATGTTACTGTGACTATGAAATCTGAAAAATTATGTAGGAGGAAAATTTTAAAATGCAGTGATTATAAGACGATGAAAATAATTGTATTTAAGTAATAACCCTCCAAAACATTTAGAAAAGTCCAGGTGTATTTAAAACATAAAACTATTAATAAATAATAGTAAATGTGAAATAAAATATAAAAATTATAATATAATTGAAATAAGTAATATTAAATTGACAATATTTTAAATATTTTTGGTAAACTACCCAAACCTTATCTGAAGCTGAATTTCGAGCATCTCTGGTTACTCTTGCATTGTTACACTACGTTGTATTATAGTGAATTTGTATTCTTTCATAAGTCTCAGTTCCTATGAAACAGAAGATGTGTGTAAAACGTAATGAGACTAATTGTCTAAAATTGATTATTCACACATTACCTAAACTATACACCCTTCAAAGTAGTTCGGTTGGGAAGCCACGCACTTAGGGAGACGTTGATCCTGCTTAGGGAAACAGTACTGGAAGTCTTCAACCGTTAATGTTTTTAACCGGTCCGTCATAATCTTTTGGTGTTCTTCCCACCTTAAAACAGGAGTAAAAAGTTTGATTTTTATTAACAGAAAAATAGTCATATCGAACAGGGGGCTTTTTTGATCAATTACAGTATTTGTTCACAGGAAATGCGACGTGACAATGAGCGTTACGCGATGAAGCAACACAGTCAACAATCTCTGGCCGAACTCAAATCATGCATCTAAACTTCTGAACTGGTGACGTAAACTTAGTTCATACCCAGTGATTGTTACCATTAAACAACTACCAGTATTGATGACACTCTCACACTCGACACATTTGTATCAGTTCGTACTCTGCTTGTCGTTCAGAACAGGGTTCGCCCTCCACAGTTTAATGACCGTCCAAATTTGCGTTCTGTAACATTTGAGTTAAAACCTGATGGCAAGGCTTCATCTCCATAAGCGTGTTTAACTTCTTAAATTTATCTGTTGCGGTATAGTAAAGTTTGACAGAACATTTGATTGTTTAAAGGATCTTAATATTATTTAGCTCAATTTCTATGACGTGAGACAAAAGAAACAGGTATCAGTGTAAGGTTGAGACGAGGAAAATGTTATGAATGTGAACAAGCGTTATAGGTCTCATAGTGTTGCCAATTCGTAGAAAATATATTCAATCTCATTACTTTTTGAGCAACACGCGTAAAACTGAACAAAGAAAACAGTTCTCAATTTGCATAACATTACCCCCAACTGCAGCCTTGCCTATAACATTTCTTTCCAATTATCAAAACGCAATGGTACTTTGTTTAAATACCGCAACTATTACAGCCCATAAAGTTGTTTCTTTTTGTATTCCTTGATAATAGCGCATATTAATAGTTGCTTCGCTTTGGTTTTCTCAGTGGGAAACCAAGAGTCCAAAATATCTTCTTCAGGTAAACGTTTTGGCTACATCTGAGGTGGCTATCTTGACCATTATAGAGACAAATAACACCTGAAAATCCAATGAAAAAGCAAAACTTCCATTACGAGTCTTGCTTGAATACATGTGTTACAGCTCTACTTTAGTCAAAAGAGGATCTGAACGTTAATTCTGCATTTATTTAAATACAAACTATTTTCTGTTGTTTGTCTGTATACAAGATTGTGGACTTTTCTTCTTATCCATATTATCGTTTCTGAAACCATTCAATATCTTCACGCTGATAGTTTGACAAAAAAAGTCAACTGAATAACGAAAATGTATATAGAAAAAATATATATACAAGCTGTACATAAAAAAGAAATCGAAAAATAAGCGTGTAACTTCTTAGTTCTCTTTAATATTATGCTTCTTTTCATGATTTACACATATTCAAGAGAACAAACTTCTAGTTAGTAATTTGTAAATGTATTATTACGTAAGTTATAAATTTTGTCTTTTTATTAACAAGTAAAATTTTGAGGCTAAACAGATATGTATCTATAGTGCTATGGATTTACTATATTTGTTTTGAGTGAACTGTTGTCTTCCATTTTTGAGGGTCTTAACTCGTAGTAAATGTGGTAACGGTACTTTTACATAAAGTAAATAGTGCTACCACAAGTAAATATCATTTCTACCACTGAATAAGAAGCAACAAACATATGAATAAAATAGTTCAATAATTCATGTGCAGTACTAATGAGTGTTACAGATATCCACATTTAACACGACGTCACGAATATTACCCTATTATTTGTCATTATTAAATCAGTGAAAAGCCCCAGATTTATGGTACTTACAACTCCTTAATAACATATCTAAGCTACTTGATACGTTATAACTTGCGGTGGAGTACACTGACAGAAACACGAAACGATACGATATAAAAAATATGTTAGTTGAATATCTGAAGAATTAGAAAACCCCATGATATAAATATTATAAGAACAGGAAACAAACAAGTATTCTCTCTGAGCTGGAGAATTCGCTCACAATCTTAACGAAGTACATTCATTTATTATAAGATAAATTTTGGTATTAGATAATTTTTCAATTAAGACAAATTGTTTATCACATTTCTCTACTATATTTTTAGTAATATAACAATTCTTGAGCAGACAGTCATAGGCCTACAGTAAATACCAATATTTTCAAACATTTAGATTTGGGTTACAGTATCTTTTCGTCTGACATTAGGCTGAATTATTACAATTTTTTTCAAAATTTTAATCCATTTTTTGGGCCCTCGGGTACAAAATTTTTGAAATTCGATACTATATTTAGATTTCTGTTAAAATTCTCTTTATTTTGATACTCACATTAAATTTATGATTTTATCAAAATTTTCACCCTATTTTTGGAGGTTCCAAAATTTAAAATTTTCAGAAAAGAACTTTTGAGTGCATTAGGCTTTTGATTGTTGTTTAAAAAGGTTTGATTGTTAGAAAGTTTCTGATTGCTTAAAAAAGCTTCTGATTGTTGTTAACAAACACCAATAATATTCTGATTGTTGTTTGTTTTTGTTCGATACTTTACATGGACGTCTGTGATTTTTACAATTTTGACCCCTCACATTTTCGCCACTCGGCTCCTATTTTCGGAGAGATCAGTCACAGAAACAATAATGTTCTGTAACGTAAAAGTATGGACAATAAGTTTTGCAAAAACCGTTTGATAGCTTGAAAAGTTATCGTGAGACATATTCCAAATAGATAGACAGAGAACAGACAATGCTAAACGGTCGAGTTTAAAGGGAGGACTTGCTTCCCTCGTTCTACAAACCTTACAAACAATGTAGATTTATACGTAACAAATGTGATACTGGAATACTCAGACGTCTTATTACACGTTTTTTTACATGGAATACTGATACATTCCAGACCCGCAGAAATTAAAATTAAAACATACAAGAGAGGATACTAGCAAACTGAACATAGATTTAACTTGAATGAACTTAATTGTGATAAGAAACGACGTGGGCATATTTTATTAATGGAATTGAATATGTAGAAATAATTGAGTGAACATATATTGTTCAGTGATGTAAATCATCAATACTTTAGAACTGCAGTAGTGTACGTGATGATAGACACAGGAGGACGGTTTAGAATGCGTTTATACGAGTTACAAAGCGGAGCGCTATAAACTTATATCAATTGGTCGAGGAAAATTTTACATGATCCTATTTTAGAGGCAGACTTTTGTTAACCTGACAGTAAAAGTACTCCGTATTTTGTAAGTTGCCGAAGTGTGAAATCAGTCGTAGGCTCTTATAAAGTACATCACGTAAAGCAGTGTCATTAATCCTTTTCAACAAATGCTTCAGCATTTAAAATGCAGAGACAGTTTTAACTGACCTGTAAGCGATTCGATACCACTTCTGTGTCTTAACCATTGCGTGCCTGGAAACCCTGGCAAAGCATCCATACGCATTCTAGAAGCTGGACTAAGTCTACTGAGGAATCATATATAATTCTAGACATAACCACGTTCTTAACAGAGTAGCAATTTTCAACTACTCTAAATATATCTTAACTATTATAAACTTTAAAGAAACTGTCTAGAGAGACATACAAATACATTTCTAAACTCTGATTTAATAATTAGGCGATTTTCGACGTATAGTACATAATTGGTTTAATAACATTGTAATAGATCGGTGGCAACTGTTGAATTTGATGATTTAAACATAGTGAAATAATTTTAAGCCCATTTTGTAATACGCTGTCTATGTTTTTCCAGGCAGGTTTGCTTTTTTTCAGTAGCCTTCTTTATTATTAAGATTTTTTGTCAGTATGTTAGACGGAACATAATTTTTTACACACAAAACAAATAAACACATTATTAAAGACACTAGCATTTTACTAGTCAGCTGCTAACCACTAAACAATTAGGAAGGGTTAAGATACCTTCTTTGGTTTCTTACTGACCACCGCCATAAAAAGCATTTTAATTATCGGATGCCATAATTTAGATTTGCCTTAGTTATATTTGTAAAATCCATATTTTGTAAATACTTCTTCCACCTTCTGGCATCTAAGGTAAAATACAAATCTAAATATTTCTTTGTTACAAGGCTGAATCCGTCTTGTAATCTTCTTTTCTTTACGAAGATTTTTTGTTAGGTAAGGAAAAATAACAATTTATATTACATGTAGAGATATATAGGGTTAGCTCAAGTAAAATTCTGCTTACCCATTTCAAAGATTATTTGAAGAAATCGTTATTAATTTTTGTCGACTAATATCAGACTTTGTTCAGTTTTTAAATTAAAAGTTAATTACTTGTAAACGTTTATTATTGGAACGGTTATTTGACAGACGTTCACATTTACGGATATCTGTCCATGACGAAGTATAAATTATACAAAATGAAGTTCAGTTATTCATTTTTCAGTCCGTACGCATGAATCGGGTAGAAAGCAAAATGAAAATTTTAATTGGAAAAGATTTTGCGGATCACGTACAGATTTGTTTTGTTTTGGTCGGTTCGATTTTGAAAGCCAATACATAAACGGTATGTACTAGCTGGCACGGGCTCGGATCCCGTATTACTCAATACCCCGCCATTGTTTCTAACGATATAAATGCTGTCGTGTGGCTTATGGGTGTCAATCAATTACAAACCTTGTAATAGTTACCATCGTATCAGTAACATGGCCGTCCGACACCTGTTGGTGAGTACACCCTGGCTACACACACACACACACACACACACACACACACACACACACACACACACACACACACACACACACACACACAACTCTGTGTGTTCAAATAGTAAAGAGTGTACTATTTGCTGTATAAGAAAAAATAATAGAAATAGAAATTTATAGAAATAATAATAATAATAATAATAATAATTTGCTTGTACATGCTTACACGATTAGTTTTAAAGGTAAAGATTGTTAACAAACATACATATAGAGGAACTAGAGCTTCTAAATCTTGCATTTCCTATTGCTTGATTCATTCGATATAGATATTTTTTGTTCAAAGGAAATGTCCATTCATCATTTAACATTATAAAAACATTTTTGGTAGTACCAAGCAATAATTAATTATGTTACGAAACAAAAAATGATATAGTATAAGTTTTGTGTTGTGTAAGAGAAAATTTAAGCTCATCATAGTTCAGTTGTAACACATATTTATGATAATATAATCGGGGTAAGATTAAATAACAAATATATATATATTTTTTTACTGCTACATGAGCCTTAGAAAATTTTAATCATTAAAATAGCAAATTGGAATTGTATACATGTAGTTTTGTCGTGCATACATAACACAAAATAATATTCTCTAAAATAGTTAAAATATGTTTCTACATTTGTGTTTAGTCTATATGCAGACATATAAATGAATTGGTATTATGAAAACCTTAAAATAAAAATATAAACTACTTTGAATTATGACAACTGCTGTCAAATTAACCTGATTAAGGAAAAAATGTACTGTCCTTTACTGGGTAAAAATTAGAAACTACTGTCATTAGTTCGAATAAAAATATGTGAAAATACTTTAAGTAATGCTGTCACAATTATGTAGATATATATGAACTACAATTTATTTTATTTTAGTATTCTCTTACTTTTTTATTGTTTTTGACTAAATATAAATTCAACTTCTTAAAATAAAATTTTAACCTTACGCTTTCTTAATAATTAAGTAATATACCTTGCTGTGTAATGTAAATCATGTTAGAAATCAAAGGCACTTTTCCAGGAGAAGCCAACAACTTAAACGTTGATATAATCTATGCAGTGAGTGCCTCCGTGACTTTTAAATTTCCCGTTTTCAACTAACTAAAATAATTTTAAAAGTAATACATACAACACACACACATACATGAATATTGAAAATAATTAATGTTTTAAAATAATAATAATGAAAAGATTTCAAAGCAGTTTAAATAAGAATGTCGTATAAAAATATATGTTACTAATGATTCAGTTAATCTGTAAATAATAATGCACAGGTAAGTCTGTGAATAATAATTTATTTAACATTAAGTTGTTACAAATGGAGGAAGTAGTGTATTCTTTACACATAACGCTAAATGGCGACTTGATTGTGTATAATCCAAATTGTTTATATAATATTCCGTTGTCAGTGATACTGTATAATGCTTAAAAATGTACATGAGTGGATTAAAATAAATAAGTGCAGAAAATTTAAGTAATGAATTAGAACAACATTTATATAATACTTTAACATTTTATGTTGATTATATATATATTGAAAACATTTAACAACGTAGAATTTAATGTTAATTAATTTCTATGGGTGGCCAACATATGTTATACGAAAATTATTGATTTAATGTTACAAAATGAAGTCTGTTACAAAATTGGCACAAAATGAAGTCTCTTAAACTGAAATACATTGTGAACAGCATTTTATTGCGTTTAACCGATGTGTGTTTCTAAATATGAGTGTGATAATGGAGAGAGATGAGAGAGAGTAAGAGTGAGAGAGCGACAGTCGCTTAGTTTCCGTCAGTAAAAGTAGAAAGTTTATGATAATATGAAGAAAAAATTTACTGCCCTATACATGTATGACTCGTTTAATTACAATTTATCTTGATTCATTTTTATTTTGTTTCTGTTGTACAGATCGCCTGCTTCGCGGTTCTGGCAATTGCCGAAGCGTCATTCAATAAACCGTAAGTGTTCTGGTAATATTAACGAATTTAATATTTACGAATCAGCAACAACTGATTACACGAATAAAATTGTTGTAAGGTTACGGTATACTATTAGTTTAAGTACACTTTACCTCTATGAATACTTCGTCATACTATAATTCTCAGAAATGAACAAAACTGACAAGGCAAAAAAATATACATTTGATAAAAGTATATTTTTATATAAACATACAAGTAAATTGTTAAAATCTACAGACCATAAAGTAAATGATTAAGAATTTAAAGACAAAACGGGGAGAGTTTTTCTAAGGGAGGGTCTAGAAAAACGTAACGGGAAATTCTTTTGTGAAACTCTTCCGTGCACGATGAAAAATAATTTCTATAAGACCTAAAAAATTAATACAGGGGACTTAATAAGTTGATTAAACTTATAATCGGTCCAGGCCGATTACCTGGATACTATTATAAACGTTTCGCATAGTTGAAAGTTTAGTCAGTTGGGTAACTAACAAATCCGATCAAGCAAACTACATTAACTAATCCACACAACCTCCTAACTGTGAACGCTATCCTATGTGTGGAAATGTTTACGCATCCAAGTGTTGTCGCAGTACATTTTTGTTTTAGTAACGAATACTTTCATTACGTGCTTGTGGGTTCATTATCACTTAATATAGTTAACTTCATCTGTACATGTATCTTGTAGTGTACACACATGCGTGCGTGTGTGTCCATATTTATATTGTGTAATATAACACGTTTATACAATTCAAGGGTGGATTACGTTTGCATCAAAAGTCACAATATTATGCTCAGTTCAACGTTGAGCGTTGAAATAATGTTGCTTAGTTCGATTTACGTTTAAAACGGGATTCCCCAGCTTGAGCTGTGTTAAGAACGCCGAGCATTAAGTTTTCATAACCTAACAAATCTTATTTTAATTTAACTTAATTTTGTTATATTACTAGCTACGTATTAGGTCAAGCAGCTACTATTTTTACGTTATCTATGTTTCTTAAAACTAAGATATTGAAACGTTTTATGGTTTAATAAAATTAATTTAGGCCTATTATAATTACAATTAGCAAAACATTCACGATAGACGAATTAATACGAATTAGTATAAAATGCATGTAATATATTAGGACATAGTTTTATTGAATATACGTTAACGATAGTACGTTTACAACAAAACAGCTGTTGTGTTCCTTAAACGCCCCGTATAGTTTCTAACTTCTGTTTAAATTTTTGTAAAAATGTTATGTTCGTTGTGACACAACTCTGTTCAGCAAGTCTTGACATTCATGATTTCCCATAACTATGAACACTTTATTTGAGTGTTATTACTCGTTACATTCACATGACAGCTTCAACAATAATTTAAATTCACAGCCCGTCCATAGTTTCGTCGTTTCACTCTTTCGCTATAACGTTCAACTGATATGCATTGCACTATTTGATTGTGTAGGTTCTGAATCAATTACACAGATGTTTGGTTTATTTTTTAGATCTTCATTGATTTAGAACTGATTTGCGTATAGTCTAAATATCCTACAGAAATACGGAAAGTTAAAATGTCAAAACCAACATAATTACGATTATTCCATGCATGCTAACGATTTCATAATTACCTTCTGCTTTTACGACTTATTTTCTCGCAGACTCTCTTTAAATCGTTTAATAAACAATCTAACTGTTTGTCCTATTAGAATACTACCGCCATCGTAATGAGTACTTTTACATTGTGTCTTACTGTTCGAAACCTTTCTTGATGTCAGATCGTTTTAATGATGGGATGTGCCTCGAAAGGCGTAAGACGAAAACATGCCTAGATTCACAAGACGAAATAACGGTAATTTTAGTTATATGCTATAAATTCCAGTAGGTATTTGATTAATGTAGTCTACTGTTGTAGCACAATTGTTGACGCATTTTCAACATACGAAGTTTTGTTCTAAGTCACTGACTTTGTTATTCACTTACGGAATATGTATTTAGACTCTCATCGTAGCCTTCCAGTCAGACTCACTTAGACTGACTATCTATATAATACGAGTCAGTGTTGAGTACGAGTTGGATACTGACAAACATTGCATCTAAACGGTAGAATAGTATAGATGGGTATTGCCATAAGAACGTTGACACGTGGGTATGTGGCGTGTTTCAGGTCAGCCAAGGTGGTGCACTACCACGAAGCCATTCCGGTGTATAAGCACGTGTACGCCCGCTACTATCACCACGTCGTGCCGGCCGGCAAGATCGTACACTACCACGCCGCACCACACGCCCACTACGACCACATCCATCCCGCTGAGGAGATTGTTCTAGACGACCACCATCATCATCATCATGCCGATCTTCATCACCACCATCATCCGTGGTAAACCGTTCTTGAAGACCGAACAGCGATAGTTCGATCTTATGCAAGAAAAATTTAAACGAAAAATGTAATACTAACGCAATATTTCATTTAGTATTAATTTTGTAACTGTGTTCATAATAAAATCTTTCGTTGTTGTTTGATAACTTTTGTTATGAAACGCTGGTTTAATATAAATACCTGTTGTCATTGCGGTCGCGGTCTCGACGACAAGTGAAACACGAGAAGTAGCTGAGAGCCGTTACTCTTTAAATCAATGTTACTATAATTAAGAAATAATAGTTAAAACACTGCTCAGTGATCTGGTGAGTTTACCTCGAGTGATATGTTCACGAAAAACAATTACCATTACAATCGAAATTGTTTTTTCCTACTTGAATAAACTATAAGAATAAAGGTTCACATATGAAGACAGAATTTATTGAACTTTCCGTTAGTATTTTAGAAATTAATATGATAAATACAGTGGCATAAGTCAAATTATGTACAAATATACCTTTTTATAATAAGCTAAAATACCTATTAAGGTTTTTATTTATTTGTCAATTTACAAGCTCGACAAAATTCTACATGGACCAGTAAATAAATACACTGCAGGTCTGTCTGGATGCCAATGATACGCTTGCAGAATCTATGACTTGGTGAGGTCTATTTAATTTTCGTGTTTAGCGGGCTGTGAAAAGTTAGGTAGCCAGTGTCTCTTCAGTCTCGTTACATTTGACTTAGTAACGTTGATTTTTACAACTGTTTGCAACTCTCGTAACTTTTTAATTTCGTTACTGACACTTCGTTCTGACATACGCCTGCCGTATTATTTTTTTCGTTTAGCATTAGCCTAAGTATTTTCAGCACCGTTGATGCTAAGGTTTGGTAACATTGTCAATTTTGAGATGGTATAGGGGTCTTGCTACTTCTGGAAGATAATTGTTGCTAGCAAGCCTGTGTCATCCGCAAATTGGCCATGTTGTGTGTTATGTGTGAGACAAAAGTAAAAACTAAGTAACTAGATGACCCTACGCAACACACTTCCCTACTGAAATTATACTTCGCTTAGTAGTTATGAGAACACAAAGTGTTATAATTTAGGCTATATGAGTCCGTGACTTTAACAAGAGCTAATATGGGCTGAGAAGTACGGGTTTTTACTTTATAGGCTAAGTGCCACTTTTTGTCAACTGCCTGAATGACGTCGAGAAAAACGGCTGGACACAGTGGTTTTTTCTTATGTCTTTAGATCTACACGATAGTTGTGTTCTGAGTATCATTTCATTGTCGGAAACCAAGTGGTGATCTGGTGTAACACCGGAGAGCACTAAGTCATTTTTGATTCTGTTCAGGATAAATCTTTCAAACGACTTCTGAAGTATATATAGCAGAAATAGGACCACGAAAGTTTATTTAATTAAACGATGGGTTCACTTACGTACCATCGTGATTTGATCAAATTTTCTACATTAAAATTAATGTGAGATTTTGAGCATGGTGTTATATATGCTTGTTAAAATTAATATGGTTTATTTTTGTTGGTTCCTTAGCAGTTGTTGACTTATCGCTTCAATAATTTATTTAATGAGCAATTATTTTTGCTGGAAGACATTCATGCTTCCAATAGTACTCACATACCTCGTCAACAATTCTACGACATATTTTGTTTTCAGAGTAACAGGTTTTATTAAAAGCATAGCCTCACTTAATCTTTGTGTTTTTCATTTGGTGGCTTGATAGCACATATAATCTTTGGCTCGATATCTTTTCTTTATCTGTTCTATTTATCAGCCCAAGAGCAACAAATAATTCTCAAACCCACGTAATGTGATCATAAGCTCGTATGATTACACGGAGGTTGTAATTCAAGTATATTTGTATTATTAATTTATTTACGTAAATAGGATAATTAATTGATGAAAGATTTGCTAAACAAAATACTTTGTAAGTTGGCAACCTGGCAAAAACTCAAGAATATGTCTCGGCTGGTAAATATGACATCTCCAGGATTTAATCCTTCGCTCGTTTTTTAACAGTGTACCATCAGTCATGCAACAGCCCAACTGTAAACGCGTTTCACTCGCCTTAATCGAGTTCAGTTTGAGGTTTATCTTAATTTTTGGGCCCTTAAGACTTTCAGACATAATGAAAAAGAATTTTTGAATCGTTACAGATAAAGACTTTTTTAAATCTGCTAAGGTAAAGGTTAGGCTATTTAAGGTTATTTTTAAAATAACCATAACTTTTTATAAACCTTAAGTTGTGGGTTGTGACGTAGAATGCGTATGAAAATAAAATCAATATAACGAGTTAATGAGTTAATTAGCATGGCTGACGTGACGTGAGGAAATAGTACCTATTCATGTACAAGGGCAGTCCGTTGCTCCACTTCCACTGTAGCATTACACGCTGTGAAAAAGGTAAAATAATGAGAGTGCCTGGACCTGGACAAGGACTTTTAGTTTCGAAAAGGAACAACTAATGCCAGAAGAAAATGTAGGTGGCAACTCTCCCGAGGATATCAGTAACAAGCAAATAATAATTAACAATTGTAAGAATGAAACTGGTTAAATTCACAGGAGATTATTACATAGATACAAGATCATTATTTACTGGAAATGTAAATAATTATAAGTACATAAATTAAAATGATCATTTATTGTAATTCATAACTATACACTGTATGTACTTATATTACTTATATATTTAAACACATGATAGCATACAGTCATTTCAATGTTTATATATGTATATTTCGATTTCTCCTGGAGAAGTATGGAGAGTTCATAGGGTGTCGTATTATATGAGACATTTATATTAATAATAAACAATATTTATAATTTTTATTTTTTTCAAAAGAATATATTTTATATATATTTGTATCTTTTTACACGGCTTCGACAATTTTTCTTACTGTTGTCCTCGGAATAATATATGCTTATGTGTTTTGCGTGTGCGTGTAACTTGGAACAATGGAACAATTCATTTAATTCGTATACTAATGAATACAAAATTATATGAAACTTCTATAAAAATATACTTTATCTATTGAAACGTTTTGTGAACGTTATTCAGTATCCTCATTGTCAGCCATGTTGAACTGTTGTGTGCTGTGTGCTGTTCAGTTCAACAGTTCAGTATGGTCGACGAGAGTGTACTGCATATTACACACACACACACACACACACACACACACACACACACACACACACACACACACACACACACACACACACACACACACACACACACACACACACACACACACACACACACACACACACACACACACACACACACACACACACACACACACACACACACACACTCATGTAGCATGCAGAGTACGTGCTAGTGTATCGTTATCATTAATCGTATATGCCCCCTGCTGGGTGAATGGCGAATCCCTCTCTGACATTATGCAGCGATTTCATTCTGCAGCATATCTTGTCCAGTTCTCTGTAACTCGAGTATGCGAATTTCGTAACCAACTGGTATCTCACATGGCCGATTTCCAGTTCATCTATATAGTATTTCTTTTTCGAAATGTGCAAATAAAACTACTTATTCTTAGAATTTGTTTATCCATTATTTCGCAGATTATCCACTGACTATCATCCATAGGTATCCGAGGAAAAGGTGGTCCGTGGAACCGACGTAGGTCTCAGTGGCGGACGTGTTGATAAATAATGAAAAATAAATGTGTGTGTGTGTGTGTGTGTGTGTGTGTGTGTGTAATAGTACTTTTGTAATTTATGTTTATATATGTATTTCATTAACAGCTTACTAACATTATCCAGATTTGTAACGTATCATATTCAGAGCAATGATGATGTAACGGATGATATACAAATGTTGACTGAGTTTGTGAAAATTCTTTACAGCGAATTGCGAGTTTTTTCCTTAATTGTTTTTTTTTTACGCTTAACCTTAAGGTAGCACGGTTATAATGCATGAAAATTTTCAGTTTAATAAATTACAAAACTTAAGAAATTAGCATTATTACTATTGACTTAAGATGCCACAAAATGTTAAAGGTTTTTATATCTGTAAGGAAACTAACTTTTGAGCTTTCAATTAAATTCAAATATGAACGAAATATATTGGAATTATAAATACGTCTAAGTGTTTTTATTCTTAAAAAAAAAAAATATTTCAGTATTATCCCTCTAACAAATGGTTTTCTATCATATACAACATTAATTGACCCTACCATTATAGAAATAATGGAATAATTAGCCCTTTTCCACTTTAAATGATAGAAATGTGTTATAATTTGTAATTCTGAGAAGTCTATAGTTCCGATTACCTTGTTAACAAGCGTAACCTCATTAACTAATTATAATACGCGCGCGCGCGCGCGCGCGCGTGTGCGTGTGTGCGAGGGGGAGAGAGAGAAAGAATAAATTGCAAGCACAATTCAGATTTTGATAGGTACCTTTATTGATTTCATACATTGATATGTAAAATACCATTATATTTTTATTAAAATCAAATCAACAAAAAATTATTATCCTTTAAATCAGTTTGAAATTTAACAAAATATACTATGCTTTGATCAGAGTTAAACAAAGAAAGTTTTTTATTGATTACATAGAGAAAATTGTTATCTAATATTTGCAAACATAACATTTATTGATCTCAAATTAAATAATGGCCTTTACAATGAATTTAAAAATATTTTTCTACGGATACTCCAAATTTTCTTACGCCTCCTTGAAACTGATGAAGAAAGGCTTAGCAAAGTTCTTGTTCCACATTGCACGTTTTCCTGTCACAAAATTCAATAATTGGTTCAGTAAAAAAAAAAAATAAATAAAAAAGAAATATAATAATAAATAATAAATATTTATACAATAATACAATATTATATAATAATAACATAATAAAATAATAAAAATATCAGAGAGCATCCATAAAATATACCTACCATCCGCACTGAATGTACATCGCACAGGACACTATCTAACTCACACTTGATCTTACACGAAATGACATAATTTCCTCAAGTTTACTCTTAAGTTCAGGTCCTTAATGGTTATATTAATCTGGTCATTCAGTACACCGTGTTTGGGCTTCCTATAAAATTGACATATTCTACACTTGTGTGTGGACAGTCTGTCATTAAGCATATACAATTATAATATGTCAAAATGCAATTATTATTACATTAGTAATTATTGGTGCATATTCTGATGACAAACTTATACTAGGCCTAACAAAAATGCAGTAAGGGAAACATTCATAGAACTGGAAGAACAGATAAAGAAGGCTGGGTTGTCAATAAACCAGGACAAAACAATGTACATCTGTGTTTCAAGATCAAGACATAACGAAATAATGCACTGGATGTTGGAGGCTATAGCTTTGAGAAAGTGGATAATTTTACCACCCTGGGATCACTGCTAAATTAAGACAATTTGAACAGCGAGGATATCAAATCAAGGATAGCAAAGCGAAACAGAGCGTATTTTGCAAATAAGAAACTATTGTGCTCTAGGATCCTAAGTCATCATTCTAAACTGAATATTTATAAAAGCCTTATAAGACCAGTAGTGACTTATGAGACATGGGACCATGAGGAACAAAGACGAAGAAGATCTTAAACGATCTGAGAGGAAAATATCTAGGAGAATTATTGGGCCAGTAGTGCACTTGGCTGGTCCGCATGAATCTTGAACTTGATACATAAATAAACACTGAAAACATAGTAAAGTTTTTTAAGTCACAGAGATTTAGATGGCTAGAACATATTTATAGAATGGAGAAGACCAGAAATACGAGAGCTATCACAGAATGGAAACCCTTGGAGTCTAGGCCCAGATGAAGATTGAGAAAGAGGCTGATGGAGCTTGTTGAGGAAGACCTGAGAACTATGGGGATCAGAGGATGGAAGATTGTTGCTGAGAACAGAAGGGAATGGTTCAGGATTGTTGAGGAGGCCAAATCTCATAGAGGGATGTATACCAGACGAAGAAGAAGAAGAGAATTATTATTAGTAATAATTACTTTACACATGAAATGACAGTTGATTCTTCAACCGAAAATACCAAACTATTACTAAAAAATTTATTGGGAATATTTATGGTGACTTGCATTTAAAATTTGTCACATCGTTACAATAAACTATAAACTTATCTCTAGTTAACACTTGTAGCTGGTTGTTTCTTAGCTAAACAACACATTTTTCAGTTCTTTTTACAACAGACATTAGTTTGGCCAGTATTAGAGCAGAATTGTAATGAGGTTTTGCTGTAGAAATTAAGAAGAGAAATCTAAGAAAAAGTAAAATATATTGATCAAAATACATTCCTGGCTGCGACGAAAACGATATTCCTGAACCGGTTCCCGAAATATAGACTGGTAGTTACTAAACTGGTTCTTTTCACTTTCATTATAATTTTTCGCTGGTCATTTCATTTTTGTTTTGTTTTTGTTAACATTCGTTTCTCATGTTTATTTCCTGGAAACGTTGCGTGCGTGCGTGTGTGAGAACTGAAGGAAGAAAGTTGTATTGAATGAATGACCGAGAACTTCATCACTTACGTTCTCGAGGTCGTGTACTTCCTGCTCTGCTTAATTACATACAACTAACTTCCGTTCCGCACTTGAACCATAAATACCGCCAACGGCTCTACGCATTTCCAAGTTCACTTTTTTGACAACTATAATAATATTTTACGGCGGAGATACGGTTTCACTTTTTTCATCGCGCATGAGAAAACGTTTGTTTTGTTAAATACTAATGTAAATGACCAACATAACGTGTTATGCATGTAGACTGGAATAGAGTAATTTTACGGCTGTTTAGATCTTCTTTTAAATTGTCTTTTCTTAAGTCAAAAGTAATTTTGTACAAGTATACGTTGAATTCTGGAGTCCGTGTGCTATGCGGATTGCGGATTCTGTAACTGAGAATCTCACCTGGAAATACCATTCTATTATTTAAAATTTTATTGAAAAAAAATTTATGGTGACTTGCATTTAAAATCTGTCAGATCGTTACTGTAAGCTTAACGCTAATTAAAACTTGTAGTTGGTTATTACTTGACTAAACAAAAAAGTTTTCAGTTTTAACATTTACGTTAGTTTGGTCAGAATTGTAATGAGGTTTTGCTGTAGAAATTAAGACATAGTAACCAAACTAGCAGTAGTAACCAGTCTTTAGATATGTTTGAGCTACAGTCACGTCCTGAGGTCCTCATTCCTGCCTCGAGGTATGGTCCAAGGCGAAATTATATTCGTTGCTTCCTACTGATGGTTAAACTAAATCACTTTAGTACGTTGCGGTGTTTGCTGACGTCGTTTCCAAAAATCATCTGGACGTAAGCGGTGACATGTGACTGCACGTGACTGCTCTTACCGCTCGTGTGCAATTATGTGCTCGCGTGGGTACTGCTTAGTCATCAACCAGATGAACCGATATACTGAAGGTATACTTATCTTCTGCAGACCAGGGCAATTAGATTCCATTATTTCGCCCACGGCACCGCGGCACGTTTAGTCCCGTTGAAGGGCACGTTTTCAATACACTCAACGAATGAATCGACCTGGCACTGCAGTCATGTGATGAAGCTGTGAGAGTTACGATCGGAGGTGTAAGCAACTGTGTTGACCGCAAAAAGGCCATCCGAACTCCAAGCTATGAGGAGATACGATCTCATTGACGTAGACGAAAACAGGAAAAGGGCTAGGACGCTACGTTGAGGCACTCCCGTAAGAGACATATTCATCTATTCCCGTGCGAAAGGTCCGTCAGTTTAATGACCACTCTCTGAGTTTACACACTTCTTATATTTTACTTAGGCATCTAGTAACAGATTTATCTATTCCGTTGAAAATGTAAGTAATGTGACGCCAATAAATTCTGTCTGACGCCAATACATTCCTAGTCTGCGGCCATCCTAATGAAGGAGATTCGTTTCTCGAAACATTTATGTATTTATGCATCCGTAACGGGTTATAAAAGGACTGAAATTTTCCAGATCTCTAATTTTTTTAAATTAATTGTGATTTAGTTTTTACCATTTTACCGTTTTTCCTTGAAAAACGGTGTCAATTTTGGCTTCTTTTTCTCACCGTCGAAAGTTCAATAGATGAAAACGATCCCACTAAAATCTTCCCTACCACCGTTAAAACAACTTGAAAAAAGTAATCAGAATAGTTTATTTTGAAGTTCAATTTTGCTTGTAGATAGTAACGTAGATAGTTTTCAAGTATCTTCACAAAACTATAGAGGCAAATTTTATTTGATGTAGTTCACCAAACGTAGTATATTTGTCACAGTTATCTATGCACATCGTTAAACAATAAATAATTAAAGCAATAAAATTTAAGTTACAAAAACTATATGACTTGTGTGAGTGAGAGAGAGTTAGCACAGAGATCACCAGTTTGACTTGGGGGGGGGGTGGAATACTAAAATGGGCCCAATAACACGATCTTAATAAAACGCTATTGTAAACAACAAAACATTTTGACTAAATTACTGTTTGTGATTTAAATTACTGTGTTTTTACTGGTCGTCTGTTTCACTGTTTCAGATATGTATGTAAAATGTTTCTGATCTCTATTGCGTGCACGATATAGAAAGTAAAATCGTAAATATGAAAATACCACGTAAAAGAGAATAGAAGTTTTATGACACAGTGGGCAGGCGAGAGGTATAAAGTAGGATTATTTGTATGTGAAATGCTAATAAGCACATGCAGTACAGTAGCAAATAAGGTAGCGGTGTAATAGGTATGCTGTAACTGGATTCTATTGTGTTGTTATTGCAGTGTGCTCACTTTTACTGTGATATATATACATCAGCCAATCTATATCTATAAAAAAGTGACGCCTTTAACCTTAGAAAGCTGCTGTGCGAGCTTCAATCTTAGAAAAAGAAAGCTTTGCCTTTTTATGTACATACTTTATTATAGAATTGACTCTACATTACTTTGGAGAATAGCGAGAGTTTTATTATGAAATTGTATGTCTATTGTTAATATAACTAAGAAATTATTATTCACTAAGACCTCATTTTATTTGACGAATAAAATAATGAATCATGAATAAAATAATGATGAATGACATGGAAGAAGATTTATACGCCTATGTTTTCATTGTTGTTTCTCGAAAGCGCATCAATTCGAATTGAGCCTCGGACTTAATAATTTTCCGTCCTGGAAATGAAATTACTTTATCATGTCTTCTCTAAATTCCTCCACATTACTTTTAAGCTATTTAACGATTCACACTATCTTGGCATCTTTATACCCTCTTCTTATTAGATCGCCTATCATTTCGGTCGCTTTTATGGTTCGTTCATTATGTAACGGATCAGATACATCATCATTGCTTTAACCGGAGAATGTTGAGAAGAACGAAAGAAAGGTCATTTCGTAAATAAACGGAGTACTAATACTGCCAAAGTACTAGTATCAAGTGCACAGAAAAATTAATTTTCTCTTTCCACGACATTTAGGTGTCTGACCTTACCAGAATCAGCACTCGGTTCCAACTAGATAAAAAACTGAGTCTCAGTCTGAAGAGTAAATACAAAGTAACATGTTGTATGCTATTTTAGAAAGTAACAAGAGTTTAAAAGTTGGAGAGACTTTATCATGGATAAATCCCGTTATAAGAATTAATTTTTTGGATAGTATTAATCACATATTGCAATAATTAATTGTGTTAGTCGAGTAAAAATGCAGTTTTGCCGTGTTTTTCGTTTTGTTTTGAAACAGAGAATCTTCTATGCATTTAGGATTGAGGCTGAAAAATGAGGTTCTTGTATTCAGGCAAATATCACATTCGGGGAAGAGCATGTTCAGTTCGGGACACGTTTTGGAAGCCTAACTTATTCCATAAAGAAGAAGAAGAAGAAGAAGAAGAAGAAGAAGAAGAAGAAGAAGAAGAAGAAGAAGAAGAAGAAGAAGAAGAAGAAGAAGAAGAAGAAGAAGAAGAAGAAGAAGAAGAAGACCGATAACGCAACAAAGTTACAAGTATAAGAATACGAAGTTATTAGTTTTATTTAATGTTCATGGTCACAAATAAACACACAATAGAAAAACGATAACACACATTCACAGTAACATGGTATCGCGTTTTACGGCTCTGGAAACGATTATTAGTAGATTGTTTTTTTTTAGTATATGTTATTAATTCTCCTACTTATGTTAAATAGAAACAAGATTAAAATAAGAAATAGGATGTGCGTTAAGTAAAAGTTTTTATAGTGTAGATTGTGTTTAAAAAAATATTGTTCTCAAAACCAAACACACACACATACACACACACACACACACACACACACACACACATATATATCATGTTTATACGTATCATATCATGTTTAAATGGAACATAAACGTGAACGAAAACGTTCGGTTTATGCACGATATTTCAGGCAGGATTGAAACTGCGCTAGAACTCTCATATTAAATCTAATTATATATGTATAAAAGATCTGTATCTACAGACACTCAAACTTAGGTGAACAACCTGGTATTTTCCTTCAAATATACTTTACAAATGTGTAAACTACAGTAGAATTTGGTAGCCCATATTACCGAGCAATGCAGCATAACATCGCAACCTGCTGATGCAATTTTCAAATTAGGAACAAATATCATCAAGCGCCGTGCATCGTCTTCCTACCGGTAACGCGCCTCCTACGGCCATCGTCACTTCTACTCTGTGTTCTTAAACATCTGTGTTGTCAGTCTGCATCTAAGCTACCCCAAAGAATAACAATGGCATGATAACCTAATAAAACAAGATATTAGGTAAGCTTAATATAAAAATTATAAAATTTACATAAAATACATAACTAAGGCTAAGAGAACCTTAAGTAACCTTAAGTAACAACACTAAATGAATTATCACTCTCAATAGTATAATAAATCTCTTGAAATGAGTGTACGTACTTTGTTTCTATCGATATTATAGCTCGTGCGTGTGTATATTATAACAACATTTAAGTTCAACTCATATCTCTGACGACGTATGTAGTAGGCTAAAACGCAAACTTTGCTGTCGATACAATACACTAGTTTAAGACCACTTTTTTGTAATACAAGTTAGCGATTTAACAAGATAATACAATTTTCCGTCGTAATACTTCGTTGTTATCACAAATAACATGTTTCGGAGGTTAAGGTTTCACCATAACATATCGATCATTTGGAACATTAAAGTGAAACCAGACAGATCGTTAATGAATAAATAAAACGGGATCTGTGTTAGCACTCCTATTTTGTTTATGACTCATTACTAATTACAATTGTCTGTAATTCCGTAATGTCCGGACAACTACTGACTATTCTCTGTTACTACTTACTATAAGTGTGTCAATGTGTCGAATTGCATAAACACTTATAAATATATAATATGATTGAGTACATTAACACTGTAACTTTGACATTGATAAATTAATTTAAAATGTATAATATCTAAGTAATAACTTATAACATTTAAAAACTATTACATAAACGAATGTAGGAAAATGTGTAGGAATTTTTGAGACACGGTCTGCGGATTTTATATTGGCGATACTTACAGAACATTATTAAATATGTTTAAAGAACATCTGTCAGGAACAACTTCAGCATCGTTAAGTAAAACTATGCAAAACGTAATGTACTACAGTACTCCTGGAGACCAACTGCAAACCACTGTAATTGTGAAATGAGCGATAATGTATGAAAGCAACAGAAGAGTTTGAGGTATACAAGGCCTTTTAAAAATAATCAAGTTCTACAATAAATTTATAGAAGGTAGAAATGGACAGCGAATAGATTGGCGAGAGACTGTAACGGCGTTACAAACAGTGCGTCGTGAAACAACAAAAGCCACGCAACCAGAATATATTTTAATGAATGAACGCTGTAATGATATTTTTGGTTTATATTAATTTGCTTAAAGTCTTAAGCATCACAGTAACGCTGATGTGTGATGGTGAAACTTCAAGCTCCGAAACACGTCAATTGTGCTAAACACACAAATTCACTCAACGAATTCAAGTAAAAATAATTGTATTCTGTGTTACGCCAGGTTTGAATTTATGTACTTTTTTGGCGATAGTCGTACATGAAAGAAATCAAAAAAACATTACAACTGTAATGTCAATTAAATAAAATGTGAAGGAGTAGTACTATAATGAATGAAACATAAGGATTATAAGTTGTAAGTTTATACATACATACAGAGAAATAAAATTAATGAAACTTTTATGAGTGCATCTAATACAGATTACGTATTTTCCAATTGCGTAATACAGAACGTAATAACATACAACAGTAGTTTGTTAATTGGTAATTGTGTTACTTAGGATACTGATTAAATAACAAATTTTATGTCACAGGAAGGAAGACTCGTAATTCTTCCGCATTCGTTATCTTCATACGAAACACGAAAGAAGTGGCAGCAATTTACAGGGGACCGCATATCAGGCGAGAACCAGTGCACTCCGCGTAACGATCGTAAATAAAGATGTCGTTGTTTATTACAGAAACAAGACGGGTGATATAAATTTCTCGGAGCAGCCAACTTCAGCAGCCAACATAATCGTGCTTTGCAAGCACAGTGGAAACCAACCAAGTAGTTTATATAAATAAACCCATAAACATTCTGCGTATATCTATTACTGACCCACATTGTTTGTTCACGGTATTTTGTAGCAAATTGTTTCTATACAGTTATACATTTCCACACGGCCGTCGCACAGCATATTAGAGATTTTTCGCACAAGCGATAACTGGCATTTAACAAAAAGACAGAGAAACCGAACCTGTCGATGCGACGATGCGACCTTTGGCCCGTAGCGGTGAGGTGATATTCGTTCCTTGTGCATTTTGTGAGGAACGCAGTCGCGTGTTGTGAAGTGTAAGTTTATAATGATTTATGTGGGCACGCTTTCTGGCTGCATGCAAAAAATATTTGCAGTGAAAGTAACCTGCAAGAAGTAAATTATGAACAACGCTAATTCATCTGCCGGATTATGTTTACCGCACATCGACATTATGAGTGAGTATTCTACTTCCTATACTCTCTCTTTCTCATTGCTTGCACGTTCGTGCACTCTCACACACAGATGGGTTGCATAAATGCATCGTAACGTCGCGTTTATTTCTCCCCTATGTGTTATTAATATAGTTATTTAAGTGTACGCCAATATAAATAGAATCTATTCTATTGATGACGTTGAACAATTAACGAGTTCAACGAAATGAACATTACTAAAGAAAAGAAGTAAATGTACTTGTACACAAGAAATTTTATAATGAGATAAGAATTTATATAAATATGAAAGAAAAGTCTAATAATTATTCTGTGTGTGTATATATATATATATATATATATATATATATATATACCTACTTGTATGTTTATGAACTGTATATAGGTATACGTAATCACTGTGATACGAATCAATGACACCGACTTGATGCTAAAAGTTTACAAAGAGGGACTAAATTAGACAAAATATCACTACGAAAACTTACGGAAAGCTCAAATAAATGTTGAGACGTTTACTGTAAAGTTCTATTAACAGGTCGCAGACGTAACGAAATTTGATAGTATTCAAAATTTGTCAAGTATAATATTTTTTTTGCAATTTGTTAAAAAGAAAAATGAAGTGGAACACATGATTAGCTTTAAATTTCTTATTATTTTGGGTTGATGAATGTAAATATTTTATTCAAAATTTAATCTTTAAATATTTTAATGGTGTTTTAAGAATACAAGCAAGAAAGGACCTACAATCAACTTAATGAAGATACCACATGTTTGCAACATGATGTAATGGGTGAAATTAAGCACTGGAAAATCACGGGGAATGAGGAAAATAAACCTTTAGCACGTTTGTTTTGTTGAGAATTATAGGCTATACTAAAACAAGGGAAACAAATAATAATATGTTTACAATGAATAAACGTCTATTTTTTTAAATACCGGTAACAATATGAAAGAAAACCCGTAAAAATGGTGTCAAAGTATAGTTTACAAGGATTATGTTGATATATAAAGAATGGGATCGAAGATTTACAAGGATACAAAATAATTGTTATAAATTAAATGAGAAATACGTACAAACAGCTTGCATCATTTAAAGAACATTATCTTTCCATTTATGATACATAAATTATAGTCTACTCTCCATCGTAAGAATTCATGTAAAGTATACACAGAGCCAGTACGTATGGATACTGGGGAAGAGAAGAGCGTTTAATGTTCTACATATATAAGGAATTTATTTTCAAAAATGTAAGTACCGTGGTTTTGTATTTTTTATCTACTAATTTTATATTTTCTAATCAATAATCTAATCATTTTCTGTTTACCTAATACAGTGGTAGTCTACACAATACTTTAGACGCGCATTCATTTCAAATTAAGAAAATTCAGTTTTAAGTGTATGGGGTTAAAGTAAAGAGGAAACAGTAAGAAAATTATCTATTTAGTTACACGTAGTATAGGGGACTGGAAAAAATTACTTAATGAATTAAAAACGTAAACTCTCTTCGGGAAATTGGTTGCTATTCACTGAAATTGAAAATTTTAAGTTTATTTAGTTATAGGCCTACAGTTGTAAAAATTTGAAATTTTTTAAGGGGCTACGTATATACGTATAATATATATTTTCCATCGCTACAGGTCTCTTGTAGGCCCTAATTACACTTTATATTTATAACGGAACCCTAAACAGACATTAATCTGAGGGGTTGTAGTTTTTCTCCATATAGTTTATTTTATACATATAGTATTAATTTTCTCCATAGTAGTTATATTAAAAATGTGTGTAATATATATATATATATATATATATATATATATAACGCGCACCGTAGTAAAATCAACATCAGTACGCCTTGAAAATGTTCCGGGATTGCGGAACGAAACGTCGCGTCGGCAATATAAGCATTACATACACGGATGCACCCAAAAACCTGTTACAACATATATATATATATATATAAAATTAGAAAAATAATTGGTAAGGAGTCCCGATTGTCTGTGTCCACACTACCGTACATTTCCGATAATGTGACAAGTATCGATACGTTATGTTATCATGAAGAAATACAACGATGGTTTTATAAGCTTACATTTCATAGCTTAACTACATGTGAAATTACCTGATTTTAGTGTGTAAGGTTAGAAAAGATTGTTTTGTTTTAGTGAATACTTTTAAGAAAACAGTACCACTGAATGACAATAAAACCTTTTAATAATTAAATACAGCTTAATGGTTGTAATACAAAAATATTTAAAATAAATGACAAATATTTTATTGCCGTTGCAATATGACGAATAGCTCCGAGGAATTTGACGATGTAAATAATTGTATTTGTATAACTTTCCTGTAATTTTACACGATAAAACGTTTTGCGTAGTGTAGTATATAATATAAGAAGATTATTTACGTTGTCTATCAATAAAACAATAATCACTGAAAATAATACATATTTATTTTTATTTTACAAACAAGAAACAATTAGCAAATCATAGTAAGGGGAGAAAACATAAAACATACTCACTTGTATTGTATAATCCACACACTATGCACAAATCAAAGAAGAAAGGCGGGTTACCCGGAGGGTCACCCTTGCTATACTGAACTCCCCCTATTGTATTACAACACAGTTCAAACTCAATTAATATTTCAAAGCACAGTAACTGGCACACCAAGCAATTCTAATCGAAATTACTTGCAACATAGTAACTGGAAAGACTGGCTCTTTAACCTACCGCCATATTTTGATCTGCAGGGCTATATTGTTTGTAGAATGTAAAATGAAAGTAGGTATAATTCTGTGTGAGTATGCACTCCTTTCTGTGTTTAATTACATCATATTTTGTCTTAAGTCACACCTTTTGAACCGTACAAACTAGCTAAAAACGCTTCTTATAATAATTAAATGGCAATAAAATTGGATTAAGATAAAATATTATTATATTTATAAGAATGATAATATTATTATAATTATTAAAATATTATTATAATGTTACTACAATAATAGTAATAATAATGATAATAATAATAATTATTATTAGTATTATTATTATTAAATAAGATATGATGTATTTATGATCGGTGATGACAATTAAATTACATTGTTGATTGGTAATTTAAATTTCTATTCTAAATCACTTATAACTTCCTAATATAAGTGTTTAATTGATAACAAATTAATATTACAGACTACTCGTGTTATTTACAGATCAGTGACTTGTACGTTATAATAAAACATTTCAAATGCAGGTGAATAATATTTTCCATGTTTACATGTACAGCAAAAA
This sequence comes from Magicicada septendecula, assembly GCA_034769895.1. NCBI lineage: Eukaryota > Metazoa > Arthropoda > Insecta > Hemiptera > Cicadidae > Magicicada > Magicicada septendecula. The sequence goes on from CM068367.1 coordinate 504,291,856, forward strand.
TGAACCATGAATGTTTTGAGGGCGTCCACACTTTACGACCGGTCTTCTGTAGCACACATTGCATATCCACGCCCACGAGCACGAGCAAACGAAAAATATCGCCCAACGCATATCTCTGTCAAGAGTCGCTTGAATGATTAAGTGCTCGTGTGTTCACAAATTTAAAAAGCGTAGCAGCCACTTTGTTAATTGTGGAGCAGTTCTAGCGTAAATTAATCGTTATATAAGACGAATGCGTATCGGTTTTCACAATCTCTAAAACCGGATCGAAACATTAAATTACCGTTCCGGAAGGAAGTGGAATCTCTCTTCTCGCATGGGTGGAGCACCATCGCTTTGCAAGTTATACTTAACGGGATTCTTAATATGCGGAAGAGATCGGTAGAGATATGTCAGCCTGAATAAGTCAATTACAAAAAAGCATCTATCAAGTTTAGAGATCATAAAGTATCGTATATGGCAATAATTTTGATCATGCAGCTAGGAATATTAATTTCAATTCGCGTGAACACACACACACGCGCGCACGTTGTTTAATGTTGTGAGAAATATAAACTTCATTATATTATGATATTATTATGTTATTATAATTTGTAAATTTTATGATGTTTGTAACGATCTAAATTCGTACCCTCAATTGTTTTGTAAGGTCCTTGCGGGAAAACAATATGTTATTTTTTGTCGTTGTTTGATATCGTATTGCTTTTTGTGCATATTGTTTTACAATTTTTAATTTATTGCAATTTAATTTAAGCTAAACCATAATTTAAGTAAAATCGTCTTTTAGTTTAACATATTTTACACTATACTCGTAAAAAAAAAATAGAAAAAATTTAATAAAGCCACTTCGGTAAAAACTCTATGGTAATCTTTAAGGATAAAGAAAACGGACGTAAAATAAAAAATGTATTGGCTGACTTTTATCATGTATTTCTTTTATCATTAGAAAATAGAATTCTATTTTAAAAGGGTTTTACCAAACGTATTTTGACGTACAATATTGTATTAAACTATAAGGATATGTTCAAGCAAAACAAACGTTAATGACATCAAACGATTTAAGTCGAAAGCAGTGAGAACTGTTAAAGGTTTTACATAATATATATCCAGTTATGCCAGATATATTGTCGTTGACATAGTCCTCTTAAAAAAAGAATACAGAAAAAAAGAGCTCGAAACATTTTGACAGACTTTAGACTCATTTCAAAGCACTAACTACAAATCTTAATAACAAATGCTTCGTCTGTCAGTAAAAAGCCTATTATATACTAACGAGTCTCACGGCTAAATAAAGTAGTGAACATTTTGAAATATCGTATTCGTAACATTTAGAATGGTTTACGTGATCTATATCATGACATCGGCTGACTTCAAGTTATTTTCTTACATAACATTTACGTGTTACAACGCACGCATAGTGGCAGTTTCAATAACTTTAGCACTAGGAAGATGTATTTTTAGAACTAAAGATTCTTACTTTGTCCATTATTGAAACCAAAACAACAGGATTGAATCTCCTTAACTTAACTACTTAACGGTAAATCTCCATTTAATATAAAATAAGTACTATATGGCAGAAAGTCGTGAGACAGGGGTTAAAATAAAAATAAGTACATCTTCGTTACTCGAACAAACAACAATAAGTTTAAAAGGTTAAAAGGGTACTTTAAAAAGTCTTTAAATTACTGTCCTATCGCATTACACACGCCCAGTATGGACGACGCTGTTGTGCTGACAACTTCTAAATTTGTACTCAATGAATATAGGAGGAGGTATATAATGTATGGGAAATGACTGGCCGTATTTCTAAACCAGTAATACAACACATAAATATAATTAAATTTTTTCTTGAAACAGTAAGCTATTGATACACCCAACCCTTGAGAACGAAAATGAACGCAAACATTTCTTATCCAGCTCGAAAATTATACACGATTGTCATACATAAGTATAAATTAAATATATCGGATAAAAAGAAATATGTAAATTGTAACACTTCAGTAATTTATTATAATATAAATTAATTATAATAAAAAATATTAATAGTCTATTTTTAGACTGTTTCAGTTCGACTTCACACGACACATGTATACACAAAATATATTTAACTTTTACACAATTTATGGGAGTATTACACTGCGTACCTGTCTCATTCCGTAGACTTTGTTAATTGAAATCCATTGCTTGGTGTTTACGTGCCACTGTTTTCTTTCAGTGTCATTGTAGAGCGTTGGCCAAACAGAATAAGCCTACACCTGACTACACAAGTTGAAACTGAACTCACAACTGATTCCATTTCGGATCTGAGCTGTGTTAACGTGTAGTTCACTCTATTGGAAACGACCATGAGTGAGTGACGATCGACCGTGACGATTATTCGTTGAGTTGATGCTGTAATGACGCATATGAATTAAAATATTTCTGTCTAAACTATTTATACGTAATAAGTTGAAGTAATGTTCGTGCGGGTGTGTGTGTGTGTGTGTGTGTGTGTGTGCGTGTGTGTGTGGGCGGAATGCGTGTTCTTCGTGCGTTATGATAATGACTTATATTACAAACAGTTAATAAAAAACTAAAAAAATTGTTACAATAACTACTGTTATTGTATTGTATTTAAAGAAACATAATTTAATATTCAGTAACAATTAAAAAGTAATGGTCAACATACAATAGCTTAGCAAAAGCAAGGAACGTTATTGCTACCACTACTGTAACAATACGATCTACTAAGCTTTCATTTTCCTAATTAATCTAGAAATGCAACCAATTTTTTCACATTTGTAATAATCAACAATAATGAAACTTATTCATCGAGCCGTACAGTACGTATTTTAGTTTACACATTTTCACGATACATAAAATTAAATATAGTATTTTATATTTATTCGTGACATTTAATTTTATATTATGTTTCGTTATACAGTATGACGTACAAAATACCACACACCCACGTACGTTTACTGCTTGTGTTTGTAACGTGTCGCTAATCAACTTTAGTAAGTATGCAATTAATAAGTAATGTATGTAGGTATAATAAGTATTGCAAGTAATGCTTATAATTTGTGTACAACTTTGTTACTTGGGAACTCGAGTGTAATTGATAGATTATAAATAAAGTTTAATAACATACAAAATTTTACGATCTTTCGAATATGACATAAACTAACTACATAATTGCTGTAAATAAACAATCTACAGGAAAACGGCAAACGACTATTTCTAATTTTATTGATATAATAAACATATTAACAATTTATTTTGATACTTGTATTGACCCAGCCTATTATATTAAATACCATATTTACGTACATAGTTAAATTGTGATGAATAAATAAGTAATAACGTAAAGAGTAATGCATAACTGTTAATCTAATATATTTATTTATAAATATATATTATTTAACAGACGATTAATTTTCATAACACATGAAATTATTATGTTATATATATATTATTTATTTAATATTTATAACTATTTTACATCAAGATATATTAATTTCTTACTTAGAACATATTTGAGGAATCAAATATTTTTCCCACCTTCAGCCATCTTAGTTTTGGGCCTTGTTGAATGTTTTTGTTTAGGTTATTTGTATTTTATATTATAATAATTGTGAAATTCAACAACGGCCAAAACTAAGATGGCTGAGGTTGGGAAAAATATTTGGTTCCTCAAATATGTTCCAAGTAAGAAAATAATATATCTCGATGTAAAATAGTTATAAATATTATTAAATAAATAATATATGTATCAAGAAATTGACTGTAGCAGAAAGTGTTTGTATGTATATGTATATATATAGACCTACACAATAATATACATTCCATATTGCGTCAATTTAAAGTTAAATTTTGTTATCTAAAGTTTGTTTACGAGTTTATGAATCTACCTATAACAAAACAAACAGAGTTTCTAGTCAGTTGATAAAACTTCCGGCTAATAAACAGTGTTTGTTATAGCACATTAAGAAAAGTGAGTTAACATTAAGCGAATTCTGTAACATAACTTACTGTAAGATAATTTTTTGTATTTGTTTAGCTATTTTATTACAGCCGATTTATAACAAGGATATCATCGTCTCCATTCTGAGATAACATAAGACTTTCAAATGATAATAGTATTTTTAAACGTTATTTAAATGTTAAAAAGTCGGTTTACTTGTAACTATAGTGTATTACTAATAATAATAGAAATCAATACAAGTGATATTTTAATATTTGTTGTTATGATTAGTGTTACTTTAAAAATACCCTCGATTGGTGCACTGAATCCTGGAATCGTAATACGTAATAATAATGAAGTTAAATATTTCGTATCAATTTAATTTTAAAAACTTTACGTTTGCTACTAGTCAACTTCGAAGGTGTTCATAAATGCCATAATACTTACAGTGTGAATTCTGTAATTACAAGAAATGGAAACAGTGTGGGAATGTGCTAGAACAGCTACGGTGATGTGCATCCGGAGGTGTTGTGGCGTTATCACAAATTGGCGTAAGTTACATGAAAGTGAACCGTCCAGCCCCAGCCCCCACCTTGACCTACCTTTCGCGTACGTACGTCGTGGTCACTTCCATTTCCCTCACCACGGCTGTCGCCCATTTCTTGTCGAATCACGGCGATACTATATAAACAGATCAGAATTCGTCTTACATCACAGTTCGACTGTAAACAACCACAGTAAGATGGCTTCAGTCAAGTTCGTCGTAAGTACTGACCATACACGTTGTTGGCTACTGGTTTTGTCTCTCCCGCCTAGTCTAGTTTAGAAAAAAAAACTTTGTTTTCATTTTCGTTTACAATCACTCGTGTTATCAAATCAAATTTTTCTTTATAAATTTTTTGTTGTCATTTAGCAATTAAAATCTAAATAAATCAATCAACGCTAATTGCTAATTAATAATGGCTAATTAATACCATTTGAAGTTATAATGTTTTATGCTAACAGACTATCCTGTTGTAATGTTGTGGAATGACAATTGTCTTTGATATTATCTCTCTCAAACGTAAGCTTGTACTACTAATGGGAGTAATTTTTTAAATGAAAATTCATAATTACAGGAGGTCCTAATTTACAAGTAATAATTATAGAATCAACAATTATTATTATTTAATACCAGCAATTATACTTTTAGGATAATAATTATAATCATAATGTTTTTTATAGTATAAAAGGAGAATGGCATACTTAATTAATATAATTCGTTAATTCACATTGAAGCCTCTGATGATGCAGATTATTCTGTGAAACGTGTGTCAGGTATATATATATATACTGACTGATATTAAAATATACTTACAGAAGTAATGTATTCTTGAAAAATAATTAATACAAATATAACAATAATAACAATAAAAAGTCACAAAAATCCAGGTGGTCATTTCAACATTGATTGATACATGTAAAATAATACATGTTATGGGAATGTTACGATAATAGGTGATTGGCAATCTAATTGTAATGCTTACCCCTCTGATAGTAAAGTATATCAGATATTACTGTTTAATGATGACAATAATACTGCTGACTGATTACAGAGTCACATTAACTTTGTTAGAAGAGACCGTAATTCTAAGGGTTAATTTTGTTGACGCTTTCGTAATTCTAACTCTGACATAACCTCAACCTAGTTCCGACTATGTCTGTCTGATTTGTACTGGACTAGGTCGTTCTGTGTTTCTGCCATTATTAAGTCGCTTTGAATATGATAGTGAGGAATCACCGAAAGGTCTAGTCCATTTCAAAGTAAATTATAAAATTATTAATATTCCGTTTATATTCTATATAGGCTTATTATAATAGACACATGTAACTATAACTTGTATATAGATTACACATGAATTTAATAATTATTTGTTAATATACAGTTGCGTTCATTTAAGTATATCCTATGTGTATTTCTTGTTTAGATTGTGCTCGCCTGCCTGGTAGCTGCAGTTCTCGCCTACCCCACACCCGGAGGCCACGGACACCACGGGTAAGTGGACTACACACTCTCTTTGAAACTTTATTGAGTACATTATGAGTTCAGTGTTCTTAACTGTGTATCAATTACGCGAGTAGTGTTCCATTTTGACATACACAATCGCAGAATAAATACAATTAACGCGTGGAGTTTCGACTAGGTTAGCAGAATAATGATCGTACTTGTGTTATATGACAATTATGACATATTCCGTACATAGGACAAGTGCACAAGCACAGACTTGTACTGCATATTTAGTAATCAGGAAGGAGCCTCTTGTAACGATCCAAGACGAAAGAAAGTTTCGAATACTCAACTTTCACGTTGTCACGTTTAAAAATTATTTATTTTGTAATCGGAAAACAAAGTAATTCAGCTAGAAGATACGGAAATTTTATGCGACTCAGTCAAACAAACGTAATTATAAAACTGTTTTTACACACTTTTAAATGCATTAAATATTATTTAAATACGTTTTTCCTCTGCACTTGGCATACCTTTAATTTTAATAGCATGTCTTTTTCAATAACAATACGCGTGCGCGTGAGTTGTTTGTGTGTGTGTGTGTGTGTGTGTGTGTGTGTGTGAGAGAGAGAGAGAGAGAGAGAGAGAGAGAGAGAGAGAGAGAGAGAGAGAGAGAGAGAGAGAGAGAGAGAGAGAGAGATCTTCTAAGCATGTTAACTGCATTTAACTTAGAAGAGACGACAGAAAGAAAAACCATTTGACTTTAAAATAATAGAATTTTTTATGTATTGTATATTCCATATCGGTATGACTATTAGTGCTCACAAACGAGCGTCGCTAGTGAGTACACACATCTCTGGTTTTAATTAAAGACTGTACGTACGCATTGACAGCTGCCCCACTTGCACCGATCGGCTACCAATAGACAGATATATTACCTAATTACGATGTGAGGACGACCTACTTGCTGTACTGACAGAACCAGTCTCACTGCGTGCCACAACACACTTACTGCACTATTGGTCCAAATCAATGATATAATGTTTACATGCTTGTATGCGATAAATTATTAAAAACAAAAACCTTCGATTGCCGCCAATTTTTATTTTAAAATTGACCGGTGTTTGATAATTGAAAAACGTCTAACGTACTCTCGATGAGCCGAAATGATTGACAAGTACATAAGTATTTCTGAAACATTTTTAAATAACTTTAGTGAAATCAAGCATACTCAGCGAGAACTGGCAATAGTTGACAATTTCTACCGCATACCGGACCACGTTCTCTTGTCGTTACCATTTCATTCATCAATACTTACTTCTTCGAAAACAATAATAAAGAACTGCTTTCGTTGGTAAATTGTTACTGAAAACTGTAAAATAAAATACAAAACCATTTTTAACGGAATAAAATAAATTTTTTACAATTATTTCGGTTTACGGTAATTACGGTAATTTTGTTGGTTGGTGTAAAACCATTGTCACTAGAAAACTGTTAATAAAGACAAAATATTTTTGTTTATCATTTCCAAATTAGGTCTATTTTTAAGCATCAGGTGAAGTATTTTAAATGGACACATTTTACAAGTGTCACTAAATATTTGAATTGGAGTCTCACCACTCCGTCATGAATTAGATGTCTAACAGAAAGCCTAGAATTCCACCTAGAATGTATAGGTCTATTCCAGCCCTATGTATGTATATACACGTTTTTAATGAATATATATATATATATATATGTATATATATTCATATTTGCTTACATTATTCTTGTATATATTTTTTATTAATATTAATAATAAATAAAACTTTTCTTACAAGAATGTTTTGTATTTTTTGAATATTTTAAACTGTTTTGATAGTTTAAACTATCATAATCTGAAATTACAAATTAATAAAATTTTAAAAGTCAATTCTTCATATATATTCGGACATATCTCCAGAACTGCGGAATATTACACTTTTTGTTATGATATTATAAACGTAATTTTTATTTTCTTTTATGACGTTATTGTTTCATAAAATTCTATTCCATTAATTATATACATACATATAAATAAGAATATAAACATACATACAATATATTTATTAATTTATATTAATTAAAATTGTCTTATAATGTCGAACAGACTCAACCGTAAAGATGAAGAAAAATTAAACTTACAATGTATGAAGCCCTTTAGGGTTTTAAAGTGATGTGTAAGTAATTTAAAGTAATTACATAGATTTAGGCCTACACTGAACTAAATGTGCGACTATTATAAAAATTGTAGTTTTAATTAATAGCGTACGCAGTATAATATAAAGGCAATAAAGAAATGTTTTCATTTTAAGCAGCACATAAAACGAGTTTTCTGATTCTACTAAGACATGTACAATCTTAAGAAGATGAAATGGTTTCTGTAAATTGAAGTACATTTTATCAATTTCTGGGGAATAACCAAATAACCAAACAACAAATATTCAATAACAAACTTTTTGTTTTAAATTTAAACAAACGTGCATTTTACAATTTTTAATTATTCTTAATTACAGGTGATGGACAAAGCTGTAAAATGATCTAAGAAAATATAGGCCCCTACGTATTAATGACGTAAAAACTACTGAACATTAAGATCAATGAATACATAACACTAACTACTCCATGGATTTACAAAAGTTTAAAGTTTCTTCTTCGTCTCTGTTTCCACGTTCAAGGTTACAACCTGTTCCGACTTCTCCTTTCCTTGCTATTAGAGTTTATCTCTCCACCTTCTCCTTTGTCGTCTTAAGGGTCTTCGTCCTTTTGATTGATATTCAAATAACTTTTAGGACACGGGTAGGGGCCACTTTTTTTAGATGATTCATCCAATTTGTTGTGTCACTCCTTTGTTTATTTCGAAATAATTAAAAAACCGCTTAAAAACAGCTTAACAGTCGGGATTGTCAGTAATTTCAAGCTTCATTTTATATAAACAACTATTACGATTAAATCGTTAGTTTCTAAGTCATAATAAACCGAAATTATAAACAACCGTGTTTACATATTCGTCTTAGTTTAGTTTGCTGTAGGATGTAACCAACCGGACTGGGTTTACGTAGCACCAGTTTTCAGACGGTCTGTCCGTACCTGTTTCCTCTCCTTCTCTTTAATAACTGTTTATTTCGATACGTGTAGCGCGTAGGATCAAGTAGAATGTGTGAGTGCGCGCGTTTCTCCAAGTGTACTCGATACGTAAGCAGACACGGATTGCTGTAAAAAACCCGCTTTACTATGTTTTAGTTTACCTAGTACAGGTGCCGTCAAACTAGGTTATTGTATTAGTGTGTCTACAGCTCGTTCCAAACAGGAAACTTCCTCGGCTGTATACGGTGAGGCCGTTTGCGTGACATCTTTGATTCCCTTTCGTTCGCCGCTTCGCTCCGTGTGAGCATATTGTGTGCCTCACAGACAGACCACCTGCTGTAGTTTGGCACACACACATGCGCACATGCGCGCTCGCGCGTGTGTTATAGACATAATATTTACAAATTTAGACCCATTCGTTTACTATCAAAACGTATTTCCTCTTTTATATAGCCAGTGATTATTTATAAAATCCCAAACTCCTATTGTTCTGAATTGAACTTTCGCTAATTAACTTTAATTTAGAAATTGTTTATAGTCATAATAATATTAAATAAATAGGGTCGATATAACTAAAAATTTTATCGACCCTTCGAACCGTTAAGCTGGTCTTTGTTGGATGGTGATGCAGTGGTTCTGCTGGTTCCTTCTCAAGAAACAGATTACTTTTGTGAGTTTATAATGTTGAACTCTTTACAGTAAAACTAGAAGTTTAAGAAAAATGATAATTTTGATTAATAATATAATAATAGAATTATTGAACAGTTGCAATATATATTTTTTGTACTTGTTAGGCCTACATCCTATAAACGCATAAACGTACATCCTCTGTCTGTCTGTCTGTCTGTCACCCCCTCTCTCTCTCCCCCTCTAGAATACCTTATGCGATTAAAAAGCTTATTGTGAAAGAGGGGGATAAATGCATAAGTGTATTCTTGAAAGAGAGAGCGAGAGAGAGAGAGAGAGAGAGAGAGAGAGAGAGAGAGAGAGAGAGAGAGCGAGTCAGGCTGAGACAAACAGCGGACACACAAATAGGCAAAAAAGAGGGAGGTTCTTACCAGAACCTCTGTCTGTTTTTACTAGAGAGCTTTGGATCCATCAAAAGCATAATAGCTAAATTAGAAAGTCTGAGTATAATTCTCAGTATAACCAATAACGTTTTGATTTCAGCGGACATTACATCATTCACGTGCCTTACAAGATCCACACAGTCCACCACCACAGTGTGCAGAAGGTTCCAATCTACCACCATTACGAACACAACGACCACCACTTCCACCATCACCACATCCCGGAAGACCATCACGACGAACACGAGGACTACGGTCATTATTAATAGTCTAGTCACATGCGTAAGTATGTTCATATTATTTTACATACTATGTACAGAATGCAAACAAAATGTTATCTTGTTTTATTGTTCCTGGAAGTATTATATATACTAACCCCGCTTAAGTTTTCTCTGGTTCGCCGTAATTTGGCCCCTTGTAAAAAAAAAAAAAAAAAATAGCTAGTCTTTTATAATGATCATCTCAATGTTTACACTATCAAAAACTAACTTTAGGTTTCTTTAACAACAAAATTATTAACTAAATACGCACTGGAGAGCAAGTGACGAATTGGTCTGAAGACCGCTCCAAAAAGATACATTCTGAGTTCTGAGTTCGAATCCGACTTGATGGATCCACTTGTAAGCCAGAACTACTATCCATCCATCCCTAGTACTTACACAACTTCAGCAAACACAATTACAGAAGTTACTTGTACTGACAACATACTAGGGTATTTCACATATAAAGTAAGATAGCCTGATAAAGCAACTTACATTGATTCTGATCTCTGTTAAGGTCAAGAACATAAAAATATGACTTTCTTTCCAATAAGCGTTAAACATAGAGTTCTACATATCATATTGGCGTTCATAAAATAGCAACCGTGTCTTATGTTTGCACGCAATAAGCATTTGCATTTGTTTGATTTCCGAAAAGTATCAACTTTACTTTTAACATAAACACTACAATTGCCTGAATCCCTATTTTATTTTAGAGTCGGTCTTAGTTAAATAATGAAGATGATATTAGTTCACGTATTCTCGAATTAATTATTTATAATATTTTATGTACACACATGTTTGCTTTAATTTATTACTTAATAAGATAATATTACTGTTAAGGCTCTTAATAATAAGAACTTGATCGAAAACTAATGGTCTCATAGTAAGCTTGCAAACTTTTATTTATCTGCATTATGATAACCTCTTTTGGACGATTGATAGCAAGTCGGGCAAAGTAAGGCGAAAACATCTTATTCAAGAAAAAAGAAAAATTTTTCGTTTACAACGGAAATTAAAAGTGAGTCACTTTCTTTACCGCTCGAATTAAATTGAAGTCGCTAAAAATATATACTGTATCATACACCTTGAAAATCATAAATAAAATGACCGTAACACTAATAACGATATGACGGAATTTTGAAAGGAAAGTAAGACTACATAAACATAATTACTGTATCGTGTGCGGCACACCGGTTTCCGCGCCCGCCCAATCGCACGACTTTCATCGTCAGTTAATTGGCGATCCGAGATGCGCTCGAAAGTGTAGACGCGTTCACTCGCACGCCCTTCTCTTCCTGCTTACATCCACTTTTCTAAAATTAAACCAACTTTTTGTTTTTTTACCTTCGATTTATGTGTTGTTCTGTTTACTGCTGACTTGATCGATCGCACCAGTCGTGTATTCACCAGCCGACCTGACATTTGCGTCTAATTAGCATTTACAAAGTTGACTTGCGTGACGCACATCTGACATCTCGCTCAGAACGCAGTGACTCTGTGTTACAGGCGCCCACAAACACAACATGCATGAAATCTACGCGGTTTACACACGTATGTGTGAGTTGAATCAGTACCAGACTTCGCGTTCATCCATAACTCCAGCACGCCAAAATATAGTTATAACAAAGCTACGCAAAAAAAATACGACAAAGTGAGGTGTCACAACATCAGGAAGAAAACTTACAAATAAACTTCAAACATATTTTTAACGTTGTAGGCTATATCTTCCTATAACTTTTTTTTGTACTACTTGTGATTCTTTTTTCTTTGTACTTTATTTTTATACAAATGTACACATTTTATTTAAACCAATGGACCAGACAGACAGTTGCAGATGATCTTGATAAACTAAAATTGGAATTGTTAGTTTGAGCTGTTAAAAGTTTGAGCGATAGATACCATAGCAAACGAACTGCGTGCTACTCGGGCAAAGAATCTCAGAAGTATAAGTCCTTTGAATCTTTCTCTGTATAAGTCTATATATTACGAGTTGTCCAACGTTTATTTCTTCATCTTCCCCATTATAATAATCAGCGACAAATTGGGAACTTGGATCTATTTTCTTATTGCTACTATTAATCCCCACATTTAAATTAATATTTTTAGTACGTAGTGTACCTAAATACTCGTAGGCCTATATACCTTGACGAATCTTTCTTTAGATTTGTATCGCGTTCTTCAACCAATGACTTTGCTTTTTTCAAATTTTTGTAAAATTAAAAAAAAAACACCAGTGTCAGCGTACGTAGCCAAATGTTAAACCCTGCATATATGTAAATACACGTTTTCAATTTACAGATGATTCCACAGTTTATATTCTCGATAAATATTCTAATTGAACAAGCAAAGCTAGCTCTAAGTTTTGATTCGACCGTCTGGCATTGTCTGTCTGTCTATCTGTCTACCTATCTGTCTGTCTACTTACCTATTAGGGGAGACATTACTATTTGAGGTATGTCTCATGAAACCGTTTGAACGCATCAACCGATTTTCTTAAAACTTGGCACAAGTGTCCATACGTTTCCCTCCAAAAATAGGAGGGTGAGAGGCAAAAATCTGATGGGGCAAAATTGTGAAAAAGTCGCAAACGCCCGTATGGGGTACCACAATAAACGGAATTCAAACTACAGTCTGAATATAGTGTTCATTTTAAAACTTTCAAAATTTGTGGACTCTAGGGTCTAAAAAGTGGGTGAAAATTTTGATAAAATCGCAAAAATTAATGTGGGGTAAAGATAATTTTAATTGACATCTGAATGTAGTGTTAAGTGTTTGAGATTTCAAGATTTTGGGTCCGCAGTGGCCAAGAAAGAGATCATAAATTTCAAATATGCGTGAAAGTCCACCATGGTGTCAGACTAAAAGGAGTTGTAACTTATATCCGAAAGTTTTTATTGTTTATTGTATGATTGTGTGCTCTAAAATTGTTATATTACTACAGAAATAGTAGAAAATCGGGATTTTTATAATTTTTCCCATAATTAAAAAATTATCTAATATCGAAATTTGTGTGATGATAAATGAAGTTCGTTTAAAATAATGAGCGAGTTCTGCAGCTCAGGGAGCATGCTAGTAAATACATAATATTTTAATAGTATGTTATAGTATCATACATTTTTGTCTTGTTCATGACTTTTGTAACGGATATTATTAAATTTGTACCTTCAGTAATTTAGTAACTCCATCAGACTTCCAAAACATTTTACCGTTTATTTCTTAACTAATATATTCATTATGTTAATTCCGGTTACAAATAACTATACGCTATACGTTAAGTAACATTTTTTTGTTTCTGTTTCCAGGTGGTCGCTCACAATTGTTCAAACACGGAACACTAAGTCATCTTCAAATAGTGTAATATAAGTCGTTTTGTAAAATTAGGCGAAATATAGCTGTAAACAAGTCGAACCCTAACCATAAGGAAACACAATACGCATTAAGAAGTAATCAAGTTAATCAAAGTAACGAATGTAAAACGTGTAATCAAAGTGTGCAATATTTTATACTGTACTAAGTTTCCTTTTCATTTAAATCGAATGTTTTTAAGCAACGAAAAACACGTAACTCCAGCAGTACCGAAATATTTCTTTCATGTTTGCTTATTAAGGAATTAATTTTTTTATCGTCAGACAAACTGTATCTTATATAGATTTTCTCCAGTTTAATAACAGGCCTATCTTAAGACAAAACGTAAGAAAATTAATGGTTTTAAGTAATACCATAAAGTGCATAAGAATAAAATGTCTGTTGTAGCAGAATGTTTAGTCTATACTATAAATATTTCGCTAGTGTCAAACTGTATAAAGCAACTTGTGTCTAGTACAAATCTCTTTACTTACTTATACGTCTTGTACAACCGATGCTTCTGTACACTGTATATATGTAATTACCGTAACTCAAGTAGTTTTACCATAGTTTAGTACGCAAATAGTTTTGTAACTTTTACCGAAGACTGCTTCTATTTATCTTGTTTTTGTTATCTTTGTTGATATTTTACAAATTTTTGTAATAAAACGTTTTTCTATAAAAATAAACAATGTTATCATTTCTACATCCTGTGATTAACTTCGCTATAAGTGAACTCTGGGTGAAAGGAAACGACGGTGGCAGTGTGATCTCTACAGACAATTATGAAAGTCTTTAATTGCAACATTCTTAAAATGTATACTTTACACGATACGATACATACTCTCAATAACTAACTTATAACATTTTTACACACGTGCGCGTGAACACACACACACACACACACACACACACACACACACACACACACACACACACACACACACACACACACACACACACACACACACACACACACACACACACACACACACAGAGTCACACAATTTTAGCTCACTTTTCTTTTCTCCCCACTTCTGGGGTTCCCCAGTTATTTTTCCATTGATTTCTCGTGCGTGCGTGTGTGTGTGTGTGTGTGTGTTTAATTAATACGTAGAATTATAGAATTTTAGAATTATAAAGCGATCATCATCATCATCTGAAAATATTTATTTAATGACAAAGTATATTTTGTTTATTTTTTTCTAAATTTTGATGTTTCTTAACAACAGCTGATATATTTCAATGCAGATGTTATACCAATATACCACTAAAAGGTGAGTGTGAAGTGATTCCATTCCGTCATTTGCTAAACGGTTAGAAGAGCTTAATACAGAGGTTCCAGTCGTATAAGAATTGTTTAGCACCGTATATATTCATTTTCCTTAATTTAATAGACACTGTTTAACGCAATTATTGCAATATTGGAAGTTTGAATTTTTAAAAGAGTATATTTGTTAAGGATGTCCTTATAAATTATTTTATATATTACTGATTAAATATACATTATATTTGTGCCTGAAGTAATATGTTATACATGCGTTTAAATATTATATTACTATTTTTATATTACTACTATTTATTATATTAAATACATGCTTATATTACTATACAGATTACATATATAATGTATATATCCGCTTAAATATATTAGCCGTTGTATAAGAACGTAAAAAGTATAATGTAAGCAAAAAAACCTATTCAGTAACAGTTACAGTTACTGTTTATTCAGTAACAGTTTTAAGTTTTGAAGTCATGATGATCTAATAACACCTGGTATAGTCATATGGTAATGATGTAATGATGATTTAAATAACACTTAATTTTAGTAAAAATAATATGTCCTTGGTTGTATATATAATGTGATAATTTTTGTGAAAGTAAAATATATATAGTTGTGTGTGTGTGTGTGTGTGTGTGTGTGTGTGTGTGTGTGTGTGTGTGTGTGTGTGTGTGTGTGTGTGTGTTCACGTGTGATAACACGTTATGTGTTCATAAATTTTTATTTTTTAAAAGCTCATTTTCTAATTCTATAAACTTATAAAATTTAAGGCAATCAAGGGTAATTCTGTCGATCTGTAATTGTTTTCTCATGAAATCAAACTTTGTATTCTTAAACATGTGAATTGATGTAACCCTAAATTTATTCAGCGATCGTGTTTACCAGGGAACGTGAGATTCCACGTGACGTCATTACACTTGTAAGACGATAAATCATCTGCATTTTTCTTCCATTGCAACCTCAGGGTAGTCCTTATAACCAATTAGTGGCATGTAATCAGTAAAATAATTTTTTACTTTTTGTCGCTTATGTGGCAGCAGCAGGCCGGGCTCCAGGCAGGGGCGAACCGTGCCACCGCCCAAGGAGGCAAATTTTAAAGGGCGGCAGATTCCGGGATGGTAAGTTTTGAAATTGAGGGAAAAAATAAAATTATTCACTTAATTTTATCACAATATGTAAGATTAGTAATAATTACAATTTTTATTGTAGCTGTTCGCCGCATCGTAAACGAGAAAAAGTTCTAGTTATTTGATAAACACAACAATGCAAACATTCCTAGTCATCATTTGAAGGCAATCGCCGTATCTTTAGTGTCGGTCTAGTATGCGTGAATGTGTTCAGAGTTAAAATAGGGAGGGGGCACTCATAAATACTGCACAGGGCGGCAGAAGCGCTGGGGCCGGCCCTGGGCAGCAGTAACACAAAACCGTTTAAATTTCCTTAGCAGCAAACCTTTAGAATAAATGTGAATACCTTTTTTATTTTTTTAATTGGTATTTTCCAATTTAAAATCTGCTCCGTCTACAACAGAGTATTAAGTGTATCAGATAAAAGATTTAGATTTGTAAGAGAAACATTCACTGATGAATTGCTGATGTAAAGATATCATTTTAAATGTTTTTATGTAAAACCTAGATACTGACATATATTTAAAAATACTCGAAGAAATATTTTTTTACTGTTAATAAACTGAAATTTAAGAAATTTGTGTTTAATTGTTTAAGATACTTTACAATCGTCCTGACGATCTTGTATCACATTTCGCAGTGTACCTACATGTTTAATGATCTTTTATTAGTTAGTGTCTTTAAGCTAAAACTAAACAGGAGTAGTTTCTTGTACAAAATAAAGAGTCCATTTAAGCATGTTTCTTAAATGTTTTACGTTCATCGTTGTACCGCCGTGTGGCTCCTACTGCTACCGTCAACATGAAATGACGTCCTGCTCTTTGTATTCAGTATCAGGCTTCTAATCATTTATTAATTAATATGTTAAACAGACTTGTTTATACTAAATAACGACTGTCCTAACCGTATCAAGGAGTTTGTGTGTGTGTGTTTTTTTTGTAATGACTTCCTGTTTAACCGTAGCCACTTAAATTTCACTTCCGCGTGTTTATTTAAAGACAAACTGTATATGGATAGTAGCATTACAAAAAATAGATGAGTCAGATCACTCACAGTTACGTTTATTAGATCAAAATCGATTGACTGGACTGCAATCGACCGTTCTCGAGCATATACGTACTGTACTACGAAAGTTCAACAGTTTCTGAATCAAATATAAAAACATCATATTTTCATCAATCGATACCTACGTATTGATAAGTGTACGTAAACATATACGTGGAGAAACAATACTTCTCTACTAGTTGTGCTTAATATTTTGAAGATTCAAAGAATAGAAAGTTGGTGACTTCAGATACTTGTTTGAACCGAGTTAAAGTATTATTAGCACTCCCATACCATTTTCGAGGCGGGATACCCAAATGAATCATGTTCCGAAATGAAGTTTAAAAACTTTTTAATTTTCAAAATTTGAAACCAACGTCATTTTGCTCTATAAAATTGTGCTCAGGCCTTATCTTGAAGGAATTTGTTCTGGATTTCTTCCAATATCAGTTGGACCATTTGTCAATTCCCGTTGGTTTTAGGTTTGGTTCTGTACTACGACCAAATTTCTATGTCGGCGTAACATTGTAATTCAAATATTATGGTGGAGAAGATCAGAGACGAATTAAAAACAGTAGTAATTTAATAATTGTGACTAGTATTTGTGTAATGTATAGAATGGATACATTACGTACAATACGTTTTCTTTCGGCTTAAAGTTGTATAACTTTGATAAAGTACTTCGAATATTATTAAACAACTTTTATATTACAATCAAAATGTCCCTAATTCTGAAATGAGTAACGGCACAAAAAGTATAATATTTGGTATATAATCCCATGGAATATTACACCAAACTAAACCTAATTATAAAATATAATAATGTTTTTGTCGTAACTACAAACTATAACAAATTATGAAATATATAATATTTCTGTACCTACAGATCTGAACTATAACGTACACGAAGTTACGAAAACTTCTTGCTTAGACTACTGTACAACTTAACAACGATACATTTGAAAGTATATGGCAATAATTATAACTAGCGTAACGTTGTGTTAACTCAGAAATCTGGATGTCTGAAGGGTTCTTCTTGTGAGCACGACAGAGCTATCAGGCCCCTTCTACGAATCGACGAGTCAGGGTTCTTCTTGTGAGCACGAGAGAGCTATCAGGCCCCTTCTACGAATCGACGAGTCAGGGTTCTTCTTGTGAGCACGAGAGAGCTATCAGGCCCCCTCTACTAATCGACGAGTCAGGGTTCTTCTTGTGAGCACGAGAGAGCTATCACGCTCCCTCTACGAATCGACGAGTCAGGGTTCTTTTTGTGAGCACGAGAGAGCTATCAGGCCCCCTCTACTAATCGACGAGTCAGGGTTCTTCTTGTGAGCACGAGAGAGCTATCAGGCCCCTTCTACGAATCGACGAGTCAGGGTTCTTCTTGTGAGCACGAGACAGCTACCACGCTCCCTCTACGAATCGACGAGTCAGGGTTCTTCTTGTGAGCACGAGAGAGCTATCAGGCCCCCTCTACGAATCGACGAGTCAGGGTTCTTCTTGTGAGCACGAGAGAGCTATCAGGCCCCTTCTACGAATCGACGAGTCAGGGTTCTTCTTGTGAGCACGAGAGAGCTACCACGCCCCCTCTACTAATCGACGAGTCAGGGTTCTTCTTGTGAGCACGAGAGAGCTATCAGGCCCCCTCTACTAATCGACGAGTCAGGGTTTTCTTGTGAGCACGAGAGAGCTATCAGGCCCCCTTTACGAATCGACGAGTCAGGGTTCTTTTTGTGAGCACGAGAGAGCTATCACGCTCCCTCTACGAACGACGAGTCAGGGTTCTTCTTGTGAGCACGAGAGCTATCAGGCCCCTTCTACGAATCGACGAGTCAGGGTTCTTCTTGTGAGCACGAGGGAGCTATCACGCTCCCTCTACGAATCGACGAGTCAGGGTTCTTCTTGTGAGCACGAGAGAGCTATCAGGCCCCCTTTACGAATCGACGAGTCAGGGTTCTTTTTGTGAGCACGAGAGAGCTATCACGCTCCCTCTACGAACGACGAGTCAGGGTTCTTCTTGTGAGCACGAGAGAGCTATTAGGCACCCTCTACGAATCGACGAGTCAGGGTTCTTCTTGTGAGCACGAGAGAGCTATCACGCTCCCTCTACGAATCGACGAGTCAGGGTTCTTCTTGTGAACACGAGAGAGCTATCAGGCCCCCTCTACTAATCGACGAGTCAGGGTTCTTCTTGTGAGCACGAGAGAGCTATCAGGCCCCCTCTACGAATCGACGAGTCAGGGTTCTTCTTGTGAGCACGAGAGAGCTATCAGGCCCCCTCTACGAATCGACGAGTCAGGGTTCTTCTTGTGAGCACGAGAGAGCTATCAGGCCTCCTCTACGAATCGACGAGTCAGGGTTCTTCTTGTGAGCACGAGAGAGCTATCAGGCTCCCTCTACGAATCGACGAATCAGCTTTAACGTTGCCATTTCATTAGTTACTCGATACCGATTGGGTTATTCAGCAGTACGAGTGTAATGAAAATTTAGTAACACTCGTAGAAACATGCGGTCTGTAATACGTGTACGCGCGTAAGTGTAAAGATATTTAACAAATACATTTGTAAAATTATTACACAAAATATACATGAAATAAGACAGTACTTACTTTAGAGAAAAAAAATTAATATTATTTGAATTTGAAGAGAAGATCTAGTACGAACAAAATTTTAACGTAAAAATAATGATGAGAAATATTTATAAACGGATACTGTTTCTACCGACTTTGCTCGAGTGCGTTTGTAGCACTTTAATCATTTAATTCGTTTCTTGGCTTATACAACGTCGTCTTCTCACTAGTTAATTGTTTCTAGTCTTCTTTCTTCTCTTTTACAATTGCCTTTACTTCAGATTGTATAAATGAATTACATATTTAATTAAAGTTCTATATACATATTTGAGAACGGTAGATCCTTTACAGCAATTGTGCCCATCCCACTTGTGAGTTTGATGGAATTACTAGCTTGTATTAAATGCATGTATTACTACTTTAGATAACGAGCTGTCTGCAAGAAACAAGTGTATTGGTAAATAAAGTTCCAGGAAGTGTACTCATTTAAGCTTCCGTAATGTACTCAACAAAGCACCAAAAGTCTCACTGACAGGAATGTGCCAGTCTTTGATTTTATCGCATGTAGAACGGCTATCTCACTAGTGTAAACTTGGCAGTAGTTTCCAAAAAATACTATAACTGCCCTTAGCTCTTCAAATACAGAAGCCAGGGGGAAAATATATAAAAATATAGAAAATATAAGGAAATACGTCATGGTAACTATAATATACTGCACTACATCAGAATGTCTACCAATTATTAAGTTAAAAGAAAAATGTCCCTAGTCTGTAACGGGTTTTGTACAAACAGCATGTCGACGTTATCAACAGATATATGCGTATAAGAAACCAATCGTTCCACGGAAAGAAATTATGATGTTTCCATATGTTCCTTAACCTTTTTTCAAACTGCTTTCTAGAGATAATTAAATACACATTATAAGAAAACTAATAACGTGTGTGTGTTTCGTGGTTAAATCTGCCACACGTTGGATGCGTCAATTTATAAGAAAACGCGATTCGGGGTTATTTTTTAAAATTATTTTTATGTTTATTTGTTTAACGTGATACTTATTAAAATAATGTTTAAATTCCGTTTAAAAGCCACACTGTTGGTCTAACCTATTGGTAATAAAATGAAAACGTGTGTGTTTACAAGTAACTTGAAATAAAATAAATGTGTGGTTATTTAAACTTATATTCGTGGTTAAAATATTAAAAGTCTCGTTAAAGCAAAGTTCAACTATGTGTGAAGTATTCTTTTGAGATACCTCAATGTTGAGAATGGTTGTTTCTAATTGAAGGTTACTAATGTAGTAAAGTAATTTAAAATAAAACATTCAAAGTTACTCACAGTGTTTACAATGGTTTAATTATACTTGTTTAAAAAAAATCCCCTTGTATTAAATAAATAAAATAGTGAGGTTGATTATACTTAAGTGCTAGATTAACTTAAGTTAAAACATGAAGTATAGCAGTTGGTTGCTTGATAATAGTTCTCGTCTGGTTGAAACTGGTAGTAAAAACTTCTTCTCCAGATTGCAGGTAGTCTGAGTATGTCACGTCTCGTAAAGTCTGGACAATATCATAAACAAATATATGCTTTTACGTACCTGATTGTGTTTACTAGAAGTTCACTAAACTGTCAACTCAGCTTACAATCACCAACTCCCTTTGGTTGCAAGGTTAGGTTACCTTGTTTATTAATTAGTGGGCGCCACACGGATTTATTCGGGGAAAATCCTGTGTAAAACCCACGCATAAAAATTACTGGATGATTAGAAAATTTAAAATAGTTGAGTACCACCTTTTGGCAATGCTATTCCAATATGTTAAACACAACAGAAGGTTGTTTAAGCTTATTAAAAGAAAATATTCAATTATCCTAGAGAAATAATTCAAAATCAGGTGATGCTGTTGATAATGGGTTTATTTACACCCTTATAGAGAATTCAAAAAAAAACAAATATAATACAAACATACAAAGTTGTACAATTAAAAGTCAGTTATTATATGCCTTATACGGCTTGCTCAGAACATGAATTATAAATCTGGTTAAGTCCAGATACTATTTATTTTTAATATTAAAATTATGATTATCTCAGTAGTACAAAGTTGTACAATTAAAATTCGGTTATTTTATGCCTTATACGGCTTGCTCAGAACATGAATTATAAATCTGGTTAAGTCCAGATGCTATTTATTTTTTTATATTAAAATTATGATTATCTCAGTTGTGAATTCTTTGAGACACGAAAGAAAACAATTATGCCTACACAATATCCAATGATCCTTTTGATATAAAATTGATCAACCAAGTTTTAGGTTACTTTTGCAAAGTAATTAATAAAAACGATCTGTTGAAAGATCGCGCGTTTCATCAACGCTTGCTTTTTTAGTGACAATATTTATCAAGTGAGAACCCTTACAACTAACATATAGCTTAATTACTAATAACAAATTTGTATAATAAATCGAGACGTGGTGTAATCTTAAATAATGTTTTTGTGTTTTGCGTCAGTACAGGTTATTGTTGCAAAAAGTACAGGTTATGGCACTCAGATCAAGATTAGTAATGATTGCACTTTTACCTTCTGAGTTTTAATTATTTAATTAAAACTTATTAATCACTTAAGTAATCGGATTATAATGATTACTGGGTTTCAGCACTAAATTCGCACAAGAACAGAATAATGCGATCCTCTTCTGATTAAAATGGATCGTGAATAATAACTATAAATTATTTTCTGTTCGTTATTCCCGCACAAAATAAAAATGAAACTGCACTTAATCACTGTTGTTGGTTGTGGATGAACTCGAAGTAGTCGTTTCTTGTTGTTGAACTATTGGTTCCAATGTACTATGTAAATGACGCTAAGTGTTATTAAAAAATGTAGAGATGACGGGCACACGTCTGTGCTGCACGCTAGTTAGTAAAGGTCTGTCTCAAAATTCGCTGTTTCATCTTTATATACCCCTTTCTTTGATCGGCTTTAGGTAAAAATGTTGATTACTAACTAATTTTCTGATTGGCTTTGGTAGGTGTGTCGGTGTGACGTGTCACTTTTTGACAGTTGATAACGGCTTTTTCTAACCGTCAAATGTTGCGGTGACAGCTAGTTGTCGTTCTTGTTATTATTCATAAACAGTTTTCCGATGTACATTTTTAGAATGATGCTAACACCTCTCCCGCACTAAATACAGTTGCGATTGGGTTAATATTACTATCAAATTAAAGATTGTTCTTTTTCCTTTAATTTGATATCACTCGTTCTCGAATTACTTTCATTTTGACCGACATTGTTATAAAACCAACGTTCGGGTACATTACTCTTACTGTCGTCTGCTATTTATGAGTCGCCGATTTTACACTTTTGGTTAACATTGCTTGTATTCACATAACATTTTATTAATCAAATGTTTATGCGCGAACACCATTAATGCTGTACTGACGTTTTTTGCTGAACATTACTTGTACACCTTAACTCTATACATTGTAATAAATGATCCTACTGACTATGACATTTCGTTTTATGCTAGTTCGTTTTAAACTACTACTTAACAATTAAAATTTGATTAAACCTATTGTTTTAATAATATTTTTTGTTATGTCAAGGCATAACCATAGTTCTGTGTATTTTAGTTTACACTTGTGCTAATCCTCAATAGCCAATTTACTGACTAATGTTTGGTCTAAGTTTGCTAAGACATATCGTCTACATTGAAATCTGGCCTTAATAATGCCTATTGGTTCTCAATTCGGTAAATTGTGGAGACATCCTATTTGTATAAGATTCTCTCTTATAAATAGTTCTCTTTTCTAACAAGTATATTCGATGCTGAAATACATCTTAGTTCTCACTATGTAGCCATTGCTAACATTAGTTTTGGCATTCATAATCTACTGGTCATTGTCACATCTATTATCAGCAAAATGCTAATTCTGCTTTCACAGTATTTAACTGCTCATTAGTTCATTTTTTGTTTACATATGACATTCTGTTTACATCAACTATTTACTGAATTGACAGCTGAATGTAAATTTATTCTTTCCATCAGTTCGTTTTAGTCTCAGTCTAGTTGTAGTGTCAAACAGCCCTCGGGTTACTGTTTCATGTGGCACTTCTGTTTCATTCTTCTTTCTTGGTTTCTACTTTCTTGGTTATTTCTACTATTATATACCTATTTACATGGTTGTTTCGTTTGATATAAAATCTGATAACACACACTTAGGTTAGGTGACATCTTGTGATGTTACAACATTTCAGTAACTCTTAACTAAGTAGTATCTTAGCAAGTGTTTATCTAACTCTTAAGGTCTCTCTGTAATCCAAAGCGTAATATCAAATGAGTCCACGAATCACATTATTACATAATTTAAAGCAAAAGATATCATTCAATTAAGCAATACCATTTAACTACCACACGGATGGGGAAGAGGTGCATACAAATATTATTATTATAAGTATAATAATTTTTCGACTGGCGTCTTATTGCATCGGTTTTTGCGTTTAAAATTGTGTTTTTAATTTTTAGTTTTGGTAAAAATACAAATGAGATCTGAACAATGAATTACGTAAGTTTTCATTTGTAATATGTTTATTTGTTCTTAGGTATTATGAAACTTACTATTTTCGTAGTTTCAACCCATGGTTTGCATACACACGCTCTCTCTGTCTCTAGTATTGACAGCACTCCGTCCGATTCCGGTTTAACTTCCTGTGTTGGATAACTGCCTACCCATTGTGACAAATCAAGTATACAGTTTTTCCTAATTAAGTTATTCCGAGCTCGTTTGCTTCCTGTCTCACGATTGTTTTGTCAATTAGAATTGTGCAGCGGCACGATGTCACCCCGGAAGCTTACCCACTGTCAACGTATTTCACTTTCTGCACGCACCACACACACACACGCACACACACACACACACACACACACACACACATATGGCCATTCGTCTACGCATTTTCAGCCAATGACTTGATCTTGATTAAAACATGTGTTTATATTTACCCACTTAAAATAGACTTTTTCATAATTGAGTGACTCACAGGAACGTGGCTGTGACATTTAAAATCGGATGTGCGAAATGTTGACGTTGTTTTACGTTTAAGAAATTATAATTGAAAAATATTTAATTTATATTTAATTCACATGTTTAAATATATATGTTCATACACAATTCATATTTAATAAATTTATATATTCGTTTTAGTATATGCAAAATCAATATACACCAAGTTTTGATTGTGACTATATCCGAAATATTGGTTTTAAAAACAATTCTAAAAATTACTACAAAGAACTTCAGGTAACATGGAGAAATTTATGATAACGCGTGTTATAACAAACGTTTTCTTATGAAATTTATCATTTAGAAAGAATATTTAGGCAATTTAGACAAAATCCCAATAATTAGGATATTCTATACACTCTTTCAGAATGTATCTAATACGATCTCTGAATACGAATTCTACTATCATGCGTTACTTTTGTCTTCAAATGATTTGGCTGAACGTTGTTGACACCAAGTAAAAAACATCTGGTTGCCAAAAGGAAGAGCGGCAACTTTTTACATCACAACACTACTTTTGTTAGAAAATATTTATGTTTTATATTTACTGTATTATATTTCATAACGTTATGATATACTAATGTTGAGGCCGGTCCAGACGCAACCACTTGTTTGACCATTTTATTGCCTGAGTAAAATGTTACAAGTAAGAAGAAGCGTTAGAGCGTAACACTGTGCAATTTTTAGAACTGAACAAATACGCAACACCGAGTTGGAGGTAGGACCTGGAGAGTATCAAGTTGTTCAAGAACTGCACAAGCAAACAGCGTCGACGCTTTAGTCCAATTTTTCGTCATGCTTCACTCTGTTTCTCTTTGTATTAGACGTTTTCATACAAGTTTGTGATTTTGTCAATTCACAATAATGTTTGACCCTCTATAATTTTTGCATCAATTCTTAACAAAGGTTATAAAGTAAACAGAAATGAAAAACAAATACCACAGTGACTGTGACGATAAAGCTCAAACTTGTGACGCACTAAAAGAAACGTTTAAAGAAGCAGATAATGTGACGACCAGAAAATAATAAAAATATTCTACAAATCGATCAGAATCAACAGAAGTTTGTGGTAAACTCAATAATTTCAAACTGATGCTGTTGAACCATCGTCGCCTCTACCTGATGCTAGTTGGGTACGTATTAAATGTTAAAACCAATCAACGGTTACTTTTAATTTTTAAAAAGTTTCAATTACTTTTTTTTAATAAATAAATCAAACAATCAATAACTTTAACATAAGAACGTTTTTTGATGTTAATATTATACCTTTAGTAATTTAAATTGCTCTAATAATATATTTGTTTGAAAATAATTTAATCGTTGAACGTCTTCACGACTTGACAAGTACTCACTAATCAGTTTTACTTGAGCATGTGGTCCACGCTGTAGTAAATGTGTTTGGCATTGGGTAAATGTAATGTGAAAT
This sequence comes from Magicicada septendecula, assembly GCA_034769895.1. Taxonomy (NCBI): domain Eukaryota; kingdom Metazoa; phylum Arthropoda; class Insecta; order Hemiptera; family Cicadidae; genus Magicicada; species Magicicada septendecula. The sequence goes on from CM068367.1 coordinate 504,318,072, forward strand.
TGAAGTAGGTCTTTTACAAGGCATAATTATATTGACTTTCATTATAATAAAAATAAAATTCAGCTTTTGTCGTTTACCTTTATTGAAGCCATCCGGCTGCAACTATTTAGAGGCATAACAGTTACTAGCACACTAAGTAGGCTTTATGAAAGAGTACTTAAACGTTTTTTATAAGGTGAGTATAAGGAAACGGAGGCTAAAGAACAAGCAGGTTTCAGAATTGGTAGAGCATCTATAGGTCATATTTTCTCCTTACAGCAAATAATTGAAAAGAAAACAGTTAGATCACAACCTTTCATTTAGTTTTTATTGAGATTGAAAAAGCCTATGACAATGTACCGTTCGCCAATCTGTGGACAGCTTTAAGATCAACTAGTATCAACCCCATTATCATAAAAGCTATATAAAATTTCTATAACAATTCAATATTGAGAATAAAAATAGGAAAGGATTTGTCACCAGGGGATTAAAGTGACCAAAGGTTTACGCCAGGAATGTTGTCTATCACCCACGCTTTTCAAAATTTATATGGTGAAAGCAATATAGACTTAGAAAAAAATGTGCAGGAACATGGGAATTCCACTTGATGGTGCTACAGTTTATTCATTACAGTTTACTGATGACCAATTACTTTTGGATCAAAATTTTGAAGACATAGAGTACATGACTAGAAAAATGATACAGGAATATCAGAAATGGGGACTAAAGGTAAATATGAATAAAACAAAATACATGGCAATAGGTGACCTTCATCAAGACTTGATATTGGAGGAAGACATGGTATTGAAGATTTCATATACAGAGGAACACAAGTATTTAGGGGTAAAAATTATGGCCAGTGGGAAGCAAGACAAATAAATACAATCTAGAATTAATTTGGGAAAGATGACTACATCTACATTAAATGGAATCCTGTGAGATAAGGAAATTGCAGCAGAAACTAAAACAAAAATATTTAAGACAATTGTTAGAAGTATTATGACTTACGGCTCAGCAGTTTGGAATATTAATAAACACACAAGAACAAAATGACAGCAGAGATGGACTTTTTGAGACGATCGGGAAGAGTATCCAGACGTGAATTATAAATGAAGTCATTAAGAACAGAATGAATTTGAAAAATTCAATTGTTGTTTTATCTAAACAAAAAAATTACAATTTTTTGTGGACACACAAAAAGAATGCCACAGGAATGATTGCCAAGGAGAGTTATGGAATGGACCTCACCAGGAAGAAGGAAAAGAGGAAGACCACCTATCGCCTGGATAGAAGAAATTCAGACTATATTGAGGGAACGAGAAATTGGAGAAGATCTTTGGATGGACAAGCAGCAGTGGAAGATGAGAATTTAATCAATTCTGTAATCTTTGGTTCCGGAAAATGTGTAAACATTGTACAGCCATAATAATAATAATAATAATAATAATAATAATAATAATAATAATAATAATAAAACTCAGTCTTTTTATTACAAGAACAATCGATAATTAAATACGAATAAGAAATGAATTATTTTATAATCAATATTAAAAAGAAACACATCCTTTATTCTAATTTCTTTATGCAGTTGGTGTTGGTAATTGGCCGTTTCTGAACCATAAAGACCACCACGTGATTTAAATCGGCTGTTTAATCCTGCTTCCCCACAGCCAACGGCTCACAGTTACGGCCACATCACGAGCCTTCTTGAGATATTTACTGGCTTCCAGGACGAAACAAAACAACGACGTTCTTTCGTTAATTGACGTTAACCGTAACTACTAGACCATAAAAATTACTGTCGCCCATTAAATAGTGGATTTAATGTCTCGTGCGGTAATCCTACCTCCACGCTCGTACCCGTCTGTTAAAAACTTTCCCTGTCTCACCCTCAACACCTGTCAATTAAATACACATCTCACTTGTACTAACGTTTCCAGTTACTTTAGCAAGGCGTGATTTTTCAGTTTACCTTCAGTTTTAAACAGGAAGTAGTTTTAGAGTGTCTTTATAGGTCACATTTCGCCCGCAGCCTCTTCGGTAAAAATATGCTGAAGTACCAATATATTGTATATTCTTGTGTGTGTATGTGTGTGTGTGAACGCATATTGTATGTAGAGAGCGGCTATGCGCGGAGTATTTCATTGTATGCCAATTATAATATAAAACATAATTTGCTAATATGATATTTCTGTGTAACGTCTATCGCAAATCTCTTACAAGATTATTTCTAACAATTTTAATACAGCAATTACTTTATTGTTCAGTGGAACTAACAATAGCAGATTCAACACATTCATTGTGCAAACACAGTGAGTAACTGTTTTAATTGTTGCAATATTCTGCATTCTTGGTTTTGAGGGAAACTTTCTACCTGCCCGCCCATCAGTGGTCACTGGAATAAGACAAGAATTTCTCTGTTCATGAACGTCTCTAAAGCTCTAATAAACATCGTTATAGGCTATTTACTATTAAACATACTTTGTGTGCATACATTTCTTTAATTGCTAATCCATCGACTTACCTACCGTATCTGTAATTGGGACTTAATTAATTAACATTTACTTCTTTATACTTTTCAATTCTAGAATATTCCCTTCATCTGATACTATTTATAGGATATATTATTTGTTGTCTAGTGGCACTTTACTAAGTATTGGCATTACTCGCCAAAAACATAATTTAAATTTTCAATGTATAAGTAAAAATCTTAACTTGCTTTCATTTTCAATCATGTATTGACCTCTTGTAACCGAGTAAAAGCCAATATCCTTTTTCAAATGTATCCTACCATAAATATCAGCTATTCTTAATATAATAGTAAACCAAAAATTAGCATTCATTCATTCCTGTTCCCACGTCCTGATGAATTTTGGTTTTATTAAATAATATAATTAAACTAGTTTAAGTTTATACAGGTGTATCAGTTTGCAAAGCTATAAGGAAAAAAGACGAAAGAAACGCGGTCAGACAAAAAGGCAAAAGGCAGTCGTGTCTGTATTAATTCACAAAAATGGGTTTTGGCGACATATTACGGGTAAAACTCATACTAGCGAAAGTAATAGTTTATGTAATTAGGAGCTGCTTTCTGCTAGATAGGGTACCTAATGAGGAATCCGTGATAAAACAAAGAAACATACAAGCCATTCGGAGTTGACGTCTGGAGAGATTACTTGCAGCCACAAGGTTGTAAGCGACCGAGGCGTCCGTGGGAGCAGTGATTCATAAACAAGAAACATTGTCTATCTCGTGAAGAGTTGACGGTATATAGGCCTATTTATAAACAGAATACTTTAGTCTAATAACTAATACTGATCCTAGTGTCAGTTTAACGAAAACTGTAGGCTCTACTGTCAAAACGTCATTGCTTTGTATGAAGTGAACGAAATATTTTTGATATTGCTTTGGGATATGAGAGTGTAAGAATCATTTTTATACTATAAAAATCCGGGTTAATAAACCACGTTCCTAGTTTAAGCAAGTAATAAACTTGGATCAGGCAGAAGAATATTTCCGGATAAATGAAGAAATACGGAGGAAAAATACAGAAATAATTGTATTAAATCAAAGACGCAATAAACTAATAACAAACTAAATAACTAAAGAAAAACTAAATGAAAGATTGAAATGTAAGATTTATCAAACGTGAAATTGCAGTTGGTAAAATTTTGTGAAACATATATAACAATTAAATTTAATCATTATTAAATAAATAAATTTTATTTCATTAAAAATAATTAAGAAGTTATGTAAAACCTTCCAAGTATATTAGTGCAGCAGAAGAATTCTCGTAATATAATAAGTTTCAGATTTAATGGTACTAAATTTTTTTCTTGCAAGGTATTTTTTAACATGATAATGTTTTTAGGCTGGGGGTCATTCCACAAAAATGTAACGTCATCGAAAAATGTAACGCTTCCACACTTTCGATTCCCCACAGTCTAGAAATCTTCGGTCTCTGTCGTTTTAACATGATAATGTTTGTTATATAGTAAATATATTTGTTATATAGTAAATATTTATTATATGCACATTATACGTTTCAAAAGCCTAAAAACATTATCATGCTTCGATGTTCCGGTTTCGTCGAAATTTCTTTAATTATCGCAAAGAATTTCTTTTAATTTAAGAATTGACTACTAGTCTGAAAAACAGCAGCACTGTTGAATAACGGGAAGTTTACAAACGTGGACTAACTCAACTGGTATATACGTACATGCCGTAGCATATAGTTACATCGAAAATTTATATTCCTAAAACGTGTGTGTGTGTGTGTGTGTGTGTGTGTGTGTGTGTGTGTGTGTGTGTGTGTGTGTGTGTGTGTGTGTGTGTGTGTGTGTGTGTGTGTGTGTTTAAGAGTATTAAACATGTCTTCTTCAGTTATCTTCTCTTCAAAGGATGAAAATAAATACAGTGATCAATCATAGCAGATTACATAGAATACTACTCATTACAACTTGCTCCTCTTTGAATTGTCTCGGAAACTGCGTTAAATTTAGTATTGCCTTGTCTTAAATAGTTTTAAATAAGATTTGTTGGTATTTAGCGACATGTTAAATTAATTACTATTTAGTCTTCTGAAATTAACATTTATTGCCGGTATAGAGTGCATAATATGCTGTTACAGAACATTAAGTCCATTAATTCTTTTACATTGAACATATAGCTTTCATTTTGAGGGCACACAAAATTACCCACCTCATCACACACACACACACACACACACACACACCAAATGCAAAACAAATTTATGAACATTACTTATGCCGGTGAAGTAATATTGTGTAGATATGCCTGTAGTTCAGTCTGCTGAATATGTATATCTTTGAGAAATGAATATGAAGATTTCATTCATTTCATTCATCTCTGTAATGTATGAAGATTTCACTGATATGTATGAAGAACATATTATATATAAACCATATTTCTTAAGCAAAGATAAGTGTCTACACCTTTCGCACGTGTCATGTGATAATAAGAAACATTTTAACTTCTCCACATTTGATGAATACAGTTGAAAAATTTTCTGATGTAATTTAAGAGACGAGAGAGAAGAATCCACAGGTTTCAAAGTTAAAAGAGAAATTGATGTGTTGTTATTAAAACTCAGTATGAGCCAAAAAGAATTTTTTCTCACCGTAGATATTAAAAAAAATCGGTGTGGAGAACCATACAAGACTTCCATGTACTAAATTTTATATTTAAAATAATTTAAATGTTAATTAAATAAGTGGATGCTTCAGTTCTGAAGAAACGACGTATCAGCTAAAATGGTACCCCCATGTCAGGTGGGTGAAGACTATCTTCAACCTTCGTGAGGAAGGACTGTAGACTGTACTTTTGGATAAAATGTTTGTAGGTCGAACGAAGAGCTGGCCAAAGGGAGCTACGATCTGATTCCTGTAATGAAATTGGACTCTCGCTGCGAGTTATCGGCCGAGGTTGAATGATGTCTATAGTGTTATCAAAGTATTTCCTGTCAATACTATAATAATCATTTTTCTTTTTTAAAATCGAGTCTTTCTTTCTTTCCATTCGTCTTCTGATTTCCTGAACGGCGATTCTGTTCACCCGTATAATTATAAATTTCTCAACAAAACGTTTCTTCCTTAATACGTTTGTGTCTTCTGTTTAACACCCACCATTCTGATCCATGTCATAACGCTATATTCCACATAGGCTAGTAAATAACTAGCCATCAGGGAGGTCAAAATATTTTCCAGGAGGGGCAAACAATTTTCCATAGGAGAAAAATATTTATATATTCCTCATACAAATATTTATATATTTTTCATACATACACACATGCACATATTAGTTTGTAATTCTTATATGATAATAGAAATAAGTACACAGATTTTATTAATTTATTTTTGCTTCAAAATATGCATAAAATTAATGGCTTGTAAAAGTTAATGTCTGATCTCCATTAAGTAGTGCTCAAGTTTCCAAAGTTTTAATATTATGAAGCCCATAATCAAAACATCAGAGCAGGTTTTAGTGTGTATGAGGGTACACCGTGGATAAAAATTTTCAACATTTCCTATGGAGCGTTGCTCAGAGTAAAGCTGCGAATCTACAGTGTACGTTTCACAGAACAAACACGCGGAAAAGAAGGGGCGGTTCGAAACCTCTCATGGACCCTGAGCATCTTGCAGAGGGTTCATTCCCTAAAGACGAAAAGTCTGTCTATGAACTGTTCCTCTGTAAACACGTGCAGTTACACTGGCCAGCGATCCACAAGAAGCAAATCGCTGTCCTCGCTGGACACCTTTTTGGCTTGCACGCGTTGTGTTGGTGTGGGTTTCGGCACTTTCCATTTAAAAAGCTGCAAACGTAAGAAAATAAAAATTACTGAAGCCAGAAATAACGCGAATTGTGTGTGTGTGTCCTGCCTGCCTTTTTATTGCGGTAATCACAATAATAAAACTTTAGAAACGTAAACATTACATAATTGAGATATGCTTGCCTGCCAGAAACGATATATTTTCACTCATAAATGATATAAAATAAAATGAAAAAATTATAATTTTATTGCCTGGCAACAAAATTATTTTATTTTTAACAATTATCATTGTTTGAAAAACTTTAAATCAAGTACACCGTCAGATCAATTCTAGCCATTAAGGTACATTACAAAATTCTTCCTTCCTAAGAATTTTAAATACTTTTTGAGGAGAACAAAAGTTCCAAGAAAAAAAGTACATTCATCCAAGTACTGAGCTGACAAGGGGCAACTTCAAGCGGAAGACTCACTGGCTTCAGTAAGTACGATATCAAAATAAAAATTATAGGACATGATTATGATTAGTTGTTGAAAAATTATTTGACATTAGTTTATTATGTTATTTAAATGCTTTAATGATATTTCATTTATTAAAATTTAAACTTGTATTCAGAATTACAGTACTTTAATTTATTCTGAATTTTTCAGTAAGTGTACTGGTTTTTTATTTTAAAATATGGTATCCCTAATTACAAGCAACTGTAAACCCTGTACAAAAGTTTAGCGCATTTACAACACGTTATAAAAACACAGTCATTACAAACTGCAAAGGATCTATTGCATTGTGTAAGGGATTATTGATGAGATCTACAGTAAGAGTAAACATAAGCTTAAGTGGAATTAAAACGCTTTCCGCTTGTCTTCTTTTATTTCTCTTTCTACACGTTTGGCTGTTTTTGTTCACGATTTAAGGTATTTCGACTGACGATGAATCGTGACTTTCTTTCTATCGTTTTAGTGGTCTACGTTGCATTCTTGCAACGGACTTAAAATTATTGCGCCTTTCTTTCCAGATCCTAATATACCCGTGTCCACTTTCTTTTATTATATATATTAATTTCTAACGCTATTTACTATGGATCTCCCATCATCAATTTAATTTTAATGTTAAGAATTTGTAATCCTCAAGGTAGATTGCAATTTTATTTCTTTTGAAACGTCTTTTATGTCTTGTTTTTTCTTCTTTATCAACTGAACTAACGCCGTAAGTTGGATTGGAATTTTTGCAAAATATGGAATATAATTAATAAAACAAAAGATGGGGTTTTTTATACGAATTTTATTTTTTCTGAATAACGATGACTGGAGCAGATGTATTGTAACAAAAGACTGGTTTGCCACGTTTGTTTAATAGATTAGTAGAGAGGAGTGGAAGTAGAGCAAACCACCAAATATGTGTTATGTAATTGGTTACTTAAGAAATTTAATTCTTGCACATACGTAAAACAGATAAACTGGTTTCTGAATGGACCCCTGCATTCATAACATAATTCGTCATGTAAAAATTTCTTTTAATATACGTCTGACTCTCTGCGGCTCTTTGTCGAGACTAAACCGTGCTTTTACAGTTACCAAACTTTATTCTTCACGGGACATTTTATATCCCAGGAGCAGTCGGGAAAGATTTGCGTCTATTGACATAGGCTCCAAAATCTACGTTCATTAGTTAGTTAGTGATTTCTTTCAATATTTTGACTTCAGGATCACAATATAACGTAAAATTTAAATTCCTCAGCGTCAAAATATGTAAATGATTTATTACAAAATAGATTATATCTCTAATGTTCCGTTCAGAGGCACAATCATCAGGCTGGATGATTTAAAAATAAAATTGTTGATCATGCCCACTTACTGAATCTAAATTAAACTGCCCGTTGTGGTTAATGATAATATCGTTAAATTTCATCCAACATATTCCACTAATTCAACCGCGGTCGTGAAAAGTGCGAGTTGACTACTCGAACAAACTACCGTACCAGAAGCCATGGGTTTTGTGGTCTTTAAAAAAGGACTGAATCTTGGTTGTGATTTGAAAGACTTTTACAAATAAAAACTGAAACTTTCAGAGATGTTAACATTAAAGGACAGTTATTACGTTCTGATAAAGTTAGTTCTGAAATGTTTCGATTAACCACTAAAGGCGAAGCCCTCACTAATAAACATACATGCATTATATCATAAACTTACATGTCATATATGTCACTGTGTGTGTGTGTGTGATTTATAGGCCTAATATTAAAGGATAGTAGTACATTTAGGACTACGTTAGAATACGTTTTCTTCTTCGCAAGGAAGACAGCCTTCCTATCACTATGAGGCTTGCAGACCGATTTTGGTCATACGACTAGTATAAACAATAGGCTTATAAATAAGCATAATATTAACATAACACACCCAGAATATGTATTTAGCCATATTAAACAACGTTGGATTTCTTTTATTTAGATAACGCGTGTTTTAAAAAGTGTTTACTGATCCGCGTGATAGATAGCATTACATTTATGTTCATTAGAACGTTCTTCCGATGCAGGCGTAAGTTTCTGCCACCCCCTTTCCTCTCAACGACCGCATACACAACGAGTGAACGTCCTCACGAACACACACACAACGAGTGAACGTCCTCACGAACACACACACACACATTGTGTACGTTATTAAAAGCAATTGATCGATAACTGTTATAAAAACAGTTAATTCACAAAAAATAGCGACTACTTTCTTACTAATACATAATTTTTTACATTTTACAATAAATACATTTTAAAACATTTACTTTTTAATTCTTAAACAATTTTTTAATACATTATTAATTAATAATCATCAAAAATATTCTTTAAACTGAATTTGTAAATAAACATTATACTACATTCACCAAGTAGCTACATTCGCACCTGTAATATTTACATGTTTGTTTAAATATTTTATGAGATAAACATTTAAAAACGACAAAATAACAGTTTTGAAATTAATATTTTTCTATAAATTGATATGTACGATAAAAGACAGCGTATGTTGTATGGTTGTGTATGTAATAGCTGTGTGTGTGTGTGTGTGTGTGTGTGTGTGTGTGTGTGTGTGTGTGTGGGCGCGCGTTTGGGTGTGAGGATGTACAAGATTTTTTATAAATGTACCCCTGAGGATAAAACAAAAGTTTGAAGGTGGAGTATGAACTACCAAAACGTAAATCCATAAATCCACAAGAAAAGTGTGGTCTGACAAAAACATCAACTAGGACAGATTTTCTTCAAAATATTAAATTAATAACCAATCAATTTCATTATTTTGTATTAATTCCGTATTTATTTCAAAGTTAAAAGTAAATTCCCGCCTTTCCAAAATTTCTATAAAAGAATGTTTCAGCTGAATAAAAGCGATAGAATAATTATCATGTTCAGGCGGAGGAAATGAAGGGCACACTTTAATGGTGAAAGTAAATAAAAGGACTATTTACAGAAGAACAAGAGGGTAATTATTAGTGGTTCACTAAACACATGTTATGAGAAACAATACCACCATGAGCAATAGTATTTCACCTGTTTCTCCATTCCTAGTTTCACAAAGACTGAAGGTGTATCAGAATTCACTTTCTTCTAGTAACAGATTCGTAAACGAAAGAACTAGTTTCCCAACCCTACTTACTCTCGTTATTAACAGATCTATTTAGATTATCGCCTTATAGAACATAATATATACCTCAAGTAAATTTTAATACTGTTGCGCAGATAACGTAACGGGATGGATCTAAGATTATGTATTACTGTACTGTTCCTCTCTCCCTAAGAGCAACTGAACCCAACAGGCACTTTTCAAAAATTGCAAATTAAATCTCTATCGGTTTGTGGATAGTAAACCTACATCTGCATACAAAGCAACTCTAATCTACATTTCACTTTAAAAATTTTTGAAACATACTTTGTTTACCTCGTTTAATAATTTATTTACATTCATGGCATAAACAGAGACGTTCAACTAATTCCATAAGTCTCACTCAGCTAAACTAATTATTTTATTTTATAACATAAACTGTTATGTTATAAACTATATATTTTTACACGCAAATTTTAAAGCAGGATTAAATATTATTTACAACTACTGTACATATCTAACTGTACAATAATTAACTGTACATATCTGTAGATTTTTGATACGAGATGGCTGATCATAATATTTATCACGTTCAATTTTTATTGAACCCGCTCCGAAATAGAATAATGTATACAACCATATTTACAGAAATACAATATTAAGGTGTTGGTTTGTTAGTTTTGTTGTGGAATTGTTCTAGATAGTCACAAAAATGGAGAACCGATTTGAAAAAATGCTTTCAATTCTTTTTGTGAACAATACAGTTGACCTTCCTCACTAACATAGACTATATCCATTATCGCGCAGCAATAAACTAGGGCCCAAAGAGTTACAAGAACTTGGTTTACAATACAAACGAGTAACACGCTGCTTTAACTATAAGAGTCTACCAAAACAAAGTACAGGAGATATGTAGGTCTACAAAAGTTTTAGGAGAATGTTAGTGACGATATATAACTATCAACTCTAGGTAGTACACATTACCAATTTCATATAATTAAAAAAAACGGTTTTTCTAGTATAATGTTCGAGCGGCATATTAAAAAACCAATGAATACATATGTAAATAAAATGGACGTAGGTGATTATGAACAATTAAAAACAATAACGCTTTTACAACACTATACCAAAAATAACATTCCATCTTCCCATTATATTAGCAATAAATAAAGTTTGTAACAGTAACTGCGTTCAAGAAAAATATATCAATGATGGTGATGAACGAATACAAAATCGTTTTGTCAGCTCCAGAAACTAACTACTACAGCCTCAGCCCTGCAACCACGACAAGGTGGGGTCACATTGGCAGGGGCCCACCCACCCACGGGAGTTGTGATCTTCTTGGTCAGCCGCAACAACATGACGCCCGCCACCACGACAAGGTGAGATCACTTCGGTAGGGGACCACCCACACAAGGGAGCTGTGATCCTCTTGGTCAGCTACAACAGCCTAAGCCCTGCTACCACGACAAGGTGGGATCACATTGGCAGGGGCCCACCCACCCACGGGATCTGTGCTCCTCTTGGTCAGCTGCAAAAGCCTAAGCCCTGCCACCACGACAAGGCGGGATCACATCGGCAGGGGCCCACCCACCCACGGGAGCTGTGATCCTCTTGGTCAGCTGCAACAGCCTAAGCCCTGCCACCACCACAAGGTGGGATCACATCGGCAGGGGCCCACCTACCCAAGAGAGCTGTGATCCTCTTGGTCAGCTGTAACAGCCTAAGCCCTGCCACCATGACAAGGTGGGATCACATCGGCAGGGACCCACCCACCCACGGGAGCTGTGATCCTCTTGGTCAGCTGCAACAGCCTAAACCCTGCCACCACGAGAAGGTGGGATCACATCGGCAGGGGCCCACCCACCTACGGGAGCTGTGATCCTCTTGGTCAGCTGCAACAGCCTAAGCCCTACCACCACGACAAGGTGGGATCACATCGGCAGGGGCCCACCCATCCATCGTAGTTGTGATCTTCTTGGTCAGCTACGATAACTTCACAAATGTCTGCAGTTCTCAAGTGACACAGAATATCGTATGAGTCCTTTGTAAATTCTTGTGTTGAATATTTAGTAGACATTTTAAAGCTGTACGTCTTAAAATCCTTAGATTTTCCTATATTTTATATGATGATAAATATAACGACTAAATACTATTTTCTAGGATGCTGAGATCTTCTTCTTTTGCAACAGCGTTTGGTACTTTGTCCAGGGTCCTTTTGGATATTTTCCACCTTCCTTTGGCATGATGTATCCTATCTTGATATTTGCTGTTGATATTTGCAGTCTTTCGACAATGGAGTGCACTTTTTCTGGTAGCATCTGTCTTTCAATATAGCATCTACGAGGGAAAAAATATAAAAATGCATAGTCATTTGCCGCTTCTTTAAGTTGTTTTGGGGAAAGCTATTAAAGAAATCTGAAGAATTGTGTTTAGTTTGCTTGTTTTATACATATCAGAGTAACAACCTACATGATGATAACATTTTACAGCTGACATAATTGTTTAATATTGGGAAAGCATAATTGTTAAGCATAGATGTCCAAGTTAGTTAAATTTTTTTACTTCCATATTCCTTAAGGAATGGAAGTATGGTGATGGCAAAAAAAATCGTGTTCGAGATAATTGCAGATTCTGATTCTACTACGCTCAAAACATGAAAAAAAGTCGTTTTCCGAAAAGTGTCTGTGTGTGTGTCTGTCTGTGTGTGTCTGTGTGTCTGTAGATTTTTTTTCTATGGCAAACGATAACTGCCGCAAATTCAAACAGAATCAAATAATTTTTTGTATACAGCCCTAATTTGTAGAGTACTCGCGACCTATTGTTTTTGGTGAAGATCGGTTGAGGGAAAGGGGTAGTTTACCAGCAACGGTTTTTTTTTTATCAAGGGAAATTTTTTTTTTTTGGCAAACGATAACAGCCGCAAATTCAAACAGAATTAAATAATGCTTCGTATACAGCCCTGAATTGTAGAATTCTCAAGACCTATTGTTTTTGGTAAAGATCGGTTAAGGGAAAGGGGTAGTTTACCTGTAACGTTTTATGTTTTAACAAGGGTATTTCCTATGGCAAACGATAACAGCCGCAAATTCAAACAGAATCAAAAGATTATTTGCATACAGCCCTAAATTGTAGAGTTCTCAAGACCTATTGTTTTTGGTGAAGATCGGTTGAGGGAAAGGGGTAGTTTACCAGCAACGTTTTTTTATCAAGCGTATTTTCTATGGCAAACGATAACTGCCGCAAATTCAAACAGAATCAAATAATGTTTTGCATACGTCCCTGAATTGTGGAGGTCTCAAGGACTTTCGATTTTGGTGAAGATCGGTTAAGGGGAAGGGGTAGTTTACCTGCAACCTTTTACGTTTTAACAAGAGTAAAGTACTTGAAAATTTATTGAAACTTTTTCAAGCAATGGTAATTGTTAAAAATAAAATAATTTTGCTGCCAGGCAATAAAATTAAAATTTTTTCATTTTAATGTAAATCATGTATAAGAGAAAATATATCGCGCTTGTCAGGCGATATTAAGATTTAAATATAAATCTTAGAATATGGAAGTCATGTATGGTTCTCCATACCGATATTTTTTTTTTTTATTAAATTACTATTTCTTATTTGTAAAGTAATATCTATAATATTCATATTACACGCACGAGCACCACGCAAACACACACACGCGCGCGCGCGTACACCAGTCAATGATATACATAGATATGACTCATCGTCATATTAATAAAAGTATGACATTTACTTACGTACAATCAATAATTTCGCCTTCTGCTAAATTTTACAGAAAATAATTTTAATAATTTTTAAACTTTACCATGGAAACCTAATTTAATTGTTAATGGTTTGTACTAAATAATATCACTATTTCATTTAAAGCATCATATTGAGTAAATATATTCAGGTAGAATATTCTGGCAAGTCATTTATATTATTTTACGTTGTCTAACCGTGTTACCACACTCAGCCAATACCACATGAGACCCATCATGGTATTCCGTCTAATGTTGCAGCACGCTGTTGTCAAACTTTACATGTAAGTACAAAATCATTTCAAAAGCATTATTACAAATACTAGCTAAAATTTTAATATTGCCGTAAACCATCAACACATCTGAAACTCAGTGACACTGAGACAAGCATTCGTAAAACAATTAGTATTTGAATTGTGGATCCGTACACGTATTTTCAGAGACATATGAGTGAGGCTTGTAGGCAGAAAAAATTATTTCATATTACATGAATTCCACATAAAAGACCGTTTAATGAAGCATATTTAACGTCCGTTGAACAACCGGGCAGAAGAACAAGGAAAAACCTTGTTTATGGGGTAAAGTATAAGGTGGGCGGATTGATTTAAGGAAGAAGTACAGTTTCTTCGAATTGCCTATATGAAGCAATATGGTTTACACAAATCGGTAGAGGGTTGTGAAGAGAACATTGGGGGTGGAGCCACAAAACCCTGACGATGCGAGTGTAAGCGGACAGAGGTGGAGGACAAAACGTTATAGTTGACTACTGATTATTCCATTTAAGATGGTGAAGAAGAGCAGTGAGTGTATTTTGATCTTTTAGTCAAATTTTGTTGCTTCATATTATCTGCAGTCAATGTATTTTTAGATGTACCCGTTTATACCATATAAGGGGTCATGAGTAGTTTGCAGAATCATTCCAATGGCATTATTTTGTCTGACATTGTTTTAATATTTTTTCCAGTCAATGTAAATGACTCTAATTGTACTCAAATTACGCAAAGTTTTATTCAAATTGTCAATAAACTATGCTAACGAATACGTTAATAGTACACTACTACTTACTGTCCACTTAATCATTATGATGCATAATAAGCCGCCTATTATTACTTTGTTTATTAATAGGCATAATCATTCCCTGTAAGAATCAATGCCATACGTTATAGGTGAATTTATAAAATAGTGAAGTACGGTAAATTATATGCACCGTACGCTTCTGTAATGTGGAGCAACAATAATATAACGTTCCCATTATTGTATACAGAGTATTAATACATTATAGTATTAACGTTCTGTATACTATACAGAGTTTCACAACTATAGTAGCAATGATGAAAATTGTAAAAAAAAATGTATTTATCAGGCAACGGTTTTATTGCTGTCTGTTGACTAGTTTTGTACATTTTTCTTCCATATTCCTTAAGGAAATGGAAGTATGGTGATGGCAAAAAAAATCGTGTTCGAGATTATTGCAGATTCTGATTGTACTACACTCAAAACATGAAAAAAAGTCGTTTTTCGAAAAGTGTCTGTGTGTCTATCTGTCTGTCTGTCTGTCTGTCTGTCTGTGTGTGTGTGTGTCTGTCTGTAGATTCTTTTTCTATGGCAAACGATAACTGCCGCAAATTCAAACAGAATCAAATAATTTTTGCGTACAGCTCTGATTTGTAGAGTACTCACGACCTATTGTTCTTGGTGAAGATCGGTTGAGGGAAAAGGGTAGTTTACCTGCAACGGTTTTTTTTATCAAGGGTAATTTTTTTTTTTTGTAAACGATAACAGCCGCAAATTCAAACAGAATCAAATAATGTTTCGCATACAGCCCTAAATTGTAGAGTTCTCAAGACCTATTGTTTTTGGTGAAGATCGGTTAAGGGAAAGGGGTAGTTTACCTGCAACGTTTTATGTTTTATCAAGGGTAATTTTCTATGGCAAACGATAACAGCCGCAAATTCAAACAGAATCAAATAATTGTTTGCATACATCCCTCAATTGTAGAGATCTCAAGGACTTTTGATTTTGGTGAAGATCGGTTAAGGGGAAGGGGTAGTTTACCTTTTACGTTTTAACAACAGTAAAGTACTTGAAAATTCATTTAAACTTTTTCAAACAATGGTAATTGTTAAAAATAAAATAATTTTGTTGCCAGGCAATAAAATTATAATTTTTTCATTTTAATGTAAATCATGTATGAGAGAAAATATATCGTTCGTGGCAGGCAAGCATATCTCAATTATGTAATGTTTACGTTTCCATTTTATTATTATGACTACCGCAATAAAAAGGCAGGGAAGACACACACACAAAATTCGCGTTGTTTCTGGCCTCATTCATGTTTATTTTCTTACATTTGCACGCTTTTTAAATGGAAAGTGCCGAAACTCATACCAACATAACGCGTGCAAGCCGAAAAAGTGTCCAGCGTGGATAGCGATTTGCTTCCTGTGCATCGCTGGGCAGTGTAACTGAACGTGTTTACAGAGGAACGATTCATAGACAGACTTTTCGTCTTTAGGGAATGAACCCTCTGCAAGATGCTGAGGGTCCATGAGTGACTTCGGAGCGCTCCTTCTTTTCCGCGTGTTTGTTCTGTGAAACGTAGACTGTAGATTCGCAGCTTTACTCTAAGCAACGCTCAATAGGAAATGTTGAAAATTTTTGTCCACGGTGTACCCTCATACACACTAAACCTGCTCTGATGTTTTAATTACGGACATCATAATATTAAAACTTTGGAAACTTAAGCACTACTTAATGGAGATCACTCATTAACTTATACAAGCCATTAATTTTATGCATATTTTTTACTTCCATGTTCCTTAAGGAAATGGAAGTATGGTGATGGCAAAAAAAATCGTGTTCGAGATTATTGCAGAATATGATTGTACTACACTCAAAACATGAAAAAAAGTCATTTTTCGAAAAGTGTCTGTGTGTTTGTCTGTGTGTGTGTCTGTCTGTCTGTCTGTAGATTTTTTTTTTATGGCAAACGATAACTGCTGCAAATTCAAACAGAATCAAATAATTTTTTGCATACAGCCCTGATTTGTAGAGTACTCGCGACCTATCGTTTTTGGTGAAGATCGGTTGAGGAAAAGGGGTAGTTTACCTGCAACGGTTTTTTTTATCAAGGTTTTTTTTTTTGCAAACGATAACAGCCGCAAATTCAAACAGAATCAAATAATGTTTCGCATACAGCCCTGAATTATAGCGTTCTCAAAACCTGTTGTTTTTGGTGAAGATCGGTTAAGGGAAAGGGGTAGTTTACCTGTAACGTTTTATGTTTTAACAAGGGTATTTCCTATGGCAAACGATAACAGCCGCAAATTCAAACAGAAGCAAAAGATTATTTGCATACAGCCCTAAATTGCAGAGTTCTCAAGACCTATTGTTTTTGGTGAAGATCGGTTGAGGAAAAGGGGTAGTTTACCTGCAACGGTTTTTTTTATCAAGGTTTTTTTTTTTTGCAAACGATAACAGCCGCAAATTCAAACAGAATCAAATAATGTTTCGCATACAGCCCTAAATTGTAGAGTTCTCAAGACCTATTGTTTTTGGTGAAGATCGGTTAAGGGAAAGGGGTAGTTTACCTGCAACGTTTTATGTTTTATCAAGGGTAATTTTCTATGGCAAACGATAACAGCCGCAAATTCAAACAGAATCAAATAATTGTTTGCATACATCCCTCAATTGTAGAGATCTCAAGGACTTTTGATTCTGGTGAAGATCGGTTAAGGGGAAGGGGTAGTTTACCTGCAACCTTTTACGTTTTAACAACAGTAAAGTACTTGAAAATTCATTTAAACTTTTTCAAACAATGGTAATTGTTAAAAATAAAATAATTTTGTTGCCAGGCAATAAAATTATAATTTTTTCATTTTAATGTAAATCATGTATGAGAGAAAATATATCGTTCGTGGCAGGCAAGCATATCTCAATTATGTAATGTTTACGTTTCCATTTTATTATTATGACTACCGCAATAAAAAGGCAGGGAAGACACACACACAAAATTCGCGTTGTTTCTGGCCTCATTCATGTTTATTTTCTTACATTTGCACGCTTTTTAAATGGAAAGTGCCGAAACTCATACCAACATAACGCGTGCAAGCCGAAAAAGTGTCCAGCGTGGATAGCGATTTGCTTCCTGTGCATCGCTGGGCAGTGTAACTGAACGTGTTTACAGAGGAACGATTCATAGACAGACTTTTCGTCTTTAGGGAATGAACCCTCTGCAAGATGCTGAGGGTCCATGAGTGACTTCGGAGCGCTCCTTCTTTTCCGCGTGTTTGTTCTGTGAAACGTAGACTGTAGATTCGCAGCTTTACTCTAAGCAACGCTCAATAGGAAATGTTGAAAATTTTTGTCCACGGTGTACCCTCATACACACTAAACCTGCTCTGATGTTTTAATTACGGACATCATAATATTAAAACTTTGGAAACTTAAGCACTACTTAATGGAGATCACTCATTAACTTATACAAGCCATTAATTTTATGCATATTTTTTACTTCCATGTTCCTTAAGGAAATGGAAGTATGGTGATGGCAAAAAAAATCGTGTTCGAGATTATTGCAGAATATGATTGTACTACACTCAAAACATGAAAAAAAGTCATTTTTCGAAAAGTGTCTGTGTGTTTGTCTGTGTGTGTGTCTGTCTGTCTGTCTGTAGATTTTTTTTTTATGGCAAACGATAACTGCTGCAAATTCAAACAGAATCAAATAATTTTTTGCATACAGCCCTGATTTGTAGAGTACTCGCGACCTATCGTTTTTGGTGAAGATCGGTTGAGGAAAAGGGGTAGTTTACCTGCAACGGTTTTTTTTATCAAGGTTTTTTTTTTTGCAAACGATAACAGCCGCAAATTCAAACAGAATCAAATAATGTTTCGCATACAGCCCTGAATTATAGCGTTCTCAAAACCTGTTGTTTTTGGTGAAGATCGGTTAAGGGAAAGGGGTAGTTTACCTGTAACGTTTTATGTTTTAACAAGGGTATTTCCTATGGCAAACGATAACAGCCGCAAATTCAAACAGAAGCAAAAGATTATTTGCATACAGCCCTAAATTGCAGAGTTCTCAAGACCTATTGTTTTTGGTGAAGATCGGTTAAGGGAAAGGGGTAGTTTACCTACAACGTTTTTTTAGCAAGGGTATTTTCTATGGCAAACGATAACAGCCGCAAGTTCAAACAGAATCAAATAATTTTTTGCATACAGCCCTGATTTGTAGAGTACTCAAGACCTACTGTTTTTGGTGAAGATCGGTTAAGGGAAAGGGGTAGTTTACCAACAACGTTTTTTTAACAAGGGTATTTTCTATGGCAAACGATAACAGCCGCAAATTCAAACAGAATCAAATAATTTTCTGCATACAGCCCTGATTTGTAGAGTACTCAAGACCTTTTGTTTTTGGTGAAGATCGGTTGAGGGGAAGGGGTAGTTTACCAGCAACGTTTTTTATCAAGCGTATTTTCTATGGCAAACGATAACTGCCGCAAATTCAAACAGAATCAAATAATTTTTTCATACAGCCCTGATTTGTAGAGTACTCGCGACGTTTTGTTTTTGGTGAAGATCGGTTGAGGGGAAGGGGTAGTTTACCAGTAACGGTTTTTTTTATCAAGGGAAATTTTTTTGTTTGGCAAACGATAACAGCCGCAAATTCAAACAGAATCAAATAATGTTTCGCATACAGCCCTGAATTGTAGAGTTCTCAAGACCTATTGTTTTTGGTGAAGATCGGTTAAGGGAAAGGGGTAGTTTACCTACAACGTTGTTTTAACAAGGGTATTTTATATGGCAAACGATAACAGCTGCAAATGCAAACAGAATCAAATAATTTTCTGCATACAGCCCTGATTTGTAGAGTACTCAAGACCTTTTGTTTTTGGTGAAGATCGGTTGAGGGGAAGGGGTAGTTTACCTGCAACGTTTTTTATCAAGCGTATTTTCTATGGCAAACGATAACTGCCGCAAATTCAAACAGAATCAAATAATTTTTTGCATACGTCAGTGAATTGTAGAGGACTTAAGGCCTTTAGATTTTGGTGAAGATCAGTTAAGGGGAAGGGGTAGTTTACCAGCAAACTTTTACGTTTTAACAAGAGTAAAGTACTTGAAAATTCATTTAAACTTTTTCAAACAATGGTAATTGTTGAAAATAAAATAATTTTGTTGCCAGGCAATCTGAAAATTTCAGATTTTGTACCACAAAATCTGAAAAGATTATACGATAGTTTATGAAATGGTTAATAATACGTCAGTGGAAGGTGTAATGAGAAATTAGCAGAAATGGAAACCTGGGGAATGTTAACTGTTCTGTAGGTACAATTTTGTCAGAATGTTTGGAAATGATCATCAACATTGAAGAAAAAGTAAGCATATTAAGAAACATATGTAAGTACTTATTATAAAAAAATAATGTTTGTTTTTTGATAAAGTCATTTTGATTATAAAATATAAATATTTACAACAAGAAAAGAATTTTCAGTTTTCAAAATTTAAATATATTTTTATAAAACAATGGGTTCTTCATTGAGGTGGGGACCATGTCACTCACTCCATCTCAAGCCTCCTCTCCCATTTTGCAGAAAAAGAGGACCCTGTCAAGGCTGATACTTTGACGACAGTGACAGGGCTTTCCACCAAATTCAGCAGAGTGACAGGTAGGCCCAACTCTGATTGGCTCCTCAGATTTCCCCAGCGTTAGTAGGTTCTATGAAAATATTTTATTTCAAAAATGATTTTAAATATAAATCTTAGATATGTTTTATAAATCTCATGTTTTATGTTTTAACATGGGTAATTTTTTATATGACGAACCATAACTGCCGTAAATTCAAACAGAATCAAATAATTTTTTACATATGTGCCTGAGCTATAGAGAACTCAATGTCTGTTGATTTTGGTGAAGATCGGTTACGGGGAAAGGGCAGTTTACCTGAAACATTTTTTGTTGTAACATGAGTAAAGTACTTAATTTTGATAAAGTATCCTGATAAGATCTTAATAATCCACTGTAGAAACGTAGATGAAATATCTATAAATGAAGAGGCTAGTTGAACGGGCTGGGGGTAATTTTCTATAAATCAAAATTATAGTTGAAGGGGGAGGGAATAATATTTTTTATATGTGTACTACGTTATTGGCAAGAAAGAGTATTTTTTTGTTAAAATTCCTTCCCTGGCTGTTTGGCTGAAAATGATTTTAAATATAAATCTTAGAATATGGAAGTCATGTATGGTTCTCCATACCGATATTTTTTCTATGGTAAACGATAACAGCCACAAATTCAAACAGAATCAAATGATGTTTTGCATACAGCCCTGTATTGTAGAGTTCTTAATACCTATTGTTGTTGGTGAAGATCGGTTAAGGGAATGGGGTAGTTTACCAGCAACGTTTTATATTTTATAAGGGTATTTCCTATGGCAAACGATAAGAGCCGCAAATTCAAACAGAATCAAATACGTTCTTGCATACAGTCCTGTTTTGTTGAGTACTAAAGATCTATTGTTTTTGGTGAAGATCGGTTAAGGGAAACGGGTAGTTTACCGGACACGTTTTTTGTTTTATCAAGGGTATTTTATATGGCAAATGATAACAGCCGCAAATTCAAACAGAATCAAATACGTTTTTGCATACAGCCCTGTTTTGTTGAGTACTAAAGACCTATTGTTTTTGGTGAAGATCGGTTAAGGGAAACGGGTAGTTTACCTGACACATTTTTTGTTTTATCAAGGGTATTTTATATGGCAAATGATAACAGCCACAAATTCAAACAGAATCAAATAATTTTTTGCATACGTCCTGAATTGTAGAGGTCTCAATGACGTTCGATTTTGGTGAAGATCGGTTAAGGGGAAGGGGTAGTTTACCTGCAACTTTTTACGTTTTAACAATAGTAAAGTACTTGAAAATTTATTTAAACTTTTTGAAACAATGGTAATTGTTAAAAATGAAATAATTTTGTTGCCAGGCAATAAAATTAAAATTTTTTCATTTTAATGTAAATCATGTATAAAAGAAAATATATCGCGCTTGGCAGGCGATATTAAGATTTAAATATAAATCTTAGAATATGGAAGTCATGTATGGTTCTCCATACCGATATTTACTTCCATATTCCTTAAGGAATGGAAGTATGGTGCAAAAAAAATCGTGTTCGAGATTATTGCAGATTCTGATTCTACTACACTCAAAACATGAAAAAAAGTCGTTTTCCGAAAAGTGTCTGTGTGTGTGTCTGTGTGTGTGTCTGTCTGTAGATTTTTTTTCTATGGCAAACGATAACTGCCGCAAATTCAAACAGAATCAAATAATTTTTTGCATACAGCCCTGATTTGTAGAGGACTCGTTACCTATTGTTTTTGGTGAAGATCGGTTGAGGGAAAGGGGTAGTTTACCAGCAACGGTTATTTTTTATCAAGGGAAATTTTTTTTTTTTGGCAAACGATAACAGCCGCAAATTCAAACAGAATCAAATAATGTTTCGCATACAGGCCTGAATTGTAGAGTTCTCAAGGCCTATTGTTCTTGGTGAAGATCGGTTAAGGGAAAGGGGTAGTTTACCAGTAACGTTTTATGTTTTAACAAGGGTATTTCCTATGGCAAACGATAACAGCCGCAAATTCAAACAGAATCAAAAGATTATTTGCATACAGCCCAAAATTGTAAAGTTCTCAAGACCTATTGTTTTTGGTGAAGATCGGTTAAGGGAAAGGGGTAGTTTACCAACAACGTTTTTTTAACAAGGGTATTTTCTATGGCAAACGATAACAGCCGCAAATTCAAACAGAATCAAATAATTTTCTGCATACAGCCCTGATTTGTAGAGTACTCAAGACCTTTTGTTTTTGGTGAAGATCGGTTGAGGGGAAGGGGTAGTTTACCTGCAACGTTTTTTATCAAGCGTATTTTCTATGGCAAACGATAACAGCCGCAAATTCAAACAGAATCAAATAATTTTCTGCATACAGCCCTGATTTGTAGAGTACTCAAGACCTTTTGTTTTTGGTGAAGATCGGTTGAGGGGAAGGGGTAGTTTACCTGCAACGTTTTTTATCAAGCGTATTTTCTATGGCAAACGATAACTGCCGCAAATTCAAACAGAATCAAATAATGTTTCGCATACAGCCCTGAATTGTAGAGTTCTCAAGACCTATTGTTTTTGGTGAAGATCGGTTAAGGGAAAGGGGTAGTTTACCTACAACGTTTTTTTAACAAGGGTATTTTATATGGCAAACGATAACAGCTGCAAATGCAAACAGAATCAAATAATTTTCTGCATACAGCCCTGATTTGTAGAGTACTCAAGACCTATTGTTTTTGGTGAAGATCGGTTTGAGGGGAAGGGGTAGTTTACCTGCAACGTTTTTTATCAAGCGTATTTTCTATGGCAAACGATAACTGCCGCAAATTCAAACAGAATCAAATAATTTTTTGCATACGTCAGTGAATTGTAGAGGACTTAAGGCCTTTAGATTTTGGTGAAGAGCAGTTAAGGGGAAGGGGTAGTTTACCAGCAAACTTTTACGTTTTAACAAGAGTAAAGTACTTGAAAATTCATTTAAACTTTTTCAAACAATGGTAATTGTTGAAAATAAAATAATTTTGTTGCCAGGCAATCTGAAAATTTCAGATTTTGTACCACAAAATCTGAAAAGATTATACGATAGTTTATGAAATGGTTAATAATACGTCAGTGGAAGGTGTAATGAGAAATTAGCAGAAATGGAAACCTGGGGAATGTTAACTGTTCTGTAGGTACAATTTTGTCAGAATGTTTGGAAATGATCATCAACATTGAAGAAAAAGTAAGCATATTAAGAAACATATGTAAGTACTTATTATAAAAAAATAATGTTTGTTTTTTGATAAAGTCATTTTGATTATAAAATATAAATATTTACAACAAGAAAAGAATTTTCAGTTTTCAAAATTTAAATATATTTTTATAAAACAATGGGTTCTTCATTGAGGTGGGGACCATGTCACTCACTCCATCTCAAGCCTCCTCTCCCATTTTGCAGAAAAAGAGGACCCTGTCAAGGCTGATACTTTGACGACAGTGACAGGGCTTTCCACCAAATTCAGCAGAGTGACAGGTAGGCCCAACTCTGATTGGCTCCTCAGATTTCCCCAGCGTTAGTAGGTTCTATGAAAATATTTTATTTCAAAAATGATTTTAAATATAAATCTTAGATATGTTTTATAAATCTCATGTTTTATGTTTTAACATGGGTAATTTTTTATATGACGAACCATAACTGCCGTAAATTCAAACAGAATCAAATAATTTTTTACATATGTGCCTGAGCTATAGAGAACTCAATGTCTGTTGATTTTGGTGAAGATCGGTTACGGGGAAAGGGCAGTTTACCTGAAACATTTTTTGTTGTAACATGAGTAAAGTACTTAATTTTGATAAAGTATCCTGATAAGATCTTAATAATCCACTGTAGAAACGTAGATGAAATATCTATAAATGAAGAGGCTAGTTGAACGGGCTGGGGGTAATTTTCTATAAATCAAAATTATAGTTGAAGGGGGAGGGAATAATATTTTTTATATGTGTACTACGTTATTGGCAAGAAAGAGTATTTTTTTGTTAAAATTCCTTCCCTGGCTGTTTGGCTGAAAATGATTTTAAATATAAATCTTAGAATATGGAAGTCATGTATGGTTCTCCATACCGATATTTTTTCTATGGTAAACGATAACAGCCACAAATTCAAACAGAATCAAATGATGTTTTGCATACAGCCCTGTATTGTAGAGTTCTTAATACCTATTGTTGTTGGTGAAGATCGGTTAAGGGAATGGGGTAGTTTACCAGCAACGTTTTATATTTTATAAGGGTATTTCCTATGGCAAACGATAAGAGCCGCAAATTCAAACAGAATCAAATACGTTCTTGCATACAGTCCTGTTTTGTTGAGTACTAAAGATCTATTGTTTTTGGTGAAGATCGGTTAAGGGAAACGGGTAGTTTACCGGACACGTTTTTTGTTTTATCAAGGGTATTTTATATGGCAAATGATAACAGCCGCAAATTCAAACAGAATCAAATAATGTTTTGCATACATCCCTGAATTGTGGAGGTCTCAAGGACTTTCGATTTTGGTGAAGATCGGTTAAGGGGAAGGGGTAGTTTACCAGCAACCTTTTACGTTTTAACAAGAGTAAAGTACTTGAAAATTTATTGAAACTTTTTCAAGCAATGGTAATTGTTAAAAATAAAATAATTTTGTTGCCAGGCGATAAAATTAAAATTTTTTCATTTTAATGTAAATCATGTATAAGAGAAAATATATCGCGCTTGTCAGGCGATATTAAGATTTAAATATAAATCTTAGAATATGGAAGTCATGTATGGTTCTCCATACCGATATTTTTTTTTTTTATTAAATTACTATTTCTTATTTGTAAAGTAATATCTATAATATTCATATTACACGCACGAGCACCACGCAAACACACACACGCGCGCGCGCGTACACCAGTCAATGATATACATAGATATGACTCATCGTCATATTAATAAAAGTATGACATTTACTTACGTACAATCAATAATTTCGCCTTCTGCTAAATTTTACAGAAAATAATTTTAATAATTTTTAAACTTTACCATGGAAACCTAATTTAATTGTTAATGGTTTGTACTAAATAATATCACTATTTCATTTAAAGCATCATATTGAGTAAATATATTCAGGTAGAATATTCTGGCAAGTCATTTATATTATTTTACGTTGTCTAACCGTGTTACCACACTCAGCCAATACCACATGAGACCCATCATGGTATTCCGTCTAATGTTGCAGCACGCTGTTGTCAAACTTTACATGTAAGTACAAAATCATTTCAAAAGCATTATTACAAATACTAGCTAAAATTTTAATATTGCCGTAAACCATCAACACATCTGAAACTCAGTGACACTGAGACAAGCATTCGTAAAACAATTAGTATTTGAATTGTGGATCCGTACACGTATTTTCAGAGACATATGAGTGAGGCTTGTAGGCAGAAAAAATTATTTCATATTACATGAATTCCACATAAAAGACCGTTTAATGAAGCATATTTAACGTCCGTTGAACAACCGGGCAGAAGAACAAGGAAAAACCTTGTTTATGGGGTAAAGTATAAGGTGGGCGGATTGATTTAAGGAAGAAGTACAGTTTCTTCGAATTGCCTATATGAAGCAATATGGTTTACACAAATCGGTAGAGGGTTGTGAAGAGAACATTGGGGGTGGAGCCACAAAACCCTGACGATGCGAGTGTAAGCGGACAGAGGTGGAGGACAAAACGTTATAGTTGACTACTGATTATTCCATTTAAGATGGTGAAGAAGAGCAGTGAGTGTATTTTGATCTTTTAGTCAAATTTTGTTGCTTCATATTATCTGCAGTCAATGTATTTTTAGATGTACCCGTTTATACCATATAAGGGGTCATGAGTAGTTTGCAGAATCATTCCAATGGCATTATTTTGTCTGACATTGTTTTAATATTTTTTCCAGTCAATGTAAATGACTCTAATTGTACTCAAATTACGCAAAGTTTTATTCAAATTGTCAATAAACTATGCTAACGAATACGTTAATAGTACCCTACTACTTACTGTCCACTTAATCATTATGATGCATAATAAGCCGCCTATTATTACTTTGTTTATTAATAGGCATAATCATTCCCTGTAAGAATCAATGCCATACGTTATAGGTGAATTTATAAAATAGTGAAGTACGGTAAATTATATGCACCGTACGCTTCTGTAATGTGGAGCAACAATAATATAACGTTCCCATTATTGTATACAGAGTATTAATACATTATAGTATTAACGTTCTGTATACTATACAGAGTTTCACAACTATAGTAGCAATGATGAAAATTGTAAAAAAAAATGTATTTATCAGGCAACGGTTTTATTGCTGTCTGTTGACTAGTTTTGTACATTTTTCTTCCATATTCCTTAAGGAAATGGAAGTATGGTGATGGCAAAAAAAATCGTGTTCGAGATTATTGCAGATTCTGATTGTACTACACTCAAAACATGAAAAAAAGTCGTTTTTCGAAAAGTGTCTGTGTGTCTATCTGTCTGTCTGTCTGTCTGTGTGTGTGTGTGTCTGTCTGTAGATTCTTTTTCTATGGCAAACGATAACTGCCGCAAATTCAAACAGAATCAAATAATTTTTGCGTACAGCTCTGATTTGTAGAGTACTCACGACCTATTGTTCTTGGTGAAGATCGGTTGAGGGAAAAGGGTAGTTTACCTGCAACGGTTTTTTTTTATCAAGGGTAATTTTTTTTTTGGCAAACGATAACAGCCGCAAATTCAAACAGAATCAAATAATGTTTCGCATACAGCCCTAAATTGTAGAGTTCTCAAGACCTATTGTTTTTGGTGAAGATCGGTTAAGGGAAAGGGGTAGTTTACCTGCAACGTTTTATGTTTTATCAAGGGTAATTTTCTATGGCAAACGATAACAGCCGCAAATTCAAACAGAATCAAATAATTGTTTGCATACATCCCTCAATTGTAGAGATCTCAAGGACTTTTGATTTTGGTGAAGATCGGTTAAGGGGAAGGGGTAGTTTACCTTTTACGTTTTAACAACAGTAAAGTACTTGAAAATTCATTTAAACTTTTTCAAACAATGGTAATTGTTAAAAATAAAATAATTTTGTTGCCAGGCAATAAAATTATAATTTTTTCATTTTAATGTAAATCATGTATGAGAGAAAATATATCGTTCGTGGCAGGCAAGCATATCTCAATTATGTAATGTTTACGTTTCCATTTTATTATTATGACTACCGCAATAAAAAGGCAGGGAAGACACACACACAAAATTCGCGTTGTTTCTGGCCTCATTCATGTTTATTTTCTTACATTTGCACGCTTTTTAAATGGAAAGTGCCGAAACTCATACCAACATAACGCGTGCAAGCCGAAAAAGTGTCCAGCGTGGATAGCGATTTGCTTCCTGTGCATCGCTGGGCAGTGTAACTGAACGTGTTTACAGAGGAACGATTCATAGACAGACTTTTCGTCTTTAGGGAATGAACCCTCTGCAAGATGCTGAGGGTCCATGAGTGACTTCGGAGCGCTCCTTCTTTTCCGCGTGTTTGTTCTGTGAAACGTAGACTGTAGATTCGCAGCTTTACTCTAAGCAACGCTCAATAGGAAATGTTGAAAATTTTTGTCCACGGTGTACCCTCATACACACTAAACCTGCTCTGATGTTTTAATTACGGACATCATAATATTAAAACTTTGGAAACTTAAGCACTACTTAATGGAGATCACTCATTAACTTATACAAGCCATTAATTTTATGCATATTTTTTACTTCCATGTTCCTTAAGGAAATGGAAGTATGGTGATGGCAAAAAAAATCGTGTTCGAGATTATTGCAGAATATGATTGTACTACACTCAAAACATGAAAAAAAGTCATTTTTCGAAAAGTGTCTGTGTGTGTGTCTGTGTGTCTGTCTGTGTGTGTGTCTGTCTGTCTGTAGATTTTTTTTCTATGGCAAACGATAACTGCTGTAAATTCAAACAGAATCAAATAATTTTTTGCATACAGCCCTGATTTGTAGAGTACTCGCGACCTATCGTTTTTGGTGAAGATCGGTTGAGGAAAAGGGGTAGTTTACCAGCAACGGTTTTTTTTATCAAGGTTTTTTTTCTTTGGCAAACGATAACAGCCGCAAATTCAAACAGAATCAAATAATGTTTCGCATACAGCCCTGAATTATAGCGTTCTCAAAACCTATTGTTTGTGGTGAAGATCGGTTAAGGGAAAGGGGTAGTTTACCTGTAACGTTTTATGTTTTAACAAGGGTATTTCTTATGGCAAACGATAACAGCCGCAAATTCAAACAGAATCAAAAGATTATTTGCATACAGCCCTAAATTGTAGAGTTCTCAAGACCTGTTGTTTTTGGTGAAGATCGGTTAAGGGAAAGGGGTAGTTTACCTGCAACGTTTTTTTAACAAGGGTATTTTCTATGGCAAACGATAACAGCCGCAAATTCAAACAGAATCAAACAATTTTTTGCATACATCCCTGAATTGTAGAGGTCTCAATGTCGTTCGATTTTGGTGAAGATCGGTTAAGGGGAAGGGGTAGTTTACCAGCAACTTTTTACGTTTTAACAAGAGTAAAGTACTTGAAAATTTATTTAAACTTTTTGAAACAATGGTAATTGTTAAAAATAAAATAATTTTGTTGCCAGGCAATAAAATTATAATTTTTTCATTTTAATGTAAATCATGTATAAAAGAAAATATATCGCGCTTGGCAGGCGATATTAAGATTTAAATATAAATCTTAGAATATGGAAGTCATGTATGGTTCTCCATACCGATATTTACTTCCATATTCCTTAACGAATGGAAGTATGGTGATGGCAAAAAAAATCGTGTTCGAGATTATTGCAGATTCTGATTCTACTACACTCAAAACATGAAAAAAAGTCGTTTTCCGAAAAGTGCCTGTGTGTGTGTCTGTGTGTGTGTCTGTCTGTGTGTGTGTATGTAGATTTTTTTTCTATGGCAAACGATAACTGCCGCAAATTCAAACAGAATCAAATAATTTTTTGCATACTGCCCTGATTTGTAGAGGACTCGCGACCTATTGTTTTTGGTGAAGATCGGTTGAGGGAAAGGGGTAGTTTACCTGCAACGGTTATTTTTTATCAAGGGAAATTTTTTTTTTTTGGCAAACGATAACAGGCGCAAATTCAAACAGAATCAAATAATGTTTCGCATACAGGCCTGAATTGTAGAGTTCTCAAGGCCTATTGTTCTTGGTGAAGATCGGTTAAGGGAAAGGGGTAGTTTACCAGTAACGTTTTATGTTTTAACAAGGGTATTTCCTATGGCAAACGATAACAGCCGCAAATTCAAACAGAATCAAAAGATTATTTGCATACAGCCCAAAATTGTAGAGTTCTCAAGACCTATTGTTTTTGGTGAAGATCGGTTAAGGGAAAGGGGTAGTTTACCAACAACGTTTTTTTAACAAGGGTATTTTCTATGGCAAACGATAACAGCCGCAAATTCAAACAGAATCAAATAATTTTTTGCATACGTCAGTGAATTGTAGAGGACTTAAGGCCTTTAGATTTTGGTGAAGATCAGTTAAGGGGAAGGGGTAGTTTACCAGCAAACTTTTACGTTTTAACAAGAGTAAAGTACTTGAAAATTCATTTAAACTTTTTCAAACAATGGTAATTGTTGAAAATAAAATAATTTTGTTGCCAGGCAATCTGAAAATTTCAGATTTTGTACCACAAAATCTGAAAAGATTATACGATAGTTTATGAAATGGTTAATAATACGTCAGTGGAAGGTGTAATGAGAAATTAGCAGAAATGGAAACCTGGGGAATGTTAACTGTTCTGTAGGTACAATTTTGTCAGAATGTTTGGAAATGATCATCAACATTGAAGAAAAAGTAAGCATATTAAGAAACATATGTAAGTACTTATTATAAAAAAATAATGTTTGTTTTTTGATAAAGTCATTTTGATTATAAAATATAAATATTTACAACAAGAAAAGAATTTTCAGTTTTCAAAATTTAAATATATTTTTATAAAACAATGGGTTCTTCATTGAGGTGGGGACCATGTCACTCACTCCATCTCAAGCCTCCTCTCCCATTTTGCAGAAAAAGAGGACCCTGTCAAGGCTGATACTTTGACGACAGTGACAGGGCTTTCCACCAAATTCAGCAGAGTGACAGGTAGGCCCAACTCTGATTGGCTCCTCAGATTTCCCCAGCGTTAGTAGGTTCTATGAAAATATTTTATTTCAAAAATGATTTTAAATATAAATCTTAGATATGTTTTATAAATCTCATGTTTTATGTTTTAACATGGGTAATTTTTTATATGACGAACCATAACTGCCGTAAATTCAAACAGAATCAAATAATTTTTTACATATGTGCCTGAGCTATAGAGAACTCAATGTCTGTTGATTTTGGTGAAGATCGGTTACGGGGAAAGGGCAGTTTACCTGAAACATTTTTTGTTGTAACATGAGTAAAGTACTTAATTTTGATAAAGTATCCTGATAAGATCTTAATAATCCACTGTAGAAACGTAGATGAAATATCTATAAAAGAAGAGGCTAGTTGAACGGGCTGGGGGTAATTTTCTATAAATCAAAATTATAGTTGAAGGGGGAGGGAATAATATTTTTTATATGTGTACTACGTTATTGGCAAGAAAGAGTATTTTTTTGTTAAAATTCCTTCCCTGGCTGTTTGGCTGAAAATGATTTCAAATATAAATCTTAGAATATGGAAGTCATGTATGGTTCTCCATACCGATATTTTTCCTATGGTAAACGATAACAGCCACAAATTCAAACAGAATCAAATGATGTTTTGCATACAGCCCTGTATTGTAGAGTTCTTAATACCTATTGTTGTTGGTGAAGATCGGTTAAGGGAATGGGGTAGTTTACCAGCAACGTTTTATATTTTATAAGGGTATTTCCTATGGCAAACGATAAGAGCCGCAAATTCAAACAGAATCAAATACGTTTTTGCATACAGTCCTGTTTTGTTGAGTACTAAAGATCTATTGTTTTTGGTGAAGATCGGTTAAGGGAAACGGGTAGTTTACCGGACACGTTTTTTGTTTTATCAAGGGTATTTTATATGGCAAATGATAACAGCCGCAAATTCAAACAGAATCAAATACGTTTTTGCATACAGCCCTGTTTTGTTGAGTACTAAAGACCTATTGTTTTTGGTGAAGATCGGTTAAGGGAAACGGGTAGTTTACCAGCAACGGTTTTTTTTTTATCAAGGGAAATTTTTTTTTTTGGCAAACGATAACAGCCGCAAATTCAAACAGAATTAAATAATGCTTCGTATACAGCCCTGAATTGTAGAATTCTCAAGACCTATTGTTTTTGGTAAAGATCGGTTAAGGGAAAGGGGTAGTTTACCTGTAACGTTTTATGTTTTAACAAGGGTATTTCCTATGGCAAACGATAACAGCCGCAAATTCAAACAGAATCAAAAGATTATTTGCATACAGCCGTAAATTGTAGAGTTCTCAAGACCTATTGTTTTTGGTGAAGATCGGTTGAGGGAAAGGGGTAGTTTACCAGCAACGTTTTTTTATCAAGCGTATTTTATATGGCAAACGATAACTGCCGCAAATTCAAACAGAATCAAATAATGTTTTGCATACGTCCCTGAATTGTGGAGGTCTCAAGGACTTTCGATTTTGGTGAAGATCGGTTAAGGGGAAGGGGTAGTTTACCTGCAAACTTTTACGTTTTAACAAGAGTAAAGTACTTGAAAATTTATTGAAACTTTTTCAAGCAATGGTAATTGTTAAAAATAAAATAATTTTGTTGCCAGGCAATAAAATTAAAATTTTTTCATTTTAATGTAAATCATGTATAAGAGAAAATATATCGCGCTTGTCAGGCGATATTAAGATTTAAATATAAATCTTAGAATATGGAAGTCATGTATGGTTCTCCATACCGATATTTTTTTTTTTAATAAATTACTATTTCTTATTTGTAAAGTAATATCTATAATATTCATATTACACGCACGAGCACCACGCAAACACACACACGCGCGCGCGCGTACACCAGTCAATGATATACATAGATATGACTCATCGTCATATTAATAAAAGTATGACATTTACTTACGTACAATCAATAATTTCGCCTTCTGCTAAATTTTACAGAAAATAATTTTAATAATTTTTAAACTTTACCATGGAAACCTAATTTAATTGTTAATGGTTTGTACTAAATAATATCACTATTTCATTTAAAGCATCATATTGAGTAAATATATTCAGGTAGAATATTCTGGCAAGTCATTTATATTATTTTACGTTGTCTAACCGTGTTACCACACTCAGCCAATACCACATGAGACCCATCATGGTATTCCGTCTAATGTTGCAGCACGCTGTTGTCAAACTTTACATGTAAGTACAAAATCATTTCAAAAGCATTATTACAAATACTAGCTAAAATTTTAATATTGCCGTAAACCATCAACACATCTGAAACTCAGTGACACTGAGACAAGCATTCGTAAAACAATTAGTATTTGAATTGTGGATCCGTACACGTATTTTCAGAGACATATGAGTGAGGCTTGTAGGCAGAAAAAATTATTTCATATTACATGAATTCCACATAAAAGACCGTTTAATGAAGCATATTTAACGTCCGTTGAACAACCGGGCAGAAGAACAAGGAAAAACCTTGTTTATGGGGTAAAGTATAAGGTGGGCGGATTGATTTAAGGAAGAAGTACAGTTTCTTCGAATTGCCTATATGAAGCAATATGGTTTACACAAATCGGTAGAGGGTTGTGAAGAGAACATTGGGGGTGGAGCCACAAAACCCTGACGATGCGAGTGTAAGCGGACAGAGGTGGAGGACAAAACGTTATAGTTGACTACTGATTATTCCATTTAAGATGGTGAAGAAGAGCAGTGAGTGTATTTTGATCTTTTAGTCAAATTTTGTTGCTTCATATTATCTGCAGTCAATGTATTTTTAGATGTACCCGTTTATACCATATAAGGGGTCATGAGTAGTTTGCAGAATCATTCCAATGGCATTATTTTGTCTGACATTGTTTTAATATTTTTTCCAGTCAATGTAAATGACTCTAATTGTACTCAAATTACGCAAAGTTTTATTCAAATTGTCAATAAACTATGCTAACGAATACGTTAATAGTACACTACTACTTACTGTCCACTTAATCATTATGATGCATAATAAGCCGCCTATTATTACTTTGTTTATTAATAGGCATAATCATTCCCTGTAAGAATCAATGCCATACGTTATAGGTGAATTTATAAAATAGTGAAGTACGGTAAATTATATGCACCGTACGCTTCTGTAATGTGGAGCAACAATAATATAACGTTCCCATTATAGTATACAGAGTATTAATACATTATAGTATTAACGTTCTGTATACTATACAGAGTTTCACAACTATAGTAGCAATGATGAAAATTGTAAAAAAAAATGTATTTATCAGGCAACGGTTTTATTGCTGTCTGTTGACTAGTTTTGTACATTTTTCTTCCATATTCCTTAAGGAAATGGAAGTATGGTGATGGCAAAAAAAATCGTGTTCGAGATTATTGCAGATTCTGATTGTACTACACTCAAAACATGAAAAAAAGTCGTTTTTCGAAAAGTGTCTGTGTGTCTATCTGTCTGTCTGTCTGTCTGTCTGTCTGTCTGTGTGTGTGTGTGTCTGTCTGTAGATTCTTTTTCTATGGCAAACGATAACTGCCGCAAATTCAAACAGAATCAAATAATTTTTGCGTACAGCTCTGATTTGTAGAGTACTCACGACCTATTGTTCTTGGTGAAGATCGGTTGAGGGAAAAGGGTAGTTTACCTGCAACGGTTTTTTTTTATCAAGGGTAATTTTTTTTTTGGCAAACGATAACAGCCGCAAATTCAAACAGAATCAAATAATGTTTCGCATACAGCCCTAAATTGTAGAGTTCTCAAGACCTATTGTTTTTGGTGAAGATCGGTTAAGGGAAAGGGGTAGTTTACCTGCAACGTTTTATGTTTTATCAAGGGTAATTTTCTATGGCAAACGATAACAGCCGCAAATTCAAACAGAATCAAATAATTGTTTGCATACATCCCTCAATTGTAGAGATCTCAAGGACTTTTGATTTTGGTGAAGATCGGTTAAGGGGAAGGGGTAGTTTACCTGCAACCTTTTACGTTTTAACAACAGTAAAGTACTTGAAAATTCATTTAAACTTTTTCAAACAATGGTAATTGTTAAAAATAAAATAATTTTGTTGCCAGGCAATAAAATTATAATTTTTTCATTTTAATGTAAATCATGTATGAGAGAAAATATATCGTTCGTGGCAGGCAAGCATATCTCAATTATGTAATGTTTACGTTTCCATTTTATTATTATGACTACCGCAATAAAAAGGCAGGGAAGACACACACACAAAATTCGCGTTGTTTCTGGCCTCATTCATGTTTATTTTCTTACATTTGCACGCTTTTTAAATGGAAAGTGCCGAAACTCATACCAACATAACGCGTGCAAGCCGAAAAAGTGTCCAGCGTGGATAGCGATTTGCTTCCTGTGCATCGCTGGGCAGTGTAACTGAACGTGTTTACAGAGGAACGATTCATAGACAGACTTTTCGTCTTTAGGGAATGAACCCTCTGCAAGATGCTGAGGGTCCATGAGTGACTTCGGAGCGCTCCTTCTTTTCCGCGTGTTTGTTCTGTGAAACGTAGACTGTAGATTCGCAGCTTTACTCTAAGCAACGCTCAATAGGAAATGTTGAAAATTTTTGTCCACGGTGTACCCTCATACACACTAAACCTGCTCTGATGTTTTAATTACGGACATCATAATATTAAAACTTTGGAAACTTAAGCACTACTTAATGGAGATCACTCATTAACTTATACAAGCCATTAATTTTATGCATATTTTTTACTTCCATGTTCCTTAAGGAAATGGAAGTATGGTGATGGCAAAAAAAATCGTGTTCGAGATTATTGCAGAATATGATTGTACTACACTCAAAACATGAAAAAAAGTCATTTTTCGAAAAGTGTCTGTGTGTTTGTCTGTGTGTGTGTCTGTCTGTCTGTCTGTAGATTTTTTTTTTTATGGCAAACGATAACTGCTGCAAATTCAAACAGAATCAAATAATTTTTTGCATACAGCCCTGATTTGTAGAGTACTCGCGACCTATCGTTTTTGGTGAAGATCGGTTGAGGAAAAGGGGTAGTTTACCTGCAACGGTTTTTTTTATCAAGGTTTTTTTTTTTGCAAACGATAACAGCCGCAAATTCAAACAGAATCAAATAATGTTTCGCATACAGCCCTGAATTATAGCGTTCTCAAAACCTGTTGTTTTTGGTGAAGATCGGTTAAGGGAAAGGGGTAGTTTACCTGTAACGTTTTATGTTTTAACAAGGGTATTTCCTATGGCAAACGATAACAACCGCAAATTCAAACAGAAGCAAAAGATTATTTGCATACAGCCCTAAATTGCAGAGTTATCAAGACCTATTGCTTTTGGTGAAGATCGGTTAAGGGAAAGGGGTAGTTTACCTACAACGTTTTTTTAGCAAGGGTATTTTCTATGGCAAACGATAACAGCCGCAAGTTCAAACAGAATCAAATAATTTTTTGCATACAGCCCTGATTTGTAGAGTACTCAAGACCTACTGTTTTTGGTGAAGATCGGTTAAGGGAAAGGGGTAGTTTATAGTTTACCAGCAACGTTTTTTTATCAAGCGTATTTTCTATGGCAAACGATAACAGCCGCAAATTCAAACAGAATCAAATACTTTTTTGCATACGTCCCTGATTTGTAGAGGTCTCAAGACCTTTCGTTTTTGGTGAAGATCGGTTAAGAGAAAGGGGTAGTTTACCAGCAACGGTTTTTTATCAAGGGTAATTTTACTTACATATTCCTTAAGGAATGGAAGTATGGTGATGGCAAAAAAAATCGTGTTAGAGATTATTGCAGATTCTGATTCTACTACACTCAAAACATGAAAAAAAGTCGTTTTCCGAAAAGTGTCTGTGTGTGTGTCTGTGTGTGTGTCTGTCTGTGTATGTGTCTGTGTGTGTCTGTAGATTTTTTTTCTATGGCAAACGATAACTGCCGCAAATTCAAACAGAATCAAATAATTTTTTGCATACAGCCCTGATTTGTAGAGGACTCGCGACCTATTGTTTTTGGTGAAGATCGGTTGAGGGAAAGGGGTAGTTTACCAGCAACGGTTATTTTTTATCAAGGGAAATTTTTTTTTTTGGCAAACGATAACAGCCGCAAATTCAAACAGAATCAAATAATGTTTCGCATACAGGCCTGAATTGTAGAGTTCTCAAGGCCTATTGTTCTTGGTGAAGATCGGTTAAGGGAAAGGGGTAGTTTACCAGTAACGTTTTATGTTTTAACAAGGGTATTTCCTATGGCAAACGATAACAGCCGCAAATTCAAACAGAATCAAAAGATTATTTGCATACAGCCCAAAATTGTAAAGTTCTCAAGACCTATTGTTTTTGGTGAAGATCGGTTAAGGGAAAGGGGTAGTTTACCAACAACGTTTTTTTAACAAGGGTATTTTCTATGGCAAACGATAACAGCCGCAAATTCAAACAGAATCAAATAATTTTCTGCATACAGCCCTGATTTGTAGAGTACTCAAGACCTTTTGTTTTTGGTGAAGATCGGTTGAGGGGAAGGGGTAGTTTACCTGCAACGTTTTTTATCAAGCGTATTTTCTATGGCAAACGATAACTGCCGCAAATTCAAACAGAATCAAATAATTTTTTGCATACAGCCCTGATTTGTAGAGTACTCGCGACGTTTTGTTTTTGGTGAAGATCGGTTGAGGGGAAGGGGTAGTTTACCAGTAACGGTTTTTTTTATCAAGGGAAATTTTTTTGTTTGGCAAACGATAACAGCCGCAAATTCAAACAGAATCAAATAATGTTTCGCATACAGCCCTGAATTGTAGAGTTCTCAAGACCTATTGTTTTTGGTGAAGATCGGTTAAGGGAAAGGGGTAGTTTACCTACAACGTTTTTTTAACAAGGGTATTTTATATGGCAAACGATAACAGCTGCAAATGCAAACAGAATCAAATAATTTTCTGCATACAGCCCTGATTTGTAGAGTACTCAAGACCTATTGTTTTTGGTGAAGATCGGTTTGAGGGGAAGGGGTAGTTTACCTGCAACGTTTTTTATCAAGCGTATTTTCTATGGCAAACGATAACTGCCGCAAATTCAAACAGAATCAAATAATTTTTTGCATACGTCAGTGAATTGTAGAGGACTTAAGGCCTTTAGATTTTGGTGAAGATCAGTTAAGGGGAAGGGGTAGTTTACCAGCAAACTTTTACGTTTTAACAAGAGTAAAGTACTTGAAAATTCATTTAAACTTTTTCAAACAATGGTAATTGTTGAAAATAAAATAATTTTGTTGCCAGGCAATCTGAAAATTTCAGATTTTGTACCACAAAATCTGAAAAGATTATACGATAGTTTATGAAATGGTTAATAATACGTCAGTGGAAGGTGTAATGAGAAATTAGCAGAAATGGAAACCTGGGGAATGTTAACTGTTCTGTAGGTACAATTTTGTCAGAATGTTTGGAAATGATCATCAACATTGAAGAAAAAGTAAGCATATTAAGAAACATATGTAAGTACTTATTATAAAAAAATAATGTTTGTTTTTTGATAAAGTCATTTTGATTATAAAATATAAATATTTACAACAAGAAAAGAATTTTCAGTTTTCAAAATTTAAATATATTTTTATAAAACAATGGGTTCTTCATTGAGGTGGGGACCATGTCACTCACTCCATCTCAAGCCTCCTCTCCCATTTTGCAGAAAAAGAGGACCCTGTCAAGGCTGATACTTTGACGACAGTGACAGGGCTTTCCACCAAATTCAGCAGAGTGACAGGTAGGCCCAACTCTGATTGGCTCCTCAGATTTCCCCAGCGTTAGTAGGTTCTATGAAAATATTTTATTTCAAAAATGATTTTAAATATAAATCTTAGATATGTTTTATAAATCTCATGTTTTATGTTTTAACATGGGTAATTTTTTATATGACGAACCATAACTGCCGTAAATTCAAACAGAATCAAATAATTTTTTACATATGTGCCTGAGCTATAGAGAACTCAATGTCTGTTGATTTTGGTGAAGATCGGTTACGGGGAAAGGGCAGTTTACCTGAAACATTTTTTGTTGTAACATGAGTAAAGTACTTAATTTTGATAAAGTATCCTGATAAGATCTTAATAATCCACTGTAGAAACGTAGATGAAATATCTATAAATGAAGAGGCTAGTTGAACGGGCTGGGGGTAATTTTCTATAAATCAAAATTATAGTTGAAGGGGGAGGGAATAATATTTTTTATATGTGTACTACGTTATTGGCAAGAAAGAGTATTTTTTTGTTAAAATTCCTTCCCTGGCTGTTTGGCTGAAAATGATTTTAAATATAAATCTTAGAATATGGAAGTCATGTATGGTTCTCCATACCGATATTTTTTCTATGGTAAACGATAACAGCCACAAATTCAAACAGAATCAAATGATGTTTTGCATACAGCCCTGTATTGTAGAGTTCTTAATACCTATTGTTGTTGGTGAAGATCGGTTAAGGGAATGGGGTAGTTTACCAGCAACGTTTTATATTTTATAAGGGTATTTCCTATGGCAAACGATAAGAGCCGCAAATTCAAACAGAATCAAATACGTTCTTGCATACAGTCCTGTTTTGTTGAGTACTAAAGATCTATTGTTTTTGGTGAAGATCGGTTAAGGGAAACGGGTAGTTTACCGGACACGTTTTTTGTTTTATCAAGGGTATTTTATATGGCAAATGATAACAGCCGCAAATTCAAACAGAATCAAATACGTTTTTGCATACAGCCCTGTTTTGTTGAGTACTAAAGACCTATTGTTTTTGGTGAAGATCGGTTAAGGGAAACGGGTAGTTTACCAGACACATTTTTTGTTTTATCAAGGGTATTTTATATGGCAAATGATAACAGCCGCAAATTCAAACAGAATCATATAATATTTTGCATACAGCCGTGAAATGTACAGTTCTCAAGACTTGTTGGTTTTGTTGAAGATCGGTTAAGGGAAAGGGGTAGTTTACCAGCAACGGTTTTTTATCAAGCGTATTTTCTATGGCAAACGATAACTGCCGCAAATTCAAACAGAATCAAATAATGTTTTGCATACATCCCTGAATTGTGGAGGTCTCAAGGACTTTCGATTTTGGTGAAGATCGGTTAAGGGGAAGGGGTAGTTTACCAGCAACCTTTTACGTTTTAACAAGAGTAAAGTACTTGAAAATTTATTGAAACTTTTTCAAGCAATGGTAATTGTTAAAAATAAAATAATTTTGTTGCCAGGCGATAAAATTAAAATTTTTTCATTTTAATGTAAATCATGTATAAGAGAAAATATATCGCGCTTGTCAGGCGATATTAAGATTTAAATATAAATCTTAGAATATGAAAGTCATGTATGGTTCTCCATACCGATATTTTTTTTTTTTATTAAATTACTATTTCTTATTTGTAAAGTAATATCTATAATATTCATATTACACGCACGAGCACCACGCAAACACACACACGCGCGCGCGCGTACACCAGTCAATGATATACATAGATATGACTCATCGTCATATTAATAAAAGTATGACATTTACTTACGTACAATCAATAATTTCGCCTTCTGCTAAATTTTACAGAAAATAATTTTAATAATTTTTAAACTTTACCATGGAAACCTAATTTAATTGTTAATGGTTTGTACTAAATAATATCACTATTTCATTTAAAGCATCATATTGAGTAAATATATTCAGGTAGAATATTCTGGCAAGTCATTTATATTATTTTACGTTGTCTAACCGTGTTACCACACTCAGCCAATACCACATGAGACCCATCATGGTATTCCGTCTAATGTTGCAGCACGCTGTTGTCAAACTTTACATGTAAGTACAAAATCATTTCAAAAGCATTATTACAAATACTAGCTAAAATTTTAATATTGCCGTAAACCATCAACACATCTGAAACTCAGTGACACTGAGACAAGCATTCGTAAAACAATTAGTATTTGAATTGTGGATCCGTACACGTATTTTCAGAGACATATGAGTGAGGCTTGTAGGCAGAAAAAATTATTTCATATTACATGAATTCCACATAAAAGACCGTTTAATGAAGCATATTTAACGTCCGTTGAACAACCGGGCAGAAGAACAAGGAAAAACCTTGTTTATGGGGTAAAGTATAAGGTGGGCGGATTGATTTAAGGAAGAAGTACAGTTTCTTCGAATTGCCTATATGAAGCAATATGGTTTACACAAATCGGTAGAGGGTTGTGAAGAGAACATTGGGGGTGGAGCCACAAAACCCTGACGATGCGAGTGTAAGCGGACAGAGGTGGAGGACAAAACGTTATAGTTGACTACTGATTATTCCATTTAAGATGGTGAAGAAGAGCAGTGAGTGTATTTTGATCTTTTAGTCAAATTTTGTTGCTTCATATTATCTGCAGTCAATGTATTTTTAGATGTACCCGTTTATACCATATAAGGGGTCATGAGTAGTTTGCAGAATCATTCCAATGGCATTATTTTGTCTGACATTGTTTTAATATTTTTTCCAGTCAATGTAAATGACTCTAATTGTACTCAAATTACGCAAAGTTTTATTCAAATTGTCAATAAACTATGCTAACGAATACGTTAATAGTACACTACTACTTACTGTCCACTTAATCATTATGATGCATAATAAGCCGCCTATTATTACTTTGTTTATTAATAGGCATAATCATTCCCTGTAAGAATCAATGCCATACGTTATAGGTGAATTTATAAAATAGTGAAGTACGGTAAATTATATGCACCGTACGCTTCTGTAATGTGGAGCAACAATAATATAACGTTCCCATTATTGTATACAGAGTATTAATACATTATAGTATTAACGTTCTGTATACTATACAGAGTTTCACAACTATAGTAGCAATGATGAAAATTGTAAAAAAAAATGTATTTATCAGGCAACGGTTTTATTGCTGTCTGTTGACTAGTTTTGTACATTTTTCTTCCATATTCCTTAAGGAAATGGAAGTATGGTGATGGCAAAAAAAATCGTGTTCGAGATTATTGCAGATTCTGATTGTACTACACTCAAAACATGAAAAAAAGTCGTTTTTCGAAAAGTGTCTGTGTGTCTATCTGTCTGTCTGTCTGTCTGTCTGTCTGTGTGTGTGTGTGTCTGTCTGTAGATTCTTTTTCTATGGCAAACGATAACTGCCGCAAATTCAAACAGAATCAAATAATTTTTGCGTACAGCTCTGATTTGTAGAGTACTCACGACCTATTGTTCTTGGTGAAGATCGGTTGAGGGAAAAGGGTAGTTTACCTGCAACGGTTTTTTTTTATCAAGGGTAATTTTTTTTTTGGCAAACGATAACAGCCGCAAATTCAAACAGAATCAAATAATGTTTCGCATACAGCCCTAAATTGTAGAGTTCTCAAGACCTATTGTTTTTGGTGAAGATCGGTTAAGGGAAAGGGGTAGTTTACCTGCAACGTTTTATGTTTTATCAAGGGTAATTTTCTATGGCAAACGATAACAGCCGCAAATTCAAACAGAATCAAATAATTGTTTGCATACATCCCTCAATTGTAGAGATCTCAAGGACTTTTGATTTTGGTGAAGATCGGTTAAGGGGAAGGGGTAGTTTACCTTTTACGTTTTAACAACAGTAAAGTACTTGAAAATTCATTTAAACTTTTTCAAACAATGGTAATTGTTAAAAATAAAATAATTTTGTTGCCAGGCAATAAAATTATAATTTTTTCATTTTAATGTAAATCATGTATGAGAGAAAATATATCGTTCGTGGCAGGCAAGCATATCTCAATTATGTAATGTTTACGTTTCCATTTTATTATTATGACTACCGCAATAAAAAGGCAGGGAAGACACACACACAAAATTCGCGTTGTTTCTGGCCTCATTCATGTTTATTTTCTTACATTTGCACGCTTTTTAAATGGAAAGTGCCGAAACTCATACCAACATAACGCGTGCAAGCCGAAAAAGTGTCCAGCGTGGATAGCGATTTGCTTCCTGTGCATCGCTGGGCAGTGTAACTGAACGTGTTTACAGAGGAACGATTCATAGACAGACTTTTCGTCTTTAGGGAATGAACCCTCTGCAAGATGCTGAGGGTCCATGAGTGACTTCGGAGCGCTCCTTCTTTTCCGCGTGTTTGTTCTGTGAAACGTAGACTGTAGATTCGCAGCTTTACTCTAAGCAACGCTCAATAGGAAATGTTGAAAATTTTTGTCCACGGTGTACCCTCATACACACTAAACCTGCTCTGATGTTTTAATTACGGACATCATAATATTAAAACTTTGGAAACTTAAGCACTACTTAATGGAGATCACTCATTAACTTATACAAGCCATTAATTTTATGCATATTTTTTACTTCCATGTTCCTTAAGGAAATGGAAGTATGGTGATGGCAAAAAAAATCGTGTTCGAGATTATTGCAGAATATGATTGTACTACACTCAAAACATGAAAAAAAGTCATTTTTCGAAAAGTGTCTGTGTGTGTGTCTGTGTGTCTGTCTGTGTGTGTGTCTGTCTGTCTGTAGATTTTTTTTCTATGGCAAACGATAACTGCTGTAAATTCAAACAGAATCAAATAATTTTTTGCATACAGCCCTGATTTGTAGAGTACTCGCGACCTATCGTTTTTGGTGAAGATCGGTTGAGGAAAAGGGGTAGTTTACCAGCAACGGTTTTTTTTATCAAGGTTTTTTTTCTTTGGCAAACGATAACAGCCGCAAATTCAAACAGAATCAAATAATGTTTCGCATACAGCCCTGAATTATAGCGTTCTCAAAACCTATTGTTTGTGGTGAAGATCGGTTAAGGGAAAGGGGTAGTTTACCTGTAACGTTTTATGTTTTAACAAGGGTATTTCTTATGGCAAACGATAACAGCCGCAAATTCAAACAGAATCAAAAGATTATTTGCATACAGCCCTAAATTGTAGAGTTCTCAAGACCTGTTGTTTTTGGTGAAGATCGGTTAAGGGAAAGGGGTAGTTTACCTGCAACGTTTTTTTAACAAGGGTATTTTCTATGGCAAACGATAACAGCCGCAAATTCAAACAGAATCAAACAATTTTTTGCATACATCCCTGAATTGTAGAGGTCTCAATGTCGTTCGATTTTGGTGAAGATCGGTTAAGGGGAAGGGGTAGTTTACCAGCAACTTTTTACGTTTTAACAAGAGTAAAGTACTTGAAAATTTATTTAAACTTTTT
Source organism: Magicicada septendecula (assembly GCA_034769895.1). NCBI lineage: Eukaryota > Metazoa > Arthropoda > Insecta > Hemiptera > Cicadidae > Magicicada > Magicicada septendecula. The sequence goes on from CM068367.1 coordinate 504,361,661, forward strand.
GAAACAATGGTAATTGTTAAAAATAAAATAATTTTGTTGCCAGGCAATAAAATTATAATTTTTTCATTTTAATGTAAATCATGTATAAAAGAAAATATATCGCGCTTGGCAGGCGATATTAAGATTTAAATATAAATCTTAGAATATGGAAGTCATGTATGGTTCTCCATACCGATATTTACTTCCATATTCCTTAACGAATGGAAGTATGGTGATGGCAAAAAAAATCGTGTTCGAGATTATTGCAGATTCTGATTCTACTACACTCAAAACATGAAAAAAAGTCGTTTTCCGAAAAGTGCCTGTGTGTGTGTCTGTGTGTGTGTCTGTCTGTGTGTGTGTATGTAGATTTTTTTTCTATGGCAAACGATAACTGCCGCAAATTCAAACAGAATCAAATAATTTTTTGCATACTGCCCTGATTTGTAGAGGACTCGCGACCTATTGTTTTTGGTGAAGATCGGTTGAGGGAAAGGGGTAGTTTACCTGCAACGGTTATTTTTTATCAAGGGAAATTTTTTTTTTTTGGCAAACGATAACAGGCGCAAATTCAAACAGAATCAAATAATGTTTCGCATACAGGCCTGAATTGTAGAGTTCTCAAGGCCTATTGTTCTTGGTGAAGATCGGTTAAGGGAAAGGGGTAGTTTACCAGTAACGTTTTATGTTTTAACAAGGGTATTTCCTATGGCAAACGATAACAGCCGCAAATTCAAACAGAATCAAAAGATTATTTGCATACAGCCCAAAATTGTAGAGTTCTCAAGACCTATTGTTTTTGGTGAAGATCGGTTAAGGGAAAGGGGTAGTTTACCAACAACGTTTTTTTAACAAGGGTATTTTCTATGGCAAACGATAACAGCCGCAAATTCAAACAGAATCAAATAATTTTTTGCATACGTCAGTGAATTGTAGAGGACTTAAGGCCTTTAGATTTTGGTGAAGATCAGTTAAGGGGAAGGGGTAGTTTACCAGCAAACTTTTACGTTTTAACAAGAGTAAAGTACTTGAAAATTCATTTAAACTTTTTCAAACAATGGTAATTGTTGAAAATAAAATAATTTTGTTGCCAGGCAATCTGAAAATTTCAGATTTTGTACCACAAAATCTGAAAAGATTATACGATAGTTTATGAAATGGTTAATAATACGTCAGTGGAAGGTGTAATGAGAAATTAGCAGAAATGGAAACCTGGGGAATGTTAACTGTTCTGTAGGTACAATTTTGTCAGAATGTTTGGAAATGATCATCAACATTGAAGAAAAAGTAAGCATATTAAGAAACATATGTAAGTACTTATTATAAAAAAATAATGTTTGTTTTTTGATAAAGTCATTTTGATTATAAAATATAAATATTTACAACAAGAAAAGAATTTTCAGTTTTCAAAATTTAAATATATTTTTATAAAACAATGGGTTCTTCATTGAGGTGGGGACCATGTCACTCACTCCATCTCAAGCCTCCTCTCCCATTTTGCAGAAAAAGAGGACCCTGTCAAGGCTGATACTTTGACGACAGTGACAGGGCTTTCCACCAAATTCAGCAGAGTGACAGGTAGGCCCAACTCTGATTGGCTCCTCAGATTTCCCCAGCGTTAGTAGGTTCTATGAAAATATTTTATTTCAAAAATGATTTTAAATATAAATCTTAGATATGTTTTATAAATCTCATGTTTTATGTTTTAACATGGGTAATTTTTTATATGACGAACCATAACTGCCGTAAATTCAAACAGAATCAAATAATTTTTTACATATGTGCCTGAGCTATAGAGAACTCAATGTCTGTTGATTTTGGTGAAGATCGGTTACGGGGAAAGGGCAGTTTACCTGAAACATTTTTTGTTGTAACATGAGTAAAGTACTTAATTTTGATAAAGTATCCTGATAAGATCTTAATAATCCACTGTAGAAACGTAGATGAAATATCTATAAAAGAAGAGGCTAGTTGAACGGGCTGGGGGTAATTTTCTATAAATCAAAATTATAGTTGAAGGGGGAGGGAATAATATTTTTTATATGTGTACTACGTTATTGGCAAGAAAGAGTATTTTTTTGTTAAAATTCCTTCCCTGGCTGTTTGGCTGAAAATGATTTCAAATATAAATCTTAGAATATGGAAGTCATGTATGGTTCTCCATACCGATATTTTTCCTATGGTAAACGATAACAGCCACAAATTCAAACAGAATCAAATGATGTTTTGCATACAGCCCTGTATTGTAGAGTTCTTAATACCTATTGTTGTTGGTGAAGATCGGTTAAGGGAATGGGGTAGTTTACCAGCAACGTTTTATATTTTATAAGGGTATTTCCTATGGCAAACGATAAGAGCCGCAAATTCAAACAGAATCAAATACGTTTTTGCATACAGTCCTGTTTTGTTGAGTACTAAAGATCTATTGTTTTTGGTGAAGATCGGTTAAGGGAAACGGGTAGTTTACCGGACACGTTTTTTGTTTTATCAAGGGTATTTTATATGGCAAATGATAACAGCCGCAAATTCAAACAGAATCAAATACGTTTTTGCATACAGCCCTGTTTTGTTGAGTACTAAAGACCTATTGTTTTTGGTGAAGATCGGTTAAGGGAAACGGGTAGTTTACCAGCAACGGTTTTTTTTTTATCAAGGGAAATTTTTTTTTTTTGGCAAACGATAACAGCCGCAAATTCAAACAGAATTAAATAATGCTTCGTATACAGCCCTGAATTGTAGAATTCTCAAGACCTATTGTTTTTGGTAAAGATCGGTTAAGGGAAAGGGGTAGTTTACCTGTAACGTTTTATGTTTTAACAAGGGTATTTCCTATGGCAAACGATAACAGCCGCAAATTCAAACAGAATCAAAAGATTATTTGCATACAGCCGTAAATTGTAGAGTTCTCAAGACCTATTGTTTTTGGTGAAGATCGGTTGAGGGAAAGGGGTAGTTTACCAGCAACGTTTTTTTATCAAGCGTATTTTATATGGCAAACGATAACTGCCGCAAATTCAAACAGAATCAAATAATGTTTTGCATACGTCCCTGAATTGTGGAGGTCTCAAGGACTTTCGATTTTGGTGAAGATCGGTTAAGGGGAAGGGGTAGTTTACCTGCAAACTTTTACGTTTTAACAAGAGTAAAGTACTTGAAAATTTATTGAAACTTTTTCAAGCAATGGTAATTGTTAAAAATAAAATAATTTTGTTGCCAGGCAATAAAATTAAAATTTTTTCATTTTAATGTAAATCATGTATAAGAGAAAATATATCGCGCTTGTCAGGTGATATTAAGATTTAAATATAAATCTTAGAATATGGAAGTCATGTATGGTTCTCCATACCGATATTTTTTTTTTTAATAAATTACTATTTCTTATTTGTAAAGTAATATCTATAATATTCATATTACACGCACGAGCACCACGCAAACACACACACGCGCGCGCGCGTACACCAGTCAATGATATACATAGATATGACTCATCGTCATATTAATAAAAGTATGACATTTACTTACGTACAATCAATAATTTCGCCTTCTGCTAAATTTTACAGAAAATAATTTTAATAATTTTTAAACTTTACCATGGAAACCTAATTTAATTGTTAATGGTTTGTACTAAATAATATCACTATTTCATTTAAAGCATCATATTGAGTAAATATATTCAGGTAGAATATTCTGGCAAGTCATTTATATTATTTTACGTTGTCTAACCGTGTTACCACACTCAGCCAATACCACATGAGACCCATCATGGTATTCCGTCTAATGTTGCAGCACGCTGTTGTCAAACTTTACATGTAAGTACAAAATCATTTCAAAAGCATTATTACAAATACTAGCTAAAATTTTAATATTGCCGTAAACCATCAACACATCTGAAACTCAGTGACACTGAGACAAGCATTCGTAAAACAATTAGTATTTGAATTGTGGATCCGTACACGTATTTTCAGAGACATATGAGTGAGGCTTGTAGGCAGAAAAAATTATTTCATATTACATGAATTCCACATAAAAGACCGTTTAATGAAGCATATTTAACGTCCGTTGAACAACCGGGCAGAAGAACAAGGAAAAACCTTGTTTATGGGGTAAAGTATAAGGTGGGCGGATTGATTTAAGGAAGAAGTACAGTTTCTTCGAATTGCCTATATGAAGCAATATGGTTTACACAAATCGGTAGAGGGTTGTGAAGAGAACATTGGGGGTGGAGCCACAAAACCCTGACGATGCGAGTGTAAGCGGACAGAGGTGGAGGACAAAACGTTATAGTTGACTACTGATTATTCCATTTAAGATGGTGAAGAAGAGCAGTGAGTGTATTTTGATCTTTTAGTCAAATTTTGTTGCTTCATATTATCTGCAGTCAATGTATTTTTAGATGTACCCGTTTATACCATATAAGGGGTCATGAGTAGTTTGCAGAATCATTCCAATGGCATTATTTTGTCTGACATTGTTTTAATATTTTTTCCAGTCAATGTAAATGACTCTAATTGTACTCAAATTACGCAAAGTTTTATTCAAATTGTCAATAAACTATGCTAACGAATACGTTAATAGTACACTACTACTTACTGTCCACTTAATCATTATGATGCATAATAAGCCGCCTATTATTACTTTGTTTATTAATAGGCATAATCATTCCCTGTAAGAATCAATGCCATACGTTATAGGTGAATTTATAAAATAGTGAAGTACGGTAAATTATATGCACCGTACGCTTCTGTAATGTGGAGCAACAATAATATAACGTTCCCATTATAGTATACAGAGTATTAATACATTATAGTATTAACGTTCTGTATACTATACAGAGTTTCACAACTATAGTAGCAATGATGAAAATTGTAAAAAAAAATGTATTTATCAGGCAACGGTTTTATTGCTGTCTGTTGACTAGTTTTGTACATTTTTCTTCCATATTCCTTAAGGAAATGGAAGTATGGTGATGGCAAAAAAAATCGTGTTCGAGATTATTGCAGATTCTGATTGTACTACACTCAAAACATGAAAAAAAGTCGTTTTTCGAAAAGTGTCTGTGTGTCTATCTGTCTGTCTGTCTGTCTGTCTGTCTGTGTGTGTGTGTGTCTGTCTGTAGATTCTTTTTCTATGGCAAACGATAACTGCCGCAAATTCAAACAGAATCAAATAATTTTTGCGTACAGCTCTGATTTGTAGAGTACTCACGACCTATTGTTCTTGGTGAAGATCGGTTGAGGGAAAAGGGTAGTTTACCTGCAACGGTTTTTTTTTATCAAGGGTAATTTTTTTTTTGGCAAACGATAACAGCCGCAAATTCAAACAGAATCAAATAATGTTTCGCATACAGCCCTAAATTGTAGAGTTCTCAAGACCTATTGTTTTTGGTGAAGATCGGTTAAGGGAAAGGGGTAGTTTACCTGCAACGTTTTATGTTTTATCAAGGGTAATTTTCTATGGCAAACGATAACAGCCGCAAATTCAAACAGAATCAAATAATTGTTTGCATACATCCCTCAATTGTAGAGATCTCAAGGACTTTTGATTTTGGTGAAGATCGGTTAAGGGGAAGGGGTAGTTTACCTTTTACGTTTTAACAACAGTAAAGTACTTGAAAATTCATTTAAACTTTTTCAAACAATGGTAATTGTTAAAAATAAAATAATTTTGTTGCCAGGCAATAAAATTATAATTTTTTCATTTTAATGTAAATCATGTATGAGAGAAAATATATCGTTCGTGGCAGGCAAGCATATCTCAATTATGTAATGTTTACGTTTCCATTTTATTATTATGACTACCGCAATAAAAAGGCAGGGAAGACACACACACAAAATTCGCGTTGTTTCTGGCCTCATTCATGTTTATTTTCTTACATTTGCACGCTTTTTAAATGGAAAGTGCCGAAACTCATACCAACATAACGCGTGCAAGCCGAAAAAGTGTCCAGCGTGGATAGCGATTTGCTTCCTGTGCATCGCTGGGCAGTGTAACTGAACGTGTTTACAGAGGAACGATTCATAGACAGACTTTTCGTCTTTAGGGAATGAACCCTCTGCAAGATGCTGAGGGTCCATGAGTGACTTCGGAGCGCTCCTTCTTTTCCGCGTGTTTGTTCTGTGAAACGTAGACTGTAGATTCGCAGCTTTACTCTAAGCAACGCTCAATAGGAAATGTTGAAAATTTTTGTCCACGGTGTACCCTCATACACACTAAACCTGCTCTGATGTTTTAATTACGGACATCATAATATTAAAACTTTGGAAACTTAAGCACTACTTAATGGAGATCACTCATTAACTTATACAAGCCATTAATTTTATGCATATTTTTTACTTCCATGTTCCTTAAGGAAATGGAAGTATGGTGATGGCAAAAAAAATCGTGTTCGAGATTATTGCAGAATATGATTGTACTACACTCAAAACATGAAAAAAAGTCATTTTTCGAAAAGTGTCTGTGTGTTTGTCTGTGTGTGTGTCTGTCTGTCTGTCTGTAGATTTTTTTTTTTTATGGCAAACGATAACTGCTGCAAATTCAAACAGAATCAAATAATTTTTTGCATACAGCCCTGATTTGTAGAGTACTCGCGACCTATCGTTTTTGGTGAAGATCGGTTGAGGAAAAGGGGTAGTTTACCTGCAACGGTTTTTTTTATCAAGGTTTTTTTTTTTGCAAACGATAACAGCCGCAAATTCAAACAGAATCAAATAATGTTTCGCATACAGCCCTGAATTATAGCGTTCTCAAAACCTGTTGTTTTTGGTGAAGATCGGTTAAGGGAAAGGGGTAGTTTACCTGTAACGTTTTATGTTTTAACAAGGGTATTTCCTATGGCAAACGATAACAACCGCAAATTCAAACAGAAGCAAAAGATTATTTGCATACAGCCCTAAATTGCAGAGTTATCAAGACCTATTGCTTTTGGTGAAGATCGGTTAAGGGAAAGGGGTAGTTTACCTACAACGTTTTTTTAGCAAGGGTATTTTCTATGGCAAACGATAACAGCCGCAAGTTCAAACAGAATCAAATAATTTTTTGCATACAGCCCTGATTTGTAGAGTACTCAAGACCTACTGTTTTTGGTGAAGATCGGTTAAGGGAAAGGGGTAGTTTACCAGCAACGTTTTTTTATCAAGCGTATTTTCTATGGCAAACGATAACAGCCGCAAATTCAAACAGAATCAAATACTTTTTTGCATACGTCCCTGATTTGTAGAGGTCTCAAGACCTTTCGTTTTTGGTGAAGATCGGTTAAGAGAAAGGGGTAGTTTACCAGCAACGGTTTTTTATCAAGGGTAATTTTACTTACATATTCCTTAAGGAATGGAAGTATGGTGATGGCAAAAAAAATCGTGTTAGAGATTATTGCAGATTCTGATTCTACTACACTCAAAACATGAAAAAAAGTCGTTTTCCGAAAAGTGTCTGTGTGTGTGTCTGTGTGTGTGTCTGTCTGTGTATGTGTCTGTGTGTGTCTGTAGATTTTTTTTCTATGGCAAACGATAACTGCCGCAAATTCAAACAGAATCAAATAATTTTTTGCATACAGCCCTGATTTGTAGAGGACTCGCGACCTATTGTTTTTGGTGAAGATCGGTTGAGGGAAAGGGGTAGTTTACCTGCAACGGTTATTTTTTAACAAGGGAAATTTTTTTTTTTTGGCAAACGATAACAGCCGCAAATTCAAACAGAATCAAATAATGTTTCGCATACAGGCCTGAATTGTAGAGTTCTCAAGACCTATTGTTTTTGGTGAAGATCGGTTAAGGGAAAGGGGTAGTTTACCAGTAACGTTTTATGTTTTAACAAGGGTATTTCCTATGGCAAACGATAACAGCCGCAAATTCAAACAGAATCAAAAGATTATTTGCATACAGCCTTAAATTGTAGAGTTCTCAAGACCTATTGTTTTTGGTGAAGATCGGTTAAGGGAAAGGTGTAGTTTACTAACAATGTTTTTTTAACAAGGGTATTTTCTATGGCAAACGATAACAGCCGCAAATTCAAACAGAATCAAATAATTTTCTGAATACAGCCCTGATTTGTAGAGTACTCAAGACCTTTTGTTTTTGGTGAAGATCGGTTGAGGGGAAGGGGTAGTTTACCAGCAACGTTTTTTATCAAGCGTATTTTCTATGGCAAACGATAACTGTCGCAAATTCAAACAGAATCAAATAATTTTTTGCATACAGCCCTGATTTATAGAGTACTCCTGACGTATTGTTTTTGGTGAAGATCGGTTGAGGGGAAGGGGTAGTTTACCTGCAACGGTTTTTTTTATCAAGGGAAATTTTTTTGTTTGGCAAACGATAACAGCCGCAAATTCAAACAGAATCAAATAATGTTTCGCATACAGCCCTGAATTGTAGAGTTCTCAAGACCTATTGTTTTTGGTGAAGATCGGTTAAGGGAAAGGGGTAGTTTACCTACAACGTTTTTTTAACAAGGGTATTTTATATGGCAAACGATAACAGCCGCAAATGCAAACAGAATCAAATAATTTTCTGCATACAGCCCTGATTTGTAGAGTACTCAAGACCTATTGTTTTTGGTGAAGATCGGTTGAGGGGAAGGGGTAGTTTACCGGCAACGTTTTTTATCAAGCGTATTTTCTATGGCAAACGATAACTGCCGCAAATTCAAACAGAATCAAATAATATTTTGCATACGTCAGTGAATTGTAGAGGACTTAAAGCCTTTAGATTTTGGTGAAGATCAGTTAAGGGGAAGGGGTAGTTTACCAGCAAACTTTTACGTTTTAACAAGAGTAAAGTACTTGAAAATTCATTTAAACTTTTTCAAACAATGGTAATTGTTGAAAATAAAATAATTTTGTTGCCAGGCAATCTGAAAATTTCAGATTTTGTACCACAAAATCTGAAAAGATTAGACGATAGTTTATGAAATGGTTAATAATATGTCAGTGGAAGGTGTAATGAGAAATTAGCAGAAATGGAAACCTGGGGAATGTTAACTGTTCTGTAGGTACAATTTTGTCAGAATGTTTGGAAATGATCATCAACATTGAAGAAAAAGTAAGCATATTAAGAAACATATGTAAGTACTTATTATAAAAAAATAATGTTTGTTTTTTGATAAAGTCATTTTGATTATAAAATATAAATATTTACAACAAGAAAAGAATTTTCAGTTTTCAAAATTTAAATATATTTTTATAAAACAATGGGTTCTTCATTGAGGTGGGGACCATGTCACTCACTCCATCTCAAGCCTCCTCTCCCATTTTGCAGAAAAAGAGGACCCTGTCAAGGCTGATACTTTGACGACAGTGACAGGGCTTTCCACCAAATTCAGCAGAGTGACAGGTAGGCCCAACTCTGATTGGCTCCTCAGATTTCCCCAGCGTTAGTAGGTTCTATGAAAATATTTTATTTCAAAAATGATTTTAAATATAAATCTTAGATATGTTTTATAAATCTCATGTTTTATGTTTTAACATGGGTAATTTTTTATATGACGAACCATAACTGCCGTAAATTCAAACAGAATCAAATAATTTTTTACATATGTGCCTGAGCTATAGAGAACTCAATGTCTGTTGATTTTGGTGAAGATCGGTTACGGGGAAAGGGCAGTTTACCTGAAACATTTTTTGTTGTAACATGAGTAAAGTACTTAATTTTGATAAAGTATCCTGATAAGATCTTAATAATCCACTGTAGAAACGTAGATGAAATATCTATAAATGAAGAGGCTAGTTGAACGGGCTGGGGGTAATTTTCTATAAATCAAAATTATAGTTGAAGGGGGAGGGAATAATATTTTTTATATGTGTACTACGTTATTGGCAAGAAAGAGTATTTTTTTGTTAAAATTCCTTCCCTGGCTGTTTGGCTGAAAATGATTTTAAATATAAATCTTAAATATGGAAGTCATGTATGGTTCTCCATACCGATATTTTTTCTATGGTAAACGATAACAGCCACAAATTCAAACAGAATCAAATGATGTTTTGCATACAGCCCTGTATTGTAGAGTTCTTAATACCTATTGTTGTTGGTGAAGATCGGTTAAGGGAATGGGGTAGTTTACCAGCAACGTTTTATATTTTATAAGGGTATTTTCTATGGCAAACGATAAGAGCCGCAAATTCAAACAGAATCAAATACGTTTTTGCATACAGTCCTGTTTTGTTGAGTACTAAAGACCTATTGTTTTTGGTGAAGATCGGTTAAGGGAAACGGGTAGTTTACCGGACACATTTTTTGTTTTATCAAGGGTATTTTATATGGCAAATGATAACAGCCGCAAATTCAAACAGAATCAAATACGTTTTTGCATACAGCCCTGTTTTGTTGAGTACTAAAGACCTATTGTTTTTGGTGAAGATCGGTTAAGGGAAACGGGTAGTTTACCGGACACGTTTTTTGTTTTATCAAGGGTATTTTATATGGCAAATGATAACAGCCGCAAATTCAAACAGAATCATATAATATTTTGCATACAGCCGTGAAATGTACAGTTCTCAAGACTTGTTGGTTTTGTTGAAGATCGGTTAAGGGAAAGGGGTAGTTTACCTGCAACGTCTTATGTTTTAACAAGGGTATTTTTTCTATGACGAACGATAACTGCCGTAAATTCAAAGAGAATCAACTAATGTTTAGCATACAGCCGTGAATTTTAGAGTTCTCAAGACCTATTGTTTTTGGTGAAGATCGGTTAATGGAATAGGGTAGTTTACCAGCAACGTTTTATGTTTTATCAAGGGTGTTTTCTATGGCAAACGATAACAGCCGCAAATTCAAACTAAATCAAATAATTGTTTGCATACCGGCCTGAATTGTAGAGTACCTAAGACCTGTCGTTTTTGGTGAAGATCGGTTAAGGGAAAGGGGTAGTTTACCTGCAACGGTTTTTTATCAAGGGTAATTTTTTTCTATAGTAAACGATAACAACCGCAAATGCAAACAGAATCAAATGATGTTTTGCATACAGCCCTGTATTGTAGAGTTCTCAATACGTATTGGTGTTGGTGAAGATCGGTTGTGGGAAAGGGGTAGTTTACCAGCAACATTTTATGTTTAACAAGGGTAATTTTTTATATGACGAACGATAACTATCGTAAATTCAAGCAGAATCAACTAGGTTTTTGCATACCTTTTTGAACTAAAGAGAACTCAAGGTCTGTTGATTTTGTTGAAGATCGGTTAAGGGAAGGGGTAGTTTATCAGCAACGTTTTATGTTTTAAAAACGGTAATTGTTTTATGACGAACGATAACTGCCGAAAATTCAATGAGAATCAAATAATTTTTTGCACCCCCTGAGTTGCAGAGAGCTCAAGGTCTATTGATTTTGGTGAAGATCGGTTAAGGGAAAGGGGTAGTTTACCTGCAACATTTTATGTTGTAACAAGAGAAATGTTTCCATGACGAACGATAACTGCCGCACATTCAAACAGAATCAAATATTTTTTTGCATGCTTCCCTGAATTGTAGAGGACGGAAGGTCTGTTGATTTTGGAGAAGATCGGTTAAGAGAAAGGGGTAGTTTACCGGAAACATTTTATGTTTTAACAAGAGTAAAGTACTTTATTTTTATAAATTAAGTATCCTGATAAGAAGCTCATAGTAATCCACTGTAGAAACGTAGATGAAATATCTATAAATGAAGAAGTTAGGAGAACGGCGTGGGGGTAATTTTCTATTATTAAAAATTATAGTTGAAGGTGTAGGGGAGAATTTTTTATATGTGTACTACGTTATCGGCAACAAAGAAGTAGTTTTTTGTTAAAATTGCTTCCCGGGCTCTTTAGCCGTAGTCCTATGTTTTCTGCAAAACCAGACTTTTCGGCAGTGCCATCGACTCCCATCATCGGTGAAAATGGAGTGCGAAAACGTGAGGTGGTGGTGGTATACGTTAGTGAGCACAGTACTGTGGTTAATGCTGAAGCAATAAGTAGAAAGATGTAGTTTCTATGGAAATATTTCATTTCAAATATGTTTTTAAATGTAAATCTTAGAACATGGAAGTCATGTATGGTTCTCCATACCGATATTTATATATATGTGTACAACGTTATCGGCAACAAAGAAGTAGTTTTTGTTAAAATTCCTTCACGGGATGTTTGGCCTTAGTCCAATGTTTTCTTACAAAACCAGACGTTTCGGCAATGCCATCGACTTCCATCATCAGTGAAAATCGAGTGCGATAACGTGAGGTGGTATACGTTAGTGACCACAGTACTGTGGTTAAGGCTGAAGCAGTAAGTAGAAAGAAGTAGTTTCTATGGTAATATTTCAGTTCGAAAATGATTTAAAATATAAATCTTAGAACATGGAAGTTATGTATGGTTCTCCATACCGATATTTTATATGACGAACGATAACTGCCGTAAATTCAAACCGAATCAACTACTCTTTTGCATACCTTTTTGAGCTATACAGAACTCAAGGTCTGTTGATTTTGAAGAACATCGGTTAAGGGAAAGGGGTAGTTTACCTGCAACGTTTTATATTTTAACGAGGGTATTTACTACGGCAAACGATAAGAGCCGCAAATTCAAACAGAATCAAATAATGTGTTGCATGCAGCCTTGAATTGTAGAGGACTGAAGGTCTAATGATTTTGGTGAAGATCGGTTTAGAGAAAGGGGTAGTTTACCTGCAACGTTTTATGTTTTAACAAGAGTAAAGTACTTAATTTTTATAAAGAAAGTATCTTGATAAGAAGCTCATAATAATACACTGTAGAACCGTAAATGAAATATCTATAAATGAAGAGGTTAGGTGAACGGGGTGGGGGTAATTTTCTTTAAATGAAAATTATAGTTGAAGGGGGAGGGGAGACTTTTTTATGTGTACTACGTTATCGGCAACAAAGAAGTAGTTCTTTGTTAAAATTCCTTCCCGGGCTGTTTAGCCGTAGTCCAATGTTTTCTGCAAAACCAGACTTTTCGGCAGTGCCATCGACTTCCATCTCAGTGAAAATCGAGTGCGAAAACGTGAGGTGGTATACGTTAGTGACCACAGTACTGCGGTTTAAGGCTAAATCAATAAGTAGGAACAAGTAGTTTCTATGGAAATATTTATTTTCGAATATGATTTTAAATATAAATCTTAGAACATGGAAGTCATGTATACCGATATTTTTTTCTATGGCAAACGATAACAGCCGCAAATTCAAACAGAATCAAATAATGTTTTGCATGCAGTCCTGATTTGTAAAGTACTCAAGACCTATTGTTTTTGGTGAAGATCGGTTAGGGAAAGGGGTAGTTTACCTGCAACATTTTATTTTTAATCAAGGGTAATTTGTTTCTATGGCAAACAATAACAGCCGCAAATTCAAACACAATCAAATAATATTTTCCACACAGCCCTGAATTGCAGAGTTGTCAATAACTGTTGTTTTTGGTGAAGATCGGTTAAGGGAAATGGGTAGTTTACCAGCAACGTTGTATGTTTTATCAAGGGTATTTTTTATGGCAAACGATAACAGCCGCAAATTCAAACATAATCAAATAATTATTTGCATACATCCCTGAATTGTAGAGTTCTCAAGATCTATTGATTTTGGTGAAAATCGGTTAAGGGAAAGGGGTAGTTTACTGGCAACGTTTTATGTTTTAACAAGGGTATTTTCTATGGCAAACGATAACAGCCACAAATTCAAACATAATCAAATAATTATTTGGATACTGCCCTCATTTGTAGGGATCTCTGTGTCTTTTGGTTTTGGTGAAGATCGGTTAAGGGAAAGGGTTAGTTTACCTGCAACGTTTTATATTTTAACAAGGGTATTTTCTATGGCAAACGATAACAGCCGTAAATTCAAACAGAATCAAATAAGTTTTTGCATATCTTCCTGAATTGTAAAGTACTGAAGGCCTGTTCATTTTCGTGAAGATCGGTTAAGGGAAAGGGGTAGTTTACCAGCCACCTTTAATGTTTTAACAAGAGTAATTGTTTCTATGACGAACGATAACTGCCGCACATTCAAATAGAATCAAATAATATTTTGCATGCATCCCTGAATTATAGAGGACTCAAGACCTACTGATTTTGGTGAAGATCAGTTAAGAGGAAGGGGTAGTTTACCTGCAACGTTTTATGTGATAACAAGGATAATTTTTTTATGACGAACGATAACTGCCGTAAATTGAAACAGAATCAAATAATTGTTTGCATATAGCCCTGAATTGTAGAGTTCTCAGGACCTGTTGTTTTTGGTGAAGATCGGTTAAGGGAAAGGGGTAGTTTACCTGCAACATTTTATGTTTTAACAAGAATAAAGTACTTAAATATGATAAATAAAGTATCCTGATAAGATCTTAATAATCCACTATAGAAACGTAGATGAAATATCTATAAATGAAGAGGCTAGTTGAACGGGGTGGGGATAATTTTCTATAAATGAAAATTATTGTTGAAGGGAGAGGGGATAATTTGTATATGTGTACTACGTTATCGGCAACAAAGTAGTAGTTTGTTGTTAAAATTCCTTCCCGGGCTGTTTGGCCGTAGTCCAATTTTTTCTGCAAACCCAGACGTTTCGGCAGTGCCGTCGACTGCCAACATCAGTGAAAATCGAGTGCGATAACGTGTGGTGGTATACATTAGTGACCACATTACTGTGGTTAAGTCTGAAGCAATAAGTGGAAAGAAGTAGTTTCTATGGAAACATTTCATTTCGTAAATGATTTTAAATATAAATCTTAGAACATGGAAGTCATGTATGGTTCTCCATACAGATATTTCTCTGAGCCGCTGCCCGAGAAACAAGTCAGTCAACGTTCCACGGTAGCGGCCTTTTGACGCTTGGCTTGCCAGAAGATTTAGACTCAGGCAGAACAAAGCAACGCGAACCGCCTTAGCTGTGCTGTCGTCCTGGTCACTGAAACCCACGAAACGTGGAAGTGCTATGCATCTATCGTCCACATCACAGCTTCTGCGTGTGAATCCTTAAGGGAGTTGCTGCAACCCAGACGGGAAGTTGAAACGAATTCCTTAGCTGAACGCCATATTGTGGAAGGGGACCTGCATCCCAACTTCTTGTGCTGCGAACGAATGACCGCGTAAAATTGTTTATCACCGTCCGAACCTTCAGGTTGAGGGTTGAAGGTCCGTATACTCAAGTTCACGGTGCGATTCTCAAGGATTTGTTCCCAACCCCGATCTGAACCTCTTATGTTCAATCTCCTGGTGTCCTAGCAGTCACGAGCAACTCTATTTTACAAGCAATCGCTATCCTTTGAGAGCAACCAACCCAATAGATCTAGTCCGCCGTCTAGAGAAGCTTATGACTTTCACGAGTAACTTTTCAAATTTCTGTGATACCATTGAAGATCCCGAGGCCTCAGAGCCAAAGTTTTCTCCCCCTATCCCAAAGTATCATGTCCACATCCCAGATGGAACAACCATTACTCATTAGGTGTCCATTTGGTGGCTTCTTATGTCAACAAGTGTAAGCTGTAGTAATTTCAAAATCTTGTCTTCAGGATTTCTATCCTCACTGGCAACTGTCTGTTCGCTATGGCCGTCACGTTTTCCTTCCCTCACCCCCGTCAGCTGATTTGTAGAGTCCACTAACCTCCTTTCAGGCGCATCAGACACCTCGGGCGCTACTTCACGACCCCTCACAGACCATCATCTTTTAACCTTACTACGCATCACAACTCCTCCCATCTACCGAATTATCCCATGATCCGTTGCCTGATAGACTTATCAAGCAGTATCTTTGTACAGACCTACCTCACACTTGGCAAACTGATCATAGAAAATTATCAGGCCACCTTGATTGTGATGTCATCCAACCCAGGGTTTCCATACTATTGTGTAAAATGCGTCTTTACGAAAGCTGACTGTTACGAACGTGAACTCCCACTACCGAAAACAGCTGACACAGCAAGGCCCCCAGCCTATCGCCAATGTCAGCACGGTTCTGTGGATAAACTCCTAATGAAGCCGTGGAGCCATGCCTCAAAAGTGGGGCCAAACATGGTGGAATAATATACTTTCAATAAATCCTTCCCCAACTTGCACGCTAGTTTGTTCAAACACACGACCGAGCTGTAATCGAGAAAAACTGGCACTAATCGGACTGCGGCCTGAACAGTACACACAATCCACGTCTAAAGACATCTTGCATATCTGTGTTTACAGTAACAAATTTCGGTGCCAAGCTTGCCTTACTAATTTTTTTTTACGGCTTAATGGTTACAATGTTTTAATGTTTGGCGGTATTTTTATTAATAAAGGGGTTTTGTTTTTATTGTTTTATGTCTACTGTATGCAATGAATTAGTTTGATTTTTGTTTTAATTATAGAAATATTTTACATATCCAATTTCTAATTTTGAAGAGAATTTTAATTACTCTGGTCTGTTCATAGTTTAAGTATTATTGATATAATATTTCCATCTACAATTTCTGCGGGAATTAGTAGACTACTGGGTATTAATTTCGAATGCAACGTGTGTTTCCGAGAGCCACGTAAAATCAAGGTGCCCCAGATTCACTCGCCCTTTGGAAATGAATATATAGGGTGAGTAACAGTGATCAGCAGAAACCAGTTTGTCTTTCTTGTACGACGAATTCTTTACTTAGAGTACCTAGCTACCTCTTCCAAATTACTTCTGTATTAGAAAAAGAAACTATTGTTATTTTCTTTTTATTATGTTTTGGGGGGTCGCCAACTATGGCCTTTAGCCCAACCACGTCTACTAGGAGTGTTGCTCGACTGGATGTTTTGTTCTCACCTACAGTCTTGTTGACTCAGCGAGAATGAAAATTTGTACATACTAAGACGCAACAACAACATTTTCATTTAGGAAGCAACATTTGTTTAGGAAGGACAGAGTTCTGTCGATCGCTAACTGTTCATTTCTGAGGTCTTCTTTCAGGTTAATTTTTACTCTGTGTCTTTGCCTCAGTTCTGCAAGAGCACACTACAGTCTTCAATTATGTCTTTCACTCTAAGTGCTCCGCCACAAGTGCAGACGGGTCGATCTTGTCCTTGCAGGAGGTACGATGACGTCAAGTTCGCGTGCCTAATTTGCAGTCTGGTGATGCAACCTTGCTCGCGAAGACTGCGATCACCTACTACTTGCCATTTACAGACTTTCTGCTTTAGGGCAGACAGTTTTCTCTGCCGTCAATTCCACATTTACTGCCACACATTAATAGAACCTGTGGCAGCTAGTTTCACATCGTCAGGACGTATTGTCTGGCTTGTCCGACGCACTTAGAAAATTCAGTGAATTCATACAGACAACAAATTTCCTTTCACTTCGGTGTTCACAGAAATGAAGAGCTTGCCACACCGCCATCACTTCGCTGGACGACCACTGGTCCGCGGTATATGATCCGCAGCTGTAAAACTGTGTACGATTTCTACATTTCCACTGGCGTCCGTAGGTTACAAGCAGCGTTGATGCCTGCCCAGTTAGCACAGTCCACACGCCATTTTTCGGCGTGCGTATAAGTCTTTTTGGTGCTTGCATTGTTATCAGCTCAGGGAAGTGGTCGCTTCCGTGAAGATCTGGAAGCACTCTCCATGACAGACGTGGAGCAAGATTCGGGCTACAGATGGAAAGATCGATAGCCGAAAAAGTACCACTTTTAACATTGAACTGTGTTTTCTTGTGCTTTCAAACATAAGACAGCACATTGTTTTGTGTTTGAAAAGACAAGCACGTAATTAACCAATACATCCTCACTTCTTAAACTAGCGCTGTTTGTCCTATGACAACCCGAAGTGGGAATAAGGGCGTTTAAGTCCCCAAGAAGGAGAGGTGGAGATGGTAGCTGCTCGACCAGATCCTGCAGATCTTCTGCTCGCTACTCAGAATCTGGTAAGTATAACAGCGGAAGGACTCATATTCCTTCATATTGTATATATACTGGATTTTCGTCTTTTATTAGTTAATTTATAATCCAATTTACTATCTCGTTACTGTTAATTCGGTTTACTATATATTTTTGTAAATGAGTATAGCTGTTGGTGTTTATTCCTCGTATGTATGTTAATTATATTTATTTGTTGGTTTGTTTAGGTTTTTGAATTCTTTCATCGATTTTTCTATGATTCGGCGAATAAAATTATTCGCTATCGGCCTCAGACGTTTGAATAACACGGTTGTAATGTAGAAACAATTCTTTAATAAGTACCTTCGATTACCATCTCGAAGGTACCGATTGAGGTTATTTCTATTTTCGTAGTTATCTTCGGAATTACCACACGCTGACGTCTTCTTGGTCTTCGCTCATTCAGTGAGAATACTATTAATTTAATACCTTCGAGAAATAAAACACATGGAATTATATTTGATAATAATAAAGTTCAATATTTATTTTATTCACGTTTTTGGAAAATTTTGTATTCGATATTAACAATAGTATAGATCGATTCTGTCTCAGGGTTCGATTTTTTAATTTTTTTAGATTAATATTATAATGTCATGTTCTGTACTCTTTGTTTTATTATTATTTTCTTTATTTACTGCTCCTAATCTATCTGGGTATTGTCTAACTAGTATAGTTGTTGGTCATAGTCATGTCAGTTATTGGGTTTGGTGTGTTAATTTGGTCTACACCTTCCTTTCTATTTGGGACTTCAATTTTACTTGATAGTAATAATACTGCTTGTTTCTATATCTGTGCTAATCTTCATGGTTTATTATTTTTCTTTAAAAGTACAGATTTTGCTCTTGTTACAATATTAAAAAGTTCTTGTGTTTACTGCAGCCACACACGCGCGCGCGCGCGCACGCACACACACACACACACACACACAACGGGGATGCCTGGCCAGTAGCATTTTCAGTACGCAATAATACGAAATGCAACCGTTGATATTCCAGAGAAGGATGCTCTTCATGCTGGATGTTGAAGAATAAGTCGTTACGGACCGTGATTACTTCTTTATTTTCCCTCTTGGCCAGCCAGCCTTGTTTTCGTTTTTTTCAGATTGCCGAGTTGCGCCAGGTCACCGTGATCGGTGAGTTCAGTTTGTTTTAGTTTGAGTTCCAGCAATCGACCTGAATTCCGATCTGGAGCTTATCTGCTGCTCTTCGGGGCAGGTCTTGTCCCCGATTTGGGTTTCAAAAGTCCTTCTTCTTCTTCTTCTTCTTCTTCTTCTTCTTCTTCTTCTTCTTCTCCTCCTCCTCCTCCTCCTCCTCCTCCTCCTCCTCCTCCTCCTCCTCCTCCTCCTCCTCCTCCTCCTCCTCCTCCTCCTCCTCCTCCTCCTTCTTCTTCTTCGCTACATGGCTTGGGCTACACCCCGTTCCGACTTCACAGAGTCTCTGACTATTTTTTCAGGGTCTTCCACGATCTCTCTTCCCCACTGGCCTATATTCAAACGCTTGTTTAGGAATACGCGTGTCTACCATGCGTTCCACATGGGACTTCCAATTCTGTCTGTATTTTTTTATTCTCTCCAGAACCGACTGTAACTTCAGGTGTTTCCTTAAGACCTGAAGAAGGATCATCTAACGTTTCGTAGATGATCTCTCAAATTACGTTCCTTAACTGCTCTTAAAAATTATTTCTTTTCCGAAGCCTGTATTTTTCAAATATCTTTTTGCAGGAGAGTTCATGTTTCACATCCATACATTAAGTTGGAACATCCACGACCGTATAGAACTTGAGCTATGTCTCCTTCTGCGTTTTATTCTTCATTTGTCGTCTTATCGTCTTATTGTTCCACAGGCATACCTAAATTTATTTAACTTTATTTCGATATCGGTATCCTTCCTATATGAGATATCATATCCCAAATAATTACAATGTGATACCTGCTGCAAAATACTATTATCAATTACAATTTTTGCTCTTACAGGGTTCTTCCCTAGGAAGGTCAGACTTTTTTTTTAAGTCCTCCATGTTATATTTGTGAGGACGGGGCAATGGATGTCGCTATCCCCTTGCCGTCTCCCCCCGCCCATTGAGGTGACTGTAGTCTCAGCACCAATGTTTGTGCCCTCCCTTCTTGGCGGACGAAGTATGAGTCTTCTGGTAGACCTGTAAACACTATCCCTTTGGATCGTTTGCGTGTCCGTCTCAGCCGCAATGTGTCTTTGGACTTCCAATTGTCTATACACTTCAGAAAAGTATTGTATTTTAGGAACTGGGTTACCGCTGGTAATATTTCTGTCAAAATAGTGGGTGGTTAAACTGTGGATTTTACCGCCTGTAATAACTGGTTTTGCTCTCGTTCACTGAGAGAGTTTATTCACACCGAAATAGCTGTTTTTTCAGGGTACGTACTTCCTGAATAGCTGCTTCTTCTTATAAACTGGACAACTGCAGGATCTCGATGTCTGTTGGCCACCGCAGTTGACACTTTTTATCGGCTCACCACAAGAATCGTCACCACTTCTCACAGAAACATGTCTTGACTCGAGCACATTTTGATGTATGTGCCCGAAACGCAAGCACCGAAAACACTACACCGGGTGAGGGATGAACGTTTTCACGCTCAGCCTACGAATGACTGCTCTCACCGTTTCTGGTAAACTTGTCCTGTTGAAGGTTAGGACGTGGGATGCAGATGGGAGCCTCTGTCCTTCCCTTCGCACCGTTACCCTTCTACATGTGATGACGCCTTGTGGGGCAAGTTCAGTCGTGTTTTCTTCCTCTGTGGAGTTCAGTAGATCCCTGCATACTGTTCAAGGTGATATGAAGTACGACTTCTACATCTACGTCCCCCTATCTTCCCTTCACACCGTTAGCCTTCTACGTGTGATGACGCTCTGTGGGGCAATTTCAGTCGTGTTTTCTTCCTGTGTGCAGTTCAGTAGATCCCTGCATACTGTTCAAGGTGATATGAGGTACGACTTCTACATCTACGTCCCCCTATCTTCCCTTCACACCGTTAGCCTTCGACGTGTGATGACGCTCTGTGGGGCAAGTTCAGTCGTGTTTTCTTCCTGTGTGCAGTTCAGTAGATCCCTGCATACTGTTCAAGGTGATATGAAGTACGACTTCTACATCTACGTCCCCCTATCTTCTGAAGCTTAAGTAACCTTGAACCCTGTCGATCGTTTAGGGTCTCGACAAGTAGTCCATTTACTGATTTTCTGATGTCCTCTGCTGCTGATCCAGCGCAACCGGTGATAGGTTTTCAATAAGAAAGGTATTAATTTCTGCGAATAAATTATCTAGATTTGTTCTTTGTTTTTCACAACAACATACTTTGGCACCGCCGGCGTATTTGCAGGCGATGTGCGAAATCTTTCTGTATTTACCGAAGAGTAATGGTCTCCTCTTCACCCTCCGAGGAGGGATTTTTTCTGGACGAGGGTTTTTAAGGGATCCTCAACCCTAGAATCATTTTGAGAGCTTATATTCTAGTTCCCACGGTAGAGCCGTTGAGTATGACGACTAGAAGAATACAATAGGGTGCGTCCTAGTGCCCTGAGGCCATCGTTCGCGACTCACTAACGTAGAGCATCTACCCGCTGGCATCATCGATTCCACCGCGGGTTACGGTGTGTTTCCAAGCGGTACACACAACCTTGTCTAACTCACCTACCGGAGCCCGCCCTCCCCACGAGGCCAAGATGTTGTAGACCTGAGCGTAGGGTTAGATTTCTCGGGGCCATATTATTATTATTATTTATTTTTCTGAATTTCGCTTTTTTGGTATCACTTCAAAAGTCATTTTTACTTCCATATTCCTTAAGGAATGGAAGTATGGTGATGGCAAAAAAAATCGTGTTCGAGATTATTGCAGATTCTGATTCTACTACACTCAAAACATGAAAAAAAGTCGTTTTCCGAAAAGTGTGTGTGTGTGTGTGTGTGTGTGTGTGTGTGTGTGTGTGTGTGTGTGTGTGTGTGTGTGTCTGTGTGTCTGTAGATATTTTTCTATGGCAAACGATAACTGCCGCAAATTCAAACAGAATCAAATAATTTTTTGCATACAGCCCTGATTTGTAGAGTACTCACGACCTATTGTTTTTGGTGAAGATCGGTTGAGGGAAAGGGGTAGTTTACCTGCAACAGTTTTTTTTTATCAAGGGAAGTTTTTTTTTTGGCAAACGATAACAGCCGCAAATTCAAACAGAATCAAATAATGTTTCGTATACAGCCCTGAATTGTAGAGTTCTCAAGACCTATGGTTTTTGGTGAAGATCGGTTAAGGTAAAGGGGTAGTTTACCTGTAACGTTTTATGTTTTAACAAGTGTATTTCCTATGGCAAACGATAACAGCCGCAAATTCAAACAGAATCAAAAGATTATTTGTATACAGCCCTAAATTGCAGAGTTCTCAAGACCTATTGTTTTTGGTGAAGATCGGTTAAGGGAAAGGGGTAGTTTACCTGCAGCGTTTTTTTATCAAGGGTATTTTCTATGGCAAACGATAACAGCCGCAAATTCAAACAGAATCAAATAATGTTGAATTGTTGCATGTTGTTGAATGTTGCATACAGCCCTGATTTGTAGAGTACTCAAGACCTATTGTTTTTGGTGAAGATCGGTTAAGGGGAAGGGGTAGTTTACCTGCAACGTTTTTTTATCAAGCGTATTTTCTATGACGAACGGTAACAGCCGCAAATTCAAACAGAATCAAATAATTTTTTGCATACGTCAGTGAATTGTAGAGGACTCAAGGCCTTTAGATTTTGGTGAAGATCGGTTAAGGGGAAGGGGTAGTTTACCGGCAACCTTTTACGTTTTAACAAGAGTAAAGTACTTGAAAATTTATTTAAATTTTTTGAAACAATGGTAATTGTTGAAAATAAAATAATTTTGTTGCCAGGTAACAAAAATAAAGTCATTTTGATTATAAAATATAAATATTTACAACAAGAAAAGAATTTTCAGTTTTCAAAATTTAAATATATTTTTATAAAACAATGGGTTCTTCATTGAGGTGGGGACCATGTCACTCACTCCATCTCAAGCCTCTCCCATTTTGCAGAAAAAGAGGACCCTGTCAAGGCTGATACTTTGACGACAGTGACAGGGCTTTCCACCAAATTCAGCAGAGTGACAGGTAGGCCCAACTCTGATTGGCTCCTCAAGTTTCCCCAGCGTTAGTAAGTTCTATGAAAATATTTTATTTCAAAAATGATATTAAATATAAATCTTAGATATGTTTTATAAATCTCATGTTTTATGTTTTAACATGGGTAATTTTTTATATGACGAACCATAACTGCCGTAAATTCAAACAGAATCAAATAATTTTTTACATATGTGCCTGAGCTATAGAGAACTCAATGTCTGTTGATTTTGGTGAAGATCGGTTACGGGGAAAGGGCAGTTTACCTGAAACATTTTTTGTTGTAACATGAGTAAAGTACTTAATTTTGATAAAGTATCCTGATAAGATCTTAATAATCCACTGTAGAAACGTAGATGAAATATCTATAAATGAAGAGGCTAGTTGAACGGGCTGGGGGTAATTTTCTATAAATCAAAATTATAGTTGTAGGGGGAGGGGATAATTTTTTTTATATGTGTACTACGTTATTGGCAACAAAGAAGTATTTTTTTGTTAAAATTCCTTCCCTGGCTGTTTGGCTGAAAATGATTTTAAATATAAATCTTAGAATATGGAAGTCATGTATGGTTCTCCATACCGATTTTTGTTTTATATTATTATAAGTAACCATGAACATTCATTCCTCGTAATAAATACTCTATTTAATGTTAGACATACAAATTTCCATTCCCGCTTGCCATTTGCATTTTACATTGACTCAGTATATAACTAATAATGTTAATGCATATTTAACATATAAACAATTCTTATGTTACGTATATACCTACATAATTCCAAAAATACATTATAATTTATTATTAAAGTATTTTATATATGTATTCACAGTAAAATACAAAACCCATTCAAGCAAAGTAATTTTTTTATATTTAAATGCGTCGGTATGTATTATATCATTGGAACAGGTCTTAAAAGAAATAAGATTTTGAATTGTCGATTAAAATATATTTTTTAGGAAGTGACGTTGTAGAATTTTTACTCGCTCATTGTAATTTTCAGATTCATTAAGTCAAACATTATAAAAAAGTGTTAATTTTTAAATGCCAGCAATTAATAGCTATAAGGGGAACTCTTCAGCTTTTAACCGTAATAGCCAGTTGCAAGACGCTTTTCTCTTTTGTTGGTGTCTACGACGTCAAAGTTTAATTCGCCTGAAACAAGTCCTGCTCCAATAAGTAAAACATACAATGCGCATTTTCGACAAAATAAGGACTGTGCTCACTACGTCCAAACACAGTAAACACAGCGCGCGGTGCATGCAGAAAGGAATGCCTTCATTGTTAATTACAATATCGATAACATGTAAGAAGAGAAAACTATTATTAGACGGGAGGCAAAATAAAACGAATGGTCGAAATGCAGTTACCACTCATGGATGTTACTATTAATGTGCCGATTATCTGAAAGATGTTGGAGAAGAGATCACGCTCCGCGTGATACGCTACGAACATTTAAAGTACGAGTGATTTTATATGTTTATGTCGTATAATAATTAATAAATATTAATTATTGTCATATAGCCATAATTAAAAATATTATAAAATTATAAACATTAGTTAAATTATTTATAAATATTTATTTCAAAGAACTAAAAACAGATATTTTGAAAGGAAAGAAAAACTGAAAAATCTACAAGGATATAAGGTTATAAAAAATAAAGGAAAACATTCTATTTAAAACAATAACTGTTTTAGTTTTGGTTATTGAACACTGTTTCTGTCTCAAGCCTGGATGAAGATGTGATGAAAAGTTAATAAATCTCAAAAGGAAGCAGAAATAAATAACTTTGCATATCTACACATATTAGTATTGCGTCCGTTCTGAGCACACACACACACTTCAATATGGTCGTAAATAATACTCTAATTTTACTTCTAGTATTTGTGCTTTCTGCACACGCTAGACTGCACACTACGTTATTTGTACACTGTACAAAATGTGTAACTTTTCTCTGAGATTTTATTTATCGGAATACACAAAGACGGCAATATTATAATGACGCGGTATGTTCGTTTGTTTGATACCATGCAAACGGCTGTTTGTTTGATACCATGCAAACGGCTAGACCAATTTTAGTACATAAAGTTGTCAGATCACTAGTACTGAATCTGGAAGTGTCAATGAAGGATAAATTGAAAAGAAAAACAAGCAATCGTTTAGTTTTAAAATTTATTTACTATTTATACTGCTGAGTGACTTGCAAAAATAAATTCAAAAGCAATTAGAAGAACAAAAACTATGGAGATAACAGAAGATATAGTTCCGGTAAACTTTCTGCTTGAAGCACACACGTAGCGTTTCTTTCTAAGGCTTTTTTACATGAATCTGTGGCTATCATTTTTGACGTCTAATTATGAGGAATTAAACTCCACACATCTTATCTGATTGTTACGTGCTTTTTATATTTCTCAGTTAGGCTTATATTTCATTAATAGCTTATTTTATTATTTCAAGTCCCTCTCCAATGAATAAGCTTGACGGCGATGACGGCACTGTAAAACATAGCAACGAATAATAGTACGTAGTTGATGATACCATAATTGTTCTGTGCGACGTAATTATGTTCATTAACACACTTATACCTTTTTCATTTACAATTATAACTCATACGCATTCCTAAGTGTCGTGTAACAAAGCTCTACTGGGGGAATGGACGGAATGTTTGATTGCAACATTTTACAAGAAAGCTAAACCACAGACTGTAATCATTCCACAAGAATTTCTCTATTTCCTGCCGAGTGTAATTCTGTAATGGCTTTCTGCACTGAGCTCATGAAGGTACTCTTCTCTTTGCGTTTGTATCTCATTATTGCTACTGGTAAAATAATAAAGTATGCCCAGAAAACTTCACTTTCTTTTGCTTTTTTTATGAAATATATTGATATGAAGCAGTCTTTATATTACAACATACTGTTAATAAGGGTGAATGTTTTGCCGATTCTCGGTAATCTCATTTTTCCAGTGATTATAGTTTTAGTTCTTATTTCTTTTTGAGTCGGGGTTCCTCATATGTAGACGATTATCAGAAAACCTTTTGTTCGATAAAATTTAATTTTATATTTCTCCTCGTGTTTTTTTTTTTAGTATCCACTCCAAAAAAGTATAAAGAGTGCCTCAGGAAGGAAGGCACCATTTCAGGAGATGACTTTACATCTTAAATATAAACAAAATACCGGTAGGTAAACGTTGGTCGGGAAATGACTTGTTTCCAAGTTATGGCCAGATCAAAATTTTTGTTCTCAAGGTAAAATAATACAATATTAAAATTCCTGGAATATAAATTATGCAAACAACTTAGTGGTTGTTTAAAATAATAAAGATAAGAAATTCCAGTTGTCTTCAATAATTTTTTAAGAAAATTGCTGATAATTATTTTAGGTACATTGTAACTTTTGCATACAATAACGTAGTTAAATTGACAAAACACAATAAAAATTTTTGAATAAAATGTGCAAAAAATATAATTCTGGCAATACTGTGAATGATATAACTTAAACACACGCACTCACAAATTTATTAAATTCGACTTTAATTTAAAAACGATGTGACAGATAATGTTACTTCTCTAAGTCAGATACAAAATATGATCTGTTTAAGATAAAAATTTTATAAACAGAATTAACACTTGCACACCACTATAGAAAAATTATTGCGATTAGCGCTTTGAAGCTTCACAGCTCATCATCAGATCGGATGAATCTTCATATGATAACATCATCATAAGATTGTTATTTCCAATCTGATTCCAAGTTGTGAAGCTTGAAAGCGCTAATCGGAATAATTTGTCTATAGTGGTGTGCAACAATGTTAATTCTGTCTGTGATTATAACCACTATACAACTTTCTTAATTAAAAATTTTGTTATTCTATTAAAATTTTATTTTTTAATAAAGAAAAATTGTATTTTATACCAATTCGAGATATCTTTGGTATTTTTGGCCTGTAATGCGATATTTCAATACGAAAGTGGGAATTAACTGGTTACGGTACCTGTAATAACGAGACACATTGACTGAAAATCTATGCTGAAAATTTGGACCCACAGAAGCACCGATAAGAATACCGACTTTGTTTATACCAACAGAAGTAAAACTTGCTTCTTCTTTGAACATTAGCCGTGAAATTATGCATTGATCCTCATTAATCAATTTACAAAACTATAGGCGCGTAGCATAATCTCTTGGCTGAAGATATTGCACTTTCTTGCATATTCAATGGATAAAAACAATGAAAATGTAGTGTGCCTAGATATTCTTTGCAAACTTCCACTGGGATTACGTTCAACTGACTGAAGAATATTTTCAAATTTTTCCATGTTTCTAGTTTACTTTAAAAAATAATTTTTATATCATGTGTGTACCATAAAAACAGAATCAGAATTATTAGCGATATCTGGTTTTGTTTTTATAGGTTCTTTCCTTATATTGAAATGAAGTTTATGTTGACGTATGTTACTATAACGATAAAGTTTAATTTACATTAACTATTATTGATGTGTAGGTCGTTACTTTAGTACAGTGACTATCATTGTAGTGAAAAAAGTGTAAACGCTTATGTAAACGCTGCGATACTGCTGTCGACTGTGCTTGAGATTTTGTAATTGTTGCGATAAGTGAACAGGAATATTAATTGTTGTGAGGAATTCATTTTTTATTTACATTTGCTAATTGAAAGGCATGTGTGCTTAAGGTTTTATAATCCATGCTATAAGTGATACGTATAATTGTTGTTGTGGCGTGTTTATTCTTTAGACTTGTTGTGGCTAAAGGTAAGGCCAATCTGAAGCCAAATTGGCAGAAATTCTTGCTTGGAATGACAGTGAAGAAGACTTTTCCAGTCATTTTTGGAAGAAGAGAAAAAGACGCGCCAGTAGTGCCCTGTTTGCAGGATGAAGCGCATTTGAATTTGTTTAAACTGGTTCGAACTCGCATTTGCACCAAACATCGTTTGCGTAACGATCCTTTCCAAACTTAAAATGAATTAAAAACTACTTGCGCTCCACAATGGTACAAGGCAGACTCCTCAAATCTTGCCATTATATCAATAGAGTCAGATATTTTGGATCAACTTGATACACATGATATTATTAGTGAATTTTCATTAATGAAAGCGAGGAAAGTTCAGTTCACTAAATGATTTTTCTTTCTGTTAAAATATTTACTTACCTATTTCTTTACCAAATTAAGTTTGTAATATATTTCTATTTTATATACTTTTAAGTTCATCTGTTTCTTATTAATATGATATCAGTACAAAGTACAAATGTCAAAGTGATTTTCTTGCCAAATAAAATATAGTAAGTTTAATTATGTACAAAAAGTATTTAATATTTATGTTTTTATAAAACTGTAAGTTTATCTGTCAACTTACGTAAAACAATCTAAGGTGCAATTGGCAAATTATTTTCTTGACAAATAACAAAATTACTTTATTTTCTTCCAAATTATTTTGGATGTTTCTGTTTTTTACCCTTCTTGTATGTTTATTGTTTTTTATACATTTTTTTGTAATTCCTGGTTTTTGTTCAATAAACGTATAATTAATATATTTCATATTTCATTTGTACTTACTGATACGTTTTTATAAAGTGATATTTTAATGTGGGGGGTGGGCGCCAACTAAAGTTCTGCACACAGGCGTCGGACACTACTGGCGCGCCTCTGATGGCAACACGTCATTAAGTATATAGATGTACTAATTCGTATTAAAAAACAAGAAATTATCATTGTAAAACAACTCGTTGACGGAACTCACCGCTCTGCCTACACTTACACAGGATGCAGACAAATTAACCAGTTCCCAAAGTTACCCCAATAATGGGAAAATCGTAAAGTATTTGTCAGCTTTTTTATATTTTTAATATGAATGCCACATATAGGACGACACCGGTTTTTATACGCATATATATATATCCGAAGTACATCGTCCGTAATTAAAATCAGTTGTTTTTAAAAGCTACTACGTTTAGCCTATGACCTAGTCTCCGATACATTACGGAAGAAAGTCGTTACATCCAAGACAGGAGCCTATTTTTGACGGGCGGTGTGTGTTTGTGTGATATTTGTGGCGTATCCGAACTGTTAGTGCAGTGAACATTGGGAATTGATCACGCGACCGAAGTTGAGTGCGATAGCCTGTTTACATTACAAAGCGTCAATCTATATGCAGTTATGGGTTTTCAGTTTTCAGTACACTCACTATATTGGAATGTAAACAATCGTTCTTTTTGTGAATAGTTTATTTAAATTGAATTTGTAAACTTAGCTTCTAGGAATACTTGTTTCTATATCTAATTTGTGCCAACTTAGTGATACACGTTCACTGTTTCATGTTAAATCACCAGCTTAATCGTACGTTAACAAATATAATAAATCATAATACAAGCTCGTTGTCCCGTTAATCGAACGATGAGAAATTTTGACAAAATTGTAGGTTACAACAACTCTGGTGAAGTGAAAAATCACAATTTTAAGGCTAGCCCATTAAAAATATATAATTTTCCGTCTAAAAAACTCGTAACCAAATTTTACAAAATTCGTTTGGTATAAAAATTAATTAGGCCTATATCTTATAAAATGGTATGTTATGAAGGATAAATTATGGTTTATTATATCTGAATTTATAGGAATTCAAACTTGAGGATTAACGACAGGCCTAAAACAATAAGGAACAGCATAACTATTTACATAATAAGAAAACTAATATGTTATTAAATATTTAAAATTTAAATTTTAATCGATTGTGAGCGTATAAAAAATTTGTAGTCACGTAGTATTGTATTTTATTAAGAAAATATTTAAGCTTACAGCTTATTTTTAACACACTTAAGAATTCAACAATTAAAAATACATATATTTTCTGTTTACGTATCTTAGGAAACTAAATGTTTCCATATTTTAAACATAGACATTACAAAAAATATGTTGGCTAAAACGTTCGATCCTAAATTTCAGCTCATGTAAATGTTTGAATTAAGAATGATACTTACTCAGTGTATTTTATTAATCATTGTTACAATGAATAAAAATCCTGAAAGAGGAAATTTTAGAAAAGGATACTATTCGAAAAAGAATTAAGGAGTTTAAGAAGTCAAACAAAGACTGTAGAGAAGAGAGGGTGGACAGAACACAGTGAAACGATGATGAAGTACTGGAAGGGGAAAAAGACGAGAAATGAAGGAAATTTATAAATTATTTCATGATAGCTGGCCAAAATTGGAAAACATGTTATATAATTTTATTGGTTTGTATAAGCGCGCGCGCGCGCGTACGCACACACACACACACACGTACAAAACCACTACACTGAAATAACATTTGCCACAGTTTGAGAAATCTGCGTTTGTAAAAATGATTTTCTTTATTACTCTTTGTATTCTATTGTCATCAGGCTTATGCTTAAAAAAAATTTTAAAAAGACTCGTATTTCGGAGAACCTGTATTGCGATTAGCGTTACATACATAACGAACATACACGTGTGATGCGTATTTTCCAGTATTTAAAATGACTTGTATAAAAGCCTTGCAAATAATCACTTATACTTAAACACTTCTTTTTTGATACATTTAATTTTTAAGTAAGTGAAACACAGATGATCATGAATCATCATTGGCTCACTTGGATTGAATCAAAATTCATATTTCGTAAATAATAATTTTCTTTTATGTATCATATATCCTATAAATTATTAATTCTTCTCCCCTTTAGAAATAAGGTTGCACTTCAGTATTATGCTCATGATAAAATAAAACTTTAACGTAGGTAAATTATACGAAAAGATGAAGTTGTTTAAAAATGTTTACGTTGTTCAATCACAGGTTCTTCGTCGTAATGGATCCTCAGTGTCGCTCGAACCTAGTCTCCTGTCGGACTTTCTGGGGCTTACGGAGGGAACGCGGTTGATGCCGTCGTTTGTAAGGTCATTCCACGGTCTTCGATGATGCTTGTACCTGGGGGTTTGGCGGGGTCTAGGCGATCGCATTGAGCATCGTGAGTTATATTATCTTTAGCTGGCTCTCACTAACGTTTATTGTATGAAACTCGCCTAAGCACTGTTGTGACTTCTTTGTTTATGCAAATTATGCACTTAGATCTTTGTTTATGCAAATTATAAATATGAGATGAATGGAATGCTTGTTATGTCAGAAATATATGAAAATTAAATTTAAAAAGCACAAATTAGAATGTGTAAATATTATATTGACTTCTTTATCCTTACATTAACTAAATGTTTTTAATCTCACAGCATCAGTTCTTCGGGACTGCGCCAGCTTCAACTACGACGGGTTGCGGACCCGATTCTGGGACTTCAAGACGGGATACGACGGGACGTCAATGGATGATGAAGATAAATAAGAAGAACAACAAGAACAAGACTGAAGAATGAAGAATGAAGAAAACGAAGAAAGAAGATTTGTTCTTTTCTTTGGGACGTCACGTGATGGAACCTCAGTGTCCTTCGAACCTAGTGTTTCGTCATATTCAGCCAGGACTTACGGAGGAGGCGCGGTCGATGCCATCATTTGTAAGGTTCATCACACGTTCTTCGGTGATGTTCGATTCTGGGGGTTTGGCGAGGCCTAGGCGATCGCATTAAGCTTCGTAAGTAATACCGATTAAAATGATTTAATATGATTACTTTTGTAATACATAAACAAGTAGGTTTAACATTTTATCAAGTGTTACCATTTTTGCATCGACTATTTCTCGTAGATCGTAGTTAATTGAAATAGGTAAAGAACTGTACACTAAAATTTGTCTTTACATTAATATCCGTTTTATTGTTGCAGCATCCGATCTTCGGCGACTGAAGACTTCGTCAACGGGTAGGTATTTACGTACAGTTTTTTGTGACCCAATTGTAGTTTATAATTTTAGTGTCATGGCCATCGTAATATTATTTAATGCTGAAGTGCAACCTTTGTTCACTTATTTATAAATGTGTCTGTAACTTTCGTGATAATAAAATGATATCTTTTAATACAAAATGTCCTTTATTTCTTGTATCTAAGTTATTTCTACTTTGTAAGTTATTTCTTTTCACTTGTAAGAAATATTGCACAGTTCATCTTTAAGACGAATTAGGTTGACATTACAATGTGAAAAATCTTTTCATAAACGATCTACATGGAGGTCAGATTGCAACAAAGGACAGAACACGTCTTTAGATAAGTATAGACATCTGATAACCCATAGGATACCAGAGAAGAAAAAAACCGTTCAGTACCACTGGAAAACCAATTGTCGCAAAAAAAGATTCAAATAAAAACCAAATTACGGAGAGTAAACAAAATTTGTTTACATAAGATCCAAAACAGTTGTCAAGGTGCCACAGAGGGTTTATTTGCTAAACGTGTTGTTCAGATTCTACACCACTTCCTTAGCAAAACGGTCTTTGTGTATCACATTCAGTTAATTCCCGAGTCAAGACGTAAGAGATGAGTTATAAAAGTTTTTAGCCGACTCATTCTAATGAAAAAATCTGGCAATGCACCTTTATTTGAAACTGAAAAGAGTTTATTTTATTGAGACATTATTTTAATATTATTTCTGAAATATATCCTCTCCCTACTTGGTATCCTCCCACCGCAAACCGTAAGTATCCTGTGAACTTGCTCACGCCTACTGGAAAGGTTACCTAACTATATTGTAACATAACAGGTCAGTTGAATAGCTAAAAATATGTAAAAAAAGGGTTCGGCCCAGCCCTGATTCTTGTTCCCGGTTTTTGTTCAATAAACTTATAATTAATAAATATATATCATATGTCATTTGTACTTAATGATACGTTTTTATAAAGTGATTTTTACTTCCATATTCCTTAAGGAATGGAAGTATGGTGATGGCAAAAAAAATCGTGTTCGAGATTATTGCAGATTCTGATTCTACTACACTCAAAACATGAAAAAATATCGGTATGGAGAACCATACATGACTTCCATATTCTAAGATTTATATTTAAAATCATTTTCAGCCAAACAGCCAGGGAAGGAATTTTAACAAAAAAATACTTCTTTGTTGCCAATAACGTAGTACACATATAAAAAAAAATTATCCCCTCCCCCTTCAACTATAATTTTGATTTATAGAAAATTACCCCCAGCCCGTTCAACTAGCCTCTTCATTTATAGATATTTCATCTACGTTTCTACAGTGGATTATTAAGATCTTATCAGGATACTTTATCAAAATTAAGTACTTTACTCATGTTACAACAAAAAATGTTTCAGGTAAACTGCCCTTTCCCCGTAACCGATTTTCACCAAAATCAACAGACATTGAGTTCTCTATAGCTCAGGCACATATGTAAAAAGTTATTTGATTCTGTTTGAATTTACGGCAGTTATGGTTCGTCATATAAAAAATTACCCATGTTAAAACATAAAACATGAGATTTATAAAACATATCTAAGATTTATATTTAAAATCATTTTTGAAATAAAATATTTTCATAGAACCTACTAACGCTGGGGAAATCTGAGGAGCCAATCAGAGTTGGGCCTACCTGTCACTCTGCTGAATTTGGTGGAAAGCCCTGTCACTGTCGTCAAGTCCCCACCTCAATGAAGAACCCATTGTTTTATAAAAATATATTTAAATTTTGAAAACTGAAAATTCTTTTCTTGTAAATATTTATATTTTATAATCAAAATGACTTTATTTTTGTTACCTGGCAACAAAATTATTTTATTTTCAACAATTACCATTGTATCAAAAAGTTTAAATAAATTTTCAAGTACTTTACTCTTGTTAAAACGTAAAAGGTTGCAGGTAAACTACCCATTCCCCTTAACCGATCTTCACCAAAATCGAAAGTCCTTGAGACCTCTACAATTCAGGGATGTATGCAAAACATTATTTGATTCTGTTTGAATTTGCGGCAGTTATCGTTTGCCATAGAAAAAAAAAACGTTGCAGGTAAACTACCCCTTCCCCTTAACCGATCTTCACCAAAAACAACAGGTCTTGAGTACTCTACAAATCAGGGCTGTATGCAGAAAATTATTTGACTCTGTTTGAACTTGCGGCTGTTATCGTTTGCCATAGAAAATACCCTTGTTAAAAAAACGTTGTAGGTAAACTACGAACTCTACAATTCAGGGCTGTATGCGAAAAATTATTTGATTCTGTTTGAATTTGCGGCTGTTATCGTTGGCCAAAAAAAAAAATTTTCCCTTGATAAAAAAAAACCGTTGCAGGTAAACTACCCCTTTCCCTCAAACCGATCTTCACCAAAAACAACAGGTCGCGAGTACTCTACAAATCAGGGCTGTATGCAAAAAATTATTTGATTCTGTTTGAATTTGCGGCAGTTATCGTTTGCCATAGAAAAAAAATCTACAGACAGACACACAGACAGACAGACACACAGACACACACACAGACACTTTTCGGAAAACGACTTTTTTTCATGTTTTGAGTGTAGTAGAATCAGAATCTGCAATAATCTCGAACACGATTTTTTTTGCCATCACCATACTTCCATTCCTTAAGGAATATGGAAGTAATATCGGTATGGAGAACCATACATGACTTCCATATTCTAAGATTTATATTTAAAATCATTTTCAGCCAAACAGCCAGGGAAGGAATTTTAACAAAAAAAAATACTTCTTTCTTGCCAATAACGTAGTACACATATAAAAAATATTATCCCCTCCCCCTTCAACTATAATTTTGATTTATAGAAAATTACCCCCAGCCCGTTCAACTAGCCTCTTCATTTATAGATATTTCATCTACGTTTCTACAGTGGATTATTAAGATCTTATCAGGATACTTTATCAAAATTAAGTACTTTACTCATGTTACAACAAAAAATGTTTCAGGTAAACTGCCCTTTCCCCGTAACCGATCTTCACCAAAATCAACAGACATTGAGTTCTCTATAGCTCAGGCACATATGTAAAAAATTATTTGATTCTGTTTGAATTTACGGCAGTTATGGTTCGTCATATAAAAAATTACCCATGTTAAAACATAAAACATGAGATTTATAAAACATATCTAAGATTTATATTTAAAATCATTTTTGAAATAAAATATTTTCATAGAACCTACTAACGCTGGGGAAATCTGAGGAGCCAATCAGAGTTGGGCCTACCTGTCACTCTGCTGAATTTGGTGGAAAGCCCTGTCACTGTCGTCAAAGTATCAGCCTTGACAGGGTCCTCTTTTTCTGCAAAATGGGAGCGGAGGCTTGAGATGGAGTGAGTGACATGGTCCCCACCTCAATGAAGAACCCATTGTTTTATAAAAATATATTGAAATTTTGAAAACTGAAAATTCTTTTCTTGTTGTAAATATTTATATTTTATAATCAAAATGACTTTATCAAAAAACAAGCATTATTTTTTTATAATAAGTACTTACATATGTTTCTTAATATGCTTACTTTTTCTTCAATGTTGATGATCATTTCCAAACATTCTGACAAAATTGTATCTACAGAACAGTTAACATTCCCCAGGTTTCCATTTCTGCTAATTTCTCATTACACCTTCCACTGACGTATTATTAACGATTTCATAAACTATCGTATAATCTTTTCAGATTGCCTGGCAACAAAATTATTTTATTTTCAACAATTACCATTGTTTGAAAAAGTTTAAATGAATTTTCAAGTACTTTACTCTTGTTAAAACGTAAAAGGTTGCTGGTAAACTACCCCTTCCCCTTAACTGATCTTCACCAAAATCTAAAGGCCTTGAGTCCTCTACAATTCACTGACGTATGCAAAAAATTATTTGATTCTGTTTGAATTTGCGGCAGTTATCGTTTGCCATAGAAAATACGCTTGATAAAAAACGTTGCTGGTAAACTACCCCTTCCCCTCAACCGATCTTAACCAAAAACAATAGGTCTTGAGTACTCTACAAATCAGGGCTGTATGCAGAAAATTATTTGATTCTGTTTGAATTTGCGGCTGTTATCGTTTGCCATAGAAAATACATTTGTTAAAAAAACGTTACAGGTAAACTACCCCTTTCCCTTAACCGATCTTCACCAAAAACAATAGGTCTTGAAAACTCTACAATTCAGGGCTGTATACGAAACATTATTTAAGTCTGTTTGAATTTGCGGCTGTTATCGTTTGCCAAAAAAAAAATTTCCCTTGATAAAAAAAACCGTTGCTGGTAAACTACCCCTTCCCCTTAACCGATCTTCACCGAAAACAATAGGTCTTGAGTACTCTGCAAATCAGGGCTGTATGCAGAAAATTATTTGATTCTGTTTGAATTTGCGGCTGTTATCGTTTGCCATAGAAAATACCCTTGTTAAAAAAACGTTGTAGGTAAACTACCGCTTTCCCTTAACCCATCTTCACCAAAAACAATAGGTCTTGAGAACTCTACAATTTAGGGCTGTATGCAAATAATCTTTTGATTCTGTTTGAATTTGCGGCTGTTATCGTTTGCCATAGGAAATACCCTTGTTAAAACATAAAACGTTACAAGTAAACTACCCCTTTCCCTTAACCGATCTTCACCAAAAACAAAAGGTCTTGAGAACTCTACAATTCAGGGTTGTATACGAAACATTATTTGATTCTCTTTGAATTTGCGGCTGTTATCGTTTGCCAAAAAAAAAAATTTCCCTTGATAAAAAAAAACCGTTGCAGGTAAACTACCCCTTTCCCTCAACCGATCTTCACCAAAAACAATAGGTCGCGAGTCCTCCACAAATCAGGGCTGTATGCAAAAAATTATTTGATTCTGTTTGAATTTGCGGCAGTTATCGTTTGCCATAGAAAAAAATCTACAGACAGACACACACACAGACACACAGACACACACACACACAGACACTTTTCGGAAAACGACTTTTACTTCCATATTCCTTAAGGAATGGAAGTATGGTGATGGCAAAAAAAATCGTGTTCGAGATTATTGCAGATTCTTATTCTACTACACTCAAAACATGAAAAAAAGTCGTTTTCCGAAAAGTGTCTGTGTGTCTGTCTGTCTGTGTGTCTGTGTGTCTATCTGTCTGTCTGTAGATTTTTTTTCTATGGCAAACGATAACTGCCGCAAATTCAAACAGAATCAAATAATTTTTTGCATACAGCACGGTTTTGCAGAGTTCTCGCGACCTATTGTTTTTGGTGAAGATCGGTTGAGGGAA
Organism: Magicicada septendecula; assembly: GCA_034769895.1. NCBI lineage: Eukaryota > Metazoa > Arthropoda > Insecta > Hemiptera > Cicadidae > Magicicada > Magicicada septendecula. The sequence goes on from CM068367.1 coordinate 504,398,732, forward strand.
AGGGGTAGTTTACCTGCAACGGTTTTTTTTTAGCAAGGGTAATTTTGTTTGTTTGGCAAACGATAACAGCCGCAAATTCAAACAGAATCAAATAATGTTTCGCATACAGCCCTGAATTGTAGAGTTCTCAAGACCTATTGTTTTTGGTGAAGATCGGTTAAGGGAAAGGGGTAGTTTACCTGTAACGTTTTATGTTTTAACAAGGGTATTTCCTATGGCAAACTATAACAGCCGCAAATTCAAACAGAATGAAAAGATTATTTGCATACAGCCCTAAATTGTAGAGTTCTCAATACCTTTTGTTTTTGGTGAAGATCGGTTAAGGGAAAGGGGTAGTTTACCTACAACGTTTTTTTAACAAGGGTATTTTCTATGGCAAACGATAACAGCCGCAAATTCAAACAGAATCAAATAATTTTCTGCATACAGCCCTGATTTGTAGAGTACTCAAGACCTATTGTTTTTGGTGAAGATCGGTTGAGGGGAAGGGGTAGTTTACCAGCAACGTTTTTTATCATGCGTATTTTCTATGGCAAACGACAACTGCCGCAAATTCAAACAGAATCAAATAATTTTTTGCATACAGCCCTGGTTTGTAGAGTACTCACGACCTATTGTTTTTGGTGAAGATCGGTTGAGGGGAAGGGGTAGTTTACCTGCTACGGTTTTTTTTATCAAGGGAAATTTTTTTTTTTGGCAAACGATAGCCGCAAATTCAAACAGAATCAAATAATGTTTCGCATACAGCCCTGAATTGTAGATTTCTCAAGACCTATTGTTTTTGGTGAAGATCGGTTGAGGGAAAGGGGTAGTTTACCTGCAACGTTTTTTTAACAAGGGTATTTTCTATGGCAAACGATAACAGCCGCAAATTCAAACAGAATCAAATAATGTTTTGCATACAGTCCTGATTTGTAGAGTACTCAAGACCTATTGTTTTTGGTGAAGATCGGTTAAGGGGAAGGGGTAGTTTACCTGCAACGTTTTTTTATCAAGCGTATTTTCTATGGCAAACGATAACAGCCGCAAATTCAAACAGAATCAAATAATGTTTTGCATACGTCCCTGAATTGTAGAGGTCTCAATGACTTTCGATTTTGGTGAAGATCGGTTAAGGGGAAGGGGTAGTTTACCTGCAACCTTATACGTTTTAACAAGAGTAAAGTACTTGAAAATTTATTTAAACTTGTTGAAACAATGGTAATTGTTAAAAATAAAATAATTTTGTTGCCAGGCAATAAAATTATAATTTTTTCATTTTAATGTAATATAATATTTTTCATTTAATACAGCAATAAAAAGGCAGGTAAGACACAGCCTGGCTGTTTGGCTGAAAATGATTTTAAATATACATCTTAGAATATGGAAGTCATGTATGGTTCTCCATACCGATATTTTTTCATGTTTTGAGTGTAGTAGAATCAGAATCTGCAATAATCTCGAACACGATTTTTTTTGCCATCACCATACTTCCATTCCTTAAGGAATATGGAAGTAAAAGTCGTTTTCCGAAAAGTGTCTGTGTGTGTGTGTGTGTGTGTCTGTGTGTCTATAGATTTTTTTTCTATGGCAAACGATAACTGCCGCAAATTCAAACAGAATCAAATAATTTTGTGCATACAGCGCTGATTTGTAGAGTACTCTTGACCTATTGTTTTTGGTGAAGATCGGTTGAGGGAAAGGGGTAGTTTACCAGCAACGGTTTTTTTTTATCAAGGGAAATTTTTTTTTTGCAAACGATAACCCGCAAATTCAAACAGAATCAAATAATGTTTCGTATACAGCCCTGAATTGTAGAGTTCTCAAGACCTATTGTTTTTGGTGAAGATCGGTTAAGGGAAATGGGTAGTTTACCTATAACGTTTTATGTTTTAACAAGGGTATTTCCTATGGCAAACGATAACAGCCGCAAATTCAAACGGAATCAAAAGATTATTTGCATACAGCCCTAAATTGTAGAGTTCTCAAGAGCTGTTGTTTTTGGTGAAGATCGGTTAAGGGAAAGGGGTAGTTTACCTACAACGTTTTTTTAACAAGGGTATTTTCTATGGCAAACGATAACAGCCGCAAATTCGAACAGAATCAAATAATTTTCTGCATACAGCCCTGATTTGTAGAGTACTCACGACCTATTGTTTTTAGTAAAGATCGGTTGAGGGGAAGGGGTAGTTTACCGGCAACGTTTTTTTATCAAGCGTATTTTCTATGGCAAACGATAACAGCTGCAAATTCAAACATAATCAAATAATTTTTTGCATACGTCAGTGAATTGTAGAGGACTCTAGGAATTTTGATTTTGGTGAAGATCAGTTAAGGGGAAGGGGTAGTTTACCTGCAACCTTTTACGTTTTAACAAGGGTAAAGTACTTGAAAATTCATTTAAACTTTTTCAAACAATGGTAATTGTTAAAAATAAAATAATTTTGTTGCCAGGCAATAAAATTATAGTTTTTTCATTTATGTATTTTTTTCTCAGTTATGTACTGTTTACGTTTCCATTTTATTATTATGACTACCGCAATGAAAAGGCAGGGAAGACACACACACACACACACACACACACACACACACACACACACACACACACACACACACACACACACACACACACACACACACACACACACACACACACACACACACACACACACACACACACACACACACACACACACACACACACACACACACACACACACACACACACACACACACACACACACACAGTTCGCGTTATTTTTGGCCTCATTCATGCTTATTTTCTTACATTTGCACGGTTTTTAAATGGAAAGTGCCGAACCCATACCAACATAACGCATGCAAGCCGAAAAAGTGTCCAGCGTGGACAGCGATTTCCTTCCTTTGGATCGCTGGGCAGTGTAACTGCACGTGTTTACAGAGGAACGATTCATAGACAGACTTTTCGTCTTTAGGGAATATTTAGGTAATATTTAATTTCGAAAATGATTTTAAATATAAATCTTAGAATATGGAAGTCATGTATGGTTCTCCATACCGATATTACTTCCATATTCCTTAAGGAATGGAAGTATGGTGATGGCAAAAAAAATCGTGTTCGAGATTATTGCAGATTCTGATTCTACTACACTCAAAACATGAAAAAAAGTCGTTTTCCGAAAAGTGTCTGTGTGTGTGTCTGTGTGTCTGTGTGTGTGTCTGTGTGTGTGTCTGTGTGTGTGTCTGTAGATTTTTTTTCTATGGCAAACGATAACTGCCGCAAATTCAAACAGAATCAAGTAATTTTGTGCATACAACCCTGATTTGTAGAGTACTCGCGACCTATTGTTTTTGGTAAAGATCGGTTGAGGGAAAGGGGTAGTTTACCTGCAACGGTTTTTTTTATCAAGGGAAATTTTTTTTTGGCAAACGATAACAGCCGCAAATTCAAACAGAATTAAATAATGTTTCGTATACAGCCCTGAATTGTAGAGTTCTCAAGATCTATTGTTTTTGGTGAAGATCGGTTAAGGGGAAGGGGTAGTTTACCTGTAACGTTTTATGTTTTAACAAGGGTATTTCCTATGGCAAACGATAACAGCCGCAAATTCAAACAGAATCAAACGATTATTTGCATACAGCCCTAAATTGTAGAGTTCTCAAGACCTGTTGTTTTTGGTGAAGATCGGCTAAGGGAAAGGGGTAGTTTACCAACAACGTTTTTTTAACAAGGGTATTTTCTATGGCAAACGATAACAGCCGCAAATTCAAACAGAATCAAATAATGTTTTGCATACAGCCCTGATTTGTAGAGTACTCAAGACCTGTTGTTTTCGGTGAAGATCGCTTAAGGAAAAGGGGTAGTTTACCTGCAACGTTTTTTTATCAAACGTATTTTCTATGGCAAACGATAACTGCCGCAAATTCAAACAGAATCAAATAATGTTTTGCATACGTCCCTGAATTGTAGAGGTCTCAAGGACTTTCGATTTTAGTGAAGATCGGTTAAGGGGAAGGGGTAGTTTACCTGCAACCTTTTACGTTTTAACAAGAGTAAAGTACTTGAAAATTTATTTAAACTTTTTCAAACGATGGTAATTGTTAAAAATAAAATAATTTTGTTGCCAGGCAATAAAATTAAAATTTTTTCATTTTAATGTAAATCATGTATAAGAGAAAATATATCGCGCTTGGCAGGCGATATTAAGATTTAAATATAAATCTTAGAATATGGAAGTCATGTATGGTTCTCCATACCGATATTTTTATTGTGGGGGGGGCAACTATACCAACTATGCCAACTTTACCCTATAGGGACGCCATCTAAATTTCTGCACTCAGGCACCGGACACTGCTGCCGCGCCTCTGGATATATCATCAAATACTTTCGTTATCACCTGAATACAAAACTGGAGAATCTATGTGCAATCTGTTCAAATAACTCTCGACTAATGTCACAAGACAAAATTACATTGGACGGACACAGCATGTCCTATTCTATACAGTCCTAAATTAACTAGATATCGTGTTTTTGCTTGCCATTTGTTTGTCTAATTGGTAAAAATTGTAATTTGTGCAACCGTTCAGTTATGTGGTTACCTTAAGGAACAAAAATAATTATTTAAAAGGTTTAAACACAAATCGTCAACTGTACCTCCTTGTAATTAAGCGGGAAAGGGAATAAGTACTATAGGGACCTTCTTTATCTTCAGCCCAAAGTTAAATATTCTAGTTTTTGATCCCAAGACATACGTAAACGCAAGAAATCTTTTTACTTAAATTACTTCACACGACAAAAACCATGTCATAATTTTTTATTATATATAGGAATCTGATAGTAATAATAAACATTAATAAAAATTTCTTATTAAAGACATAAAATGATTATGAAAATGGAGTAATATAAACACCATAAAACAACAATAACGATAAAAATTATTAATAATTTATTTTCTTTGCTTATTGGTGGCATCCAGACCTTTTGCCCAGTTCGGAAGTAAATCACCCTTCACTGTCTGTGTTTATTGGTCCAGTGACGACTGTGAGACGGTAAGATGCAAACTCTTGCTATAACCTCAGAGCAAATAATAATTTCTATTCTATTTCCCTTTACTTTAAACTGACTTGTTGCTCTGTCAGTTTAAAATTTAAAATAAACGTTTATGTCTGGTTGTATAACATAAATGTTTTTGATACAAAAGCCAAACGATGACAAATGTGTTCACTGTTGGCCAAGGAACTGAAGGATTCAGTGAGCGTTCGCTCTTGGCCCCATTTGGAAGCGTTACAAGTATGTAAGACACGCAGGAGATGCTACCGTAACACTTCCATAAGGAAGTCTGGGCGGTAGTAAAGGCTCAGTAAAAGCCGATTTCTCCCATGTTACACGGCTAACGTACCGGCAACAATGTTGTGGTTACGTCGCTGCGTACGTTATACGCACGCCAAATCACGCACAAAATACACGTTCACGTTCACTTACAGATTGTTTCCTGTATCGTTACGTTACGCAAGTGGCTGAGTGTTTGCCTGAAACCGGAAACTGTCTAGAATTGATGACAACAGTTGAATAATGAAACTCACTCAATAAAATACATCAATTAAATGAAATTATATTGTACTTTCAAATAATGAGGTATTAAGTTAATTTAATTTTGTAAATATTTTTAAAATTGAGTTTATAAATATGTTACAAAAAGTAAATAACACAAAATATTGTTTACATTTAAACTACTAATATAATTAAGAATAAATTAAAGTTATAGTGAGTGTAATAACTTAAAAATGAATATACAGGAACGGTATAATGAATATATTAATGGTGGCAAACGCGAGAACTAGTAAAGTCGGTGGGAAATGTGTTTTGATCGATAACCAATACAGAATAAAATATTTTTAACTATATTTCTAAAATATATTCTTCGATGCCTATGAAATGGCAGTTTTAGAAAGAATTAATGTACTTCTTGTAACGGGCATTTAGCATAATTGGTGGTAAAAAGTTACACAATAACTTCAACGCTGGTTATTTAAATAGAATGTAATTTGTCAACATGTAGATTATTTCACTTAGGAAGTAACTTCGGAAATTGCCAAAAACGTGACCAATAACCAGCTTTCCTGACCACTGTACAATGACCAGAACGTGACCCGGACTGAACAGACTAGTTAGCCGTCTCTCCCTATACAAAATTATTAATTCTTAGTGCTATGTTTGTTGAATATAGTTATTTCTTGTACAACTCAAATTTTTTATATCAGAATTTAGGGACATCATGACAGAATACGACTTATCATACTTTATATAACTGTGGACTGAAGAGTCGCTACCTAAATAAACCTAACAATTTACGAGGTTAGTACCAGTCGTAAGACATTCTTAGAGTTGAAGATGACGCTAATAGCGAAATTATGTGTAAGAATCTATTTGTGTGATTTGTATTTACAAAAGAATCCAAAGTTTGTCAATCTGAGTGTTTTATATTCAACCAGTTTGAAACTGTTTTTCAGCACTTAGTTTTTAGCATTATATTACTATGAACTTTTATATCAAGGAACAGCCGTCAACTGAGAAGAGAAATTCCCGCTGAAGATGACTTTCGCAGACGGGGTTTAAATGTCTGGGATCTTACGGAATGGACCACGACTCAATAGCATGGAAATTTTACTTGACAATGACATCGGCGTAAAATGTTTAGAAACAGTGTAGTCATATTTTTACTATAACGAAATAATGCAAATAATCCTCTGAAACATAATCCCCTATCCTCTGTTACGTCAGATCTAAACAATAATAAATGTAATCGAAAACGTATTGGAAAAATTTACAAACATAAATTGAATTTCATTTATTTTCTTCCAAACAAATATCCTGTAGATCTAAATAATATAAATAACACACTCAAAACACACACACACAAAATTAAGGTGCTGTTGGTTTTGTTGATTTAAATTTCTCTTCACATTCAGAAGTTAGAATGACGTTTTGAACACTTCCTTAGTAGTAAAAGCGGCACTCAACAAGTGAGGTAATAAGCTCTAGCTAATCATTTTTTTTTTTAATTTCGCTTAGCAATTTTTATAAATTTTACTTTGAAATGAGACGCTTCTACAAATTAATTCAAAGAAAGTCGCGTTCAACACAGTTCATAAGATAAACATGATTTATATTACTAATAAATACTTGGATAAATTTGTGGTTTGCCTGTTCGTGTTTGTAACTTAGGCGTGTCGTCTACTTTTTTCTGTGCTCAGATATCCATATAAATTAAATCTTGTCCTTCTAGTTGTTCCAAAACCCATCTCCCGATAGAATTTAGCGAAAAAGTAGACCCAATTACAAACTGGGGCCACATTGTTCTGTACACAACTGAATGCAGCTAATCCTCTTCATGCGGAATAGTTGAAGAAGATTCGCTAAATTGCTAAACACAGAAGACTGTTTGTAGCAAATCGTAGTCGATGTAACACCTGTTCACGCTGACAACATTAGTTACATTTGAAACCGGTTTTCTCTCCCATGAATTCAAATTTTGTATCTGTAAATGTACCCATTGATTTTCAAAAATAATTATTGGCACAATTCTATCTTAAAGGTTTGCGATAAACAAGTGACAGTCTTATATATAATTCTTGCATTTTTAGTAGTTTTCGAAAGTTAAAAAACGTAACTTACAAACTTCTTAGCAAGAGAATTTATACGCTAAAAGAGAAGGAATCAATGCCAAAACGGTTTACTTCTTACTTTACATTTCAACGCTGTAATGAGTATTTTTATGATTCAGAACTTTCCTAAATATCTTCGTTATGTCAGGTAACTATGATATCTAATAAAAAGCGTTGGATTAACGTACAGTAGTACAACTGATAAATTTTCCTCTATTTGAACCTGGTCTAAACATTGATTTGGAATTTTCTTCCGTTCTGGTGAAAGTGTGAATTAAACAGTGAAATATTTTTACTGTTATAGTTAGAATTAGGCCTAATGTTTTTTAATTGTCGTATTATTATTATTATTGGTGCGGGCAGGTATAATGATTTTGTTGGCCACTCATAATCGGCTGTGCTAGGGTCGTGGGATGGAGTGAATGTAACGACTCAGTCTGCCTGCCCACCCCTATCTCTGGGGGATGTATACAGCGGTATTATCTGGCATGTATGGGCTAGATAAGTAACAAAGATATCTTGAACACACACACACACAGAAGGGTACTGGATGTAAGAATGAAGTAAGAGGACTTACGTCTGCAGAAAAACTGGATACGAAGAGTTCTTCCAAGACCCTAAAATAAATATATATTATATTCTGTGTATATTATATGCACACATATTGTATTATGATATACAATATATTAAGCGTACAACTTCACTGTTCTTCACATATAAACACTACTATACATCGAACTCTTTAATGTATTCGATTTTTAATAGTCTCGACTGTTCGACATATTCCTTCTAAGTGTTGCTTCCTTAATTTTGTGGCATATGTTTACGTACGCGCTCGCGTGTAGACCTATATCTTTTAATTTAACAAAGTCGAAAAGAAGCAGTTTTAATGTATTGCTTGAGATAAATTATATTATTTCTTTCAAGCATTCAACTAATTAACGTACCTACATTAGTAATAATTACTGAAATGACAACCAAAAAATCATAAACTAGAAAATGTATTTTTCCCTGCAATGACATCCAAACGGGAATTTCGGTTAGATGCTATCCAAGCGATGTTAACTAATTACGTTCATCGTATCGATATTTGAGTTATTTAGGAATGGGCTCAAGTAATTTAACTTTGGAATAAAGGGCATTAGCAAAGCTCAGCTGGACGATTAATCTGACTGTAGCACATAAGGTAAGAAATCATGTAATCATGATACATTTTTAAGAAAAAGTTGTTTTTAAAATAATGTTGCCAATGGATACACGTACTTAATATAACTAAAAAATAAAAGAAACTACTTTCAAGCTACGTGAATTGCTTAATGAAGCACAGACATAGCCTAAAAGATTCAACTGTGTAAAATTGGTCGTTTTCAATTAGAAATCCGAAAAACAGGAGGTTTATAGTTTAATGATGTACTGCCACTGAAAATATGAATTTCACAACCTCAAAAATTGTAGAAGCCATAAGTAATCCTGTAAGGGAAAAGAAGTTTTGGGCTGACAAAGTGGTAATGTAAAGTTAAAATACACTCTACATTAATGTAAACATTTTATTGACTTTAAATACTAATAGATTTTTAGTCAGTATTCATAAACAATTTATCTTTTCATATTCGTAAAGTGTAAAATATAAAGTAGGATTGGCTTATATTGTAATTTACTTACTATCATGTGCTATCGTGAAATCGTACTTAGAGTCTGGTTGCATTGAACAATTGGAATTGGATCTCGTCTCGTCTACTTCCAACGTAATAGGCTTGTATGTATAATTAAGTACAGGAAAGTCTATTACTTCCGACCGGTAACGGGCTAAGCCGGACATCACATCTGCAACAGGTTTCCCTGATGAGGAAACAGGAATTGCAACATTCGTGCACATAATGAGTTGCAGACTATCGCATAATATTTCCTTATTCCATGTTCGTTTTTGCTCTCAACTAACTCCTACATAATATGTCAATAAAGATTGTTCAATATTTTTTCTATCATGTAATAATTCTAATGATAAAAAAAACTAACTATTATCAAGTATATTTTTTCTTTAAATGTACTCAAGTATACGCCCGATGTTATTACATAACATTCCCCATACTGCAATACGAAATAAAAGGGAGTATGAATGTCTATCAATTGTGTGTATTGTGTGTGTGTGTGTGTGTGTGTGTGTGTGTGTGTGTGTGTGTGTGTGTGTGTGTGTGTGTGTGTTTTGCAGACAGGTTCTTGCTGCCCGCGGTAAGTTAGAATCCTTCACAGGTGCTACAGAAAGTGCATCCAAAAAAACATTACTTGGTCTCACATTCAAGAAGATGACACATTCTCGACTTCTTTATTGCCAACAAACTTGAATTTTTTAACAAACGTTTCAATTACTGTAGCGTTGAAATAAGTCATTAATATTGAAAAGATAGTGACAGAAACGACAAGTTAGTTAATAACGCTGAAAATGTTTGAAAAGTTCTCAGTTTTAATTAACATGACACTTCATTTAAATTAATTAAGTAAAATTAATGAAGTTTTTAAATTATTATTTTTTTATTATAATTATCATAATTATAATTAAATTAATTCTTAAATTTACTTAATTGAATTGTTTAATTGATTTTATACTAACCATAAGCCTTTTTATCGTTTCTTATATTAATGTTTCAAGTCTCGTCTTCTAACAGTCGTAAATTCTGACAGATCAAGTCTCTGTGTGCTAACCTATTGCATAACTTTACCAATTTCAATTTCTTTTACGCCTCTTTTTCTCTTTGACTGATATTCACAGATTCTAATCATATTTCATGTATAATTTCTTCCGCATCAGGTTCTCGGAAACCATGTGAACTTTCACCTAGATCTATTATGCCATTAGGTTTGTAGTTCTCAACTCTGAAAATGTCTCTTCAAAACTACCTGCTGTCTACGAAATTCGTTTAGTCTGTCGGGTGTTTAGTGACGAATAACGGGTTTTATTTTATTACTGAGTTTCTTTTCTTACTAAACACAACCAGTTTTAACGAAAATAATTCACTAGTTATAAATAAGTTATAAGTAAATCACATTACTCACTAGCAGAATATCCTCTTCCACATGATAAAATGTGAGTTGTCGATCGTGAATGTCATGATATTTGTAGATATAATTATAGAAAAAACTGTTGTTTGTATTAGATGTAGATATAGATATCTGGATAGAGAAATTTGGTAAATCTGTGTTTTTAATGTCTTATAGAATATTTCAATTTTTCTTTGCTCACTTCGACAAAGAAAGTTGATCGATACGTCGTAATCAACGATCTTATTTTTACCACCTTCTATTGGCCATCGTGCTACACACAGGTTTTACATGGATGCATTAATTATAGCCGATAAACTACTAATAAAAATCTTTCCACCTTCACCGACATTTGCAGTTCATGTGTTAGGCAAGATCATTGTATTTTCTCATCTCTTTCTATCTTACGGGGAAGAATTCAATCTACTAAACGTGTAAGAAATAACGTTCTCTCGCTTTAAATAACAAATATTTGGCATTGCCATTACAGTCGTAACCTATGTAAATCAATGACACGCATTTAGATATAGTTAGGTGATACAATATACTATTATAATTGACGAATTGTCTCGGTTATTCTAAATCTTGAATTTAACGTTTCTACTTTGGGTGCTAAACTCTTGATTTTCATAAATCTACTTTAAATTATAATAGGATAGTCGTGATTATTTCTTGCCCGAATAATATAACGTTTCTTTATTAAATTGAACGTTTATTCAATAAAATTATTCAATATACAGGTAGAAAAATGACGTTTGTAGGTGATTTTCAACACACAGTTCGTAATGAAGATTACTGTAATGACTAGTAGTTTTGTTATGCGTGCAGATAGGCAAAGCAGACCTCAAAGGGGTTAAAACATTTATTGATCTTTCCTTTATAATGTATATAACACACAATCACTTAAGAGTGAGAGCTACTGAGCTAGTGTAGAACAGTACTGAGTCACATTGTAGGCCTATTTATAAAGAGTGCGACAAAAACAATAAGTGTATGAAAAAAAAACAGTAGCTAGAAGACACATTGAATGCCTGTTGAAACTAAACATAGAAGGTGAAGAATAACTAACAGAAGAACTTGAAAAAGTTGGATTGATAGTGGAAGGTTAGGCATGGCTAAGGAGGTCCAAATCTACACAGGTGCTAACGAGGAAAAGATATCTTTTACTCATATATCGTACACATAATCACGTGTTATACAGATGTTTTCCCGATATGACACACATGTTGTAGTAGGTTTTTATGTACATTCGTGTATTTTATATATATAAATATATATATATATGTGTGTGTGTGTGTGTGTGTGTGTGTGTGTGTGTAGGCCTATGTAGTATGTATTCAAAAAGGTCGCGACTGTAAAAATAGGTGTCTGAACAAAAAAAAAATCAGATATCATTTAACGATATTCTAATAATGAAGCGATCCAAAGCTCACTCTTCAGTCTTACCTCTTTTCTGTGCGTCTCACGTCTGAAACAAACTATTTATTTATACCACAATTATACTTAAGCACAATTTATGTATAGGTGAACTAGTTTTTTATTTCGTATGCAGTATTAGTCGTAGCTGATTATACACAAAACCTAAGAATCATAGGAGAGCTTGTAACCCTCTTAAGGCACTTTCATGCAACTGCTAGGGGCGCGTTGTTGTAGTGGGTAGCACAGTCTCTCAGTTTCGAGCGACAACAAATTAATTTTTATGTCTGGAACACTAACTGTCTTTGTTAAAGTTCGTCTTAGTTTTTGGATGTTTCTGATGTTTAGTTCACGTTATAACCTAAGGCCGTTTTCATAAATAAATTATAGTCAGCACACAAAAGTACACCAGATAAATAAACCTATAAACAATATACAAGACTTTATATAATTTTCCTATTTAAAATAATGTTATGTTTCTTTTTATTTCATTACCTTCGACGATTGTTTTGCCCTGCCAATATGAGGCTAGTTTTAGTTTCTGCTTCGGGGTAGCTTATTTATATTTATTACTTAATGTCGTGTGCTAGAATTTAGTTATTACACGGGGTACATCTTAGAGGAGTCTCAGATTTGAAAGACCGTAATATCGCCGGTGGTTGTATTTCGAGATAAAAAATTTATCGGAACATGACGCCACCAGGTACGAGTAACAGTCCCGTGGATCATGAATAATGTTGTATCCAACCTGACAGTTCTCTTCAATGGTCAGAGGAATACAATTTGACCAAGCATTGTTTGGTCATCTAGGGTGATGTACAGCCACATTATCATATATTCTCGTCTCAAAATATATCCTAAAATAAAACTTAGAAAAAAAATTTAACGAATTTTGATGATTTGTTCCTTGTTACAAACACTTATACGAATCATTAGTTTTGAAAGCATTGTTGTTTTTTAGTAAAAGAATGCTCTGTATTGAGAAACATTCTAAATAAAAAACACAAAATATTGTTTTTATTTGTAATAAACTTTATTACACGTGCCAAACTCATGAAAGCATTCTGGGGCTAAAAGAGGAGTGCTGTTCTAATATTGATTATTCATAACTCAGCAGAATGTAGTATTCAAGTCTTCATTTAGTTAAAATAATATCTGAGTAAAAACATAAAATGGAAAAAAATGTTTAAATACGAAAAATGCGAGGTAATTGAGTAACATAAGTTACATCGTGTCTAGTGAACAATGAAGATGAGGAAGATCGTCTACAGGCCGAAATAAGAAGTGTCTGCGATACAGAAATGTTCAGACTCACCGTGGCCGAAACCTAACGAAACACATCAAGCGGTAGTGAGTAACGTGCTGTGCGGTATTGTTTCTGCTTTTGGTACTCTGACATTCGTGAAATTTTCATCGTAGCCAAATTCGCTGCGTTGTGTAATCACTGCGATAACAGTTACGGGAGGCAGCATTGATTACACCCCAATTTGCGCCAAGCTATTGTAATTAATGTGTTACTCAAAAACCGGTTCTAGGATAGAGTAAATTTTGCAATTCAAAGAATGACGTAACACCATTTAACTGACGACAAAACATTAATGACCAGACGTAATCATACGTTGCTACTGTATTTACTTCCTTCACACTTGTTAGTGTGTCATTGTACGTCGCGAGAAGAAGAAATTTTATTGTAAATATTATTTATAACAACCTATTATATTTTATAAACACAAAGTATTTTATTTTTCATGAATGGAATGTAATGACGAAATAGACTGCTTGGAAAAATTATATATTAAATAGTAATTTTACATAGACTGAAAACCGAATACAATAATACTATACTTCTAGTTCCACGCCTTGTAATCTCTGTCTATATAATGTTCCAGAGTGGAAGGAGAGATATACACTGCCTAATTCCTGAAGTACTGTAATATTATACAGAGCTGTCACTTACAATCAGTTTGTGCTGATAATTGCCTTAATTATCTGCTTTATTAAAGACAGTTAATTCAGTTCAGTTACTAATTTTAAATCCTATAGTACCCCGGCTACTTTACACAATTTTTCATATAATCAGTTGTATGTGTGAACTTATGTACGGCCTAAGCTGCTTTGATAGTACACATGGGAGCCATTATTATTATGTGTGAACTTAACAGGTGTTATATCATATTACTAATGTGATACAATAACTAATATTACATTATAATGGATAAAGGTTCAAAATATACTATCGATCGCAATAAAATAAAATGATAAAAAGTTAATGCTAAATATAAAATAATGATCACTAGTTGTATTAACAAGTGTTAGATTAATTATACTAAGATATGTCAGATAGTTAAATACTTATATAGATAGTTACAAGATAGCTGTATTAAGATATTTTAGAATGAATTCGCCTGAATGGAGGAGAAAATTAGATCTAGAGGACATGTCAATGGCAAAGGGGAATAAGAAGGGCAGTGAATGAGAGAGATCCAACAGAAGAACAATCTGCAAACTGAGTTATACGATGGAAGAATTTGAAAGCGATAGGCGTCATCAGGCATCAAAAATTGAAAAAAAGATATTATAAATAAAAGGTTAATGTTATTAAAAATTAATTGTTTTAGGAATGGGGTAGTCCTCCAGGTTGACTCAATCTGTGAAATTGAGAACCTGGACTAATGACGGACTGACGAAGTGTAGTGGTTGCCAAATCATCTTACTTATTATACGTCGAACAGCCACATTGACAAGCTCGAGCTGGTTAATTAAGAAAGTTGTGTTAGTGGTTATAATCACTAAATGTATAGATCATTTGTTTATTTAAAATTATTATATTTCAAGTTATCTGAAATAAAAGTTATCTGTTTATATTTGAATTGGATATTCATTAGGTAAGGGCGAAACATTTGTCTGTTGTTTGGTTCGTATTCTTGAGATAGTGACAGTGGTGAATTAATAGCCTACATAATAATTGGTAGGTATTAGCAAACAAAACAGTTTCTTAGTTTCATTCGATGTATTATGTAATTAAAAAGGATGGTGCGGAAGATATTTACTGATAGAAAAACTATCCATTTAGGGAAACTATCCGAAAGGTTAAAGGCTTCTACTTTACAACAGCCGGCAAAGAGTTTCTAAACATCGCTTTTTATACTATCGTATTCAAAAGTTTCTCCACATCCGGATATATAGTGTTTCGTGACAAGATATATGCCGACTAACGTGACTGTTATATCTTTGATCAACACCATGTAGCCTTTGGTACTTCCGCAACATTTTCAAGACATTGCTTTCTTGAACTGAAATTACTGTTACTTGTGATTCACCTGAAATTCTTAAATTTAATCAATTCAAAAATGGTAAATACTCTACTTAAACAAATTATACCGAAAGGTAAGTATAGAAATGTACTGAATAATACATACATTATATACATACATAACGCAAAGCAAGACTGACTGTAACATTTACAACATGTTACATTAGTACATGGTGTCTTGAACATCATAATTCTTCAACGTTATAGTTCTAAGATCTGTGTTAATAGTTTTTATCTACCAATTATTAACAAGACGCTATCACAGTGTTCTATCAGTGATAAAAACAAAAGCACTAGATCCAGTATTAGAATTATTTACATGTGTACTTATGGAAGGCATAGATATCAGTGTGCTCGCTTACATAACTCGATTTGTAGGCACAAACCGTCACAGAGATAAAAATGAATCTCCGAGTCCATCTGGACTGTGAGTTCACAAATCTTAATTAGCAAATAGCTTCATAAGGGGGTTTAAACGTTGTATAGGCGTAGGGAACCGTGCAGACGGGGTCACGTTGCCTTACTGTGTGCATAATAGCCCTGCACTCTGATCTATAAGTTGAGTCCGTTCAAGGTTAAGGATGGGATAACGTTAACTTTATTCATGCATGAATTCTTACAAAGTTTATCTGTATTACTTCAAATGACAGTATGCATTTCATTAATTACTCAACAGTAACTAGTTTCATTAGTTATTCATTGCTTTTTAGTTTCCATTAACAACATAACATAACGTAGTTTTGCGACGAAAACATTAAGTTTGTTAAAGAAAGCAAGTGGAAATTGCACATTGGAAGCCTATAGGAATTGGACGTAAAAGAAGCCCATGTAGTAAATAAGAGGAGGATTTGCAAAAGTCAGATTGAAAGAGAGGTGGGCACGAGATGTGACGGGGTCAAACATGAACAGGGTTGTAGTGCCAAGAAGCGAACACCTGGTACTCATTCTTGTACATCCATGTTCACATGTCATAGAAAAACAAATACAGAACTTTTTCCCGACGTCATCAAATATTTATGTACTGCTTGTTATATGGTATATATTCAGAGGTTGAGACTGGAAAAATAGGTGTCTGAACGAAAACAACAGATATATTTAACAGTAATGACGACATCCAAAACGTTGACTCTTCAGCCTTATCTCCTTTCTATATGTCTGATTTACGAAACGAACTATTTACCTAATAGTATCGTAATTATAGTTGAGCACGACTTACTATATGTATATATAGTGCACGTGAACTATTTTTTATTTCATAACTGCAGGGGTAATCGTAGTTTGAGTATAGCCAAACCTGAAACTTGCCTCTAAGAGCCTGAAACCTCTAAGCGTATTTTTATGTAACGTCTAGATGGCAGTTGTAACGCGTTTAATGGCAGTTGCTGTAAAAATATCTCTTACTCTTGAGCGGTAGCTGGTACACGGAACACACATAATTGTATTAAGCACACTTCATGTTGTAGTATGAAGTCGGCAGCTTGTTACTGAAAAAGTAAAAATCAAAACACAGCTATTAAATTTGAGCTCATTATTAATACACGTGAAATTAGGACAGCCAGGGCCGCCGCTAGGGTGTTGCCGCCCGTGTGAAGTTTTACCTTTGGCGCCCTCCTGAATGTACTTTTCATATCCCTACTTTCCCACACTATTTAATATTATTTTAATTAAAATTGATACAGACATAAATAGTAAAATTCACAAAATGTACATATATATTTTTTAAACTTATTTAGCTGAGTACTTAAGTTTACGAACGAGTAAGTTTTAGCTACGAATATAAACCGTATACAAATACGACACGTCTCAGAATTACACCGCCAGACCATGACCAAAAACAAGACCGTACTTGGAAACGTCTTAAGCATAACTAACAAACTTCTGTTACTGCTTACAAACTGCTGTTGTTTTGAATACAAGTTAACAGTCCTAAAGGCGCCCGTTCGTCAAAACAAAACATAAATAATTTCTTATCTTATCGGGTAGGTACTTTGCCAGCGTCGACATACACGCGCCTGTCTACAAAATCATCGCAGCTATAACTCAGATATAAATGTTGCGCAACAATACCTATACGCTTTTTTGGTAGTCAAAACAAAGGCTGATGCCAGTACACTGCGGCAATGCCAACAAAACAAATATCAAGAACAACTCCGTAAACGTTGTAATAAAATAATAAGATTGATGTGTGAATCTGTAAGTTGTAAGGTGTTTAATTGGTGTGGCTCTCGACGTTTTACTGGCCTGAAACACTTCCTTAAGTTTCCCAGCTGGTCGAGTCCCAATGGTAGCAAGACCGGTCGAGTAGCGTAAAGTTGATGAAGAAATATATATATGCTCAGCTTCACCGAAAGTTTCAAAACAAAAATTATTGTTTTGAAGAAAATTAAAAAAAAAAAAAATTATGTTTATAAAAAAAATAATAAAAAAAAAATTTTAATTTTATTAATTAATTAATTAGGATCAATTAATTAATATAGGGCTGTGAAGTTTTAAACAGTGTAATGCTCTTCTGAAAATTTTTATTAAAGTTTTAGTATAATTTAAATAATCTATCACCACTCATAAGACTGTCTGTAAACCAATCGATATTTGTTTACTTTTCTATTTTTTAGGTTATCTTCACTTACGGGTGGTAAAGTCCTTGTAGATTATCAATTAGAATTATATTATTGGTAATTAGTATTATTGAAGAAATAAAGAACTATTAAGTATTGAAAAGTATTAATGTTTTATTAAGTAACAGCAATATTGACTCTTATCGATTAGTATCGATTCTCAGGATATCGAAAAAAGTTACAAGTATATGTTATAAAAATTATATAGGGTTCTTTAAACAGCCAGTTATTACCAAAGTCAGAGAAATCGGGCTAATATTTAAAAAGTATAACGTTACAATCAAATTAATAGTTATTAATAAACACAGACATTGAATAATAAATTGTAAATATAATAATTGTTTTCACCAAACAGCTGTTCTGAACCAAGAAGAAGGCACTGAAATCGTCAAAGCAAATGGCCGCCGTGAAGTTAGTGAGATGTCATTCGTATATTGGACGTTCCAAATAAAAGATTTTCCTGTAGTATTCCTGTTCTGATGTCTGCGAATCTCTTGTTATATGTTGTGTAGTGACTGGTGTAGTGATTCTGGGTTGT
Organism: Magicicada septendecula; assembly: GCA_034769895.1. NCBI lineage: Eukaryota > Metazoa > Arthropoda > Insecta > Hemiptera > Cicadidae > Magicicada > Magicicada septendecula. The sequence continues at coordinate 504,417,273 of CM068367.1, forward strand.
ATTTAGTGTATTCGTATAATTATTAGTTCAAACACTTTCCCCGATTCCATCACTAATTTGGGTTAATGTATTACACAGTTTTCTAGTGTTTTGTGGTGTTTTTCAGAGTAGATTTATATTGTTCTGTGTTATGGAGTGTTACTTGATTGTTTCTGTTATAATATGATAGTTTTAGAAGTATTCCACAAGTCACTCGCGATTTCACAATAACGTACTATACATTCGCTTGGTATGTCTATTATAGGTTGACCAAATGTATGTCATGTTAACCGTTCAACTACCAATAATTAACTAACTGTTTCCTTCAGTTTCAATTAAACTCTTAGCCCATATAATATTATCCTTAACATTGTTCAAATATTTTTCACATCCTGTATGCACTTTTACATTTTCACTATATGAATGCCTATACTTTGGTTATTTGTCAATTTTATTCACTAGATTTGATTTAAATTAATCTTTCAGTTCATTCTGGTTATTTTCAGATTAAATAATGCCATTTTATAGTGTTTTCTGTCCAAAAAATAGTAATTTCACTTTCAGATTGATTTACTCTGAAAAGTCAAAACATCAAACTTTACTTCCTGTCATTATATAAATTCAGCCATTTTATCAGTTATATTTAATATTAATAATCCTATATTGTATTAAAAGGTTCATATTCCCTTATTTTCTGGTAATTAATTGAATTAGTTGTATTCTGAAACATTATTCTGAAATATATGACTCCCATGTCTAAATTTCTGAGTTTAGTCACTTTTATTTTTATTCATAATTCTGAATATAATTTATTAAAATCTCTCTAAATGGTATGTGCAATTATATGGCATGATCTCAAGTTTATTTTGTCTAAACCCCTTTTGTTTATTTGCATTTAATTGAGCAATTTCTCTGTTTTGATGAAGTTTGGTTTCCATTCTTTTGGCCTATGATTTTTTAACAATTTTTCTTACAAAATAATTTACAAACAATATATGATGTGCGATACCCTCTCTGACTTTTTACAAATAGTATTATAAATTAAACATGTTTTTAAATTACACAAAAACAATTAGTATTGGTTACAATACAAACAATAGTTAAAACAAATAACGAATATTTTTTTTTTTAAATAAATGGTTGTCTTCAAGTCAGACATTTTGCAACACAATCCTTATTTCTAAACATGGAAATATGGCTTACAAAAAAGGTTTTTTACTAACTAACATCTTAATTACTCTCTACTATTTACAAGTGGTAACTATTTTTATAGTTCTGATGTTAGTTGTTTCAGACCCAAACAAATGGCCTTATATCTAATACATTTTTAAACATTCTTGTACTATATACATTAAAACCTTATATTTATATTCTTATTTCTAACTATTATTATAAGTAGGATTCTACAGTTTTTATACCGTCTTTTACATTGTCTTTGGGGAATTGTACCCTGTCATTAACAAATAAATAGTATTAATTGTTCAAAAGGTATTATGAACTCTGTTTTTCTTTTTTCATGTAAAACAAAATGTTATTTTAAACAGATTCATGTCTTATGAACAACATATTGTCACAGTACATATTTTAAGTCATTGAAAAATGCATATTTCATTGCATCCAATGTTTGTGATTGCCAAGAATGAAACACAAGGTTCATTTTTTATAATACCCAAAACTATCACTGGTTCACTTTGCACTTATATATTATGTTAATGCTAAATGGTCGTATAGTCTTATTAACATAATAAATTGGTTAGCGTTTTTTCATTGGAGATTTGTTCCATGGGTACTATATTATTGTTTCATTTTAGTTCACAGGAAACTTTTACTTTATACACTCCTCTCTCTTAAATTTGTATACATGTGGTTTTTATTTCGTTATACTTTTATTTTTAGATATTTATTTTGGGGATATAGGGATTTGGGTGTCTTTTATAAGAGCATGACATCTTCTTCAGGATGCTGCCCTCTTCTTCTTTCTTCAGTCTTCTTTTCTCCTGCCTTCTGGGACTGGTATCTTCTCCATCTTCTTCTTGTTGCCATCAGGTTTCTTGGGATCTTCTCCATCTTCTTCTTTATTACAGAAATACACAACCTGTATTGGTTGATCTTGGCTTATTTTAGGGTTTCTCTTCTATTTATTCTCCCTCGATGTGGGTTTGGTCATATTGTGTACTGCTTTGTTATTTACTATTTTACCTTCCTGGGTTATACCTTGAAAACCTTTGGTTATGAGACTGGTCTTGGATGACTCATCACTAGTAACTCCTTTTATTTGTACTTGGATTTTCTTTATAATAATGATTTCTTTCCACAGTTGCTATGAATTAATCTTTTTATATTAAACTTAGTGCTTTCTTCCAAATTTAAATATTATAACTTCATTATTCTAATGATCAATTGCCATTCAATATTATGCATACATCTGTCACGCTACAGATTGCTCTCCTCCAGAAGTAATTATTTCAGACATGTTTATGGATGAAATAATTTCTTATGATAATTTCATCATTTCTTATAATTCATTTTCTTCTCCATTTTTATATCGACTTTTTTATATTAGAGTTTTATTAATTTTATATATATGGTTACTTGTCTTACTACTGATCCTTTTCGGATAGTTAGTGTCTTCTGAGATATATTATAATTGTAATACATTTTCTTTCTATATCAACTTCGTGTTGTATCCTTGGGATATTAATTCCCTAACATTCCCTATCACGTGGGCTGGGGCAGATCAGAGGGGCACTGTACGCTACTTCTCTGCTGGCCATACACCACTTCTATAAATTGATTACAGAGGCATATCCATCCCTGCTCAAAAAACATAATGCTGCTGGAATTATCTTCAGTCAGTCATCGAATAAATAAATAAAAAGTAGTCTCATTTTCGACTAATAAAAATATCTTTGGATTCTCCACTTCGTAGTCTCTCAGATTATCTCACATTTTCTATCTTAATAAATCTTCATAATCATTATTATACTCATTACATATATATTTTTTCAAAACTCTTAACTTGTCTGATATATTTAATTTAATTATGGTTGAAAACCTTTCTTTTAATAATTCTGGTTACTGTTTACAGTGTAACTCTCTTTCTTCTTCATCTGAATTCTCTTTATACTTTCTTCTGGTTATTCATAGTATTAGCATGGTCTTTATATATAGTCTTTCTTATTCATTATTTGAATGGTCTTAATATATTAAATTTAATTTTTTAACATTGTATCTTTACATTAGATATACAGGTTGTTATATTGATCATTTTATTTAAACATTTTGGTTCTTTCCTTTCTATTAGAAAGTTATTAATCCGCCTTCGCATTCATTAACATTAATTCATTTATATCATATTTCATGTGGTATTTCTTCTCTTTGCATTTCATATAGGTCTTATTATTATCATTGGTTCAAAATCATCTTCTCCATATGTTTGGTATGAGTTGTTCTTCTTTGCTCTTAATTAACTGTTTTCATTATCGTTTCATAGGTAATTAGTCTCTTTGCTTCCAAATTTTTTCCTTCTCTGGCATATTACACTCTTTCTTGTTATTCTTCTCTACTCCTTCAAATGCTATTGTGAATGTCTAGCATTTATTCTAAATTAAAATTAATTCTTTTTTCTGAATTAATCACTTTATTTTCTTCTCAATTCAATCATAATTGACACATAATTATTTTTTGGAACTTGGTTAGTTTTAATATAAAATTCAAACTATTCTTTTTATTTAATTGAAAAATATTTCTCATACATCCTTGTAATATGTTGATCTTATCTTGTTTCAAAGTTCTGACGTTCTATCAACATACAAATTCTGTTTAATTCATTTATTCCCAGAATTGTTTCATTCAGACTTGTTTATAGTAATGTGATCTTACTATTATTTCTGAATATTTTGGTATTTTTCCAAATTCAAATTCTTCTTAATTATTTACCATAAAGTTTCCTCATAATTCAGTGGTAGTAAGCTGTGCTTGCTTAATTTTAAATTTTTTAAAATTAAGTTCAAAATTCTCTCTCTTTCTCTTTCTTCCATAAAGTTTTGTTCTAAATTATCATGTTGTAGTAAGATGTACTTACTCAATTTTAAATTTTTATAATTAAATTCAAAATTCCTTTCTTCTTAATTCTTTCATAAAGTTTGTTCAAAAATTATTAGGTTGTAAGTTGTTCTTACTTATTTTTTAATTTTTTCAATTATTAAAAATTCTTTTTCTTTTAATTCTCCAGAATGTTCTTCTCAAAATATTAGGTTGTAAGAAGTACTTACATTATTTTAGGATTTTTTAAAATTAAATTAAAAATTCTTTTTCTTTCTCTTTCTTCCAAAATGTTCTTTTCAAAATATTAGGTTGTAAGATGTACTTACATTATTTCTGAATTTTTAAAATTAAATTAAAAATTCTTTTTCTTTCTCTTTCTTCCAAAATGTTCTTTTCAAAATATTAGGTTGTAAGATGTACTTACATTATTTCTGAATTTTTAAAATAAAATTAAAAAATTCTTCTTTTAATTCTCCAAAATGTTCTTTTCAAAATATTAGGTTGTAAGATGTACTTACATTATTTCTGAATTTTTTTTAAAAAATTCAAAATTCTAAAACTCACAACTCATTCTTCATAATATTTCTTCATAGAAGCTTGATTGTACACTCCTTTGATTTTTCCTGAAACGATTTCCTTCAACTCATATGTATTGTTATGCTTATCATTTACCACAACATATGGGGTTATATTGTACTCTACACTGGCCCATATTATTTATACTTTTGTAAGTTGATCTTCACTTTTTCTTTTCTTATAAATTTTCTTTTCTTTTATATACCCAGGAAGATGGACGATTTTCTTTATGTCACTGCATTGCTCATATTTTTATTGGTCATGTTCATTTTCTTACATAGTCTTCACTCATAAAACCCAGTTTTGTTTCTATGTTTATTCTTCGTATCGTTTCCTTTCAATGATATTTATTTCGTCTCCTTCAACATTGTTTTTCGCCGTAGTCGGTTATCATGATCCGTCCCTTTTCTTGATGTCGTGTGGTATTTGTGTCAACCAGGGTCCATCATCTCAGTTGCTCTTATAAAATTTACCCTAGGGCGCGACACTCGGTTATTATTACTGTTATTATTTTTATTACTAAATTTATCATGATAGTCTTTTCGGTTAGGTTGGTAAGGTCTGTCATCATTATTGTTGGGATATGGATTTCTCTGACTGTATGGGACATTATTATGTTGGTATAAATTGTTTCTATTGTATGGATAGGGGTTGTTATTCCTATCGCCGTTAAAATTACCGATAAGTTGGTTATTACGCGGCGGGTTGTTAGGGCCGTCGTAATTACTGGGCTGGTTCCCTCTATCATCATATTGTATACACCAATACTTCTCTGGTCCATGTTTTGTGTTACCTGACAAATATATGTGAGGATCTTCATCTGGGTTATCACTTATTATTTGTTTATCTGAAACACCATAAGCTGGTTTACCATCACATATCCACTCTGAAGGAATATATTTTAGTCTAACCGTACCCTGGAACTGTCCTGGATGGCACACTAATGGAATACATTCTGGTGATTCATCTGTGCCGTCATTACAGTCTGGTACGATATCACATTTCCATTTTTCTGAAATCCACCGTCCGGTTCTGCGTTGAAACTGGTCTGTTCCACCTGTGGTATTCTGTTTACCTCTGGTCCTTTCCCAGTGATAAACTACTGTCTTGTGGTAAATTATTTCTGAAATTACTTCGATTCTCCTTCTATAATTCATAGAATTCATGATGTCTTTGTCATAGGTAATTGGGATATTATTGCCATCAATTAACCCATGTTTCATCATCTCCAACTCTTCCTTCGTTTTTATTACATTTCTTGGATACATTCTCCTTTTCCTTGGTTTAATATCTTCCTGGTTTCGGTTATTTGTATGGTTATTGCCGTTATTGGGGTAAGTAGTCGGCCTTGCTTCTGGTCTCTCATTTCTCTTCCTGCTCTGCCGATAATACTCTTCATTCTCGTATCCCTCCAATAACTCAGTCATTCCCTGGTTCGTCTTGATCTGACTACCTCTCCGGGCCCTGATAATGTCCTCATCATAGTGATAAGATATCTTATTCACTAAACATTCTTCTGGGATTGCTGGCTCAAGGTGCTTTGCCATACACACCTTCCCCAAGAAATATGCCGTCATACTGCTACCTAATTGTGACCTGTATCTTCCGTTACAAATATTGTCACGTATCAAGTTCTGGGTAGTCTCAGACCAGTATTTTGTTTTAAACATTTTCCGGAACTGTTGGTAGTCGGAAATTTCACTCCGGTTGGCCATCCACCAATTATCTGTTATGTCTCGGAAAGACTCGTCGAATATCTCCCTGCTATGGCTCCATTGGGTAATTTTATGCTTGGTTAAATATTCTTCTACCCTAGCCAGGAACTCCATCGGCTTACGTTTGTACTGCCGGAAGTTGAGCCACTCTCGGCTTTCGTTGACGGGCAATCCGGTGAAATGAGTCGGTCTGTTTCTAATCGCTTCCATCTCCTCTCGGCTTTGTCGCACCTGACCGGTGATATTGGCCATGGTCTCTTGTATATCATTACATCGTTCTGTGACCTGGTTGCGTACTTTTCCGAATTCTTCTTGATTTTCCTTCCTCTGTTCTTCTACCTTCCTACGACTATGTTCTTCGATATTTGTGAACTTGATGTTCACCACTTCTTTAAACTCATTCACCTCCTTTTCGGTCTGGTTGCACTTTCCATCAATCTCTCGAATCTGTCGATTGACCATTATATTTTCTTCTTCCATCTTCTTATCCATCGCTTTTTTGTTAACCTTGATTTCCTTATTCATTTCTTCTCGCAACAATTCCATCCTTTCGTCCAGTTTGTCCAAATTCTCCTGATTTACCTCCCTTAACTCTTCTCTTAGAATTTGATTGTCTTCTCTCAATTCTTCCAATTTCTCCCCCATCTTCTCTTCCAACTTCCTGTTATCTTCTTTCAACTCTTCCTTCAATTGTCGGTTGTTCTTCTCTATCTTCTTCCTGGTTTCATCGATTTTCTGATTAGTATTCTCAATTTTATGAATCAATTCTTCTTTAGTCGCCTTGAATTCTTCTTTGAACGATTGGTTGTCTTCCTTCAATTCTTCTAACTTCTTCCCCATCTCTTCTTCCATCTTCTTGTTGTCTTCCTTCAAATCTTCTATGTTCTGGTTCATCCCCGTCAACTCTTCTTTTGTGGATTGATTATCCTTCTTCAATTCTTCCATCTTCTCTTCCATCTTCTTGCTGTTTTCTTCCATCTTCTTCGTCAGGGACTGATTGTCTTCCTTCAATTCTTCTAACTTCTTCCCCATCTCTTCTTCCATCTTCTTGTTTGTTGTTTCGATTTTATTTCCTAAATCTTCTTTCAAGGACTGGTTGTCTCCCTTCAACTCTTCCATGTTCTTGTTCACCCCACTTAATCCTTCTTTCAAAGACTGTGTGTCCTTCTTCCTATTCTCCTCCATTTTCTTGTTACTCTCCTCCATTTTGTCTTCCATCTTTTGTAGAAGTCTTTCCATGAATCTGTCCATTTTATCCTCTTCCGTTACTTTGGATTTTTCTACATGTCTTTCCTGGACATTTACTTCCTCTGTCTGTGTAGGCATCTCAGGTTGTTCCCCTGGTTGTTCATGTTGTTTGGACAACACTGGTGGCAACAAACTTTCCGCGTCTACTGGCGTTGCTTCCTTGTTGTCCATGTTAACTTCTATTTCATTCTCGGCCTCCGCCGCCCGTTTCTTAGATGTTGCACGTCGTTGCATTTTCCCTTGAAATTCTCTGGCTTTGTAGCTGTTGCCTAGCTCCAACTAGTGATTGGGCAGAATGTATTGGCCTTCCAATCGCTAATTAAAGCCCCTAAAGTTGTGCGCCAATTTGTAATAAAATAATAAGATTGATGTGTGAATCTGTAAGTTGTAAGGTGTTTAATTGGTGTGGCTCTCGACGTTTTACTGGCCTGAAACACTTCCTTAAGTTTCCCAGCTGGTCGAGTCCCAATGGTAGCAAGACCGGTCGAGTAGCGTAAAGTTGATGAAGAAATATATATATGCTCAGCTTCACCGAAAGTTTCAAAACAAAAATTATTGTTTTGAAGAAAATTAAAAAAAAAAAAAATTATGTTTATAAAAAAAATAATAAAAAAAAAATTTTAATTTTATTAATTAATTAATTAGGATCAATTAATTAATATAGGGCTGTGAAGTTTTAAACAGTGTAATGCTCTTCTGAAAATTTTTATTAAAGTTTTAGTATAATTTAAATAATCTATCACCACTCATAAGACTGTCTGTAAACCAATCGATATTTGTTTACTTTTCTATTTTTTAGGTTATCTTCACTTACGGGTGGTAAAGTCCTTGTAGATTATCAATTAGAATTATATTATTGGTAATTAGTATTATTGAAGAAATAAAGAACTATTAAGTATTGAAAAGTATTAATGTTTTATTAAGTAACAGCAATATTGACTCTTATCGATTAGTATCGATTCTCAGGATATCGAAAAAAGTTACAAGTATATGTTATAAAAATTATATAGGGTTCTTTAAACAGCCAGTTATTACCAAAGTCAGAGAAATCGGGCTAATATTTAAAAAGTATAACGTTACAATCAAATTAATAGTTATTAATAAACACAGACATTGAATAATAAATTGTAAATATAATAATTGTTTTCACCAAACAGCTGTTCTGAACCAAGAAGAAGGCACTGAAATCGTCAAAGCAAATGGCCGCCGTGAAGTTAGTGAGATGTCATTCGTATATTGGACGTTCCAAATAAAAGATTTTCCTGTAGTATTCCTGTTCTGATGTCTGCGAATCTCTTGTTATATGTTGTGTAGTGACTGGTGTAGTGATTCTGGGTTGTATTTAGTGTATTCGTATAATTATTAGTTCAAACACTTTCCCCGATTCCATCACTAATTTGGGTTAATGTATTACACAGTTTTCTAGTGTTTTGTGGTGTTTTTCAGAGTAGATTTATATTGTTCTGTGTTATGGAGTGTTACTTGATTGTTTCTGTTATAATATGATAGTTTTTAGAAGTATTCCACAAGTCACTCGCGATTTCACAATAACGTACTATACATTCGCTTGGTATGTCTATTATAGGTTGACCAAATGTATGTCATGTTAACCGTTCAACTACCAATAATTAACTAACTGTTTCCTTCAGTTTCAATTAAACTCTTAGCCCATATAATATTATCCTTAACATTGTTCAAATATTTTTCACATCCTGTATGCACTTTTACATTTTCACTATATGAATGCCTATACTTTGGTTATTTGTCAATTTTATTCACTAGATTTGATTTAAATTAATCTTTCAGTTCATTCTGGTTATTTTCAGATTAAATAATGCCATTTTATAGTGTTTTCTGTCCAAAAAATAGTAATTTCACTTTCAGATTGATTTACTCTGAAAAGTCAAAACATCAAACTTTACTTCCTGTCATTATATAAATTCAGCCATTTTATCAGTTATATTTAATATTAATAATCCTATATTGTATTAAAAGGTTCATATTCCCTTATTTTCTGGTAATTAATTGAATTAGTTGTATTCTGAAACATTATTCTGAAATATATGACTCCCATGTCTAAATTTCTGAGTTTAGTCACTTTTATTTTTATTCATAATTCTGAATATAATTTATTAAAATCTCTCTAAATGGTATGTGCAATTATATGGCATGATCTCAAGTTTATTTTGTCTAAACCCCTTTTGTTTATTTGCATTTAATTGAGCAATTTCTCTGTTTTGATGAAGTTTGGTTTCCATTCTTTTGGCCTATGATTTTTTAACAATTTTTCTTACAAAATAATTTACAAACAATATATGATGTGCGATACCCTCTCTGACTTTTTACAAATAGTATTATAAATTAAACATGTTTTTAAATTACACAAAAACAATTAGTATTGGTTACAATACAAACAATAGTTAAAACAAATAACGAATATTTTTTTTTTTAAATAAATGGTTGTCTTCAAGTCAGACATTTTGCAACACAATCCTTATTTCTAAACATGGAAATATGGCTTACAAAAAAGGTTTTTTACTAACTAACATCTTAATTACTCTCTACTATTTACAAGTGGTAACTATTTTTATAGTTCTGATGTTAGTTGTTTCAGACCCAAACAAATGGCCTTATATCTAATACATTTTTAAACATTCTTGTACTATATACATTAAAACCTTATATTTATATTCTTATTTCTAACTATTATTATAAGTAGGATTCTACAGTTTTTATACCGTCTTTTACATTGTCTTTGGGGAATTGTACCCTGTCATTAACAAATAAATAGTATTAATTGTTCAAAAGGTATTATGAACTCTGTTTTTCTTTTTTCATGTAAAACAAAATGTTATTTTAAACAGATTCATGTCTTATGAACAACATATTGTCACAGTACATATTTTAAGTCATTGAAAAATGCATATTTCATTGCATCCAATGTTTGTGATTGCCAAGAATGAAACACAAGGTTCATTTTTTATAATACCCAAAACTATCACTGGTTCACTTTGCACTTATATATTATGTTAATGCTAAATGGTCGTATAGTCTTATTAACATAATAAATTGGTTAGCGTTTTTTCAATGGAGATTTGTTCCATGGGTACTATATTATTGTTTCATTTTAGTTCACAGGAAACTTTTACTTTATACACTCCTCTCTCTTAAATTTGTATACATGTGGTTTTTATTTCGTTATACTTTTATTTTTAGATATTTATTTTGGGGATATAGGGATTTGGGTGTCTTTTATAAGAGCATGACATCTTCTTCAGGATGCTGCCCTCTTCTTCTTTCTTCAGTCTTCTTTTCTCCTGCCTTCTGGGACTGGTATCTTCTCCATCTTCTTCTTGTTGCCATCAGGTTTCTTGGGATCTTCTCCATCTTCTTCTTTATTACAGAAATACACAACCTGTATTGGTTGATCTTGGCTTATTTTAGGGTTTCTCTTCTATTTATTCTCCCTCGATGTGGGTTTGGTCATATTGTGTACTGCTTTGTTATTTACTATTTTACCTTCCTGGGTTATACCTTGAAAACCTTTGGTTATGAGACTGGTCTTGGATGACTCATCACTAGTAACTCCTTTTATTTGTACTTGGATTTTCTTTATAATAATGATTTCTTTCCACAGTTGCTATGAATTAATCTTTTTATATTAAACTTAGTGCTTTCTTCCAAATTTAAATATTATAACTTCATTATTCTAATGATCAATTGCCATTCAATATTATGCATACATCTGTCACGCTACAACGTTAATGTCATATACCTAGACTTAGTCGGTATTAATTGTTTTATTTTATTTTGCAATATCTGCAGATGACTTTGGCAGTCTACGGCCGCCCCTTCGGTAAGGACGCCCGTGTGCGGTGCACATTTCGCACATATGGTAGCGGTGGTCCTGAGGACAGCTGAATGAACACAAAAGTGACGCAGAGAGATCACATAAGCAAATAGATTTTATAAATATCGAAAAGATATCAATACTCAGCAATGTAAAAAACTGCTCCTCCTCACATCACGGTAAGAAGATTTGGGAGGAGAGGTACAGGCTACAGTAGAAACTTCTTTCTAAATAATTTGACCACGCAAGGTTTAATAAAAATTCTGAACTGGTTTGCAGTTCTGTTTAAGAAGTCTCGTCATAAAGTAATACCGAGTTTACTTTCCGTTAGGAAAGTAAGACTGGAATGAACAATGGTTTGTGCCAAATGTTTTCCACTTCGTAAATAATATAAAACACTTGAATTCTTAGCAATGTTGTAAGACTAGAACCTTGCCAGCAATTTTATAGTTACAGTTGGCAGGTAGAAACTACTTTTAAACCTTTAGCTAATCGTATTTCACTTTTGATGGCCGTGGATGCAATCTTCAACGTTATTCACACCTGTAGTCCTAAATATAATCTGCGGTGGCTTTACAAATTAACATTTATTTTTTCAAGAAACTTGATTTCAAAAAGTTTGTCAATAAACACAAAAACAGTTCCATATTAAATACAAAAAGATAGGATAATAACCATGAATCTCAATTAAAAAAAGAAGAAATTAATTATCGGTATACCTCATAAGAATATACATGTTCTGTTAAAAAATATTTTATCGGCTTCAAAATTTATTAAAAAAAAAAAATTAATGTAACCATCAGAATTATGTATTTGAATAACGCTGTTTGATTGGAAGCGTTACAAAGTGATTTGTAAAGTTTGTTTTTTGTTCAGTTTTAATAAACGAAATTTTGATAAATTTTACTACTCTTCTCGGAAGCAGTAAATCAACATTTTTAGGCTGTCACAACTACAAAACCCATATCTAGCTAAATTAATTATTGTCATTATATAAACTATTAATTTCAAACATTTATACAATTATGTAAGATTTTAGATTAACTTTGCACGTGTTACTTTATTATACATTGTAAACATATTACGTACTCATTGGAATACCTGTTACGACTGATCCTTGTAGGCATTGCTGTCAGCGTCTAAAATCAGCGTTGATGTGTGATTAAAGGTGTTACAGTTGATACAGAAAACTGTTTCAACATTTCTTATAGTCTAATTGATGTCAACTAATAAGTTAATTACAGTACTTATTACAAAGAAAAAATGTATCAAGTCTGCATTTCACTGAACACTGTGTAGCATATAACCATTTTGATACAAAACATAAAAAAATATTACAAAACATAAACAAATAAAAAATGATGTGTACATTTGAAATTTTAGAAATTAATAAATCTGCCAAAACTAAAAAAAAATAAAACTATTAAACACACTGCCTCCAATAAATCGTTTTTGTTGAAAGCAGTAATTTCAATTTATTTTTATATGTTGTTTTCCTCTTATACCTGAATTTTCACTGGCTGGAACTCTCCATCCCTTTGTCGCCTCTACACTTCACTATATACTGTTAAGGTATACTACCCTAACATTGATTTCGGTTGTTCTGTAACGTTATGAAAATGCCATCACAGGCTAAAACAATTGCCGGAGTTTAAATAAATTAATTTTATAAAACTGTCAAATGTTAAGTAATTTTTTATTACATTGGTTTTAGATTATCTGTATGCCTAAAAGACAATAACAGTAAATTAGCACAAAATTTACAAGCTTTAGAACTTTGTATACAGGCGACCTTCTATTTTCGGACATTCGACATTTGCACATTTCGGTTTTTCGGGCTGAAAAATAAAATAAAATAAACCCTTGTTTAACTTAAGTAAATCTTGTACCTCACTTTTGTACTGTAGTTTTGGACTTTTCTTCACTCACGTTGATGGAGGTGTGAGAAAGTGAATAAGCGTGTAGATAGCTGCATATGTTTGTTTCATTCCCTGCACATATTTTATATATACTTATTCAGTATATATATATATATATATATATATATATATATAATTTGTGATGTTATTCAATTTGTTTCTTCTGCAAGTAGTATAATTTCGTATATTCTTTTTAACACCTGACGCACGTTTCACTGAAAAATATCAATATCATCAGAGGTTTGTAAGTAAATTAATAACAATCGAAATAATTCTATTAATATAAAATTAACGAATAATCGAATGTGTATCGATTTTAATGTAAAATAACTGATAATCGATTTAGGTCGATTAGTTAACGATTGTTTTAATGTTTATTTTCTTCAGCAGCTGTTTTCTCGGTTATATTTGAAAATTTGTTGTTTATATTTTTTTATTTTTTAGTAAATTTATAATTTTAAATAGATCGTCTTGTTTTGTTTTTATTTGGGTTTGTTCTTTAATTAATAAATTATTGTTATTGTGTTTGTAAATGTTAAGATTTTCCCAAATATTCATTTTTTGACCTTTTTGTATGTTTTTAATTAATTTTATATTTTTAATGTTTGGAAATTGGTGGTTATTATTTAGACAATGTGTGGCTAAATTAAATTTGTAAATATTTGGTTTTAAATATGCACTGTGGTGTTGAAGGAATCTATCTCGTAGTTTTTTCTTTGTCTGGCCCACGTAAAATTTATTGCAATCTGGACATTCTATTTTATATATTCCATTTTTATTGTGAGTATTGCATTTAGTTTTAGATTTTATTTTATTAAAAATTATATTATCTGTATTATAAGATATTTTTAAATTAGTATCTTTAAATATTTTTTTAGTTTTTGAGTTATATTTCCGTAATAAGTGAAGGTTGATATTTTATATTATTATTAATAGGTGAATTTTTAAATGTAGTGTTCTTGGGAATTTTATTAGTGATTTTATGTTTAATTTTATTTTCTAATTTGTTAATAATTTTTATTTTGTATCCATTTTTAACTGCTATTTGTTGGATTATATTTCTTTCTTTGTAACTTAATGGGATCCTAAGCATTCGGTAAATCATGGAATTAAATACTGCCATTTTATGTTGGGGAAGATGGTTAGAATTATTTGGTATTACTAAATCGAGTCGTGTATGAACAGCTGTTCGGTGCGATTGTGCTGTCGTGTGCGATAACTTAATATTATCGCTAGTTTTCTTACTAAATAGACTTGTATGTGTAAGTAATATTGCAACAAGAAATATCAACAAAAGTTTATCTGATTACTCGAACAAATCCAAGCAGCCGGCCAGGGGGCCGCGCGTGCGTCTGCTCGTCCGGGTAGGACTGTGTGTCTGTCTGCGGCTAGTGGTTGTTTGTACCTGTTTATCTACAAATCATAAACACAAGGCCAGAAATTACTTATCTGGAACTACACGCGTCTTTTAATTTATCTGTCTACTGTAATTATCGACAATAATGAATTATCAGCAACCAGGCCTGTCAACTAACGTTGAACCTGTTCCTACAGTAAACTCAGGAACTACAGTACCTCCAATGTCGCAAAATCCCCCTCAATCCTATAACAGTCAACAGCCAGGCAGAAATGTTAATGTTGATTTCACACAACACGGATCCCACAGCTGGCAGATGGTGAAAAAACGAAAAAGAAGTCGTAAATCTTCAGAAAACACATCTGAAACACACACTCAGCTTAATGACCACAATAGATTTACGGTGTTACCTATAGATGACCCTGATGACGTCCAACCTACTCAAGTCTTAGCTCAGCCTAAAGTACCTAGACCTCCTCCTGTATACCTTCATGGTGTCGTCAATTACAATGAAATGATCAATAACCTTACAAAAATTTTGGAATCAGAACAGTACAGTACTAAATCTTTCGATGACAATACGGTGAAAATCAACACTTTTGCACCTGATTCTTACAGAAAATTAATCCGTCACCTCGAGGACGAAAATATTATTTACCATACTTATCAAATTAAAGACCAGCGAGCATACCGGGTTGTCATAAGAAACATTCATCCTAGCATCGGTGTACACTTTATTAAAGAAGCACTAAAAGAAAAAGGACACTCGGTCAGAAACATAATCAACGTTCGACACAGAGTCGAGAAAACACCCCTCCCTCTCTTCTTTGTTGATCTTGAACCTGCAGCAAACAATAAACAAATATATAGCCTAAGGTCTTTAGGTAACATGCAGATTGCTGTAGAACCACCTCGGAGAAAAACTTCATAATACAGTGCACTCGTTGTCAGTCATACGGTCACAGTAAGACGTATTGTAGGAAACCTTTCCAGTGTGTCAAGTGAGGAGGTGAACACAACTCCGCAACTTGTTCCAAATCTAAGGATACACCAGCCACATGTGCATTATGCGATGGTCCTCATACAGCTAATTATAAGGGCTGTGAAGTTTATCAAAACCTGCAAGCCAGAAAAAGCCCCGTACCTAACTCCACACCTAGGAGAACCCCTTCAATGTTTAGGACTATGAACACGGAACAGAACATGAATACCCGTAACGTCTCTTCTCCTACTTACGCTCAAATTGCAGGACTACCGCAACACTCAGAATCATCGCCCCCTTATGACAGCAATCTCAAACAGACAGCAAATGAGGACATCACTCTTTCACACTTCCTGACAAAATTCGAGACTATGTTCAGTCAACTCATGCAGCAAAATAGCGTTATGCTTAATCTCCTTACAACACTTGTCAATAAACTTTCTAATTAATAATGAATAACAATTACAGGATTAGATTATGGAACGCCAATGGACTCTCTCAACGTACCCTCGAACTCAAAGCTTTTCTTATTGAAAACAGGTTAGACATAATGCTGAGACACACTTCACAGACAGAAGCCATATTAGGATTCCAGGATTTACTGTTTATGATACCCAGCATCCTGACGGTACAGCTCGTGGCGGAACAGCTCTGTTAATCCGTAACAATATAAAACATTATCTCTTCTCTAAAGTCAAAACTGCTCACCTACAGGCGACAAACGTTTTAATTGAAGATCAAAGAGGCCCTCTAATTGTTTCTGCGGTCTATTGTCCCCCAAAACACAGAATCAATGAAACTGACTTCAGCTCTTTTCTTGGAACTCTTGGTGCACGTTTTTTGGTGGGAGGTGACTTTAATGCAAAACACCCGCAATGGGGTTCGAGATTAGCTAATCCAAGAGGTAGAATTTTATATAACGTCATTAGACAAGAATCCCTGTCCTTTCTGTCCACTGGTCAGCCAACCTATTGGCCTTCTGACACAAATAAAATACCTGACCTAATTGATTTCTTTTTAATACGAGGCTTGTCTCATAAATACTACAAAGTTGAATCTTGCCTTGATTTGTCCTCTGACCACACTCCAATTATTGCCACTATTAGCAATAATATAATTGAGTCTGAAAGTCTACCAACACTCACAAATCGTCATACTGACTGGGATTACTTTAGAGAGCTTGTAAATTATAATATCTCGCTAGAACTTCCACTCCACACGCCTGCTGAATTGGATGCGGCTGTAAATTATCTCACCAGTACTTTTCAAAAATCAGCCTGGGAAGCTACACTTTTCAATACAGCGAAGAATAAGCACTTAAACCTTCCTCTGGTTGTCCGGAAGAAATTAGCTGAGGAGCGTAGATTACGACGAATTTGGCAGCATACTCATCATCCGGTTGATAAAAGAAAGTGGAATTCCGCGGCCAGACAACTAAAACGATTGTTGGAAAATTTAAAGAATGAAGGGATTCAGGATTATCTAGAAAATCTGTCACCAAATGAAAGTACTGATTATTCTCTGTGGAAGGCTACTAAACGATTAAAAAGGCCACTATTACAAATACCACCAATACATAAACCAGATGGTAGCTGGGCGCGCAGCAATACAGAGAAATCTTTGCCGAACATTTGGTCAACGTTTTTCAACCTGAAGCCAGTAAGAACGTCTCTTTCGATGAAGAGGTACAAAGATATTTACACTCCACACTCCAAATGACTCTACCTATTAAGCCTTTTAAAGTTAAGGAAATAATCCTGTATAATTTGAAAAGTAAAAAGGCTCCCGGCATTGATTTGCTATCGGGGAAAGTTCTAAAGGAGCTGCCTCACATAGGCGTTGTACTAATAACTTACATTTTCAATGCCATACTCAGACTTGAATGCTTTCCTCTTCACTGGAAATCGGCTCAAGTTATCATGGTCTTAAAACCTGGTAAAAACCCTCAAGCACCCTCTTCTTATCGACCCATAAGCCTTCTACCGATACTTGGTAAGATCTTTGAGAAGCTGTTTGTAAAACGACTTATGCCAACAATTGTAGAAAACAACCTAATTCCGGATGATCACCAATTTGGTTTTCGAGAAAAGCACTGTACGGTAGATCAAACAAATGTTATCAATAAATCGCTGGAATCGAAGAAGTTCTGCTCAGGTGTGTTTCTCGACGTTTCCCAGGCATTTGACAAAGTCTGGCATCTTGGACTCTTATATAAAATAAAGAAAAATCTACCACATAATTGTTACCGTATTTTACATTCCTACTTAGTGGGCAGAGTGTTTCAAGTCAAGTACTCGGATGCTACTTCTCCTCTATTACCAGTGGGGTCGGGTGTTCCGCAGGGTAGTGTCCTGGGTCCTCTGCTCTACCGAGTGTTCACCTCGGACTTACCGTCAGCAAGTGAAACCACTGTTGCTACCTACGCCGATGACACAGCAATCCTAGCGACACACTGCGACCCCTCAATAGCATCTCTTATACTACAAGAATCATTAAACAGCGTTCAGTTATGGGTTGATAATTGGTGCATAAAAATCAATTCATCCAAGTCAGTCCACGTTACCTTCACCACACGTAAGGCAAACTGCCCTCCAGTAACAATTAACGGTCAACCAGTACCGCAAGCTGAAAGTGCTAAGTACCTTGGGATGCATCTGGACAGGAGACTAACTTGGAAAAAACATATAACATCTAAGAAGCTTGAACTTAATCACAAGGTCAGAAATATCTATTGGCTTATAGGCAGACAATCACGGTTAAGTCTCGTCAACAAACTCTTGATCTATAAAGCAGTTCTTAAACCGGTATGGACTTATGGTATTCAACTTTGGGGTACTGCAAGTACAAGTAATATTGAGATTATCCAGCGCTTTCAGTCCAAAACACTTAGATCAATAGTCGACGCTCCATGGTTTGTCTCCAACAACTCTATACACCGCGACCTCAAAGTTTCAACCGTGAGAGAAGGAATCATGCGCCTCTGCAGGACTCACATATCCAGACTAGAACAGCATCCTAACCACCTGGCAATTAACTTGTTAGACAACAGTGAAGATATTTATAGATTAAAAAGACACAAATTATTAGACTTACCATCCAGGTTTAACTCATAATGTATTCTCTGTATTGTACTGTCTGTGATATCTGTTCTGTATGTTTTTGTATTCGTGTCATTCATACGTGTTAAGGTCAACTTGTATATGTGCCTTATGGGCCCAGTGTTTAATATTTGAACTTATTGTATCATGCCAGCAGGAAGTGGAAGTGACTTTTGTTCATTTGTTTACATGTTTTTATCATTTAGTTTTGTATTTTGTTACCTCTTTAATCTATTATCAAAAACAAGAAGGGCTGTCAATGGTCAGCTCTTCATAATCCTGTGTGTGTTGTCAGCCAATTTGTTAAATGTTCGCTCAGTCGAACAGCTTACAGATTTCCAATAAATTAAAAAAAAACCTAAATCAGTTTGAGAAGGTTTCCTGTGTATTGAGTATTCAAAATTGGTTTCATTTTTCTTTATTGTTAAGTCTAAATAATTTAATTTATTATTAGATTCTTCTTCTAACGTGAATTTTATTTTGGAATGTAAATTATTTATGTAGTTGAATATTTTATTTATATTTATACCTTTGTTTTGGGAAATGTACAGAGTGTCATCAACGTACCTAAAATAACATCCTAATGGGTCGTTTAATTTTATTATATTTGTTATTTGGTCATCGAGTTTTTGTAGGAAGATTTCTGATATGATAGCGGAGGTTGATGCTCCCATAGCATGGCCATCTGTTTGATAGTACAGTTTGTTTATATTTTAATAAAAATTGGATAAATATTAGATATTAGATAAATTTACGAATTTTGGGTAAAAAGTGTGGTTATTATTTAATGTGTGTAAATGTTGGTTATCTACTATAGGTTTACTATTTATTAGTAGATTTTTAAGTTTTTTATTGATTGTGTTAAATTTATTTGTTTTGTGTTTATTTAGTATTTTAAGCATATTAATATAATTATTATTCCATGTACGATAATCAAGTGTGTTGGCTAAAAGAAGATGTAAATTAATTAATTGTTTATTAATGTAGTCGATTTTCTGTAATTATTTGATATTTCGTCTTTAATCCATGCATATTGGGTTTGAGTAATATATTTGTTTAATTTATTGTTATTGTTATTTTTTACTATTATTTTTGTGTATTTTGGAAAAATATTAAGCTGTAGGCATTTTTTGTTAAAATATATGTTTCCAAATATCAGTATCATCAGAGGTTTGTAAGTAAATTAATAACACTCGAAATAATTCTGTTAATATAAAATTAACGAATAATCGAATTTGTATCGATTTTAATGTAAAATCTTAACAAACATTTACAATTAAAATGTAAAAATTTCACAGATATTTTTCAGTGAAACGTGCGTCAGGTGTTAAAAAGAATATACGAAATTATAATACTTGCAGAAGAAACAAATTGAATAACATCACAAATTATATAATTACTGCAAGAAACGTCGAGTTACTTATATAGAAAATGATATATATATAATATTTAATTTTTATAATGACTTTACCTCAAGATGTTTTTCCTTAGGCTATATGGAACATGTTTCGGAACGCTTTGTGTTCCCACCCTCAGCCTTCCTAATTTTGAATCTGGTGAAGTACTTGTGTGTTGGTTGGTTGTTGTTATGGTTTCCTATTGGCCTTTGGAACTTTAAAATGGTATTATTGTGGTGTATATATTAGAATTTTGTGTATTTTAAATGCTGAGTTCTTTGAAAATGGTGTCATTTTTTGTATTGATTTGTATTTGTTCAGGTATTAGTTTGTTTTGTATTTTATGTTTGTATATTTGCAAATTTTCCCAAATGTTCATTATGGTGCCTTTGTGTGGTATGTGTTATATTAGTGTGATGTTGGTTATGTCTGGGAATTCATGTCCAGTGTTTATTGCATGTGTGGCCAAATTAGATTTATATATTTCTGTTTTTTTGTATGCGTTTAGATGTTCAAAATAACGTTTTTCAATTGTTTTTGTTTGTCCTATGTAACATTTATTGCAATCTTGGCATTCAATTTTGTATATACCATTGGTTGTTGTATTGTCTTTGTTGTGTGGGTTATTTAATTGTTGTAAATTATTTATATACATTGTTATGTACAGTTACTACGTATATGTCTATGAATATAAAGAATAAAAGCTTTAATGTGTTTAATTTTTACATATAATGATGCTGTACTGTAAACGTTTTCACAAGCACTGTTTATAATGTTTAATAATATTGGTAAAACATAAATTGGCTTTACAGTAATTTAGCATTCTATTGTGTTATGTAATCTTTGTAATAATCGTGGTAAAACAATCGTAAATTAAAGCCATACTAATATCCAATTTTGGTAAAGTTTAAAGAACCGATTCTACTAATTTAAATAGACAGCAGGTGCTGTACAGTAAATAAACATACTGTACAAACTGTACGTAGTCCGATTTTCGGGCGATTAGAATTTCGTGCACGTTTTCGGGAATCGTCATGTACACGAGTTGAAGACGTCTTGTAATTCCTTTCGAGTCTGGTGTATCCTGAAGACGTATTAGAAAGCCGAAACGTCTGAATACCACTGAAAGGAAATGTTAACGGTCGGGTGACGTACTGTGTATTCTTGTACATGTCTGCACCAGCTAATTGTCGGAAGTGTCATGACGCTAATTCCAGGCTGTTGGACTTTACAGATTGAACTTTATACTTTCCCATAAAATTAAATCTCTTAATAAAATTATGCAACAAGATCCTATATACTGTCCTGTTTTAATGTCTAAAATAGGGAGGTAAATGATTGAGAAAAACGGGTTAACAAGGAACTAAAATTATGTAGAATAAAGTAAATAGGCAATGTGGGAATCACTTATGAGTAGAGTAGAAGATGATTAGAAGGTTAACTGAGACGAAAGATAAGACCCAAATTCACCAACCAAATTGCTTCATGTATACTGGCAATCTCATCAGAGAAAAAAGTTAACAGGGGTTAAAATTTAACCAGTTGATAAAAATTATTTGCCAAAAGAAAATCAAAAATAAATTATAAATGCCACTAAAACTTTCGTCTACAGAGTCCGGAATAGAATATAAAAATTGCAATGAAAAGAACGAACTAAGATTACGACACTTACGGGTAAGGTATATACAATTGTAGTTACTGTTGATGACAATAGAGAGTTAGAACGGATTCCATACTTGAGTTTACAAGGCAACAGTTGAGTTGTGTCCACAATACTGTGTAGCACTGAATGCTGGCTGGACACCTAGCCTGGTGGATTATTGCCATCAAAAACGAAGTTGTTTGCGCGGTACAAGATACAACCCAAGTAACGATGATATAGCAGTAGTTAGCACTTCAACAGTCACAGCTCAAGCTCGTCATGATGAGACTGAGTATGATGTTATGCGTGATCTAGTGATACAGGGCACAAACATATGATAGAGCAGTACTCACATGAAGAATATACGTGGGTCGACGGTGAACGTCGGAAAGGGTAATGTATCCTGTAGCTGGAAATGCAAATGACGAGGACGATTAACAAACGGAACGTAAGAGGAATATAAAAAACGGAAACAGAATAAGAGCAAAGTAAATGTATCCTTCCACCTTACCCTCCTGAGTGTCAGATCGAAAGAGACGAATCAGACAGATTAAATGAAAGAAACCTATTAGATGAGAAAACAGGCAAAGCTGAGAGATAGTATGTAATTCGTATTTCGTTATCCTTTATGTGAAAACCCCCATTAGAGAAAGATACGTTTACATTCGAGTCAAAAATGGGTTGATCTTGTAACATCTCTTAATGCACAAACAGTAGACAGAATTACATAGAGAAGAGAAACAGAGATGGCATTAAAACGTAGAGGCTTCTAATAGTTGAATCAGAGAATTTTTTAGTTTATTTTACACATTGATAGAATGTCTACAAAAATATGTCATTAGTCTTTCTCGAAATGGTTTGGTAATTGCAAGCGCATATTTCTTGAAACGACATACGTCACAGATTTCTATGATGTACAAAGGGCACCGTTAAAATAAATTTAATTAAAACTTTACATAAGCTAGAAAAAAAGAAAGGTTCGGAAAGACAGAATTTCAAAAATTTTACCCATCTGAGGTTATCTCAACAATTAATGTGGTCTAATAAGTGACGTTCAAGGTTATTACCACAAAGTTATTACCGACCAAGTACCATTTGTTTTGTTAAATTATACAATAAATCTTATGGGGGTACAGTTGCTGCATCTCAAACATGTCACTTGGACAGCGAAAAATGAAATGCAATTTAAATAACAGATCATTATTCATGGTTAATATAAAACATGGAGCTTCTTATAAGGAACAAAAGAACTTCAAACTTGTGTATTTAAAATTGGGTCACAGTTTATTTTTAGCATTGCTATTGAAATTTCCATAGTGCTAAGTAGTTCTACGCAGTCGATTTGGAGACGCGTTATCAGTACACACGTGTATATCCGCTCCAGCTACCGTTTTACTGTCTCAGTTAAACATCCGTTTTCCTACTAAAAATTTCAAAATTTTATACCAAGAAAATGTTCCACACCATGTATAAAGAAATGATGGGTCTTTGGCCTTTTCAATTTAACAACATTCAAGAGTTTTCTTTTTTTATGAAAGCATTATCTCATAAAAGCAATGAATGAGTCAGGTATATCCGACTGGGTTACTCTTTTCGTGACTTTTTGTTGACCTACAGATGGAAGAGGTCCTAATGAATTTCACTATAGCATTCAGCTACGATCTTCTGATTAAGCAACCGATTTAATTTTCTAAAATTGACTAGTGAAAAAAAATTATTGAAAAACCGAAAGGCCAGATATTTAAATTTTCTAACCATACTACTACGAATAGTTGTATTTTATGATTTCTGTTTTGTTTCCAATGGGAGTATATGTATAAGAACTTTTTTTTGAAATAATGGGCTTTTTAAATAATAATTTTTTGTATATATATGACGTAATATATAATTTGTGTCATATATGACGTTAATATGTACATAGAAGAATAAAAATGGTACTATATTATTTTCAATGTATTATTTTAAATTACTACGGTTTGCCAATAGTACCCATTAAATAAATACTGTTAGCATTATGAAGAAACAAGAAATGGGGATGAAATAATATCGTTATTCTTCACTATCTTTACACCTGATCATGTATTTCACAGATTTATCGTGACTAAAAGCTGAAGACAGGTTAGAACTGAAATGATGATCACACAGCAGATGTGGAAATAACGAAAATGTTACATATGTGTGTAGTCGAATCCGGAAGATCGTTGAGCGCTTCCTGCCGTACGCTCATCTCGCGCTTTGTCCGCGGCGGCCGAGCAGTCTGACCGGTTTCACGCAATGGTCATGACACCGGGTTGGTCTGTCGGTTATGTAAACTCATACAGTTGTGATATGTTTCCGCGATGTATACTTACTTAGTATTATGCAATTCAGTGAAATGTAGTGGGGAATTGTTTAATTCCTAGTCTGTTAATAGGGAATGATGGTGGGGCTGCCTTTAGATATATAACAGACTACTCGCTACTGATAAGGTGTCAACGTGTCTCAATCCCTGCCATGGCTGGTTCACTCAGATTATCTGTAAGTTCACACGCTCATTGTTTGTACTGATGACTACAAGCGGGTTTATATGTTGAGTGTTTAATTACAAGTAACATCATCAATTAAATTAATTACTGTTAACTTTAAAATCTTATCAAATTAAATTAGACGAGTCACGTTTTGAAATATATTTTTGTAATAACAGACTTTTTAATACTTTCATTTTTAGCCTATTTTAAGTTTTTGTGTTTTTATTTTTGTGTAAATTTTGAAGAATAAATCAGTTATTCTTAAAATAAATTTCTATCAAACATTGTAACCTAGAATTACGTTATATATTATTCTCCATATTGTGGTATTTTAAGTATCAAATAACACACCATTATTTTAAAAACAAATACGAAAAACTGAGTAAATCAATTGTAACTACTAAACCCCTCACTACATTTTATAGATACAATATTCTTAATACGTTATTGAAATAAACAAAGCCTATCTAGATTGTATGAACAATGCTTAATGTATGAAGAAAGCTTATAAAACAATATTTATGTATGAGCCTGTAGTGTATCTATATGTAGTGTATCTATATGAGCCTGTAAAAGTATTTATACATACTTTAAAAGAAAATAATAATAATTACAATAAACAAATCTGTCAAACTAAAACTATATGATTTGAAATATGTGGCTGAGAAATATATGCCTAAACGCTTATACATACGTATATGCTGTTTTGTAATATCGGTGTGAGCCCACGTGTTTCTCCAATATACTGATCGTGTGTGTGTGTGTGTGAGAATTTATATATATAATATATATTGTAAAAAAATTTTTTTCTTTTTCACAGTCAGCTTTAATCAATTATTCAATCACGTTTGATGTAGGCTTATATTAGAACACACACACACACACACACACACACACACACACACAGGCCTATTTAATATTTTAATATTTGGTATTAATATGTTATATAAAATATAATGCGTGACTATCTACATACATAGTTTAGATTTTTATTTATTGTCATTAAATTTCTTCTTAAATACATACATTAAGTTACACTGTATACATATGTGTGTGTGTTTGTGTGTATTTTCATTTATTTAACAGTATTACCACTCGAGGTCATGCTTACATCACATTCCTATCATGCACCCACTGCTTAGATTTATTACACTTAATAATATAGATTCTATATGCTATAAATTATACGTAATATATATTACACGTATAATATAAATTTAGCATTAACATTCAGTTTGCATACATAACATAATCTTTATTTACAAACAAAGATACAATGGTGGTATGTACATGCGGGGTATAGTGACACATTTTAATTTTTAACACCCAATTAAATAGCTTGGTTTACCACAAACTGTATGTATGTTCACAGGCACTGTTTCTAGTAATGCTGCTGGGCATCGCCACGTGCATGCCAGCACCAGGAGGATTTGGCGGCGGTAAACAGTAAGTAGCTCAACTCTTTAGTAATTGTGCTTCCAGTGTCAGTATTCAAATCACATTAAAAATTGACCGAAAACATACATATACATGTATGTTAATTATACATGTATAATTAATAATATTTCAATAATTAATATAAGGAAATAAAAAGTGCCTGTTAATGAACATCAGAAACATCTAACAATACGTTCGCCTATTAGACGATGCACAACCATTTTAATTACATCTAGATAATAACAAATATTATTATTTTTTCTCTTTATTAATAAAAAATAATAATAGACTTATCTAATGTGTGAAAGTAATCAAACTATCTTCATGCTTCAGCAGCCTACAGACATCTTGTCATTATTTCTTTTGTTAAATATCTTAATTAACATTTTTGTATCAACGCTTATGCACACTGACAAAAATTACAGAAATTTGTAATGAATTACTTAATGATATTTGTCTTAAACTAATAACAGCTGAGTTATCAATGCGTCTGGGTCGAGCAGTGGTTTGTGATTTAATAATTGCTTCCAAACAAGCAGGGTTTAAACATACGTGGGAGTGAAGGAATATCAATGTGATAAGAAGCCAAATTGGGTACGGTTTTATTAAGCTGTTCTGTCAAGGTAACTAAAAATAAACTTAGTTAACTCGTGATTATTTTTAAACTTTTATTAAATTGGAATATTTGTGTTATGTAGCACAGTACGTTTTCCTAACATGAGAAAGTGATCTGACATGAAACAAAATCCGTTTTAAAAGTAGTTTAACGGGTGGTTACTGTAAGGAAGTTGTAGTTACACACGATCCAATCGTAAACAGTATTAAAATACTAGCGGAGAACTCGATTGTTAATTGTTGATTGTTAAACAAAACTCATAAATTGGGTTCTGTTTATGTGTGAGGTTTCTTTGCGTTCTTTTAACCATGTAACAATTCTTACAATAAATTAACATTTTTTAAAATATTTATTTCTTGTTAATATACAACAAACATACAAAATTTTGCTTTCTTGTTAAAATATACTCTCATATTCTCAGTTAAGAATAAGATCATTTACCAGCTAAGCAAATTTGTTCCATTAAATTCATAAAAACCTTTGAATAAGAACAGAATAAAGATGACTGTAATTGTTCCATCATCTTCTGAAAGCCAGTTTATCTCAATTTGTATATCTTATTTAAAAATACCACAAGCTACAAGATACCACAAGTTATCTCTCTTCTGTTATCGTCAAACCTGTTTTATGAATTAATCAAAATCTTGGTTTCTAGGTTATGTGGGTTATGAAAGCTAAGATTCAGAAATTTTCAGATAAACAAACTTTATATTTATTAAGTCATAAATTGTTATGTAAACTTTGTGTATGCTTTAACTATAAAATTATACAGCAATTTAGAATTTACGGTTTAATTTTAAAGTAACCTTAATTTTTTAAGGTATTTCAATAATTAAAAAGATGTAGTCTTAAACGTTATTATAAATACAATAAATTACAAAAGGTTAAAACTTTAACCTCCGCAAGTTTTAAGTGATTAGTATATTTTAAATTAGTTTTGTAAGCGTTACTTTTACGCAGGAAGTGCAGGTTCTAGAATTCCATTAAAATCTTATTATAATAAGACCTAATTTAGAAAATAATTTTTTTTCACCTATCAAAGCAAATAATTCCTTAAGGTGCGTTACACGATCAGACGTTTGTACCTTTTGGTTAA
Source organism: Magicicada septendecula (assembly GCA_034769895.1). NCBI lineage: Eukaryota > Metazoa > Arthropoda > Insecta > Hemiptera > Cicadidae > Magicicada > Magicicada septendecula. The sequence continues at coordinate 504,444,739 of CM068367.1, forward strand.
CATTGCCCTTAGAAATAACGACACAAATTATATAAATCTGTAAATGCTAAAATCTTTATAATTTTTATACATTTTTATAATTATAAATTTTATGAATTATTTTTAGAAAGAATAATAATAAGTTATAAATTATAAAATGTATAATTTGTACTTTTCAAAATTCACTTTACAATTAATAACAGACTATTAAAAAAAATAACTTTTTATCACAATAGCTGAAAATTTTTGTCGATATTTTGAGTCAGATTATAATTAGCCACAAAAATTAATCTCAATCTGTAAGAAGAAAGATTTTTTTCTAGCCGATTGTTATGGTAAGAAGAGGAAAAGAAAATAATCTTGGAATCCTTGAATAACTTCTTCAATTGTCTCTTATAATTCTGTATAATATCCATATTATATCATAATTTCTCACCGCTCATTAATATCACTGTATTTGTTCTACGCTCAGACAAATTTCAGTTCCTGTACAGTTCATAACAATATGTCATGGCCTACTTTCAAGCTCAGCAAAGTTGACCTTTTTCTTAACTGCTACACTTAAAGGAAACTTGTACTCTTCAAAAATGAGGTAAAATGTGTTTCTATTAAACAAAACTGTTCAACTTCCCTGTTTCACTGGACTTTTTACACAACAATCAAACAAAGTTTTACTTATTATATGTGTCTTATAAAAAACTTTAATTCCTATATTACTTTGTTAAAAATAAAATAAATTTTCATGAAACTAAACGTCCGTTATAAACAAAAGGGACTCTGAAACAATGTAAGCTATGCTACAATCGGTAAACATTTTGTCACTAAAATGGTCAAAGAAGGGTACAAACTTCTCAGAGCTGTATACTTTAAAGTTTTAAACTGCGTCTCAACAACTATCTTACAACGTAATTTAAGTGTGAACATATGAGTTGTTTTACAGTAACGATAATATATTTTTTTTGGCTTATCCAGCCAATTTTATAACAGTATCATATCGGAAGTTATCCGAACCGGTTTTTATTATGTAATGACTGTACGCGGAAATGTTACGACTTAGCGTTCCGGTTAGGTCAATAACCAAAATTCCTGTTACAATTTTTTGTGAAAGTATAAGATGTGTTAAAAAGACGTAACATTGTTATGCAACATGCTAATTAATAAAAAGGTTTATAAAGGAAATGTTCGTAATTTTTGAATAAAAAGTACAAGTATGAATTACAAATTTATCAGAACTTTAATATTTTTATATCTCTAACGGATTTTAAGAAAAAAATTCAAGAAAATAGTTTTGAAATAAACGAATCTTGGAACATCCTAAATAATCTACCACGTATTATAGATAAACTTGCGACGTATCTTACTTCCCACTAATTAATTTTACGAATTAAATTTTTCTAGACCCTATGATTTCAGAGAATAGGAACTGTACATAATTTCTTCCACTTCCGCTACCGTGTTTTGGATATCGCGTGTTTCAACTTCCAGTGTGTTTATCCACGCAAAGAGGATTTGTCCACGCACAACATAATCACTATGTATCATTATTTTTTTTTCTTCTTTATAAAAGAAGGTGAAACTATTTCAGTTGATCCCTTTTGTATTTTGGACTAGTGCTTACTTACATTTAATTACCACATTTTTAACCCTTTTGTAACGTAATTTAGAACAACATAAAATTAAGTTACTTTATTTTTTACACTGATTTATTACTTAACAAATTGAATTAATTTATTTAATATTACTCTCTAAATAAATCTCATACTTTTCTAAATTAAGATATTTACATATGTTTTTCTCCTTTAATTTATACTATATAAATTTAAACATTGCGACGTATGCTACGGTATACTTTTGAGGTAACGGGTTGGATTGCTGTTACTTTGGGGTGCTGTAGGTTTTCAAACAATCGGGTTAACGAGAGAGTAGTTCATTCGTTGTTAATATCAAGAGTTTAGTCTGCATAGGCTATATATATTTTTTATCACTACCATATTACTCCCGTTTGTTTTACTTTAATTAATTTAAATTTTTTTAATGTAGCGAAGTAGTAAAGCTAAAATAAAAACTATATATTTAAACGTCTAAAGAAAAGTACCTTTCCTATAATTTCTTTTAAAGGCGTTTTCAAACAGCTATAATTACGTTTGTTTTGGTAATAAAATATAAAAATTTAATAGAAACGATTATTGCAACTTGATGTTTTGTCATAACATGAAGTAAACATATATAATTACTGTATTTACATAAGCGATCTGTGGATGGCATGTTCAAGTTTACAACAATTTAGCGTCCATAAACGTTTCAAACGTTTCTAAGTAGTGCTAGTAAATTGGATTAGTGTGACATCTGATAGATTATAGTTAGCTTAACAGGAAGCGGTGTATCGTAAAACAAACAAAACTGAGTACTTTGGCTATATACGTCTCGTGCGGACTGGAAAACCTTTTTCTTCTAACGCGATCACCTTATCTAGATAAACCAGTGTATATAAGAGGCAATGGTGTATCTAGCGCGGACAGCTGGTTTTTCCTTTCCTTAGTGACGATACTACAGTTGTAAGATAATTTTCCTATCATGGTTGTAAAATCAGACGTTTTGTAGACAACGCTTTTGAAATGTGGTATTCGATTGACAGATACAAACGTTCAGATAAGAGTGTGCAAATTTGTGTTCTTTAATTTCTATAAAAGGTATTATTCTGATATTTACTGCGTAAAACCGTTGAAGGGGTAAAATATTTTTTAAATGGTTTTAATATATGTAATGTGATAGAGGAAGAAAGCAAAATCCTAGAAAGTCGTACATAGATAAAGTAATTTCACAATATAAATCACGTACGCTATTTGTATATGACTCCTAAGTTATATTTTGCTACTGATAAAGTAATTTAAATTAGCTTTTAAGTTATGTTTGTGGAGGACATTTAGAAGACATTCAGTAAAATACAAAATATTATCCACTCGAGGATACCGTCGATAAATTACAATTCAAATAATAGTTAGTAAATTCAGTTGAATTATAATTACATCCGACTTAACTGCCAAGAAATTCGTCTAGTCGAGTGTGAGGGATTGGTCGCAATGAATACCTATACAATTTTTTAAAGAGATTTTAATTTTATTTCAAATAGTTAATATTCTGTACTCATTAAGTCATTTGAAGATAATCACATACAGTAAGTATTCAAAACATGTTTTACAGTATTACCAACGATGGCCGTTGTTCGTATACTTGATAATAACATCATGCAATCAACTCTTAGCTTTAAGAAATATATTTTCACATACTTTTCTACACACACTTAAATCTTAAACACGTTATACTTAAGGAACAATTTAAGTGAAATGGTAAAATGGGTTACTATACAGTTAAAGTTGCTAATTTAGTACGCAATATTAAAAAGTGAATGTGTTTTAAAGGATCCAAAGAAGAAGGCACGCTGGGAAGTTATTTAAGCAGTTAATCACATATGAAATGTTATGAATATAACAAAGAAACAGGTAGTTTTGGTGTGTGGCCTGTAATCTCATGTCTTTGAGACTACGTATGTAGTGTTATTTTCAGTGGAATCATGAAGCAGCATTATATTAAAAACGAGTAACAAGTTTTTGAAGAATGATGAAAACTGAAATTCGGAACATATACAAAATACTGTTCTTGAAAAAATATGTTGAATCTATAGAAAAACGTGAGCTGTAAAAATAAAATACACCAAATTGTGTCATTTATTTGTCACGTTGTGTCACGTTTGATACAGTACGTAATGTGGAGAATGAGACACGTGTGAGGTAACTGTATACCCAGCAGCAAGCAAATAAAAACCTTTAGATAAGCTGAACGTTAGCGTACTTATTGGTTATCCGATACAAGCATTAGTGAGAGCAAGTATCTTCCTGTAGTAAATACAGGTCAACAGAAAGTGCATAGTCCTGTGGTCAACAGAAAGTGCGTATCACGTGTGGCTTCGAGTAGAATGTGTACAGACACGCAAAGTGAGAGCATCTGTGCCACTTTGTTTTATATTCCTTGAATTAAAAAAAAATATATATATTTAAAATGTTCAATGCATATATTAAAAAATTGACAGAAAGAATGTGTATATTACGCATAGGCGTCACCAATGCCCAATTATTGAGGGGGGAGGGGGACGTTGTGGTAATATTTAATGTTTGGTGTATTATCAAATTTTTGAAAGACTAGATTCATTCTTTTCTATTTTTATAAGTTATAATCTTTTAATATTACTAATATAATTGCTATAATATAGTAAATATATATAATTTATTTTTACATTATCAGGTAATTTAAGACTGTATTAAGTCACTAGATTAAGATTAGGAGTAGAAATTAAGATGGCTCAAATAAGGAAATCCAATGTTTATTTACAGGAAGTATTAAACATTACATTAGTAGCTTTTTGTTACATACAATAAAAACCATTAAACAGTTCGACAATTCAACCTTTTCTTAACATCGACTAAGTTATTACATCATTATTAGCATCAAACATTTCCGAACACGTTTCTCGAAGAACCAACTTTATAAATGAATACTTTGCAATGTCAAAGTATCTCCTTATTGTCGATGTCATCCGATACCTTTTTATGAGTAAAGCTTAGGGCGGCTACATCGCTGAGCCTTGTCTGTGTCACAGTAAACCTAAAGTAAGTCATTAGTTTTTGAAGAGCACTGAAGCTTCTTTCTGCCTCACAACTAGATGCTGGGCACATAAGCAGAAAACGAATAAAACTTTCTACAATCTTTTCTACATGAAAAAATCTCTCACCTGTTTAGTCATTGAGATCAAGGCTGTCCTCGCATCATGTAAGCATGTCACCTTGCACCTTTGTAGAAAAAGCTACTTACATTTTTGGATAAGAGGCTAATGCTGAATACATAAATTAGTAACAACTGGCAGAAAGCTATTTCACTACTTTAAAAAATAATAAGAATCACTTTTAACCATTAAAATAATTTTGCGGAATTTAATATGAAATTGAGAGAAAATTAATGAATTCCGTATAGCCACGTTTTGCCGATTCTCGAAACAAAACATGAGCAAGTCCGAATAATGTAAATACTTTATTAAAGAATAAAGAACTGTACAGACCCTCTTTACGTTTGTAATGCTGTTCTCTCACGCCAACACAGTTACGCTTATATAAAAGTTGGACTACAACTCCAGCAAAAAAAAGTTTGAACTGAAATGTTAATTAATATTATTCAATAGTATGTACCTACATAATTTTTTTTTAAGTTGCGCAAGAAGAAGTAAAGAAGTAAATATTTAGTAATTACTAACATAAAAATTACTGTTTTACCAAAGTTTTTAAAATTAAATTACATTATTTTTAATTAATTTGTTAGTTCATAAATTTATAAAAACGTATTTAATTATTTCATATTATTCCCTAAATAAAACTCTCGCCTCTTATACATTGTCGTATAATTTTCATATGAGTTAATAAATTTTTTTACTTGAATTTATACATACTTTCACCTTTATTTTTTTGTAAAAATATATTTGTATTACATTTGGGGTAACTGTTTGTTTCAGACCAGCTTTTTGTGAGGAGGAAAAATCTTTTTAAGTTATTGTAGGTTTCCAAACACTGGTGTTAAAGAGAGGGCATTTATATTTATCACTTATAGTATAACCATATTATACTTCTGATTTCACACACACGCGCGCGCGCGAGCACAAAACGTATACTAGCTATAGTTAGGTGTAGAACTAGTCACGATTAACTCATATGTAGATATTGACACAAATTCTCAGTCTGAACGTAAGATGAAGCTACGAATGCTAGTTAGTTCGAGAAGACAATACAGAAATGTGACAATTGCTGAACAGGTTTTTTAGCATGCGGGTTATATACGTGAGAACTTTTATATTTTCACATGCAGGAAAAATAAGCACACAAATTTTATTGATCGGCTTACTGTGTCGGATACGTGCGCTGACTTGTAAGTGCTACAGTACTCATTCTTAATACGCATTATTGTAAGGGGCAACAGATTTATTGATACTGTACCTAACTCTGTTTGTTCTAGCACACACTTCATAATCCACGTGCCATACCACGTTCACCACGTGCACCACATTAAGAAAGTACCTGTCTACATCAAGACGCATCACTACAACCACTACACACATCACAATGTTCACGGCCACCACGGATGGGAATACGACTGACAGGTATTTGCCTTACCTTCTTGTTACACGATCTTACAGCGACTGTCCACTGTGTGTACGTTTTTGTAATATCTTTAACTCCTAATCAGACGCTTGGAACAAATTCTAAACCTGTTGCAGAATACCATAAACAAATCATTTTATGACATCATCCGAATCATTTTAACCATAGGTGACACTAGTTTCTGCACTAATTATGTTTTCAGTTTTGGCATACGTTCAACTAACGCGGACATATAATAGTAATAAAAATTGTAACTTTTTATAAACTTTTTGTTAAAAAAGTATTTTAAGCTCGCCTGACCGCTTTTGCGTGAAGCGTCTGTCAGAATGTCTATGAAACTGGTGATGACTGTGATATACAGTTTACGATATACACTTCAAGACCTTAAGGTTTATTAATAGTCTGTTCCAAGGCATTTAAATTCATCTTTGAATAAGTTGGCAGAACGGAAATCGTTCTTTTAGCCTTGAAAGTTTGGGGTCCTATGTACAGAATTCCTATGTACTTTCACCTTTCTGGTACTGGTGTAGATCACATGGCTAACACCAACATTTTTTGTGAATTTAAAAACAAACGACAGCTTTTTTACATAAGCTTTTAATTACAATTAAAAAAGACTAAGTAACTGGTGAACTTCTAATTACCACAGTTACCACCAGTGTTCCTACTGAACAAGAAGGTGCACCTTAAAAAATTCGTTATGAGACCGTTTCCAAAAGATGGCTCCATTCCATCTCTCCATGTTTTCCATAATTTTAAAAAGTCTCTCTCAAAAAGGTTTTGAAAATGGTACTTGTAGAAACTGGTGAAGGTAACCTGGACAAAGATAACAAACGAGGAAAGTCTAAGAGGGCTCCAATCACAAGGACTATAAAGTATAAACATTGCTCACCAGTAGATTAATAATAAAATAAACCATGTATTGTGTGCATAACATGGACACATACACACACACACACACACATACTTCAGACATGTATAGATAGTCACGCTCTCAGTTTACGTGTGTGTAATTGAATATAATGAAAATAATTTGCAAAATTGGGTGCAAGCGTCTGGGTTAAGGGTGCAAAAGGGAAAAAGAGAGAGAGAGAGAGAGAGAGAGAGAGAGAGAGAGAGAGAGAGAGAGAGACAGACAGACAGACAGACAGACAGACAGACTGACAGACAGACAGACAGCAGAAAAACATTACATGAATTCGTGGAGAAAGTTCTAAAGAGTGCTACATTTTATTTTACCGTAAGCTTTTGATAAATCGACTAATTCTAATTTTGCGCTTAAACACGCTTTTCGTACCGCGGCCGGTTAGTATACATATAGTTATACAAGATACATTACGAAAGTGAGACAAAGAATCCGTTTATAGTCACGCGCGCCTACCACATACACACACACATACAATCTTGTGAAATGTTACAAATATTAAGATGTGTGTGTGTGTTTGTGCGCGCGCGCGCGCGATCAAATTATATGTATTACATTCTCAAACTTGATTCTGTATTTTGCTGAAGAGGCTTAAATTCCTCTTCGTAGCATCAAAACATGTCAGTGAATTCAAACTGTTTGTGTTTTTTTATATATACTTGTGAGATAATTTTTTTTAGTCATAGCGGCACAGTCTAGTTTAACACATCAAATTCTCACTACACTATCTTTTCTCTGTGTGGGGGGGGGGAGAGCGTGTGTGTCGGCGTAGATTTTAGAATATACAGTATGTCTTCCTCTCCTTATCCCAAATAGGCTTCAGGCAGTCGATGACCGTCCTTCCATCTCAGTACTTCCAAGTCTTTCAACCCTCGTTTCTTTTTCTGGTGCAGACAATTGATACTGGTCCTGGATTTCGCTAGGATGAGTTCTGAACACACTCTTTTCTATCACACACGTAAGAGCATGTTTACGAGAATACACGTGAGTACAAAGATTAATACCAGTTCCTAACAGAAATGTATGAGATGTTACAGTAGAGAAAACTGCAGCTTATGCTCGATGGCTCGTTGTCGGAACAGAATCTGAAACTAATCATTGGTTCCACTTCCTTCTTTTACTCGATTTAATACTTTATACACTTATTCATTAAACATTATCTATCATGAAGTGGATTCAACCTTATCCATTCAGGTATACATGTAAACACTCAAGAGTTTTGCTCTATAGTGCAGACTACCACACGTGTATCGCATCCTAGTAAAAGTCGCCATATCTCACATCTGCTTCTTTGTTTCCTTAAATAGGCAAAAAAGATGGTAGAGATATTTAATTTCAGCAGTCTTTTCAGTGACCACTCGCCCAATCATATCTGTGGACAGAGTACTGCAGTCAAACGGTTACTACCGTATTAACATTCCGCACCGGTTCATGTAGTTCGTCACTGTTTCCGTAATCAGCGCTAACACGGATACGTTTGCATTGGTTTTAGTAATTGTTCTCATTACGGTCGCCACGTCACGCTTTTCTCTTCCTTTTGTGAATACAAACTATGTTTGTTCGTTTGAATCTCTCTTCCGCTTTCTTTTTTAGTGTCTAAGTGTCTCTGTGTAGAATTATTTATAGACAACTGCCTGTGATAATCGTTGTTCTCCGAACTGATCGATTTTGTCTTTTGGCGTAGGAAGTGTTGTACCGCAAATTTGTCGAAACATTTTCCATCTTAGCACAGGCACTTTTTGGCATCCATATTAAGTTTTAACCAGTTTATTGATTATATACATATACTTTTTCGATTACTTGATTTAATTAATTTAGTACCTTGCACATTTTGTTCTAATCAGTTTACATGCACGTAGCGGAAGGTAAAAGGTTTGCTTAGGATTTTTAGAAAAGTTAAAGTAAATTTCTAATTTTCCATTGACGTAACTTCGACACGTAATTAGTGCCTAGTGATACGCAATGAAAGTTGCTCATAGATTTCATTTATCACACTGTTATTACTAAGTGCTGTTTTTATTTATATTCATAAATTAATTTAATTTTCATTGTCCTTTTTTTTTGAAGTATTGTTGAGGTTGAGTTGAGGATATAACTTTATCATGTTGGCAAATCAAGTAAAAAACCAGCAGACAGCAGTTAGTGTATAAAAAGGTCTTTTCTTTTAACCGCTTTGAGTTTTTCCCATGTTTCTTATGAGTTTCTTTTCGAGTTCTTTCGGTTTATTTTTTTCCGCCGATTGTCGGCAACCTAAACCTCACCTCACTTAACCTAACAAAACTGAGCGAAACATCAGTGCTACTCAGAACGGTAACAAGATTGTTGCCAATTGTAATACAGTTGGTTCTTAATAAGTTTGTATACCCTTTTGATAAATTTATAATAGCCTAATCGTTTAGTTGGAAACTGAGCTTTAATGAAAACTATTCAGTAAACACAAAAGATTTGTTGCATACGGTATCTCAGTGTATAATATAATATAGTGTTAGATTTATCTTGTTAGTTGTTACAAAAATAAGGTATACAGTTGAAAACCAAAAGAAACGTGTCTTGGCAATTTTTCACTTTACAATGTAAATCGATAAACGTACCAAAAATAACAGATAAACTATAACAACAGATATAGCTTTAAAACACACAGTACGTTTTGCAACGAAACGAATTCGACTCACTCTGTTGTTTTCAGCACGTGAAGGCTTTATTTTAGTTTGCTGTTCTTGCTGTTGGTTACAGAGTAACCTAGCGGGAATCAGCGCAAGTTATGCAGCCCCGTTGATCACTGTTTTTCTACTAGAGTGCACTGAAACACTCGATTAGGGTTATTCACTAATTTCATTTTTGCTAGCTTGATCGTCAATTGTCATTTCCAATTCCATTCCCATCCCTGATGGGATGCACTTAGGCATCGGGGGCACCCTTCGGGGCCGGGGCCGGGGCCGGAGCCCAGGGCAAAATACCCCGGTTGCCCCCCCTCTCGGCGGCCCTGAATATCGATGCCTCTATAAACACACATTAAGTTGTATTTCTGTACAACTGATGGATTCTTGAGAGTTAGCATGAGCTCCACCAAAGGATATAAGATCAATGCTTTATTTAAAATAATTGGTCTTAAACATTGTTAAAAATGGCAAAAATATCCGAAAAGAATGTCATTTATTCATTTTTGTTGTTGTAACAAGAAAATGTACTTTGTGAAGCGAATAACAATTTTTATACTATGCTGAATAAAAACAAACAAAAAATCAGTTTCCTTTTTGAGAAAAATTAGTTGAAAAGTTTTTATCTAATTTCCTTCAAATGTATTTTGAGAAAATTCAATTACTTGTCGGATAGCGACATATTGTGGACGACATGCCAATTACGAAAAGTGACGTAGTTCTACTTTCGGTAAACAGGTAGCGTACTGTTCTGGCGTACCGAAGGAGCATACAATATAAAAGCGCATTCAAAACAGCTCTCTCTCTCTTCTTACTTAGATAGAAAGTATAAAACGAACTCAAACAGACCCAGTGGCAGGAGTCCTTTCTGAGACTCGGGACACTGTACTACTCGCGACCCGCGCAACCCCCAGACGTGTCGTGTCTCTCACTCTCTCTATCTCACACACAGCTAAAAATAAGAAAGCCATTTTTTACGTTTACATATTAAAATGTGTATTACACTAATATATCACATAATACGAGTTTTAGAGTTATTGCTCCTAACTATGACAAATAACTAAGCCAATACGCCTATAAATGTATACTTCTGTCTTTTGTTTCTTCCCCCATGTTGCTAATATTATGGTTTTTGTGCTCTTGTACTTTAGTCTAAAATCGACAGTTGTGCGATCTGAGTGTATAACTTTTTTAGTACCTTCAAGACTTAATGTATTTGCACTCCATAAATATATAAATAAGCATATACTTACGTATTAACATTATCAAAATATTTCAAGAATGTTATGCCAGTCGCTCAGTCAGTAACGTTTTGTGTTTCAGATGCGGTAGACTATTTCGTATGGGATAGTGCGAACACGACGCATACTGCAAGGGCATAAAGTTCAATCTGATATTTCATTGTAACTTATACACAGGCTACATACAAGTGTATCAGGGAGGCGATACTATGTACAAACCATAATACAGACAACACGGACGCACTTACGGACATATCAACTTATGTATATTTTATACTTATGTACTCTTCTACTGTTTGTTATACTTGTAAAATAATACATTATTTTTTAATAAAATATTAAATAACATTTGACTGTGTTTGCTTTTAAACTCTCTCTTGGATAAACATTGGTGCCTCCAAAAATAAAAAAAAGCTCTTTGTAATTTATTAACACTTCTAGCATTATGAATATTCTATTCTTCTAGAATAGAATACAATTTAAAATGGAATCTATTTTCAGAATACAAAGTTTTAGAACAAAAATGACAAATATAGTGAAACTTAGATTTTTCCGTTATTTTTACTATTTAGTTACTTTAATAAGGAGTTCGTTGAACTTCAGACTTCAGTCTCTTTTCTTCTTATTTGTCTATCCGATAAGCTAGTTAATACAGACACAGGCGCGCGCTAGACACATACTCGTTAAACATAAACAATTGTTTTATAGCGGATAAACAATTGTTTGCATCTCGCTAATTATCTGGCCACACGTACGTATTTCTAACATTAATTTTTACACACACATTACAAACATTTATATACCATTTCCGCCGGTCTATATATCGACGAAAGACTCGTAGATCGTTTACAGACAATCGCTTACAGAAAACGAAAAAAATATATCAGAACAGCTGATTGAACGTAATTTTATTTTAACTAACGTTTATTCCGAATAGTGAAGTCTTTTTAAATTATTGTAGGTTTTCAAACACCGGTGTTAAAGAGAGGGTGTGTATATTTATTACTTATAGTTTAAACATATTATACTATTTTAATATTAAGTTACGTTAAGTTATTAATACATATTAAGTTAATACAACATATTACATATTAAGTTAACCATAGTATAACCACTTTACACACACACACACACACTCTCTCTCTCTCTCTCTCTCTCTCAACACACACACACACACACACACACACACACACACACACACACACACACACACACACACACACACACACACACACACACACACACACACACACACACACACACACACACACACACACACACACACACACACACACACAGAACGGGCACTACCTATAGTAAAGTGTAGAACTAGTCACGATTAATTCACACATATGATATTGACACAAATTCTCAATCTGAGCTTAAGATGAAGCTGCGAATGCTAGTTAGTTCTGAGAAGACAATAAAGAAATGTGTCAGTCGCTGAACAGGTTTTTTTAGCACACTCATGCGGGTTATATACGCGAGAACTTTTATATTTTCACATACAGGAAAAGTAGGCACACAAATTTTATTGATCGGCTTACTGTGTAGTCGCTCAGTATAATAGAGTGTAGTCACTTTACCCTTCCTGTTATTAAGTGCCAGATTGTACAAACCTAACTTTTAGATCCATTTTTTATTTAATTTTTTAAAAATCCATTTAATTTAAATATTTAATATTGGCGCCTGATTTGTGATTGCTGAATCCTATTTCATTTTGAGTAATCTAGTGTGTCTACCATTTGTCAAGCCTTAGCAAAATAAACTAGATTTCATTTATCACACTGTTATTACTAAGTGCTGTTTTTATTTATATTCATAAATTAATTTTAAATTTCATTGTCCTTTTTTTTTTTTGAAGTACCAGAATACGTAATCATTTTTCTTAATATTGATTGTCGAACTGTCTATATATGTCCTCCCTAAAAGAAGCAAGATTACTGTATCGGCTCTAAAAACATTGTTTGCGTCTTAGTGTGTACAAATTTCTATTTTCGTTGAGTTAACTAGAACTCAGGTGAGAACAAAACACACAGTGGAACTACACTCCTGGGCGACGTCGTCGTCGTCGTTGAGCAGAAGGCCTTAGTTGCCGAGACCTATAAAATTAAAAAAAGAAGACATTGTAGAAAATCTACTCACTTTAGACTTAGTAGGTCTGTACTATAGAAAATGTTGCCACACGTTAGTGAACAGAGTAGCGAGTTATAACAGACCATAATAAACCATACACCAGATCATAGCACACTGTTCCATTAAGCCTACTAGAGGGGCGGACTTCTTCCATCATTGCTTTTCTTATATAAAGAGTTGATGAAAAAAAACAAAGGTATCTGTTTGTATAAGTAGGCTTTATATATTAAAAAAAAAAAACAGTGATGGAAGAAATCCGTCCCTAGTAGGCTTAATGTCAATAACCCATCACGGACATCTTTTAAAGACTGTTCCATATCAAATCACACCAGAGTAATAGCCCATAGTTAAGAAAACAAAATGTAATGAGCTTTACAATGACTAACATGCCTATTGCCGTTGTCCCACTCAGCCTGTTTCTTCTAATTTTAATGTGCCAGAAACTCCGTTGCATGACTTTCTTGTGCTTCATCAAACACGTTTTCATTACGAGAGATATGTTGATGACACGGAAGTAGGATTTTTGTCGAGACACCTGAAATATTCTTCATAGTTTTGTGGTGTATATTGCTGTAAATTCTTATAACGTCCGATAGATTTAACCCTACTGTAACTTCAGTCCTCCGTATTAAGTACAGTATTTCAGGCAGCGAATTTTTGATGTTTATTTACAACCAGAACGCACGTCATTTACAAAGTGTGCATACAGTGACTAAATCTGTCGATGTCCAGTTGAGACGAATGTAGACAAATATTTTAGGCTATTGCACGCGTTGTGTTAGTGGAGATAATCCAAACGGGAATACTAGTAACGAACTGCGTAATTTACTCTCGGGTTACAAAATAAGAAGATATATGAAACAGTGGATGGACTGTATAATGAGACTGGATGAGGCAAACACAACAAATTAATTCAATAATATATATCATAAAGTACAAATACCACTGAAATGCTTTATTTTTTCGGCATATGAGATAAAAAACGTGTAATGGTATTTGTTAAAGTATAAACAAAAACTTTTATATTTTTATGTTAAGTATAAAATAATTCTTTAACAAAAAGAACTAAAATTTAAAATAATATTTACTTATCTTTCTTTAATGAGGAAAAAATCCGTAATACAACTTAAAAAAATAAAACACACGACAGAATGTATTTGAAATCGATTCAGCTGTCAAAGACTGAGAAATCTGATGAGCATTCCCGTGACTTTCTGCGTCGCGTGACTAAATGGATACCCTCCTTAAACTCATAACCAGTAAGTTATGCATGAAAAGGTATGGGCCTGTTTTTAATTTTTCTGCCACATGGAATGAAAAAATAAGGAGGCAACCAAAAATATATATTTTATAATTTAAATTCGTCCTAAGAAAGAATCGACGCAGTGAGAAAGAGGTTAGCATCGCAAAGTTAACAAGTTACCTGGATATGGGGGAGGTGCTATCTTGTATCATGAAGGTTCGTAAGTAGAGGCACAACGCTATTCTATAAAGAGTATTTGAATCAAAAAGTTTATAAATTACTTTTCAGAACTTCAGAACATGACGTAAAGTTTCCTTAATATCGATTGAACTTAGTATCGATTGTCTAAACGTCGTGCTGATATTTTATAAAAATTTTCTAAACTTGCACAACATTCTTACATGCAGCTACAGGATATAAGATTCTGATAACAACACTTACGGTAAAAAAAATAAGTGTCTGTACTATTACGACAGCCAGTGCAATCATTGCCGTATTTAGTTACTTTCAGTTTTTATTGCGAATAATTCTTGAAATTCTTTAAATTTAAACAACGGGTTTTTTCTTTTGTTATTAGTGTTATTATTTTATTATACAGAACAACTCTGTCGTTTTTGTACTTCAACGGCAGAGCTTCAAGCCGAATAAACTTCCACCTAACGGGAAACGTTATAACACTCACGAAAGCGATTCAAAAACATCACAGTTACTGATAACATTATAATCTTTAATTATACTGTCTAATATTATATATACATGTTTTCCTCGAAAGCGATATGTGTGTGCACGTGTACTTTTGTTAACGTACTGAGAAATTAAATTAAATTAAATTAGTTAGTGCTGGCCTATCGTTGGGGCTAATAAATATTTTTTGGGTAGAGATCATTATGATTTACCTTGTACAACATATAGTGTACCTTTTTACCCGTCGTTAGTTATATCAATTCTAAATCCTACATTCTTCATGTTTCTTCACGTTTTGATTCGAAAAATACACGGATCCATAATCATTTGAAAGGGAAGTATTTACGTTTAAGGTGAATCAAATTTTATTGAGACAACCACCATATTTATGTAGACAGACAGACAGAAGATGCACGGGGCGTCTTGCGACCTAGTTTGTGAGCGTTGTCCAGGCCGGAGCCCGATGAACGCCAGTTTTATGCGGTGCAACTCAGTCGTTCGCTCGGCACAAGGCCTTATGGAGCGGTCCACGAATACAAGATGAGAGTATATGATATGGGGTTATTTTATGCTGACGGTAAGGTGAAAGCAAGAAGACATCTAGTACCTGAAACTGAAGCAAATATCTATGCCTCTATAAATACACATAACGTTTTTTCTGTACAACTGATGGATTCCTAAGAGTTAGCATGCGCTCCACCAAAGGATATAAGATCAATGCTTTATTTAAAATAATTGGTCTTAAACATTGTTAAAAATGGCAAAAATGCCCGAAAAGAATGGCATTTATTCATTTTTTTTTTTAACAAGGAAATGTGCTTTGTGAAGCGAATAAACAATTTTTATTCTATGCTGAATAAAAACAAACAAACAAATCAGTTTCCTTTTTGAGAAAAATTAGTTGAAAAGTTTTTATCTAATTTCCTTCAAATGTATTTTGAGAAAATTCAATTACTTGTCAGATAGCGACATCTTGTGGACGACATGCCAATTACAAAAAGTGACGTAGTTCTACTTTCGGTAAACAGGTAGCGTACTGTTCTGGCGTACCGAATAAACATACAGTATAATAGCGCATTAGAAACAGCTCCCTCTCTCTCTCTCTCACACACACACACACACACACACACACACAACTAAAAATAAGAAAGCCATTTTTCACGTTTACATATTAAAATGTGTATTACTAATATATCACATAACAGATTTTTAGAGTTATTGCTCCTAACTATGACAAATAACTAAGCCAATACGCCTATAAATGTATACTTCTGTCTTTTGTTTCTTCCCCCATGTTGCTGATATTATGGTTTTTGTGCTCTTGTACTTTAGTCTAAAATCGACAGTTGTGCGATCTGAGTGTATAACTTTTTTAAGTACCTTCAAGACTTAATGTATTTGCACTCCATAAATATACAAATAAGCATATACTTACGTATTAACATTATCACAATATTTCAAGAATGTTATGCCAGTCGCTCAGTCAGTAATGCTTTGTGTTTCAGATGCGGTAGACTATTTCGTATGGGATAGTGCGAACACGACGCATACTGCAAGGGCATAAAGTTCAATCTGATATTTCATTGTAACTTATACACAGGCTACATATAAGTGTATCAGGGAGGCGATACTATGTACAAAACATAATACAGTACACACGGACGCACTTACGGACATATCAACTTATGTATATTTTATACTTATGTACTCTTCTACTGTTTGTTATACTTGTAAAATAATACATTATTTTTTAATAAAATATTTAATAACATTTGACTGTTTCTTTTAAACTCTCTCTTGGATAAATATTGGTGCCTCCAAAAATAAAAAAAGCTCTTTGTAATTTATTAACACTTCTAGAATTATGAATATTCTATTTTTCTAGAATAGAATACAATTTAAAATGCAATCTATTTTCAGAATACAAAGTTTTAGAACAAAAATGACAAATATAGTGAAACTTAGATTTTTCCGTTATTTTCACTATTTGGTTATTTTAATAAGGAGTTCGTTGAACTTCAGACTTTCTTCTTCTTTGTCTCTTTTCTTCTTATTTGTCTATACGATAAGCTAGTTGTTACAGACACAGGCGCGCGCTAGACACATACTCGCTAAACATAAACAATTGTTTTATAGCGAGTTTATGCATCTCGCTAATTATCTGGCCACACGTACGTATGTCTAACATTAAGTTTTACACACACATGACAAACATTTATATACCAGACAATCGCTTACAGAAAACGAAAAAAATATATCAGAACAGCTGATTGAACGTAATTTAATTTTAACTAACGTTTATTCCGAATAGTGAAGAACAGTTTTAAAGTGGTACACACAAAGAATACAAGAAATGAGTATATACAACAAAGTGATGTATACTCATACAATTTATAACAAATGTGGTCAGAATATAATCTGCAAACATCATGGAAAACAAAGGTATGGCCTTTTCTAGAACACAATAAGTTAAGTCAAAAATAGTAGTTCAAAACAGAGTGTTGCAGCAGACAAACATTTAAAATTCTTATGCTTACTTATGACACAGTGGCCAAGATGTAAAAAAGTGATGTAATACATTTACTTTTTTTAAATACATTTATTGTTTAAAATAAAAAAGCAACCTCCTAGTAATCCTAGTGTATATACGTACCGCATCATATAATTCAACAGAAAACTATTAGATTTTTGAACATCTTAAAAAAATAATTCTGCAAGTACATGCAAAAAACTAAATAATTTTATGTCTTTGGAATTCAGTAGTAGGTGAAACAGAAACGAAAAGCGGTTGGAGAGTTTGTGTTTAGATTCAGAAATTTGGAATAAAAGAAAAAAGAAACTTACTGAGTTCTGCAGAGGTAAAGAATATTGCTAATCCACTGTTTAACAACTCGCATGGTACCTGAAGGATTAAAAGACCCTTATTAGGAGCCACACACACGCGCGCGCAGCAGGCAGCCCGCCTGGGGTATCAATCATCTACTGGGGTGTCCACTACATAACTGCAACTTTTATCATATGAATTTTTTGACAAACAAGCTTAGCATATTTATAGTCTCCATAAAATGTTAAACAAAATGACACCAAACACGACGGGGTTGTGATATATTTTAGATGTACAATTAAGTCTAATTTAATATTCATTTTGGCTTTAGAAATTAGTATTTTGCAAATGTTATTTAATTTTCGTTGATAATCACGCGCAATTCGACTAATCTTTATTGTAATAAAGCGTATTATGTGTGTATATTGCATAGTCCTATATCAAATAACTGATATTTTTTTCTTTTTCATTTGGATACATTTTTAAATAAAATAATTTTTTTATGAATTAATATACAAGACAGCATTTGTTATTGTAGAAAAAATACAAATTTTCATATTACCGACGTAATTTTGCACCATGAAAGTAAATTGTAAATACTTTTTTGTTTATAACCACCAAGATATCACCAACATACTTATTACTATATAATAAAATCTTTATTATGTACTCCAATTCTGCGTTTGCTTTAGAAATCCCTAAAATACTCATGATTATCGCTATTATGTGTTGTTTGGACTCATTTTTTTCAAAATTTCACGGAGATTACAAAAGTTATAGTTTAATTTGGATTATAAGCTAAATAAAAAATTTTATAGTTTTGAATTGGACCGTAGACTTATACCTGAATCGCCCGGGTCGGGCCGGGCCGGTTGTGAGTGCGCGAGTAAGGATCTTCTAATCCCGTAGGAGCCATCCGGTTTGTAACACCCTATAGTGCAACATTCACTTGTCACATGATGTAAGAAAAGACAATCCTGGAGAAAATACAGGAATCAAGTTACGATGTAAAGGTTATAGAATACTAGCTGTAACTGGAAACTGATATTTTACTGATTGTTAAGCCAGACAATTTGATAGTGATCACAACCTGACAAGCATAACTTCCAAACTAAAAGCAAAGTAAGTAAGGATGAGAAGTTCGAAAGTGGAATTCAAGGTAACTGTGAAAAAAATTCAGAAATTTTCCCGGAAGACTTTTATAGGTAACTAGATAACGTAGCTTATGAAATCAGTGCACACTAGCACTTTGTTAATAAAGATTTTATGCAGAGAGTTTTCGATATACGTTCTGGGTAGCAGAGGACATTATACAATTCATAAAAGGAACAAGAAATATAAAACGGAAGATAGAAGCAGAGATTTATAAACAGGATATTTATAAATAAATAAGAGCAAAAGAATATTGGTTGGATAATAAAAGAAAAGAAATTTATACTAATAAGAACAAATGTACATAACAGCGTTTATACATTAATTTAAAAAATATTTTGGATAATTAAAAAAATACATTAAAAGGGAATCGTATGAAAAATGATAATAGATAGTTACGGATATAACGAAAGGAAGTAGTATATGCTATGTAAAGAATATTCATGGTTGTGAGAAAGTGTGTCCTGAAGTACTCAAAGCTAAGAAAGAAGTAGATGAGAACGATTTGGGATCGTTTATGTAATAAGGGATAATGTTTAGTGGTCTCAAATGTTTTTCAGAATGGAAAAGCCCTAGGATACTATGAGATTCTCATGAACGTTTAAAACAAATCAGTTAAAAAGTAAACATAGCTTATTCATAATAATCAAGATAAAGGCAAGAGATCAGTTGTATTTCTTAAAAAACGGTCCGGATGTGAACAGAACCACATTTTTGACAAAATCATGTTACTTCATCATGTGAAAAACTTTTTTACTTGGATTCGAATATAAGACAAGTTCTCTTGTTCACTAACGCGTTTTAAATTATTAAGGACTGATAATTTCTTTATATAACCAAATTAAAAACAAATTATGTGGAAAATTAATACTTCCAAAATGCGGTCCGGCACTATACATGTGATTGTAGTATTATTAATATTAACATTATTATTATTAATATTAGCTGCAATGCTACTAAACAAGATTTTTCAGTGAAAATCTGTGAATAAGTGTGCACAGTATTTTTATTTGACTTATATAAAACACTACAGAAACACTACTTGTGTTGTCTGATTCATACAGGTACTGGTGTCTACAACTAGGGGCGGATTAACCATTAGGCTGACTAGGCTGTAGCCTAGGGCGCGGCACTTTGGGGGGCGCAAAATTTTAGCTAAAAAAATAATAAAATTTTGCAGCTAAATGTAAAATTGGTAAAAAATTACAAGGATAAAAATTTGAATTCTTTTTGAACACATCTCTTGTTTGCGAGAAATTATGGTAAAACTGTACATAAATAATAGAAGTGGTTTCCAAACTGTTTTCTCCGGTTATGTGTCATCGGCGGCCGGCGCTCATAGAACTATGCCGCCGCCCGAGTTTCGTGGAATTGCCGACCACGTTATCTATTCCATTAAGTTGAAAACGCTTAACTTAGAATCAGTGTTTCCTAATGTTGAGATAGCTTTGCGCATTTTCCTTACTACGCCCGTCACTGTATGGCGAAAATCTTTTTCAGCCTTGAAGAGGGTGAAGAATTATTTACGCTCAAATTTGCGACAGGATAAACAGACCAGTGTAGCCCTCTTGTTCAATGAAAGTGACTTCTGCAATGACATGATTTCAGTGGGGTGATTAAAACGGTTACTCAATCTAAAGCGAGAAAAAAGAATCTAGCTTGAACTTTACATGAGTCTTAACAAATCCACAAGATATTTAACTGATTGTCTTCTTTCTGTAAATAATGTTAAATGTACCCTTAATAAAACTGTTATAATTCTGTAACTACTCAGTTAATTGTTTCCTTATAAAAGCCATGCAAACTACAAATGGTTAAAGGTGTAACTCTAAAACAATATCTGAAAAATAGCCTCAGTTTTCAATTCTTGAGACTATTTCCAAAAACAGTAAGATATTTAGAATATTCCTAACTAAGAAATATATTGTAGGGTGTTTAAAGCTTCATTCAGCCCCTTGGATTGATTCGGCCCTTTCTACAACATACGCTTCAAAACTGTACAATGCGGTACAAAAGGACTAGGCCTACTGATTTCTTACGGAGATCACTGGTCCGCTATGAATATGTTTAAATTTATAAAAGCCTTTGTTTTATTTAGCTTAGTGTTTTACGAAAAATACTTAGAAAATATTGAGGGACGTTTCATTTGTGTAAATTAATAGTTTGTCATTATTTGAATTTGGTTACACTGCCTCTTCACACAACAAATCCATACAAACAGCCGCGCAGACACACACACACACACACACACACACACACACACACACACACACACACACACACACACACACAAATCGCTTCTGTAATTTGCTAATGCCATATGTATGCCTTGGGGATACTCTGGGCGAATTTCTGAAATCTCTGAAAACATGGTTGTTTTCAGTTTCAAATACTGAAGAAATTTTAAAAATTATTGAATATATTATTGTAATATATTATGTTGTAATTATTTAATTCAGCTTGCTGGATTTATGTTTTTAATTTTTAATAATATTTGTATAACTTACAAAATTTAATTGATCATTTTTTTTGTAAAGCAGTAAGTGGTCCTAGTTATGTTTACGTACGTGAGGGAAGCCCCAACACTATCATTTCTAGGGGCCCCTATTTTGTTTCATTTCTCTATTGTGCTATTGTAATATTGTGATCAAATAAAGGTTTAAAATAAAGGTTGTGATCAAAAAGGACGAAAATGTTTGCTCGTAACATGTTCCTAGCATTGTAAAAAATGCCTTCAAAGGATCGTAGTTCCTTTATTTTGTCATGGGTATTTAGAGTTACAGCCGAGGTGATTACAGTCTAGGCCATAGAGTATACTCCGCTCCTTTTGTGTTTGTGTTAGTTTAACGTACTTTCTTAGTGGAGAGTGTAGCGTATAACAACTAAACTTGTGTTATTACTGAATACTGTAAATCAAGAAACTTGAAAAAATATGAAGCATACTTTTCCACAGTTATTTTATAACGTACACAACACTGAAACAAAATGTTTTATTATATAACACTGTATAGTTTTGGCAGCTCAACTGTTTATAAATTTAACATCAAACTATAAGTGTAATAATATAAATTATATATCTTTCTTTATCTAATTCCTTGTCTTCCTCATAGAATGATTACTTCAAATTACATTTTTATTGAGTCTTACTTGTAGATCTCAACGTGCAGCGGGTTCGTCTTCTTAAGAACGTTATAAATAATGTTGGTTTACATCAATCAGTAGTTCTTATGCAACAGAATTCAATTCAACTGACGTAAGACAACAGTAGGAACTAGTCTTTTTTGTACCATTATTGCTGATAAGACTAAATTTGAATACCTAAATGGCACTGTTTGAATTTTCTTAGTGATGGAATAAAATATCTAATAAAAGGTTAACGGGTTTATTTCACTGCGTATAATTGTTTTATGTGATTCCTGATTTGACATATTATGAATAAAAAATAGGTCTATATAATATTTTTGTTATTCTGATTTCTCAGCTTATTGATTATTTATTAGTCAAAATATTATAGTAGGAAAAAATTAAAAATAATTTTTCCATTTTAGCAAATTTTGAACCCATAGGATTATTTAAGAAGAGATTTTAAATAGTTGAAATTGCACAAAAAATCCCATAAGGCCCAAACATATTGCTTTGATTTGTTTAGGTGTTTAAAATGCTCAGCAAAATCGCTTCCAAATGGATGGATAGGCATGAGTTGAAATTTAGAAGTGTGTTGCCAATTGCAATCCACGTCAGTATGAGTCGTTTATCATGATATCTAGTTGGGTCCGCGTAACCGCATCAGCTGACGACGTTAAACGTCTAGGTTTAGAACGAGTTAAGCGGTCCGTTACGATTTGTCATAGTGTCAATTACAGTGGACGGTCGTCTTTCTAAATTTCTTAAAAATATTTATTCAAAAATAATGATACTGCAGTTCAATCATTAACCTACTAAGCCTACTAATTTTTTAAATTAAAATCTTAGTGTTCTTTTCTTACATTGAAAAAATCATTATCTAACAGAACTACAGAATTAATAATAAAAAGCAAGATTTATCAGATTATGCTACCAAGATGGTAAGACAATATGCGTTGCATGCGGAGACATTAATACTAGTGGTAAACGAGGTAGCGTAGTTAGAGTGCAAACGTATCTCGTAGCACTTTGTCTAGTAAACATCTATTATATTTAATTCCTGCTGCCTACCACACTATCATTACTACAGAGACCATAATTCACTTAACGTTAACTTTTTCGTAAAAATCTAGTACAATATGTATCAAATTTTAATTTTTTAAATGTTACCAACGTGATAATCTGGATATACTCTAGTCGTCCGCACAATCAGCACAAAGACGTGTGTCATGAGGGAACTCCGTCTTAGTGTCAATGTTGTTTTATGAAGATTAGTTGAATTCTGATTAAACATACCATAACGGAATTCCAACTTTATGCTTATCCACGGAATCACAACGCTATCCACCTTACCTTATCTGTCTACTGCCGAGGAACGTAGCCTGACTTACACTAAAGCTTGCCTCTCCTTTAGGACGGAATCGTGATTTGTTGCTGCAATCCTTAAATCTGCCACCACCCATTCTAAGGGAGGATGGATGCTTGATAGTTTCCGTCTTCCCTACCTTCCCCATCCCACAAACCTGGTATTACCACCAACTGTTAAAATAATACACAATAACATTGTACAGCACGCAAGGAGTATGACGTGGAAAACATGCGCGCGAGAACTCGCTCGCTTATTGATTTCGTCCACGATATAGTTTTGATAGATTGTTTTTTTAACATCTTCCAAATTTTCAGACCCCCTCATGTGACTTGAGTAGACTGTATTTGTGTAAACAGTAAAAAGGAAACACAGAGAAAAATTGTTGGGAGTACAAAATAAGTTGCCTACATATAATGTAAGGTGTAAATTAAAACAAAAACACAATACCCGTTTCTATAACAATATATTTTTAACAGTCATAAAATACACAGAATATTAGTGCATTCTATGTCAAAACGTTGTACTTGGAATTTTCAGACTATCGATTTTTTTCCTTACAATAGTTCGTACTTAAAAAATAAGTTAATACAAAAACATACAAATGTACAAGAGATCTTACATTGCAATTGGAGAAATTGTTTTGTTTGATCCGGATGTAATACTGTGTTGGTCAGAATTCGCTCTTAATTCTTTAAGGTCAGTGTCGTTAAAGAAAGAAGAAAAGAAATCTGAACGCTTCCACGAAACGTCAGACAAGTCTGGAATATGCCAATTAAAGTTGGAAAAGAAACCAGGTTCTGTAGTTACGTCTGACGATGAAGACGACAATGAAGATGATGGTGACGGGAATGATGCTTGTAACGACGATGATGGTGGTGGTGGTGATGATGATGACGATGATGGTTGTGATGGTGGTGGTAATAATATTGAAGATGGTGGTGACAATAATGGTGAATATTCAGATGCTGATTGTGATGACAGTGACGGAAATGATGATGACGATGATGATGAAGATGAAGGTGACGATGGTGATGATAGTGGTAACAACGATGACGGCAAAGAAAATGATGACGATAATGGCAATGATTTGACTAAAATCGGCTTAAGAGATTTCGTTGCAAATGTCCGAGCCGACAGGGACGATTTGGATTCACCTCCAGACGTCTCAGCACTTACTGTTGAAAATTTCTTGGTTTGTTCAGGGGAAGATTTGGAAGGTGTTTCTACCGAAAGATCTGTAGCTGCTGCTGTTGCTGCAGCCGTTGCCGCCGCCGCCGCTGCTGCTGATGATGATGATGCATAATGTGGTGTAAGCACACGAGGTTCTAATTTAAAATCAGATGTCAGTGGGGTCGTTTTCGGAATATTCTCAGACGCAGAACCTACTTTACGATCACTAGGTGGAGGGATGCTTGCCTCGTCGCTAGATTCAATATCTCCGTAGTCAAAAATAGCGTCCGTATCACCGGTAGTGTAGAAGCTATCTCTGTGGTAAATCGATTCATCAACAGTGTCCTTATCCCCCTCGTCGTGCGTGTGATGGTCTCGTAAGTTTTCCACCCGGCCCCCTTTTACGTGAACGTGATCGGGAGGTGCCGTCGAATCTCTGTAATTCTGTGGATATCCGCCATCTTGCTTATTAGTTTCTCGTTCCGTCGAGGGGGTGTATCCGTCGTGCTCAGTATGCCCGTAGTCAGTTTCTAACTCTCTTTGATCATATTCTGCACGACTTTCGTATTGTTTACTTCTCTCGCTTAAATGATCCCTCTCAACTCGAGATACACGCTCGTCTTCAACGCTATCTACGGAACGAGGTTTGTGTCCAGAGTGAGATGTTTCATGATGCTTATGGTCATGCGTGCTATGCCCATGGTGATCATGTGAATGCTCTGCAGATCCCTGATGATCATGTTCGTGTTCTGCGTGCCCGACGTGTTTGTGATCGCTATCGATGGTGCCGTGATGGCTGTGACCATGTTCGGCTTTGCCACCATGTTCATGTTTGTGCTCGTAATGTCCTTCGCTCTTATGATCGTGTTTGCCTTGGCCATGATGCTTGTGCGAATGATCGTAATTTCCTTCATGTTTGTGAGCATGAGCAGTCTCTCCATGGTGCTTATGGTCATGTTCATAATGCCCTTTATGGCTGTGAGCATGTTTTGCTTCCCCTTCATGCTCGTGACCATGCTTGTGGTCACCAGCATGACTGTGTTCATGTTCTCCTTTGCCTAAATGTTTATGCCCATGTTCATAATGCCCACTGTGCTTATGGCTGTGTTCAGACTCACCATGATGTTTATGCCCATGTTCATATTCTCCTTCATGTTTGTGTGTGTGCTCCCCATGCCCAGTGTGCTTGTGTTCGTGTTCATGATCACCTCCGTGATTGTGCTGGTGATCTCCATACCCATGATGTCCATGAGCATGCTGATAATTCCCGTCGTGTTTGTGG
The DNA here is from genome assembly GCA_034769895.1 of Magicicada septendecula. Classification (NCBI taxonomy): domain Eukaryota; kingdom Metazoa; phylum Arthropoda; class Insecta; order Hemiptera; family Cicadidae; genus Magicicada; species Magicicada septendecula. The sequence goes on from CM068367.1 coordinate 504,470,724, forward strand.
CTATGCTCAGCATTTCCATGATGTTTATGTCCATGCTCATAATGCCCTTCATGTTTATGAGAATGCTCCTCGTGCCCGTGGTGTTTATGGGCATGTTCATAGTTTCCCTCATGTTGATGTTTGTGACTAGTATCGCCGTGATGCTTATGAACATGCTCTCCTGTTCCAAAGTGCTTATGGCCATGACTATGAGATCCCTCATGCTTGTGGTTATGATCAGCACTGCCATGATGTTTATGGCTGTGTTCAGCAAGACCTTCATGTTTATGCGAATGGTCATGAATTCCATGATGACCGTGTTCGTGTTCAGCTTTTCCTTTATGTTTATGGACATGATCAGCTACTCCGTGATGTTCATGAACATGTTCACCGAGTCCACGGTGTTTGTGTTCGTGTTCAGCACTTCCATGGTGTTCATGATGATGATCGGCACTTGCAACGTGTTTGTGCGTATGTTCTGAGGAACCTTGATGTTTATGCTCGTGTTCAGCATTGCCATGATGTTTATGTTCATGTTCAGCTGAACCAAGGTGCTCATGGTTGTGGTCGGCCCTCGCAATATGTTTATGTTTGTGTTCTGAAGTTCCATGGTGTTTGTGTCCATGTTCTGCGTGACCGTGATGGTCGTGTTCATGTTCTGCCGATCCATGGTGTTCGTGATGATGATCAGCTCTTGCAATATGTTTATGTTCGTGTTCTGAAGTTCCATGGTGTTTGTGTCCATGTTCTGCGTGACCGTGATGTTTATGTTCGTGTTCAGCCGAACCATGATGCTCATGATGGTGATCAGCTCTTGCAATATGTTTGTGTGCGTGCTCCGAATGACCGTGATGTTTGTGCTCATGTTCAGCATGTCCGTGATGCTTATGAGCATGTTCAGCAGATCCATGATGCTTGTGCTCATGATCAGCATGTCCATGATGCTTATGAGAATGTTCAGAAGATCCATGATGCTTGTGTTCATGATCAGCATGTCCATGATGCTTATGAGAATGTTCAGAAGATCCATGATGCTTGTGTTCATGATCAGCATGTCCATGATGTTTATGAGAATGTTCAGCTGACCCATGGTGTTTATGCTTGTGATCAGCATGGCCATGATGTTTGTGAGAGTGTTCAGCAGATCCATGATGTTTATGTTCATGTTCAGCATGTCCATGATGCTTATGAGAATGTTCAGCAGATCCATGATGCTTGTGTTCGTGATCAGCATGTCCGTGATGTGTGTGCTTGTGTTCTGCTTCACCATGATGGTGATGTGCATGTTTAGCTTCTCCGTGGTGTTTATGATGATGTTCCGCTTGGCCGTGATGTTTATGACCGTGCTCGTATTCACCGTGGTGCTTGTGGCCGTGATCAAATTCACCATGATGTTTATGACCGTGCTCGTAGTGCCCGGCGTGCTTATGGCTATGTTCAGCATCCCCATGGTGTTTATGGGAATGTTCTGCTTCCCCATGGTGTTTGTGTGAATGTTCAGCAGATCCGTGATGTTTATGGCCGTGACCAAATTCACCGTGATGCTTGTGGCCGTGACCAAATTCACCATGATGCTTATGTCCGTGCTCGTAGTGCCCGGCATGCTTATGGCCATGTTCAGCATGGCCATGGTGTTTATGGGAATGTTCTGCTTCCCCATGGTGTTTGTGTGAATGTTCAGCAGATCCGTGATGTTTATGGCCGTGACCAAATTCACCGTGATGCTTGTGAACATGTTCAGCGCTACCATGATGTTTATGACCGTGCTCGTATTCACCGTGATGTTTATGGCCGTGACCAAATTCACCGTGATGCTTATGTGAATGTTCGGCTGAACCATGGTGTTTGTGCCCATGATCAAAACCTCCGTGGTGTTTGTGAGAATGGTGAGCTTCCCCATGATGTTTGTGCGAATGCTTGGCTTCTCCATGATGTTTGTGCGAGTGTTCCGCTTCTCCATGGTGCTTGTGAGAATGCTCAGCACTTCCGTGATGCTTGTGGGAGTGCTCTGCTGAACCGTGATGTTTATGGCCGTGTTCAACA